>CM063100.1:56875634-57475634 GCA_031876335.1 Hipposideros larvatus | reverse complement strand
ATTTAAGTGTATAGTGCCCATTCTGCATAAGGGTTGCCATTTCCTGCTTCTGTCTCTCTGTTAGTAATCTCACAGTTTTGTATCCTTTTGTTTTTTTATTTCTGTTAGAAATAACTCCTTCAGTATCTTCTGTAATGCAGGACTTGTGGTGGAAAATTTTCTCATTTTCCATATATCTGAAAAGGTCTTTATTACTCCTTCATATATAAAGGATAATTTCGCTAGATATATTATTCTTGGCTGGTAATTTTTCTCTTTCAATAGTTTGAATATTTTATTCCACTCCCTCGTAGCTTGTGGAGTTTCTGCTGAAAAATCTGATAATCTAATGGGCTTTCTTTTGTAGGTTACCATCTTCTTTTCCCTGACTGCCTTGAGAACTCTTTCTTGGTCATTAATTTTTGACAGCTTCCATAAAATGTGCCTTGGAGAAAGCCTGTTAAGATTAAGATAATTAGATGTTCTCTTTGCTTCTTGGATTCCAGGATCCAGTTCTTTCCATAGGTTTGGGATGGTCTCATCGACTATTTGTTTGAGTAGACTCTCTGTGCCCTTCTCCCTCTCTTCTCCTGGTATACACATTACTTTTATTTTGCTCTTTCTGATGGAGTCAGTTCTTCTAGAGTTCTTTAATGTCTTTTAACCTGCAAGTCTCTCTTCTTCCATCTGTGTCATTTCTAGGTTTCTATCTTCAATGTCACTAATTCTTTCCTCCATCTAATCAGCTGTATTACCTAAGCTGGCTATTTCATTCTTTATCTCTTTTTTAAGTTTTTCAGTTCCAGAAATTCTATTTTGTTCTTCTTAAAAAAAATTTCAATCTCTTTGGTACAGTATTCATTTTGTTCATTGATTTTATCTCTGATTTCATTGCCTATTTAGTTTTCTTGCATCTCGTTGAGTTTTTTCAGACCTACAATCTTGAATTATCTGTCATTTAAATCACATATTTTCATGTCTTTCAGTTCATTTTCTAGAGATTTTTCATTTTCTTTCTGAGCTGCCTGCCTTGTTACCTTGATTGTTGATGGCAATTAATGGATTATTTCTTTTTCTGGGCATCTATGGGAATGAAGCCTGCAGCAGGTTGATATGAAGAGGTCTTTCTTTTGCTTTCCAGTAGGTAGTGCTGGAGCATTTTATTTTCTCTTTCCCTGTTTTGACCTCTCAAAGTGGAAGATTCCCTGGGGTGGTGGTCTTCTCCTTTGTGATCACGTTGCCTCGGTGCAGAGCACCACCCACATAAGAGGATGTAGTGGACAATGAGGTTCTGAGCCCCTGAAACCCCAGTGCTGCCCCTGCAGCCAGGTATGGAGCTGTGTGCCTCAGCATCCCTGGGTGCCCCCACTGGGATCAGCCACAAAAGGTGGGGTGGGTTAGGCTGGGAGAGGCTGCTGGTATGTTTGTGGCTTTGTACTCCTCCAAGTAATGGCAATCACCAGCCCATAGCTGTCTGACTTCTATAGTTCCTCTCTTGTCACTGGAATTAGCTACAGTGTGAGTCTGCTACTCAGGAACTGTTTCTCCAGCTCTCAGTGCTATAGATATTCTGCTCTTTAAGCTGACATTCACTGCTATAGTTTTTTCTGTGGCCTGCTGCTAACACTGGGAGGGTGTGGGAGAGGCAAGATCTGGGAGGACGAGGGGAGGAAGCCAAGCTCTATGGCTTTATTTTCTGCCTAGGCCACAGGTGTCACATTTCTCTATTCAGTCTTTACCCCAAGGTCTCTGTGATCATTGGGTTTAGCCTTATTATATGCTGATCACTCAGGCAGGAATGCTCAGAGTACAGAGAGTGCACCTGCTGCCTCTACCTTCTCCTCTTCTGGTTCTGTGGTGAGCTTCAGACTATGTCTGTGGACACCATCTCTGTTCTTCTCCCTCCCCTCCTCCCCTGTTCACTCCAATTTGCCCACCTTCAGGTGTTTCGATGTGTGGATCTCTCAGACATGTTTGTGTGTTGAGCAGAGACATCTTTGTTGCATTATGGCTGTTTAACTTGTTGTAACTTCAAGGGGCGAGTTCAAGGGGGACACTTCACACTGCCACGTTTCTGACATCACTCTAAAATTTTATTCTTATGTAGTTAAATTTATCAGTCTTTTTCTTTGTCTGATGCTAGAGTTTGAGACGCTGTTTGAAATATTTTCACCTCTCTCAGGTTATGGAAGAATTCACCCAGGTCACAACCTTTTGCTGATGTGACTCTAGGAAGTAAGTAAGTACTTTCATGGGATAATATGATACAAAATAAGAATAGCATACACAATAAGTGAGACACAGAGCAGAGACAGACAACTTGGGAAAGTTTCAAATTAAAAGGTAACATGGAAAAACATTTAAACCCACAGAGAATCTCCATATTTGTAGGGACACTGAATTTTTTTTCTCTAGAAAGAGGAATAAAACCACTTTTAATTGAGGGTCACAACTAAGAGTATTTCCAGAATGCTGGAGGCCTGAGACTTGGGTACACCAAGAAACTGGATAACTGGTTACATATAGCCATGTATAATGGAACTGTTCATAGCACTTTTCCATGACCTAACAGCATCATTAAGGAGGTGAAGTGACAAATAGATGATTAATTTAAACTGTACTTAATTGAGCATATTAAAAAGGAAGAATTTGATAAGTAAAAAGTATTTTTAATAATGAAAACAATCACTTTGTAATTTGATATGTAGACTATTTTTAAATCAAGATTGAGCAAGGTGAACCTGTGGATGTTAATCCCATGACTACTGACTTGATTTTTGTTTACTTCCAATCTAATTTTGTACTAGATCTGTGCTTATGAAACTATATTGCCTGAGTGGTGTTAAGTATATTCATTAATAATATAAGCAAATGCTTTTTAGAGTTTCCTTATATTAACATATACACAAGCACACATATCATCTAGTTAACATCAGAGACACCTATAGCCTTACTGTGTATGATGAAGAGAACACAAAATAATCTGAGCTTCAAATTTCCATTTAAAAATAGCATAATTTCTCATTGATGCACATGAGATGCACAAATCTCATCCACATGAAAAACATCAAATTACAGTGATTCAAAATAGAACCTATTAAAAAATTTACCCTGAAAAATGCATGAAGGGATAGCTGCTGTCTCAACCAATCCTATAAAACTGCCTCTCTCTTCCTTTTGGTCTGTTAACTAAAGGGCATGTTAACTCTTGCAAACAGAGGATTTTGAAGGATTCCAGTCCTAACTGATTAATGCCAATTGTTGAATGCTGCATAATCTCTCTTCTCCTAGAACCAAGTTTATTTTTCTCTCTGAGTTTTTCTTTCTTTTTTAAATTTCAGCTTTATTGAGGTATATTTAGTAAATAAAATTGTTATAAAGATATCTAAAGTGTACGCCTTGATGTTTTGATATATGTACTGTGAAAGGCTCCTCCCCACCATTTAGTTAACTAGCACAATCATCACCTCACATATTTATCTTTTTTGAGTGTGTGAGAACATTTAAATTCTATTCTCTGAGCAAATTTCAATTATACAATACAGTGTTATCAAATATATTTCTTTTTTGACTGAATTTGATAAGGTGACACTAAGTAGGATCTTTGTGAGTATGAAAGAAGCCTACCTGTGTAAAGCTCCTATCCCTTGTTGCCTACATAATAGCTGTTATAATTAGAACAATAGCTTTTCCTTGGATAAGGTCAGTGTATGTCAAATACTGTCCCATGAAACTGAGTTGAGTCTCTTAACCTTTCCCAGTTTATAAAAAAATCTCCTTGAATTGCCAAAATGAACTTGCATATTTACTGGCTCTTATGAAGCCTGAGTTATAAGGTTAATTTAAGAGCTCAAGTGTTGCAGAGGACATTTGTCAGTTGGATTAGAAACATCTCTACTAACTAGCAGAACTTATCGTAATTACCTGGCTTTATAGTTAGACACTACCAGGAGTAATGGGGGGTAATTAACAAGGTAACAATAAAAATAACTGATGATTGCTCTTCTGATGGATGCAAAAATTGATGTTTCTTTCAAGCCTACAGGAAGCTCTGGTTGATCTTGCATGACAACGTCTGCTTGTAAGGAGATACAATATGCCCACCATCCACTGTGTGCTTAAAAGCCATTAATGAGTTAAAAAAAAATTAGATCGGTGTTGACTGAAGATTTCTTGGATAGCAGGTATAAGGAAAAAGTAAATTTTGATGCAATAAGTTGAGACATGTATATTTAACTTCAGAGAATATTTAGACAGTTATTAGCACAAAATTTCAAATGATGGAGCTAATTACAAATGAACCAATTCTCATTAAATTAGGTTTGAAAGGCCTTTACTTGAAATCATCTTGTTAACAGACTGTAGTCTTCACTTTAGCCATCTAATTGATCATCATTGAATTAACCCCTCAGATTATCCTGGATCAGTATGGATTTACATTATAAACTTCAATACTTGGTCTACAGGCATGACAGACATGTCAAAAGGAATTAACACTTCAAAACACTACCAATTTAGTGACCTATTTTTAGGGAAGACTAACCTATTGTGAGGATATAAAACTAAATTAAATTCCAGTTAAATACAAATATTTTTCTTCACACACTGAGTCATCTGATTCAGACCCTGCAGGGTGCAGTGTTACCTTGCATGGTGAACTGCAGAATTATTTATAGATGTTTGCAACATTAAGCCTACCCCCTTATCTAACTTTACACAGGCAGTCTAGTTAGTGACTCTTACAGAGATACCCTGCTGCATAATATGGCCCCACATGGTAGGTCAGGAACAAACTGCTCCCTTTTCCATTCTTTGTTGATGATTTGAAAATATCAGGACAATGATTGCATGCTATATTGGTTTTATAATTCATCATCTAATGTCTCTACAGGGAGCTCTAATTCCATATAATGTGTATAAAACAAAGAGATAAATGTTACTTACTATTGCGAATGGAGGCTCAAGGACTTATTGTGAAGTTTTGTATTTATTGATGGAATTCTAAAACTAGGTTATTTAAAAAAGTCATTTCTTGATGAAGCATTAATGAAAAATAACAAGTCTTCAGGAGGCAAAAATAACACTCAAAGGTATTTCCATTTGAAACATTTAAAGAATATGAACTAATGGGATGAAAATTGTATTTCTCATAAGGTATAATTTAGTTCTATGATGAAAGTGAAATTTTTAAGTTCTTAAGATAACAATTTGTGTGTGTGTGTGTGTGTGTGTGTGTGTGTGTGTGTGTGTTTTAAAGAATAATTTTGAGTAGCTTGCATTAAAGTCTGAGGGACAGATGCCAGAATGTCAATGTATTAATTAGCAATCATATGGAGCTAGAATACTTTACAATAGTCCCCTTTATCTGTGGGGGATATGCTCTTAGACCCCCACTGGATGCCCTAGACTGTGGATAGTAGCAACCTTATCTATACAATGTTGTTTTCCTATAGTTACATATCTATGATAAAATTTAATTAATAAATTAGGCAATTTCATTGACAGAAAGTTTGTTTTTAGTGTCAATCTTAGCAACCTCAGCATATGATTTTTTTTTCTTTTAAGTCGAGTTCTTTTACCTTTTTACCTAAACGAAGCACTTCACGGCTTCTCTTTGACATATTGGAAATGCCAGCACAACTACTGTTGCATTTGAGGGTCATGATTAAGTAAAATAAGAGTTACTTGAACACAAGCACTGTGGTACCATGACAGTCCATTGGATAACCCAACAACTACTGTGTGACGATTGGACAGTGAGCGTATACAGTGTGAATATACCGAACAAAGGAATGACTCATGTCCTGGGCGGGACACAGTGCGAAGTTGCAAGATTTTATCACACTACTCAGAACAACATGCAATTGAAACTTATGGGTTGTTTATTTCTGGAATTTTTAATTTAATATTTTTGGACCAGTTGACCGTTGGTAACTGAAATTACAGAAAGCGAAACTACAGATAAGAGGAGGACTATTGTATTGTATTCTAGTATTATATTCTCTTTCTCTGTAGTCAAGCTATACAGAAAACTAAATCATAATCAGCAAGATACCACTTCAGAGCAGAATTTGAATGAAAGGAGTTACATGAATTAAATATAGAATTGCCTATTCTAAGGTGGCTTAACACACCACTCTCACAAAGTAAGAGCTCTGCCAATGGCACCAGAAATCAGGACAGTCCATCAGCCATCATCTCCTCCATCCATGTCCACTTGAGGGACAGCCTTCCACATGATTGGAAACATCTGGTGGCTGAGGGTTGACTCTTTCTCTAATTTACAGAGTGTTTGAGCTGATAGTTTCCTCGATGACTCTATTTCTATGCTGTCCAATGGCCTTTCTGATGGACATAGTCCTTCTGAGTGTGTGTGTGTGTGTGTGTGTGTGTGTGTGTGTGTGTGTGTGTGTGTGTAATTGGACTAGAGTTAAGGCCAACTATACAGCCTATAAGACACCTTATCTCTTTTCGGTGACTGCTTATCTCATCTCTGATCCATTACTTGTTGCTTTTACAACTTATTTCTCCATAAACAAGTTCATTTTACTTCTTTTCAAGATCTTTGAGGGACATTTCTGTGTAGCCTCATACTTATTAAGAAATGCTGTTATACACTTTATCTCACCAAAACAATGGGTAAATAACCTTCACATAATTCTGACAACTAATGAAACTGTTCTACCTCTTCAAATAATGAAGCCCTCTTAGTAGTGCTAAGTAAATTTCTATTTGAATTATCTGTAGTTGTAACTATCTGTTGAATGGTTTATAGCACTTGCATACCACCCACATAAATCCTATATTAAACATCATATGAGCTGACATATAGCAACAGGGAAAGTGAATTTGAGATTTGTTCCCAAGTTAAGGCTTCATATTATCTCCATTTGGTCCCGTGTCTTGGTTTGTTTTGAATACTATGATACAAGCATTATAACATTATTATGAAAGCCAAAAAAAAACCTATCTTTTTATTGAACACAAAAGAAAAATGGAGTTCTAACCAGTGAAAACAAACTGTCCTACCTAATTTTTTCACAAACTGTGCTCCTGGGATTTGTTTGAAAGCCTCGCTGGACACTGCTGAGCAATATTGTGTGAGTGAAGCCTTGCCTATAGTACTTTGAATTACCTCCTGATGTTTGCCTTAAGAAGAGTAACTCTTTTCTAAATTCTATTAAAAAATCAATTTGGTTGCTAAATAGAGCACTCTAATTTGAAAATTTCTCAAGACATTAATCAATTCCTTTGCTAATAACTGATTCGTGTGGGTAATATGAGCACTTTAGAAGCTATCTTATTGAAACCACAATGATGGCTGGCAACAAAGTGCATCTTCTCTAGTATAGTAGACCAGGTCCTGGACTAGGAGTTAACAGGTCTACACTTTAATCCTGACTAACTGTGTGATTTCAAATAAATTAGCTAATACTTGTCTATTGGCCTCTGTTATGTGTTGAATTATATCCCCTCAAAATTCACATGTTGCAACCCTAAGCCATAATACCTCAGAATATGACCTTATTGGAGATACAGTCTTTAGAAAGGTAATCAAGTTAAAAATGAGGTCATTAAGTTGGACCCTAATCCCATATGATGAGTGTCCTTAAAAGAAGAAAAAGTTTGAATGCAGACATACTGGGAGAACTATGTGAACATAAAAACAGTCATCTATAAATCATGGACAGAGGCCTGGAGGAGATCTTTCTCTCACATTCCTCAGAAGGAACTAACCCTGCCAGGACCTTGATTTGACTTCCAGCCTCCAGAACTGTGAGCTACCAAGTTTCTGTTGTCTGAGCCATTTCGTCTGTGGTACTCTACTACAGCAGCCTTAGCAAATAATACAGCCACTTATGCTAACAGGTGATAATGAAATTCTTCTCTGACAGCCTTCGGAACCCTCATTATTTCTCTTGTGCATTAATGAAATCATTCTTCTGTCTCTGTGCCATTGCCATCATATTTCTAAAATGTAGATCTGATCTTGTCTATGTCTTGCTTAAAGATCTCCAATGGAGCACCTACAGAGTAAGACTCACACCCCTACATATGGCGCACAGAGCCTTTTATACTCTGCTTCAAAGCCTCTTTATCAGGTAGCCTTTTGGGCCTCCAAATGCTGTTGTTGTCCATTTCCTTTTTGGATAGTCCTGCACATTCCTTTAGTTTGGGAGATCAAGACCAAGAACAAGGGAATAATGGGACTAGGACTCTGGATAGTGTTGAAAAAGGTTAAAAGGGAGAGGAGATGGGAAATGAGAAGAAGAAAGAAAAACTGGTAAATTCACAGAGTTTCTGTGTAAAAATTTGTTGATTAATATTTTAATCCAAACAAAATGAATTTGAAGATTTATATAGTTTGATTTTTTTACATTATCTTGTGTTGTTAAAATTTTTCTGGGGCCAGACAAGTGGCTCAGTTGATAAGAGTGTGAGCTCTGAACAACAGGGCTGCCGGTTGGATTCCCACATGTGCCCATAAGCAGTGCCCTCTACAGCTAAGATTGTGAACAACAGCTCAACCTGGACCGGGGCTGCTGTGAGTGACCGGTGACAGCATAGGCTGCAGTGGGCTACCATGAGCTACTGTGAGTGGCCAGCAGCCTGCGAGAGCTGCCCTGAGCTGCAGTGAGCCGTAATGAGTGGCCATCCAATGGCCGGCGACCGACTGCCTCAGACAGGAAGAATGCAACGATCATAATACCAACATGGGCCAGTATAGCGGCGTCCTCCACAACTAGACTGAAGAATGAAAAGGGAAATGACTTGGCTGTTCCCCTTTCCCACTTCCCCAAGAAAATCTTTAAGAAAAAAAATGATTTTCCAAACTTCTGGTGGCATAAAATAGTTGCTTTGTAAAACATTTTTAAAGTTAAAATTGCAGGTTTCTATATATGGAGTCAGATACTCTAAAGAACCCTTTCTACATGCGCAGGAAAGACTAGTCAGCTTTGCTCAGTGTTGGTATTGTACACTATCTAAACCCTTTCTCTGTCATGCGTTACATGAAGCAAATAGAATCCTCCACCTTACAACACTGTCAGCTATTTGAGGCCAAGGACTACATCTTAAATATTTCTTTCAATTCACTCTACATAGCACAGTACTTGACACTTGGTAGATAACAATACAAAACACCAAAGTGTGTTGAGTGGCTTTGAGCTTGGTTTAGGTCTTGATTTCTTCTCTTGAAATTTGCATTGGCTTGCCTCCAGAAATATTTTGGAACAATATGTATGAAACAATATAAAGCTATGGATTTATACCATTTTGGAAACAATATAAACAATTTTTAAGGGACATTAAAGTTAAAATATGGTATTATCATATACCAGCTGGACACTCCAGAATTGCTTGCAAGAACCAGAAACTACCTTTACATATAGAAATCCCTACTACTGCCCACCTATGGGAATGTCCACAGGGAAGCTGCCAGTTTGTAAGTCAACTCCTGCCTTTGGGGGTTCATATTTGAAACCACTGTTTTCTTTTTCCACAGTAGCCCTAAGGGGTTTGCTTTCAGCTGCCACCTGTGAGTGACTGCCCACTCTTAGAGATGCCATTTATCATCTGCCAAGATAATGAAGTTTGTACCATCCCAAAACACCTTCAAAATCCATCCAGCTATTCTCCTGTGACCTAATAACCAATATAGACATAAATTTGCTTTAATATATGAAGATTTTAACCAGAATTTACTTAGGAAGAGAAATGGCTTTTTCCTGTCTATCAAGTCCTTTATACTTAGTATTTGTAACGATGCATTCGGACTTTTAGGAGACCCAGTTAATATGTAATTACTTATTGAAAAGTTTATCAGCAGAAAAAAGGGAGTTAAGAAATAGGCCAAAAGATAGGGTTGGGTAAGATAAACAGAAAAAAGAAAAACAAAAATGGCAAGTCTCATAAGTCACAGAGGTCCTGTATGTATACATTTCTTGACTACTCAAATAGGAATTGAATTAAGGGGGGTTTTATATTGCAGCCCAAACCATTCAAACTTTAGCAACTTAAGTGGTAGTTTTTTTTTTTAATGTAAAAAGTTTAAAATTACAATTCCAATTTCTATGAAATAGAACCATTTTAGTGCTTCTGGACCATGTTATTTTGTTTTAACATTTTTTTTCCTGAACTAAGTGTGGAAGATTAAGGTAACATAATTTGACACCTGGGCCAGCTTTGGCATTTTTCACCATGTCCAGATGTACATGATTAAATTTTCTATTATGTGAGCCATGGGAACATATGGTATTTTCATCAAAAAGCAATGAAAGAAAACATCTTTAGGAAAGTTGAAAATATTGCCTAACATAGGAAACAAGCTTCTGAGACTAGAAATATTTTTTTCTGCTTGGCTACCCTTCAGTCTAAATGTCGTATGTGTGTGTGTAATATGTTGTGGGGTGGGGGTATGGGTGGAGAACAAGCATGCAGACAGATAAACCAAAACTATGTAACTCACAACATTTAACAAATTCTAGATTGTTCATGATTTACACAAAAAAAATAAGAAAAAGTGAGTGATACATGCAGAAACTGATAATTTTTATTTCTGAAAATCTTTTGCTAAATGGTAAGGGTACTTGAAGTAAGACTACTTAGTCCCTCATTCTCCAGTATTTCTAGACACTCTTAACTGGAAAGCAAGCTAAAGGCTGTGCAACTGTTCTCCCATCTGTACTTTGCCTGAACAAAAGTTGGTCTTAAATTCTCTCCTCTACCTTGTGAATTAGGAATATAAAATGATAGCAACTAGCAGGTCCACAGTGAAGCCTGAGTTCAGCCTTGACTATCCCATAAGTGCTTTGTGAGATGAGCACCCGGCATGTAAATTTGGTCAGATAAGGAATCACTATGTTCTCAAAAATGTTTGCTCTCCTTTTCGGGATTTTAGTGTATGCTGGGTTAAATATCCATACTCACAGTCTAAAAACTACAAAACATAGGATTTTAAAATCAAAACATCTGAATAATTAAGTGAGTGAGGGACAGTATTAAGAATATTTTACCCACATTTCTTGGGGGGGGGGCCCTCTACAGCCAGGGGTACTTTTTTTCCTAAAAGTGAAATGCGCCTGGAAATTGTATCAATGTAGTATCCACTGAACAAAATTGCCTGGAACCAAAGAGATGATGAGCTTGTTTTCTAGGAAACAGTCTTTCTTGAGAACACATTTTAAAGAGTCTATACTAACATGTTTCTTCAAGGTAGACTTAGTGTCAAAACATTAATTAGTAAATCTATCTAGATATGAAAGTACTCAAAAAAGCCTAGAAATTTTGCGTTGAAATCAAGTGATTTCTCATGAAGGAGACAGTCATTAAGTAGATGAAGAATGTAGCTGAAGAAGCGTTCACCTTGCAATTATAATTATGCTCTTATATTAGCTATAAACATCAAGCACATTATCATTTATTTATTAAAATCACCTAACTAAAAATCAATTTCTAGTACTTTAATATGCAGGAGCCATTTCTAGAGAGTTGGAGCTTTCACATGGAAATACTTTCTCATGTGCCGAGCACTGCTCCATTGTTCCTGAAATGATGGAGTAAATAATTAGAAGTCCAGTCCAATGCAAGTATTACAATGTGCCTTAAAGTATTTAGTTCAGATGGACATACTCTCAGGAATATTTTTGATTCTTTCTTTTAATTATTTTTTTTCCTAAGAAGAAAAATGCTAGAAAATACATAACTTTAGGTATAAAATAAATAAATAATGTGCCAACAAATGTAGAAACAGTAAAAAATATTTTGAAAAAAATTCATATTTAAAGATAATAACCAAATAATAAAAATGATAATAAAAGTAATAGATGAAAATAATATTCAAGAGTAAATATAAGCCAATTTAACAGTAGTATAATTACACTGGAAAAAACTAATAGTCATTCTCTTTGTTCATCATGTATTTGTCTTTAATGCATTATATTTTAGTTACAGCTTTTTCTTTAGTACTTTTGCAATATGCTTATGCTCCTCCCCTCTGAATCTAAATAGTTAAGATAATTGCTTGTTGACAGCAAGTAATGCTGATAAGCATATGTAGGTCCTCTTGCTGGTCTCATTAATTAATGCATAGAAAGGGTGCATCTGTTTTGATCTGATCACAATTTTGAAACCGCTGGTTTAAGTGTTTATGGCTCACTTTTCCATTGAAATGCTCTTTTTTTTATTAGTGATAATATTCTCAGTACCATTCTTTTGAATAACTTCATTCAAGGCACAGAATATGAAATAGTACAAAATAAAAAAGTTTTACTATGAGACACTCTTTATATAAAAGTGGTTTGCTTTAAGGAGGAATAGTTAAGGATTTGACATTCATATAAAAGAAATAAATTACAAAATACAATGATTTTCTCAGCATAAAGTAAAATAAAAGTTTGGTGTTTTTCTGGTAAATTTGACATATATGGGCAGAAATATTTGCAATTATCATTCTTGAAAATGTGTACCCAATAGCTGATTCTAAAATGTTTTGGAAATTTTTCTTTTTATCTCACTTTACTCACTGGTTAAAATATTAGAGAGAATTTCACAAAAAAATGTTTTCAGAATATAAATGCTTGTAGTACAGACACTTGATTATTTTCTTGAGGAACATACTGCAAGCTCTATTAAAGCAAAACTGTGGTGATATATATGTATTTTTTAACATATGTTAAATGGAATATTTATATAGTAAATATTCATAAAAGGAAATATACATTAATTAGATTTATGTATAATTAAATATATATTAAATTAAGCATTTAACATAAATTAAATTATATATATATGTATTAAATTTCCAAAGCAAAGAGGTGATTAATAAATCTAAAAGCCATTTTTAATGCTTATGACGCTCACTTCTTTTTAGTGTTTGCTTTAATTTACAGCTCCTCCTAAGTGAAGTGCTGGCCTCCATGACATTAAACCCTTCAGTTTTCTTGTCACTGCTTGTTGCCCTCTCTTTGGGAAGCCCAGTGTGCACAGTTCAGCTCGTCTTGTTCTCTGACAGCTGTGTTCGTTCTGTCTCCATTACCTCGGAGTTTCTTTCCTCTCCTTTCTCTGACCTGTTTGTATCCTGGCAGTGCAGACACTCCTCTTCCCTTTCACACAGCTCCCTCTTCTTTAGTAATGTCATGGCTCAGATTGCCAGCCCTAAACTGCTAACTAACAACTCATCTTTTATCTAGAGTAGAGGACAGCAAACATTTTGTAAAGGGCCAGCTAGTAGATAATTTAGGCTTTGCAAGCTCATGGCCTCTGTCACAACTGCTCGATTCCACTGCTGTGGCATAAAAGCAGACACAGACAACATATGAACAGTGAAACCCAGCTGCGCTTCCATAAATATGGGAATCTGAATTTCATGCAAATTTTGCGTATGAGACATAGGTTGCGGGCTGGATTGTGTCCCTCTCAATTAATATGCTGAAGCCCTACCTCCTCAGAATGTGACTATATTGGAAATGGAATCTTTAAAGAGGTAATTAAATTAAAATGAGGTCATTATGGTGGACCCTGATCCGTTATGACTGATGCCCTTGCAAGAAGAGGAAATTTGGACAGATATAGAAAGAAGGCCAACTGTGTAACAGCGCAGGGAGCAGACGGCCACCTACAAGCACGGAGAGCGGCCTCTGAAGAAACCCACCTGCCGGCACCTTATGGACACCTCACACCTCGAGCCGCCAAAACTGAGAAAATAAATCTCTGCTGTTTAAGCCTCCCAGTTGGTGGTCCTTTTTCAAACTTTATTTTATAAAGCAGACAACTCCATATTTTTAGTTCCTCAGGTTCCTCAAACTCAGCCTGTCCCAAGAAATTGTATAATTTGGCTTACACCTTCTACCTCCTTTTTGTCCCCTGCCTTGCTGTGTAGAAGCTCTCCTACTTAGTCAGCCAAACTTTAAACCTGTAGTTATCCCAGGTTCCTCCGTGTCCTCCATTCCCATATTCAACAAGGGACCAAAGAGTACTGATTTTACTCAGTACTTCCTCCGCTATGGGACATCTTCTGTCACATAATCTATTGCAATACTGTACAATTTGTCCTGATCTTCAGTCTTACTGTCCACATGGCTGCCGGAGCTATGGTTAAAATCTACATCTGATTACATTGTTCTTCTGCTTGAAACCTTTTAAAGCTTCTCTGATATTTAAAACCCAAGCTTCTGAACATGACATGCATTGTTTCCATGAACTCTTACTTCATCAGACTTATTCCTTGATGGATTCCTCTTTCAACATCAGTTCAAATTAAATACTTGTCATTTCCAGGAAGACACAGGAGGTTACCTACCTCCCTGCCCTTATTTGTGCTGTTCTCTTTGCAGTGCTTCCTTTCTCACTCTTCACTTGATGGACATTTGTATCTTGTTAAAGGGCACAATTTTTTATCTTTAGTTCTTACACAGGCTTAGCAAAAGGTGTCTATTCATACATACAGTAATTAATAGACTATAATCAAAAGAGCTGTGTGAGATGATTTTATATATATATATATAGTCGTCAGAAAAGTCATGATGTATTTTGTCTATGTTTTTCAAAGGTCATTTATTTATATAAAAACAAAGATCAATCAATGGTATATTGCCCATTTTGTTCGATAACCTTTTGCCATCTTTCAGTGAGCCTCATAATTCCTTGTTCATAGAAGGACCTGTCTTTATTTGCGGAAAACTGAACAAGGTGCTGATTTACAGCCTCAGAATTGAACGTTATACCACACAAGGAGTTTTGAAGAAAGTGAAACAAGTGGAAGGAAGTCTGATGGCGCAAGGTCAGGCGAGTATGGTGGGTGTGGCAACACATCCCATCCAAGCTCCAATAATTTTTGACAGGTGATCAAACTTGTGTGTGGTCTCGCATTGTTGCGATGGAACACAATTCCTTTACAATTAACAAGCTCTAGAAGTTTCTGGATGATGCATTCATTCAAACTGTCCAATTGCTGACAGTACACATTCGAATTGATTGTTTGGTTCCTTGGTAGGAGCTTGAAAAACACACCTTTAAAATCCCAGCATACTGAGAACATAATCTTCCTCTGATGAGTGTCTGCTTTCGATGTCATTTGAGGTGAATCATCACTTCGGGTCCAAAACCGTTTATGTACTACATTGTTGTAAACAATCCACTTCTCATCACCAGTTATCAGTCACTTCAAAAAAGGACTGTTTTCCTCATGTTTAATGAGCATATTGCAGATGCTTATATGCACCATCAAATGAACTACTTCGAGTTCATGCGAAACCCAAATATCGAGCTTGCTTACGTATCCCGACTTCTTCGGGTGGTTCTGAACACTTGAATGATGGATTTTCAATGTTTCTGCAATCTCTTGTGTCATGTAACATGGGTTTGACTCGATCAATGCCTTTATTTTGTCGTCATCAACCTCGGTGGGCCTCCCTGACTGAGGAGCATCGTTGAGATCAAAATCATCAGCGTGGAATTTCATGAACCATCATTGGCACTGACATTCTTGTAGAGCATTATCACTGTAAACTTTATGCAACTTTTCACAACCTTGACACATGTTCTTCCCTTTATAGAAGTAAAACAGTAAAATCTGGCAAAAATGCACAGTTTGTTCTCTCATCTTCAACTTGTAAAATCTCCAAAACTCAACCAAATCACTCATTTTTTTTTTTTTTGGAATGAAGCTAGAATGTCAGCTGTCTGATGACATAGCAACAACATAGATGCAAATGACTCTAGTACTTCAAAAAATGAACTAGTGCCATCTGTTGCAAACTTGTGTCATGACTCTGATGACCATATATATATATATATATATATATATATATATATATATATATATATGGCATGTACATGTATATGTGACACTAATGTGTATGTGTATCTACACAGATTTGTGCACACAAAATCTCTGCTTTCTGGCCCAGCCAGCAGTGCTATAACAGGTGTGGCAACTTTTGGAACTGGGTTGAAGGACAATTGGACTCCAAAGAGTTTGAATCCAATCAGTTCCGGGTGCATCTGGAAGCATCAGGAAAGCACCCCCATCTATTTCCTGCTCAATCCCTCCTCTACAGCTTTGTTTAGGCCATCTCCCCATTCCCGGCATGGACTGTCTTTGTTACCAGTTACCCAAACCCTATGTGTCCTCAAGATTCCATTCAGGGCTGGCTTCCTTCAGGGATCCAAAAACTTGTTACCCCATTTCAGGATTTACTGACTATTCCCTTCTCTCCTGTAACATTTATACCTGACTGATTACCACTAATCTTTACATTTTCTTTCTGATTCTAAGGTCTGTCTTCCTATGCCTTTTAAATTATTTTGTTAATGGTCATCTCAGGGCATCACTGAGTCTCAAGCACACACAGGCAATTAAATGTCTCAGGGTAGTAACAGTCTTTTGTTTGGATCTCTGTTACAGCTCTGACAGTCTACCCTGTGTGGCACACATACATTTAAACATTCTGGGGGTCAGTGAACTTTTTGAAAATCCAGTAAACAGTGCCCCTTTTCTCAGAAAAATACATGAACGAACACACACACACACACACACACACACACACACACACACACACACACAATTGTGCATGTAATGTAAGGATTCATCAACCCCAAACTTACCAGCCTCTAAGTCCCTTTGCCTACAGAAAATATGTTGTTCTATTTTTCAATGCTTAGCACTGTACCTACCTGCTCAATAAATCTTGTCTGAAATAAACTGAACCAAACTGAATCTTACTAGACTATATTTCCTATATTTGTATTCCATGTAGTGCTTGGCACAGTGTCTTGGCTATAACAGTAACTTAATAAATATTTGTTGAATCAAATTGAATTCTGCTTTCTTTGCATCTCAGAGAAACACCAATTACAGTGATATAGGTAGATGGGGCTAAATAAATATTTAGAATAACTTTTTCAACACAGTCTTATTGTTTTAGCATTCTACAGACTTGAATCTACAAAATTAAGTATATTAACGTTAATAGATATACTCTGTTAATCTTTTTTCATGAAGTGTTTAAATTTTAAAGCATTTAGGTATAAAGAAACAAAGTAGGATTCATTCCTCCTTTTATAAATGTCACTACATTCTATTTTGAGAATAATGTGAATAAGGTCCCAGTCTGAGAATTCTAAAATAAAGCATTTCTACCAGTGAAGGGAAAGTATGAAGCACCTTTTTCTTCCACAATCAACCCAAATGTCTCACCACTTAAAACAGATTCTCTTCTGCTTGGGTAGCAACCCTGTTCTTAGCAGTTTTTGGAATAATGAACAACCCTCCTCATAATGACAGAAGTTGAGCCTTAAAAATAAAATAAATAATTAAAAAGGAGAAGGGAGAGCTGACTGATTGGAACGACACCAAAATTTTTTTTCAATGGCATTTGTAACTGCTAGAAGTGACACAATTTTTGTCAGTCTAAGAACTCGAGGTAACCAAACATAAATTGTAATTGACCAAATTAAACTCAGAAGAATTGTAATTAGTTCATTAAATAAATGATGTGGAGAATTTCCCAACTTAGCAGTGAGATACAAAACAACAGACCATCTATTCAATAGAAAACAAGATGAGAAGGGATAAACGAGAATAAAAACCTAACTCTCTTCAAAGAAAGCAAAGCCAAGAGAGTGAAAAGAAACATTAAAAAAGGAAAATTCAATTAACAAAGCAAGGAAAAAGAAAAGTAGTCCAAGTGGGATTCTATGGGAAGGAAAAGAATGTGATGAGAGGTTAGATCATAACCTATAAATAGCCTTTGTTTTATAAATTCTTTGCATGGTGCATACATTCACAGCGAGCCTCCTTCTCCTTGATGTACAGGCTCACAGCACAGACCTTTTAAGGCAATCTACAGTAGTAAGCACAAAGTACTAGGTCTGGAATGACTTGGACTTCTCTTTTTCAAAAACCAAGAAGAAAATTGATTAGGAGAAAATCTGGGAACATTTTATAAATTGTCAGGAGGGCACAGTAGGGGTCAGCCTTAGTAGATTGTGAACTAATTTAGAGAAATGTATCCTGCTTCTTCTAACTTACCAGGGTGAGGGACAATTTTCATTACCATCCTGTAATGAACCGTCCTCCAAATAACACAGGTAACCACTTTACCTGTCATTCTTCCCCACAGTGTCAGGTCTTCTGTCCTGTTTGTCTCTTCTCACCCCTTTGTTCTGACTTTCAGTTCTATAAGATGCTAGTGGTGGTAGAATGGGGTTGAGGACAGAAAATCAGAGAGTTTGAGAGGGCAGATATTTTATAATAAACTCTTTGATATGTTTTGTAGTATTTCCAGTACTCCTTTTCATAACATTTCCAAACACTTGAATTGAAGAAGCAGTCTTTGAAATCCTATACCAAATACAACACTCTCTTCCAGTTTTTGGCAGGGCAGAGAATTAAAACTGACTGTGGGTGTTGAACACATAATGTGATGTATAGATGATGTATTACAGAATTGTACACTTGAAATCTGTATAATTTTGCTAACCATTGTCACCCCAATACATTTTAATTAAAAAAAAAGAGAAAATTTAATCATCATGATAGTTGGCACTTCTCTAGAATATTCTTTATTACTAGCCATTATGACATTTTCTTTAAGAAAAAAACTGTCATTTAAAAAGAACAATTAAAGTAGATCCTATAGCTCTGGAGATAAGGATGTGTTGTACACATCTGCATCTTTAGCCCTCTCTTTTCATCTGGCCAGGAGAGCCACCATGGCTGAGGGGAGCAGCACTCATCTGTGGTTTGATGGGCATGGTCAATGGGTTTCCCCTCCTATAGGACAGGTATGGAGACATTTAAAAATCTATATCATCTTTTTTAGGAAGATCAATATATTACACCTTCCTTCAATCATTTATCTTGAAAAACACTGTCTCCTGCATGTTATTCTTGCCAAGAAGATTATATACAGTTTTGTTTTTAGTATGTTTTAAATATTTATTAAGTTTATTGGGGTAACATTGGTTAGTAAAATTATATAGGGTTCAAGTGTACAATTCTATAATACATCATTTATATATTGCATTGTGTTTTCACCACGCAGGGTGAGTTCTCCTTCCATCACCATATATTTGACCCCCTTTAACCTCTTCTACCACCTCCATCCCCTCCTTACTTTCTGAAAACCATTAAACTGTTGTCTGTGTCTATGGTTTTTTTTCTTCGTTGTTTGTTTGCCTTGTTCATTTGTTGCTTTCAGTTTTCTATCCCACATGTGAGTGAAGTCATGATTCTTAACTTTTTTTGTCTCACTTATTTCGCTTAGCACAATAATCTCAAGATCCATCTATGTTGTCCCAAATGACAGTACTTCATCGTTTCTCATGGCCGAGTAGTATTCCGTTGTGTATGTACCACATCTGCTTATCTCATCATCTATCGAAGGACAACTTGGTTGTTTCCATGTCTCGGCCTCTGTGAATAATGCTGCAGTGAACATAGGGGTACATATATCTTTAGGATAATTTTTTCAGATTTTGGGTAGATACTCAGAAGAGGGATTGCTGGGTCATATGGTAATTCTATTCTTAATTTTTTGAGAATTTTTATTACAAAAGAAATGCTTTGTATTTAAATTTTTTTTTAAATATATATTCTATACTTTCCACTGACTAATTTTTTTTTCACTGTAAATCTCTTCATGATCTCAGTGAACTTTCAAAATGTCCATGGAAACAAATATTTAACTAATAAAGTAATGTGTGCCAATAAGAAAGATAGCATTTCTCTAAGGCATATTTTCCCTGTTCTTCAGTAGATAACACATTAATTTTAAGATTCACTTTCTCTACTCAATAACCCTGCTATCATTGTCTAAATTTCTTTTACTGACCACAAAAAATGTTGTTTTGTACATTTCCATCTTTGGCATTTTAGTCATATTCCATATGCCTTCTCTGAGGAATCTCATTATGTACCATAATTTAAAATACTGGGGGTGCCAAAAAATTTACACCTTTTAAGAGATGTTATCTATGTATTACTTTTTGAAACTGAATTGAATTACAGTAGCAATGTGTAGTATGACATTTGCTCAAAAGATGGTGTTAATCAAATGAATGCTAGCGTCATTCATTGTATTACAATTTTAATACAATTTTTTCCTAAACTGTATATACATGTATATATTTCATAAAATGTATATACAGTTTTTGACACCCTCTGTATCTTCTTTGTATCAACAGCTCCCAAATCTACACCTCCAATCCAGAGCTCAGCCTTTAGCTTTAACATACATCCACATGTTTATTCAACATTTGGTTAAAGAAGGTTATTATTCCCTGCTAACCTAATCCAGACCACCTCACTCTCTCAGATTTCATCTCCCAGTTAAAATATCACAGTTGACCTGGGTGCCATTTTTAACATTGTCCACGCTTTCTCAATTTCCTTTAATCCCTGCCTCATGTGGTGGCATCCAACAATTCATCAGATCCTGTTACTTTTCCCTCTGATGTGTCTCTTGAAGTCATCCCATCATTACCAATATCACTGCTGGGTTCTATAACAGTGTCTTACCATCTCCTGCCTTTAAATCATCTCGGTGGTTCTAATTGTCTATATAAGAAATGTCCAAACCTGTAGAACATTTTTATGAACGTTTATTTGAGCCAAACTGACAGCGCATGACAGGGAACAAGATTTCAAGTGCTCCTCAGGATTAGTTTTGCATTTCTTTTATACATTTGAAATTAAGGAGGGAATGTAAGGAAGATGACATGGAGATGGGGGAAGCAAAGTGGGATCACAGAGTAGTTAACAAGATCATGTGCTCTCTTGAGGTGGCTCAAAGTTGTGTTATCCTAGATGCACAGAAACAATGGACAGAACTGCTTAAGGCAATGATGAGCCATTTACTAAAGAAGATACAAGTCTGTGGCATGACTACCCACCAGGACCTTCCCAGTTAGGAATTTGTGATCAGATCAGCCTGTGAAGTCACTTTACATGGCACCACTTTTTTTTCCTCCACAATGAAACCTGTATGTGCTTCCGTGGTGGTTTTTATTCTGTAATGAAAATATGATAATCTAATTTCTTTCAAATAAATTTTCTGATATATCCTTTTAAGTTTCTTTTACACCTGGCCTCTACCTACCTATTCGGCCTCAACTCTTACCACTTGTTGCTTTACCTAACTATACTGGGCATAGTTCCATATTAAATAAAATGCCTGTGTATTTTAACATCTCTTATCAATTGCTACCTAGTTTGCATTGTATATATAAACTTCAATATATTTTAATAGACTTCTATTGATAAATATTTCTAATTTTTATTATTGTAAACAATGCTGCAAAGACCATCCTTGTGCATATAGCTTTACATATTTTCACACAATGTGATTATCTCCTTAAGATACATCCTGTGCTCCAAGTCCACAGGGTGAATACAAAGGTCAGATGATACCTGCACACTGTGGACCTAAAAGGGGTGCGGTGATAAATCTAACTGAAATTAACCTTACAGAACGATATAATCACAAAATCCTAACTGGGCAGGTCATAGCGAATACTCACATCCTAGGCACATAATTTCTTTTTTTTTTCCTACTTTTTTAAATATATTTTTTAATTTTCTAATTACAGTTGACATACAATGTTATATTAGTTTCAGGTGTACAACATAGTGATTAAACATTTATATAACTTACCAGGTGATCACTCTGATAAACCTAATACCAATCTGACACCATACACAGTTGTTACAATATTATTAACTATATTTCTTATGTTATACTTTACATTCCCATGACTATTTTGTAACTACCAATTTGTACTTCTTAATCCCTTCCCTTTCTTCACTCATGCCCCCAAACTCCCACCCATCTAGCAACCATCAAAATGTTCTATCTATGAGTTTGTTTCTGTTTTGTTTGTTCATTTATTGTGTTCCTTAGATTCCACATATAAGTGAGATCATATGAGATTTGTCTTTCTCTATCTGACTTACTGTACTCCATTCAGCATAACACTCTCTAGTTCCATCCATGTTTTTGCAGATGGTAAGAATAACTTCTTTAGTAAAAGGCTTATTCTTGCTTTAAGCAAGCCCTGTCCATTGTTTTTGTGCATCTAGGTTGACACAGCTTTGAAACAAGCATAACCCTCAAGAAGGCACATAATCTTGTTACCTATGCAGTAATCCAATCCTCACCTTGCTCTCCCCCACCTTCATATAATTTTCCTTACGTTCCTTCCTTAATTCCAAATGTATAAAAGAAACTGTAAAACTGTGATTCTCCAGCGTATATAAGATCTTGCTCCTGGCTTTGTCAACAGTTTGGCTCAAATACATTCTTATAAAATTTCTCTACAGGTTTGGATATTCTTAGGTCAACAGCACTCATGGGGTTGCATTGGAGAAAGGGAACCCTGAGATTATTGAACCTGGGTCTTTTAAAATGGATGAGAAACATGCCTGCTCTTTGCCTTAAAAGAAGACACTATCTTTATCATACTGGAGAGCAAGCATGTTTGGCTTTTACTCTGGAAAGAGATACTACCTTCTAAGGCTGTAAGCAAGCTTGTTCTTTGCTCTGGATGGAGACATTATCTTTAAAATTCAAAGCTCTTAATGAGACAAACATTCTTGAAGAGACACCCTGGAACAAAAGGCAGTCAATGCCTCACTTTTTAAGATAAGTGGAAATGCAACAGACCCGTGAATAATTATCACCCAACAATATCCATTCATTTTTTTTAAGCCATCTTGACTTCTGGCAAATTTTCCTGTGAGTATATGACTCCATCAGCCACTCTGATTAATCTGACCAGCAGAGGCTAGGACCAAGTCCTCTCCATTTGTCTCATACAGGATTTAATTGAGGTTGATATCAATAAGACTTCAACCAGCAGGATGAGGCTAACTTGCAGTATCCAACAATGGCCCCAGGGTCTCACTTCCAGACAGCTGAACAAATACCATAAAAGCATCATGGCCTACCTTCAAATGCCAGGTATTTTCTCCTTAAGTCCCTCTTTTGACCTTTCCACTAGACCTGAGGCATTAATCCAGGTATCTGACTACATGGAGGAAATCTAGAGCAAAATCTGTGATCTATAACAGCCCTAGCCAGCTGATGTAAGGGACACATTTTATGCCACTTTTTCTAATTAGATGATTCCCATTACAGAGGTCTCCAGGGTACGATGCATTTATCCCACCAGAAGCTTCCCCAAGTAACTAAGAGTGGGTTCATTTTGGAGAGATCACTTCAGTCACCTGAGGGTGATGTGATCTACTGGTGGTGTTTCCTTAAACACTCAAAGGTCTTCTTATGATCACCCCATAGGTGCAAGTTGCTGTCTTTTTGGGAGGGAGGGCAAGGGAATGCCTGGATTCAACACAGAGAGTATAGTTCTAGGAGAGCACATACACAGTACCTGTTTGTTTCCCATAAGTTTGACAGTAATCAAATATGGCTTCTTACTGGCTGGCAGCCCTTAGAATTTTCAGATTTATTTGAATTATTGAGTCGATGCAGGCAGTTTTTCCAGCCTGTCTTATTTGTCCCCAGTGCCAGCCAGGTGGCGCACATCTACCCCATGGAATAACTGACAGCTACAGCAGTGAGGAAAGGTAAGATACACTGAAGTGTTGACAGATGTTTTATAGGGTTGGTAGATAAGCCAGGACCATAATCTGCTCTTTCCCATAAATTTCTCAGCTAGGTTCTAGAAAACAGCAATCAAATTGTGGTCTGAACCCTCTAACAGCATGGCAGATCTAGCAGTCAGTTCTATTCATAGTGCTTGCAACAGCCTGGGTGAGCCACGCCAGGGCATTTACCTTCACAAATAAACTGCAGGGGTGATTCTGAAAGATGGAAATTATTAATGCACTCTCTCCCTCATAATTTCTAAGGTCTGAGGAGTTCCTTCCCTAGGGGACAGGGATGTTGTTTTCCACAAAACCTGTGTATAGCTGTACAACTTTTTCCCAATCTCATACTCAGATGTTTTACACCTAAAGGTCAGGAGAAAGCAGAACATGGGCATATTTATAAAACTTATCAAAACCTATATGGCTATCTAAGCAGTATACTCAACTAACTGGTTATGATCCTTATGTTCTAAGACCATGTCAACCCAACAAGATAAACTAAGAGACTCACCAGGATTAAATTAGACTTCATTAAGTCCCACTTCGTCTGAGCTGCCACCAGAAAAGTATACCAACCAGGCCATCCTGGGGTTGCTTTTAAGGACAAGAAAAATTCATCATGCCTAAGAATAGCTCAGATTCCCAAATTTTCAAAATAGGTCTATATATCCTGCTAACCTTCTCTGTCCTGAGCATTATGATCATTATCCAGGAAGTGGCCAAGGGAGGATGATCCGTTTCTGTAGAAACTCATATTCAATAACCAATCTGTCTTCCTAAATTGTGTGGAGCAGGACAAGGTGAGGGAGTTAGAGTCAGACAGCTTTTGAAGTCAATGTTTTATGAGATTATTCCAAAAATCAACAATACCAGATGATGTGACATGGTAGAGTATATGGAAGATCATCAAAAACCTTGGCTATCAACCACTTGTTCTGTTGCAACAAGGGTATATGATTGTGAAAAAGAAAATGAAAAGCTGAAAATATATTTACTAGTGACCAGAATTGGCTGATTGGACTGGAACAATAACACTGTAATCTGAAAAAGTGTCAGTGGAGGTGAAGTGCCTTTGATAACTCTTAGAGGGAATCAAAAGCCTGATATAGCCAATCTTCCAAGAAGATGTCTACAATCGGCCAGACTTTGGTTTTCCAAGCGGAACACCAAATATCCAGGCCATTGGCAACAGTCCAAGAATCATTAAAACTCTAGATTCATCATGGGCAGTAATGGCTAGAGCTACAAGGTAGGACAATTAAGTTCAAAAACTCATCCCCAAAAAAGTGCTACATGCCTCATTGCTGAATATCACTATGGTCACCTTCAAAGTACTCCCCTTGGGAAGTTATGCACTGACACCAGTGCCTAGTCCACCCTTCAAAGCAATTTTGGAACTCTTTTTTTGGAATGGCCATCAGAACTGTCGTTTTATTACGCTTGATGTCCTGAATATCATCAAATTGTCTTCCTTTCAATATTTCCTCTATTTTGGGTAAAGAAGTAAGTCATTGGGGGCCAGATCTGGTGAGTAGAGAGTATGTTCCAATACAGTTATTTGTTTACTGGCTAAAAATTCCCTCACAGACAGCGTCGTGTGAGCTAGTGCATTGTTGTGATGCAAGAGCCATGAATTGTTGGCAAAAAGTTCAGGTCATTTTTGTCTTATCTTTTTCATGCAGCCTTTTCAGCACTTCCAAATAGTAAACTTGATTAACTGTTTGTACAGTTGGTACAAATTCACAATGAATAATCCCTCTGATATCAGAAAAGGTTAACAACATCGTTGCAACAAGTTTGCAAACTTAATTGTCATATGAGCACTGTCTTGAGCTCTGCTTATTTAGACAGCAACCACAGTCGTTTGGTTCTGTACAACTGGCACTGAGGTTGAAAAGCCAGGAGAGCCCAGTGGACACCATGGGGTATCTACTCACCTGAGTCATTCTTGAACAGGTATTTAGAGGAACCTCTGTGAATTCAGCAGTTTTGTTTTCGGCAGCAGAACTGACAGACAGAGATGGGTTAGGAAGTATTTTATGCATCTCACTAGCACTTCTCCAGATGTGGCTCAGATCAGAAAAATTCCCCTGGACTTCATGAACATTCACAGTCCACACATGTAAAACATCAATATCAAGTATACAGTTAGCATGGGAAGCCATGACAACAGCACAAAGAATCCCCCCTAAAAGGTCACTTTAACTTCCTTCCCCACTACAAAACTTGCCTAACCCCCATTATTTACTTTTCAGTGTCACTTTACCCCCATGGAATTGTATAGGATAGTGGATTTGTCTGTACTCAACAGAGCTGTGAAACTGAGTTCTTACCCTCTCCAGAGTTCCACAGATTATTAGGATGTATGCGTGTGGACTTCAGTTCCCTTTATGAACATGGAAGCTTTCACTTTTCTCCTTAATTTCTTTCTAAAGCAGCTGAGATCAGGCTAGATGTGGAGGAAGGGACCAGGAGAAATGGAAGGTAAGGGCAGATTTGTGCTATTAAGTGAAGCACATTAACTTCAGGTCTCCAGTGACATGGTGACTGTTTATGGCTGAACCAAACAAAATACCAATGTCATTGGTCCACCAAAAACCTGTAGCAGGTAGCAAGGTCATGATCACTTACACAGATATTTCAGCTTTTGGAGTTCAGCAGCCATAGTCATGTTGCTTTGAGAATGTGGCTCTTGAGTTTGCATTTTTGATTGACTTACTTAGGCTTAACTTGCACAGCTGTTATCTTTTTAAAAGGAATCTACCTTAATCTACATCATTTGCTATTCCATTGTCAAAATAGTATACCTTAAACTCATACCCAGTTTCAACATAAAGTCAAGGGGAGCTTTCCATGGTGTCAGGGCTGAATGCAATGACTTATTTAAAATTCTTTGGGTCAGTTTTTCATTCTCCAGTGAGTATTCCAATGATATTATTAACCCAATCAGGGCAGTAAGAGTCCAAAGTCTAGTCAATGCCTCACCTGTGGTTTCTCAAGGGAATTTGTTCGTCTCAGGGAAATTTCCCTGAGAGAGCCTAATATTTCTTGTACTAACCATGATCCATTGAGAAACCACAACAAAAACCCTTATGACCTACTGTCATCTCTGAATGGATCCAAGTTAGACATGCTCTATTGTAGGAGGGACTGAGCCATGAGTCTGCCCAGGTGTTGCCATTTCTTCTTAAAGAGTATTTAGCGCCCTGTTGTTCACCCTTATCTTTCAAGTAAACCAACTAACTTTCTAAAATTTGCCTGGGTCCTGACCATACTATTAATGAATTTTCCTTCTTTCAGCCCAGTGTAGTGTACATACTTTAGTTATTATCTGAAACGAGTTGGAAACTTCTGTGTACTCAGTATTAGTTGTTAATGGTTACAGTGGGGCAGACATAGGACTGACTGCCATATTGTCAAGGAATCCTAGCCCTTCACCATAGGAGAAGAATTAGCAACAACAGACACCATTCATGCATCTCTCTGTGAACCTACTTCTTGATAATGGCCTACAAACAACTCCCTAGTGCTTCCTTATTAATAGTCAATAAAACAAAAGACCATTTACTGCCAGGTTGGCCATAAAATTTAGTCAATATGTTTGCTGCTGATTCTTATGGACTTCCCTCAAATATTGTTAATTGCCCTATGAGGCTCTAATTTTTCCTCTTCTAGAAAGCGTGTCTTTGTCAGTATCCCATATTCACCACTAAACTGTCAAGAGCTGTGTAGGGTCTGAGGCTTTATTTGGTTGCTAATAAATTAACCTGCCACTGTTTTATGGACGCTTGCAGAAGATATGAGACATCATCTTCTTCTTTTCTTTTTTAAAGGTTTTATTGGGGAATTGGGGAGGGGTACAGTGTTGGGGAATTGAGGAAGGGGAATATTGTGTTTTTCCAGGGTCCATCTGTTTCAACTCAAGTTGTTGTCCTTCAATCTTAGTTGTGAAGGGCATAAGCTTAGCTCTAAGTCCAGTCGCTGCTTTCAATCTAGTGGCAGGGTGAGGGGGGGTGGGTGCCATAGTCCACCATCCCAAGGGGGAGTCCAACCGGCAACCTTGTTGTTAAGAGTACACGCTTTCACCAGCTCAGGAGCAGCTCAGCTCAGACACAGTTCACTGGCCCATGCGGGAATCAAACTGGCAACCCTGCTACTCACAGCTCGTGCTCTAACCAACTGAGCCATTCGGCCAGCAGGATATGAGACTTTTTTATCAAAGAATTGCATTACTCATGGCATAGCAACCACCATGAAAGTCAGCATATATTGTGCTGAGTCTCTGACCCCAAGTTCCTACAGGGTAAACCTAAGAAGGCCGGATGATAATTGTATATGCAATGGGTTGTGCTGCAGAAGAGGAACTCTGAACTTGGGAACCCGAATCTTTTTTAATGGGCAGTAAACCTGCCTGACTATGCCCTGGAGAGAGACATTATTTTTATTATACTCAAAAGTAAGCACATCTGCCTCTCCCTCTGCAGGGAGATACCATCTCTATCTTCCAAGGCTGTTTTCTATACCATCATCTTTAAAGAGGTAGTTTGCAACAAAGGGCTCTGCCCCCAAGACTTGCAAAAACATGAATGACCCAATGGAGATTTTCTCTTACCACCTCTTTGTCTATTCCACCACAGAACAGGAACCAGGTGACTGATTCCAGGATTCAGAAGGCTTAGATATATCTCATCAAACCATAGTTAACATAGTACTTAGATCATAAACATTTCCTTTCAGACTATGACTGGGGAAATATCAACTTTATTTTTGACAGCAATTTAAAAACCTAGAAAAAAAGACTATACTCAAATAAAACAAAGATGGAGACAATATTGTTATGGTTACAAGCAAAAGAAGATTTACACTGTGTGCTAGATTTAGTATTTGTTATTTTCCCTCAAATCTGAGACCTGCATTATAACATGAAGTTGAAGAGTGAAGAATCTGCTTCGTATTTCATTTATTAGGTTGTCGGAAAAGTCATGACGTATTTTTTCTACGTTTTTCATTGCAAAAATGCATCATGACTTTTCCGGCAACCCAATAATTGATTAAGTTTTTGCAGAGGGGATAGGATTTCAATTCAATAACTCCAAGATATACTGTTTCAGCCTCTTCCCTTCAGTCGGATTGTATATAAGATGTTTATACAAAAAGATGATGGTAAACAAGGGGTTTGGTGTAAGATCAGAGTAAATGTTAGGATATCTATAGTGTTAATAGAATGAACTAATGGCTTGAATTAATTAATTTCAATAGGATGCACTTAAACTAGGTCTAGCTCAGTCATAGGAAAACATGAGAAATCTGGAATATATGCATATATTCAGTAATGTACAATTACAAAAATATTCTTTATAAAATAAAGACTTGAGGGCAAATATCCCCTCATCATCCTAAAAGTATGTTGTAATGCAATTTAGAGAATTAAAAAAAATCCTAACTTGTTTATATCAACCACTTGTCTTTTGTGAAACTACTCCTGAGTACGTCACTCATTTGCAGAGTAAAAAGGCTCTAGAGTAATCTTTGTTACAGTTTTCTTTTTAATAAAGCGTTACAATTTTTGAGATGCACGTATGACTTTAGAAATACTTATATAATTCTTCTTTAACAATGAGAAATCTCAGCATTTACTGACAGTGAGACAGAAGGAATTATATTTTACACCATAAAAGTTGCTTTCTTTTCCAGGATGCAAGGGCTACGAAAGATGAGGCCTATGACATGTCCTTTCAAGATATAAGGACAGAAAATCATGTCATTTGCTCCTAATTTTAATTCTTCTAGTGAGCAGTAATTTTCCAGCTCCCTGTCAAGGAAGGGAAAAATAGTAAATTAAGTTCTTCTGTGCAAATCCAACCCAAGACCAGGATTCTCCGGCCTTCTTCTAGAAACCACTGGATCATCACAGGGTTTACCTGAATCCCATGAAGAAAACTATTCAAACTCATGTCTGGATTGCACAGGTGATCCCTTCTGTCAGTCTTTTGAGATGGCGTCTGCCTTCTCTGACCGTAATTGTTTTCTGTTTTCAGGGAGTCTTTTGGCAAGAGAGAGTAGTGAAGGCAAGCTGGGACCAGAGTGTTATCACCTTGTTTGTAATGCGTTCTCACTTGGCTTTCTGCAAATCTCTAATAATGAGAAAAGATAGTATTGGCCAGTTAATAATTAATACCACTCAGCAAAGGAAGCACTTCTGTCATAGGGCTTTATCAGTAAGGTCACGATGCAAAAGGGGTTGCAGGCTCTGTGAGCATGAGCAGTATTTGCATATGTCAGAACAGACCTGCCTGCTAACAGCACAAACACTTCACATCTGCTTCTGTTTACTCCCATGCCTAACACCCCGAAGTACAGAAGTCCTGTGTTAATTGCTCAGTTACACGTTGACTGTTGATGTGTTCTCCACAGAGCTTTTCATAAGTGCACTGTTGCAAATAAACTGCTAATGACTTTGCTTATTCCAGCCACCCTTTTAAGGAAATCTACAGCATACACACAGATTAATGATTCCTCTATTTAGCAGTGTGTCTTGTGACTAGGTTTGCATAGAGCCAGTATCAATTAAGTAGCAATTACCTGCAAAGTGGAAAAAAGAGGGAAGGTATAAATAAGTAATGAGAGTGATGCTAAAATCTCTGAGAACAACTAAAATTGAACTCTGAGGCAAGGGCACCGACTAGTGAACATTTTTTTCCCATTTGTTTCTTGCATCAAAAATATATATAGCCCCCATGGAAACCAGAACAAACAGACACTTAAGTTCTTGGGTGATTTTTTTACATTTGATTTTCAAGGTGACACTATTTTGAAAAAGCAAAGAAACAAGGAAAAACAAAGCTGACCCTAAACACCATTAACAAGAAAGTTTACCAAAAAAAAAAAAAAAAAAAAAAAAGACTGGCCCTATAAATGCCTATTTTATGAAAACAGATCAGATTTTCTAGATGTCTTAGTAACAGAGTTAGCACAGAGTTCCAATTTATCCCTCTATTCTTGTCAGGCAATGGCCTTTATCATACCTTAGACTTATCTGGAAAACTCCACCTTATCCAGCGATAAAGGAAAAGAACAGGTGGGGTTTGCAAGATATGCAAAGTGTCTAAATTGGTAACAAACTTTATAAGATCTATTTTTATTCACTAATCTTGGTTTGTAACAGCCAGATAGCTCTTTCAGTTCAGGCTCCTCTCTGGAGGTATTCAGATCAGCAGACCGTGCCATCCATGCAGGACAGAGGATGGGGACATTTGGCTCTGGTCCCTGTCAACACGACAGTTTGGACCTCACTCTCTTCCCTCAACAACAATGGGCTGAGCAGAGTGTGAACTAGGGCAGAGCCAAGTGTTTTAAGGTTCTCTGAAGGGATGGAGAGCCCAGTAATCCCGTGGATAGCTGTTTTCTACAGGGCTGAGTGACAACAGTAGGTCAGACGTTTGTTTTATTTTTATCTATAGTGATGATCAAATTTTCCAAATGCCAAATGAAGACATATCATTTGACAAATATACATGGAGAAAGACAATTAGAAATGTGAATTTATTGGCTAGAATAGAATTCTAGCTGTGACTGCCGTGACACAGAGACCCAGTAAAGCAGAAGTTTACAGAGCACAAAAGTACATTGTGCCGCTACATTTCAATCCTAAACGAAGCTCGCAGCTGCTAGGCTGCTCTGCTCCGTGCGGTAAGTCAGGTACCGTGGGGGCCGTGGACGTGCACCACTAGATTTCCTTAGAGAAAACCTGCTCTGAGACCTGCTGCTGTGCCCTCAGGTCTGCCAAAGTCTCCCTGTTGAGGCCATGCCAGCTCCCAGGCCGATCTGAGGCACTGACTGTGTGGCGGGGGCGCGTGAGCCAGCCCACTTCTGCCCAACGCAGGGCCAGCTCACGGGATCTTGTTCCGGGAGTCCACAAAGGCTTGGCTGAGACTCCTCAGGGACGCTCACCCTACTTCCTCCTCTTTCCATCCTGCTCTCCTGTTACAAGAATCAGAACAGCACTCCCGACCAAGGCTCTCCTCACCTCTACTTTTCCTCTTTTCCACAAATGTTCCCCTCAATATTTGCTGTAGGTTCAGGCTCACTTAGGCACACTATTTTCTTATAACCGAAAAGTCTTTAAACAACTATAGGTACTGATTTCTTTATCTGAAACCCTTTGGGCCAAATGTGTGTCTGAATTCAGAATATGGTGCATCTACTTTACATTACGTAATAACCCCATTTGGGGTATTCCATAGTGACTATGCAGCGAAATCCAAAAGCGCACACATGATCTCACATAAATATAGGTCACTTGTTTTCTTCTTCTTCTTCTTCTTCTTCTTCTTCTTCTTCTTCTTCTTCTTCTTCTTCTTCTTCTTCTTCTTCTTCTTCTTCTTTTGACAAATCTAGATCAGGTTGGGAATTATTTCTAAATAAATTTAAAAAAAAGAGTTTTGGTTTTTAGAGTTATATGGATTTCAGAATTGTGTATTTATCTATCTTTTGCCCTATTCTTAATAGCTTTACTCTGATTCATAATTTCCCCTTCCTTGCATTATTGATCTATTAGATCCTAATCCAATGGTTCTTAAGCTTCAACATCAGTAAGAATCTACTGGGGACAGTTTTTAACTTCCAAATTGTTATTCAGTTGGTCTAATGGAAAGTCTAGGAATCTGCATTTTAAGAAGCTGGGCAACCCCTACACTGTGACAGGCTTGGGATTTACATTTTGAAAATACTGTTCTAGACTTTGACTTCACTTTTCACTTTGGTAAACTACTAATAACCTTAGTTTGAGATTTAATCCCCTGGATTTTGAGGCTTTTTGTTTTTTAAATGTAGAAGCAGCTAACTAGCTCATTGTTTTGTTCTTCTTCTCTGACTCTGGCTATATTTGTGGCCCAGTCATACACCCAGCCACTTCCCAGTGTGATATTAACTTTACCAACAGCTTTCCAGGGATGTTTCTCTTGGAATGGCAGTTAGCTGTTTGACCTGAAAGAGTGCTGAATAGTTTCCACTTATCTCTGAGCATTAGTCTCATCAGTACCAGCTTTGAGCTCATAGAGTTGTGCAAGGAGTCCCCCTATCCCCATTATAATGGGGGTTAGAGGTAGAAAACCATAGATAAATGCTAACGGGCTAGTGAGTCCACAGCAGGCATGGCAGGACAACTGGCAAGAGATGAATTTGCAAGTGTTCTACTTCTTACCAGCACTGCTCTTACTATGGTTCTCTAGCAGCACTAATTTTCTTTTGAACAAGTTAAAATTTTATATTTCTAAAATTTCCTTTCCCTTTCCAAAGATATTTCTGACTTGTATTTGAAGCTGAGTGCTTCCTGAAACTGGAGATTAATCAGAGACTGGAAGTGTATCTGTTAAGAGGAGAGGTTAAGGACAAATCAATGTCTGCAAAAGGGTCCAGGGATTTATTGGGGTATGTTTTCTGTAAACAAGTGTTTGCTCTCCTCTCAGTAGGAATTTAAAGTCCGCTGCTAAAAACAGCTTGAATGGTCAGTGGTATTAATATTAAGAAGGGGAACAAGAGAAAAACTAAGTCCAAAAGCATCCTCTAGAATTACATGAATACCATTATTTCTATAGGCTCGGGATTATTAAACTGGGGATTATGACATTTTGCCAGGATTTGACTGAAATTAGGGGTTAAAATTGGTTTATATCCCTAGAGAAACAATTTTAAGAAAATATTAGAAAAAAACTAATAATTTATGTATAAAATAAAAAGGCATTATGATATAGAATACAAAATGTGTGTGTCTTAATTAGTAAAACGTATGTCTGTTAAGAAATATAAATAAAACTGCCTCTTTAGACTAAGGCTTCATATCCTACAGAAAGAGGTCTGTCTTCTCTCTTGGTGATTCAGGGTAAGAAGGTGGGAAAGTTTAAAAAACACTACAGTTGGTTGTGACATGTGTGGTTAGGTATTTCCTGTAAAGAGTGTAAATATGCCTGCTTTGTTATTCTAGTGCCTGCCTTTAAATTCTTCATCTCAGCTTGCAATATATGGAGCTGAAAGTTGTATGAAAATTGTGTGTTTTAGTTGTGCTACCAAGGATATGCAACAGGATGTTAAAATAGAACTATTTCTGACTCTATTTTGACTAAACCCCAAGACAATATTTGCCAACTATTCCACATTCAAAGTTAGACCACCTATGTAGGACTTGCAAAGAAATAGAGGAAATAGACCTCGAACCACAGGCCCTTTCCCCACTTCAGGTAACAACTTACAGCAAGCCGACTAGGTTTGGTCTTACATGGACTGGACATTTTAATTGCTGAAATGAGACTTTATGTGATTAGAGGTGATCAGAGGATATTTTATTACCTATGAATAACCAAAAAGTTATAGAATTTCCTCTAGATTTCACCTGCATAGCAAGAAAATAACTGTACAAAGTGGGTTTGAATGGGCAATAGGGGTAAAATAAATTTTTTTCTTTCTTAGTTATACCAGTGACTGGGACATGAATCATGAAAAAAGAAGCTGTCTGAGGAAACATTTAGAGATTTCTACCAATTGTTTTATTTTTTGTTTGTTTGTTTTAAGGGTTAGAATGCTTATGTTTATGAACCCTGAGCTTCTACCAAAACAGGAATTTTCCACTTCACAACACATTCTCTGCTTACCTCTGCCACATGTCTGAACTGTTTCCCCATTCGTTACTGTTTTTAATTGTTTATTTCATCCATATTTCACTTGCTTTAAAATACTTGGGATATATTATGTATCATCTTCTATAGGGGCTAGATTCTCCCATTGGTGATGCTGAGATGACTTTCTGATCTCATGGAAGGTGTTCCCCAATTTTCAGAAACACCTGAGGCTGAAAACAGGAGAGAAAAATTACATTATAAAAAAATTAATAAATAAATAATGGTTATAACTTCCCAGAAAAGTATCATTTGGCCTACAAATTCCTGATGTGCTTACCAGATTACCTAACCAGGTGGAATAGACTGGGATCCAGGATGCATAAAACAATCCAACCCTATTATTATGGGAACTCTATCATCCAGATGACAAGACATTTTTCCAAAGTAAGCAAAGAAAGAGTTCATTTTATCATCATGGAAAACATTTTTCAAAGGGAGTCTTTTGAATTCTATGAGAATTGTTTTACTCTCTAAAACCAGAGACATAGATTCACACTGAGATATTGGCTAAAGGTTAAATGTCAAATACTGAGAGATGCTAAAAAGTGGATCTTAAGAAGACTAATAAATGCAAATGTAAACAAATATTTATTGAGCACCAATTAAGTGTTAGGCACTGTGCTGGGTTTAGGCCATGCAATGGTAAATAATGGATGGTTCCTGATTTCTTGATGCTTATAGGGCTAGAAAAGAAAACATACACAAGTAAATTAATATTTAGAATGATACATATGATAAAAGGATATGTAAAAGATAAAATGAGAGATGAGCATAGGAAAGAGGGTTAGCTCTGTTAGGAAGTCAGAGGACCTTCAGTGAGAAGGTCGAGTCAGCACTGGCTTTTGAGGAACAGTCGAGAAGATGATGGGAACTTCAAATAGAGTAGCAGCAAATGCAACTCCCTACATGAAAAGCAGGATTGTGTGTTCAGGGATCACTAACAGGTTAGTGTAGCTGGAACATTAAATGCATCTGGAGAGGAGTGAGTAGGGCCAGTAAGAGAGGTCAGCATGGTGAGAAGAGGTGGGAGATGAAAGGGCTTCATTAAGGGACTCCATCTTGAAGGCAGTGGGAAGTCAGTCAAGGATTTTATGCCAGTGAGAGGTGAGTAGATTAATGATTTAGAGTAAGTTATTTGGTACAAAATAAGAAATGAAGTTGGGAAAGGTGGGTAAGAGAGCCTACAAATAGAAAGAAACCAGATTCCTAGTGGCAGAAGAAGTAGAGAGAGGAGAGGAAGAACAAGAGAGATGTTTCAGAGATGGCATACTCAGGAAGAGAGAGGGAGGAAAGGAGGGAGGAAGAGAGAGAGAGAGAGAGAGAGAGAGAGAGAGAGAAATAAGGCGATAAGAAATCATAATGCAATTAAAGAAATTTGCTTGAAATTTTGGAGTCTAGCTGTGCTAAGCATAATGCCCCACCCCCACCCACCCAAGAGGTTCCATCTTAATCCCTAAATCCTATAAATATATTACCTTCCTTGGTAAAGGGACTTTATTGATGTAATTAAGGATTTTCAAATGGGAAAATCATCCTGGATTACCTAGGTGGGTCCACTGTAATCACAATTTAGTAATTTTAAAGTTTTTCTCTGATAGTTCCAACATCTGGGTCTGGTTCTGTTGATTTCTTTGTCTTGGATTTTTTTTTCTTGCTCTTTTGTGTACCATTTTTTTTTGTTTTGTTTTATTACTGAATTTTAGACATTGTGAATAAAAGAATAGAAACCAAGATCAATAATATTTATGTTCAGAAATGTGTTCATCTCTCCTTGTGTCAGGCTAGTAGCCTGATTCAATGTGGTCAGTAGTTGACCTGTATTTTGTTGCATGAACTTCAATTTATTCCAGTAGGAGACACCTCTGCCCTTGTGTTTAGTGCAGGGGCTGGGGTACCAGGTGGATTTTCTCAGTGTTCTTGCCCTGCATTCAGCTTTCAGGATGCCCCGTACACCCAGCCACTTATTTCTCTCTCTGCTCTTGCCCCTCCCAAAGAGAGAGATGATTGTCACTTGTTATTTAGGTAACAAGTTGTATGGTTTATGGGGGAATAGGTGGTTCCCTCTTGTTCTCCATCCTTAGTATTATACAGAGCTGTGCACCTTAGCTTTTCATGTCCTACTTCCTCCTCCAGTAGTAGATAGCTCCCTGTGCCTTAGTCTGCTTGGGTTGCTTTAACAGAAGACTATAGGCTGGGTGGCTTATAAACAAATATTTATTTCTCACAGAGGCTGGGAAGTCCAAGATCAAGGCACTGGCAGATTTGGTGTCTAGTCCGGAATGGCTTCCTGGTTCATAGATGGCTGTCTTTTCACTGTGTCCTTACGTAGGGGACGGGGTGAAGGAGCTCTCTGGAGTCTCTTTATAAGGGCACTAGTCCTCTTCCATGAAGGCTCTCCCTTATGATCTAATCATCACCCAATTTCCCACTTCCTAACACTATCACAGTGGGGATTCAAATTTCAACATATGAACTTGGGGAGGACACTTACATTTGGTGTATAATATCTCAACCACACATCACAGATTCTAGAGGGCAGGCAGATTTCCTTATTCTTATCTATGGCAGCCTACCTTTGTCTTCTATCTGTAGGGAATTTGCAAGCATGAGTTTCCTGCCCTTCCCCAACAACCTTAAGCATCTCTTTTGTGTTAGTGCAGGATCCTGGGCAGGAGTTGGTTTACTGCTTCTCTACCAGCAGAAGTCACTTTTTGCTAGGATCAATGCAGAATGACTTGGGAGGAATCAAGTTTTCTATCCTCTTTATAGTGAGTGACAACTGATATTTTCCTGGAACAGGTCGCCAAGAGATTTCCCTGCCACTGTCCAGCAGCAGACCACTGGGTTTTTAAGTAGCATATACCACTCCTACCTACATTCAGTTGGGCTGAACCCAGTCAGTTGGTCACATCTATTTCTGAAGGGGAGAGTTGGGGAATGTAGTCTTCCTGTGTACATAGGAGGAAAATGAAACAGTAGATAAACACATATCATGCCTTACCATGATAATTGTGTCAATGTATGAAAGTCCAAATCTATAGTGAATTTGTATGAGTTTTTTTGAGTCAAAACTGATGAATATCCCAGGAAACAAGATTTCAAATACTCCCCAAAATAAGTTTTGTAGTTTCTTTAATACCTTTAGAATTAAGGAGAGAATTAAGGAAGATTCTATTAAGATGGGACAAAGCAAGGTACAGGATAGTTAACAAGATTATGTGCTGCTTTGAGGGTGGTTACACCTTTGAGGGGTCTGGAAAAGAGAATTACTTCTGGTATTTCAGAAATGTGTTAACCTAGATGCACAAGAACAATGGATAGGGCTTGCTTAAACCTCTTACTAAGAAGTTACAGGCCTGTGGTGTGACTACCCACAATGACCTGCCCAGTTAGTTTATGATCAGATCACCCTGTGAGGTTACTTTTGGTCGCTCAATTTATACACACCCGCTCTTTCATCCACAATGGGAAAGGGATTAAATTGAGGATTCCCCATAGTTTTCAATCTCCTTAGCTTTGTAACTATGTGAGTCTGGCATCTGCCTACATCTCTAGCTTTATTTCCCTCACATGCCACACATATCCTGTGGTGCAGAGTAACTGCTTACCCTTAACTGAAATGTAGGGCTCTCTCTTGTGCTCTCTTTGCATATGCTCTTCCCCCTTTCTTCAGAGAGTTTCCATTTTTACATAATAACCCCAGGGAAATTTCTCCAGCCTTTCTTTTGTAATTCTATAAACATGACAAAGATGAACTGGACCTTTAAGGAAACATAATCAGTCAGGAGTGTCTATGGGAGGAGCTAGGGCTCATGGAAGTTCTCAGCTCTGTGTAATGGGGAGAATCCTACAGGAAGAGCTCTGTTTATAATAAAGCTCTATGTTTCTAACTTCCCTTTCTATTAACTGCCATTTCCCTTATATAAACACCCCTCCAGCTTGGCATATAGCCCGGAGTATGTATGTGGCTTGCCATGTCTGCATGCAATGGGTTGCAACCCTTTCTTTTTCCTAAATAAATCCTTCTTGGTGACAAAACACCTAGTCAATATTATTTTTCAGTCAACCAAATTTACATTATTCTACTCTTGCAGTTATTAATCTGTATGATAATTGATGACAAGTTCTTTGAAGATAATGCAGAAAAGGGCAGAAAGACATGAGGGAGGGCAGTGGATTTCATCTTCATTCAGGATGCTACAGTTGTTCCAGAGGTCTGAAAGCAATCTGGATATATAACACTGACTATAGCATGTACTCAACATTTTTGTTCTGCTGTTCTTTCCCTCTGTTTCTTTTACATACACTGCTACTCAGCAAGTGATTTTTAATATAACTCATATTCTTTAAAAATAAATATTTTAATAATATATTAAAGGGGAGTAGACTATACCTCCACAATATATGTCTCTTTGGCATAAGAATTATTTTGAACTGGTTATTTTTAAAAAAAGAGCAGACAGGTAGAAACTCTGAAAACCAAGTAGATGTTATCCTTTTGTAAGAGACATTTACATATACAAGGAACTTCTCCATTTGTAAGGTGTCTTCCTCTCTGTACTGGGAAGAGGAAGATGACCAAATGTCCAGAAATTTTTATCAACACAAAAGGCATGGACTTAAATCTATATAACAACTTTACCCTTGTTTACTGAGCTTTTCCTGACAGCCCCCATAACTGGATCCCCCACCAGTCCACAACATCTTCTCTCATCTTTAGCTGAAGCTGGTATTTAAGGTGATGACTTGGGCTTTTTTTGGAGAGCTACTCAGTTTTCCTGGTTATCTTCCACGTATACATGAGTTAACAAGTTATTAAGCTTTTCTTTGTTTTTCTCCTGTTAATCTGTTATTGTGTTTTATTTTTATATTAATTCATTTAATTCTCAAAACAACCTTATGAAGATAGTGTTATTATTATCCTTATTTAGTAAATGAAGAAAAGAAGCAAAGAGAGCTTAAGTAATTTGCCCAACATCACACAGCCAGCAAGGGGTAGGCTTGGGATATGGAGCCAAGCAATCAGGCATTTTGAGCTAAAAGCAATTAGGATCCAGCAGACTCAAAAAAAGCTTTCACCTTTTCCTTATCTACCTAAAAGAATTTAGGTAGGGGAGTAGGCCCAGAAAGAGTGATATCACCGGAGGTAACTTTTTATCTGAATGACCTATCTGTATGGCAGGGCAAACATCTAATTGCCAAGCATCCTTTTTTATCTTTCTGTGAAAAAAGGGAAGGGTTAATCTTCCCTTTTGAAGCCCCAGGTCCTTACCCCATTCCTTAGCTCAGGGTGGGACATGAGCCTGTATGACTGCCTTTGGGTCTCATACTTTTATGGGGTTCCCATTATTGCAAAATTAAATTTGTTGTGCTCCTGTAAATCTGTCATATGCTAATTTGACTATCAGACCAACAAAAGAACCTAGAAGGGAAGAGGAAAAATGTTTCCTCCCCTAAAGTACCAAGAATGTGACTATATCTGTCAGTATCCACTTAGGAAAACAGAGATTACTTAATATAGTTTGTTTAACATAAATTTTCATTTAGAGTGTTGGTTGAATAGTATTGGAACACAAAAAAAGACAGAAGGGAAATATGGAGATTACACAGAACTAGTAATTACAGGAAGTGGCTTCCACTGCTAAAGCCATGACAAAAAATGGAAGAGGTTGAATTATTAGTATCTACAGTTTTAGCAAAGGGACCCTAAAGAGCCCAGACTCAAAATGCTGAGGAGATATTGCCCAGCTGGGCTGATACCTCAGGAGCTCAGGAGAAGTGCTCTGCAGAGCTGGGAGCTGGACTTCTGAGAAGGGTAGGTTACTCAGCTGTTGATGGTGTCTCAGCAACATGAAGGAAAGATCCCACAGAGCTAGAGTTTAGACCTCTGCAAAGGGAGAGTTGTCTAGCTGGTGCTGGTATCTTAAGATCATAATGAAGGTTACCCAAGGAACTGGGATTCAGACTTATGAAGAAGGGTGCCTGCCAATTGGTGCTAGGATTTTGGAGGGATTCCATGAGTGTGTTTCAAGGAATGTGGGAGAGAAAAGAACCAGCTGCTGCTGCCAGGGTGAGGCACTGTTTTTGTGGAGATGCTGATAGCGATAAGCAAACAGGAATAAGGAAGTTCCTTGTCTTATCCTCCTGAATTCTAGTTTCTCTATAGTATGCTCTTTTGAGAGAACCTGACAGAAAGCCAGCTAGCAAAAATGAAATGTGTTTTACAGGCAAAATGAAAAGAGGTTAGGCTTACTGATCTAAAAACTTGTAGGAAGGATCTTGCAGAGTTGGGACTCAAAATACTGAGAAGAAGATATTACCAAGCTATTGCCTATACCAACACTGGCATCACAGAAGAGAGTATAGAAGGGTATATTTGGGACCAAGAAACAATGGTTTAATAACCAGCACATTGACTTACATGTGCAGAGCTTATTAGAAGGTGCTTCTGCATTTGATACTGGTCCTATCAATATTCTCAGAAGGAGCTGGTGTTATCAGCAACAGACACCTGCTTTACTTGTCTAAAATACTTTTGAGAAATTTAAACATCATAATCTTTCTCTTTAAAACAACTAATAGATTTTAGTTTGCTCATTCACTAAACATTTTCTGGATATCTTCTCTGACTCCTATACTGAAACTGCTCCTGCTTGTTAGGTCAGAGATAGAACAAACTCCACAAATGCAAATGGTACAGGTGCAAAACAGGTTCATTGGTGAAATTTACAAGAAGAGGGGGTCACCCAAACACATGGAGTGTCTCTAGTTTCACTGTCTAACAGAGAGTTGTCTTTAGTCATGGTATGTCTGGATGCACAGTGGAGAAGCTTCCAAACAGGCTACGTCCCCCTTCCACATCTATTCCCACCTTACATACACTCAGCTCTACATTTTATGGAGAAATTGAGAGGAAGCAAAAAGGATCATCAGACTGATAGCCTAATAACAGTGTTTCAGCCTGGGATTAGGCAGGCAATAGAAACTACACTAGTTATTTGAACAGAGGTATTTAATATAAAAAATTGCTAATTCAATCTGTCTATCAATAGACAAATGGTTAAAGAAGTTGTGGTACATACATACAATGAAGTACTACTCAGTCATAAAAAGAATGGAATCATGCCATTTGTGATAACATGGATGGACGTAGAGGGTATTACACTAAGTGCAAAAGTCAGTCAGAGAAAGACAAGTACCACATTATTTCATTTATATGTGGAACCTAAAGGACAAATTAAATGAACAAACAAAACAGAAACAAACCCACAGATACAGAGAACAAACTGACAGTTGCCAGTTGGGAGGAGGGTTAGGGGATGAGTGAAAAAGGAGAAGGAATTAAGAAGCACAAATTGCCAGTTATAAAAACAGTCACAGAAGGGCTGGCCGAGTGGCTCAGTTGGTTAAGAACTCGCTCAAGAGTGCGAGCTCTGAGCAACAGCAGTTCGACTCCCAGCCCAAGCTGAACAGCTGCTGAGCTGCCAACAGGTGGCAGGATGGCTCAGCTTAAAAATAAATAAATAAAATAAAAACAGTCACAGAGATGTAAAGTAAAGCATAGGGAATATAGTCAATATGTAATGTCGTAACAACTGTATGATGCCAGATGGGTACTAGACTTATTGAGGGATCTCTTTGTAAGTTATATAAATGTCTATCACTATGCTAGACATAAACTAATGTAATATTGTATGTCAACCGTAATTGAAAAAAAACAAAAATTTTAAAAAAGGAGTTGCTAACTCAGTAGAAACTTGTTACCTTGGTAATCTATAGATTAATAGATAACTCTAGGGTGTCACTGAGCTAGCAATTGCAGGATGAGTTGCTAAAGGGGAAAAAGAGGAGTGGTTTAAATCATTAAAACTTAGAAAAAGCGTTCCATGGAGTCGTGAACTCAGACTATAGAAGAGGCCCACCATGAGTGTAAGACCCAAACTTCTGAGGAGGAGGTGTCATAATTGTTGCTGTTGTTTCATGGTTGCAGAGGGAGGGTCATGGTGAATCTGCTATTGCAAGCGTGTGGAAATCTACAAACCAGATTAAGCCACTTCTACAAGAAAGAATCACCACTGCCAGGATGAAGGGGAATTGGCAGGATGGTGCTCAGAAGAACAGGAAGCAGACAGGAAGCAAACATCTTTTTCCTCCCTCATCCCAGCAGGATCCCCTGTGTCCCCTCCCAGCAGAGCCGAGGACGTTCATCATGGAGGAGACTCACTTCAGCCCCAGCACTGGCATCCCAGAGCTGAGTGGAAAACAGGAGGTTTGGAACTGAAAGCAGCTTGATAAGCCGCACAAGTAGAAGGGGCAAGGTCTTAGGCTCTATGTTGGGAGGTGTGGGGGCCCAGCTGTCAGGCCCCCCAGGGTCAGATAATGTTCATAGGCTTTGGAGACTGGAGGCCCTGACTCCCCCAGGCCCAGGTGGGACTGCAAGGAAAACAACTTTTTATGTGAGTGGCTTTTAGTGCGCATGTGTGCTGGCACCATGACACTATTGTTATTGTGTTATAAAAGTCCCAGCGCCGCTTAGCTGGGTGCGGGTTCTGAGTTGTACTTATGCTGCTGCTGTTCTGCCTCTGCTAAATAAAGTGTTGCTGCATTCATGTCAAAGACTTTGCAAGGCTTTTTTCTGTTTGGGTACTTCACCGCTGAAACCATGCCTGCTTTAAACACTCAGACCCAACAGGAGGAAAAGCCTTGCTAGAAACAGGAAACTTATAATTTCAGTTGTCAGTGACTTGAGGCGTTTGCCCACCAACTTAAGCTTTGCTTCGATGCTGGACAGTCCTTGTAGATGAGCAGGTAGTCTGGGGGACAATAAGGGGCACCATTCAGCACCTGAAGGCATCCATGTCTCTAATGCTTTTGTAAATCTCAAAACTAAGGTAAAGGTGGGATGGTCAATGGTGGCATTTGAGAAAGGCATTCTCAAATGCAGGGGTGTTTAATCAAATCAACTACTTACTTCAAAAAACCATCAGAATCTGCTTTATTTGTTTTATAAGGGCCCCTTTTTGAGGAACTGAGACATCTCTTGCTTACAATAGTTTATTGGAAAGACTAATCTAGCAGCGACTTGTTGGATGAAAAGGACAGCTGAACCTGTGATCTGACCTACAGTTGTGACCAGGGAATTGGAAAGACAGAAACAGAAACATCATGCACGAGGGAAAGGAGAAGCAAGTGAGATTACAGCAAATGCAACAGCACAGTTTTACAGCCTATTGTTAATATGTCCATCTCCTTTGCTAGGTTTTCAACAATGTGCCTATAAAGACATTATCTCATTTATCATTGTTATGGAAGGTAGAGGGAGACACACTCTAATAGACAGGATGTAACATTGTTTAAAGACCAGGGGAGCCAGACTTCTCTGAGAGCAGCTCTGTGAGAAGAGCACCACTGGTGGAGGTTTGCAGGAGGCCTGCCAAGATAAATATGAGCGGTGTTGGCAGCTGCTGGAGAGCAACCCCAGTGACATTGTCAGGCTCCACTTGCAGCAACTGGTGAAGACATGAGGTCCAGTGTCATCAACAACTGTCATACAATAATAGATGAGTCCATGAGGTTGTCAAGTGGATGAGAGGGGCCCACATTTCTGCAGGGCTTGTCATGGCTGCCAAGGAGAAGGTATCTCCACAATCCTGCTACTGGAAGGAGCCACCTTGGGGGTAGGCCAGTTAGAGTGATAATGATGATGATCATGTAGCATCTAAACTGTATAAACTGTATAAAGTTCCTCCTGTGAGCCAGGAACCTTGCTAAATGTTACAGATACATTATCATATTTAATCCTTATAGACCTACTATACAGTAGGCAGTACTTATTACCATTATCCCCACTCTGCAGATTATGGAATCGTGGCTTAAATAATTCAAATGAGTTGGTCCAGATCACATGTATATAAATGGAGGACCCAGATTTGCTGTCTCCAAAGACTGTACTGTGAATGTCCAGGTTTTGGAAGAATGTCTTGCGTTACCACATTCTCCTGCCTTCACTCCTTGCTTCCTCCCGCCCTCATACAGGCTGGGAATCGAAGGTTCTCTCTAGCAGCTGTAAAGATGATGGGCCAGGCTTAAGAAAACCCAAATTCCTAAACATATCTGACACTATAGTGGCAGAGAGTGTATAGAATTTTTCAGAACAGCTCTCATCGACTTTTAAAACCCCAAAAAATTATTAGACAAAATGAAAACAAATTATCGTTGTTTGGTTTTACATGCAGATATGTACCATAAAAGTTATGAAGTACAAATGCTTGAAAAGAGTGACATGTCTATCTCACAGAGAAAAGGAATTAAACGTATGTTAGAAAATAGCTCTGGCCTCTTTCTTTGAACACATAATCACTTGCGACCCTGAGGTGGCACTAAGCCTTCAAACGTAAACTGATTTTCTCTGGTGTCTAGTTGCATTGCAGGCCTTCATTATGAATATGGCTTTGAATATATCATTTCTTCTCGTCTTCTGTCCAGGGGAAGAAGCAAAGGGAGGATTAAGGATGTCCGTAATGGATAGACGTAACAATGATGACGTTTTTACTGCCTCATATTTTCCATGTTCAACATTATACTTACTGCAAAGGTGTTGCCAAATGACCCTGAAGATAGATGCTACAGGTCTGGGGAAAGATCAGGAGTGATAGGGAACTTGTCACTGAATGCAGTGTAGGTGGCACTTAGAGTTGAAAACCAACAAATCAATTGAACCATAGTTTAACAAAGATCAGAATGCCTTTCTTCATTGGAAATTGCATTCTTGCCCCCAAGTGGACCTCAGCCTACTTAAGAATAATGAAAATGAATCCCCTTTTATTTTGGAAATTTGGTCTGAGATGGTAGAGAAAAAAATGAGTTAAATTGGTATTCCCTTCTACTTTTCCTTTCTTTCTTCCTTCCCCCACCCCCCAACCTTCTCAACCCCTGCTCCCTACAGGACATTGTATAACCTTGGATTAATTGCTCACTCTTGGTTTTAATTTTCTCATTGCTAAAGCTGTAATTGTGCTTTATTTCTATGACTTCTACCAGCCTATGATATCCCTTCTTTATTTCCCAATCTGCAAAGCTGAAATTGGTTAAAAGAAAAAGCAGTAAAGAAGTAAAAGAGAGAAAATAAAATAAATATTCTATCTCTTTAATTCAGGAAAATATTTGTTGTTATTTGTCAAGCAATATTTTCTTAAAATATAGAATATTTCACATAAAATATAAATACAAAGATATTAACTTTCTAATTTTGTTTTTTATAATATCAAGTGTCTTCTCTTCTTTAAGTGTCTAGTCCTTTAAATATATACATTTTTAAATTTTTCATTTAAGTCTTTAATCCTTTTTGAGTTTATTCTTGAATATGGTGTAAGAAGGTGATCCAGTTTTATTCTTTTGCATATGTCTGTCCAGTTTTTCGAATACCATTTATTGAAGAAACTGTCTTTACCTCATTGGATATTCTTGGTTCTTTATCATAGATTAATTGATTGCATAGGTATGGGTTTATTTCTGAGCTCTCTGTTATATGCTATAGATCTATGTGTCTGGTTTTTATGCCAGTACTATGCTGTTTTGATAACAATAAACTTGTAGTATAGTTTGGTATCAGGTAGCATGATACCTCCAACTTTGTTCTTTCTGAAGATTGCTTTGTTTATTCAGGGTCTTTTATGGTTCCATATAAATGTTAAGATTATTTGTTTTCATTCTGTGAATAATGCCATTAGTATTTTGATAGGGATTGCATTAAGTCTATATATTGCTTTGGGTAGTATGGATATTTTAACGATGTTAATTCTTCCTATCCATGAGTATGGTATATGCTTCTATTTATTTGTATCTTTTTCCATTCCTTTCTTCAATGCCTTGTAATTTGCTGAGTCTAGCTCTTTTACCTCCTTGGTTAAATTTATTCCTAGATATATTTTTGATGCAATTTTAATGGGATTTTTTAAAATTTATCTTTCTAATAATTTGTTATTGGTGTATACAAATGCAACCAATTTGTGAATATTAATTTTGTATCCTGCAACTATACTGAATTCATTTACCAGTTCTAATGGGTTGTTTTTGGTGGAATCTCTGTATACAGTATAATATCATGTCATCGGCAAATAACAACAGTTATACTTTTTCCTTTCCAATTTGGATGCCTTTTATTTCTTTTTCTTGACTGATTGCTGTGGTTAGGACTTCCAGTACTATGTTGAATAAAAGTGGTGAAAGTATACATCCTTATCTTGTTCCTGATCTTAAGAGAAACAATTTTAGCTTCTCACCTTTGAGAGTGATGTTAGCTATGGGTTTGTCAGGTATGGCCTTGATTATGTTGAGGTACGTTCCCTCTATTCCCACTTTGCTAAGAGTTTTTCATAAAAGATGCTGGATTTTGGCAAATGTTTTTTATGCACCTATTGATATGATCATATGATTTTTATCTTTCATTTTGATAATGTGGTTTATCATGTTAATTTATTTTCTGATATTGAACCAAACTTGCATTTCAGGAATAAATCCCATTTGATCATTGTATATAATCTTTTTATTGTATTGCTGAATTCGGTTTGCTAATACTTTGTTGAGGATATTTACATCTATATTTATCAGGGATATTGGCCTATAATGTTCTTTATTTGTAATATCATTGTCTGGTTTTGGAATCAGGGTAATGTTGGCCTCATAAAATGAATGTTGGAGATTTTCTTACTCTTCAAACTTTTTCTATTATCTTGAGAAGGATAGGTGTTTATTCTTTTTTAAATATTTGGTAAAATTTACCCATGAAGCTGTGTGGTCCAGGACTCTTTTTTATTAGGAGTTATTTGATCACTAATTTGATTTCATTAGCAGTTGTTGGTCTGTTCAGATTTTCTGTTTCTTCTTGACTCAGCCTTGAAAGATTGTATATTTCTAGGTATTTATCTATTTCTTCCAGGTTGTCCAATTTGTTGGCATGTAATTGTTCATAATATATTTTTTTAATAATCCTTTGTATTTCTATGGTGTCAATTGTCACTTCTTCTCTATCATTTTTTATTTTATTTATTTGAGTCTTCTCTTTTTTCTTGATGAGTCTGGTTAAAGACTTATGAATTTTGATTATTGTTTCAAAGAAACAGCTCTTGGTTTCATTGATCTTTTACATTTTTTTAAGATTCTATTTTGATTTATATATATATCTGCTACTCACTTGTGGCTTTGTTTCTTCTTCTTTCGTAGTTCCTTTAGGTATAAGGTTAGATTGTTTGAGATTTTTCTTGTTCCTTGAGGTAGGCCTGAATTGCTATGAATTTCTCTCTTAGAACTACTTTGGCTGTGTCCCATAGGTTAAAGGTCATTGTGTTTTCGTTTTCATTTGTTTCAAGGTATCTTTTGATTTTTCCCTTGATATCATATGGCCTAACATGTAGTCTATCCTGGAAAATGTCCAATGTATTCTTGAAGAAAAAAATCTGTATTCTGCTGCTTTGGGTTGAAATGTTCTAAAAATCTAAATTAAATCCATTTGGTCTAATGTGTCATAGGTCACTCTTTCCTTGTTGATTTTCTGCCTGGATGATGTATCCATTGATGTCAATGGAGTGATAAAATCCGCTATATTATTACTGTATTACTGTTGATCTCCCCTTTATGTTCATTAATATTTGCTTTATATAGTTAGCTTCTCCTACCTTGTGGGCATACATGTTTACAAGGCTTATGAGCCTTGTATATCTTCTTGTTGGATTGATTCCTTTATCATTACGAAAGGTCCTTCTTTGTCTCTTGTTATACCTTCTGTTTTAAAGTTTATTTTATATGGTATAAATATTGCTACCCCCACCCCTTTTTAAAAATTTTCCATTTGCATGAAATATCCTTTTTCATCCATTTACTTTCAACCTGTGTATGTCTTTCAATCTGAAGTGGGTCTCTTGTAGGAAGCATATGTTAGGGTCTTGTTTTCTTATCCATTCAGCCACCCTATGTCTTTAGATTGGTGCATTTAATCCATTTACATTTAAACAATTGTTTATAGATATGTGGTTATTGCCATTTTATTATTCATATTTTTTATTTTTTATTTTTCATCTTCTACTTAAAGAAGTCCCTCTAACATTTCTTGTAATACTGAGTTGGTGTGATGAACTCCTTTAGCTTTTTCTTGTCTGGGAAGTTCTTTATCTGTCCTTTATTTCTAAATGATAGTCTTGCTGGTAGAGTAATCTTGGTTGTAGGTTCTTGTTTTTCATCACTTTGAATATTTTGTGCCAACTCTTTCTGGCCTGCAAAGTTTCTGTTGTGAAATCAACTGACAGTCTTATGGGAGCTCCCTTGTAGGTAACAAACTGCTTTTCTCTGCTGTGTTTAAGATTCACATTTTATCTTTAACCCTTGACATTTTAATTGAGTCTTGGTGTGGGCCTCTTTGGGTATATCTTGTTTGGAAGTCTCTGCACTTCCTGGACTTGTACACATCTATTTTCTTGCCAGGTTAGGGAAGGTTTTCATTATTATTTTTTCAAATATGTTTCAATCTCTTTCTCTCTTTTCTCCTTCTGGTGACCCTATGACCCGACTATTGTCACCCTTGGTGTTGTCCCAGAGGTCCCTTAAATTATCCTCACATTTTTAATACTTTTTTTTCTATTCCAATTGAGTGTTTTTCACTCCCTTGTCTTTTAATTGCTGGTGCTATCCTCTGCTTCATGTAATCTGCTGTTGACTTCATGTAATCTTTATTTCAATGTTATATGCTTCATTTCTTACTGGCTTTTATTTTTTAGTTTCCTATCTCTTTGTTCAAGTTTTTACTGAGTTAATCTGCTTTTCCCCTATATTCATTAAGCATCCTTATTACCAGTGTTTTGAACTTAGTATGTTAGTAGATTTCTTCCTCTATTTCACTTAGTTCTTTTTCTGGAGTTCTGTCCTGTTCTTTCATTTGGGACATGTTTCTTGATCTCCTCATTTTGGCTGCCTCTCTTTGTTTGTTTCTATATATTGGGTAGATCTTCTACATCTCCTAGTCTTGGCAGGTTGGCCTTATGTAGTAGATGTCCTGAAAGTTGCAGTGGCACAGTCTTCTTGGTCACCTGGGCCGGGTACTCCATGGGTGTCCAGGTGGGTTTTGTGTGCTTTCCTGTTGTAATTGTGTCTTTTTGTTGTTGGCTCATCAGTGGGTGGCACTGACCATCAGGCTGACTGGCTGTGAGGACTGGCCATGATTATAGCTGAGGAGTTGTGTGTGGGGCCTGACTCTACACAGTGGGATTCACTTAGAGGGGCTCTGGAGCCTGTCAAGTCCTCCCTTTTGGTGTATCATTGTGGAGACGAGCTGGTTAGATGGTGCTGGAGCATGGTGAATGCAGCCACAAAGTGTGTTCGTTCTAAGGCCTCTTGGGAGGGGATTCAGAGCAAGCAAAGTTCATATGCTGCATGTACCCCACCGGGGACCATCTAGTAGGGGCTACAAAGTGATCTGTGGTTGGTAGTTGCCTATGGTAGTCTGGGAGGTACCTGTGACAAGCTGGCTGCCACTAAGCAAGTTGTACAGGACACGATGAGGCTGACTGATCTTTTTTGGAGTGTGTGGATATTTGAGGTGTTTTAAGAAAGTCCACAGCATAAGCCAAGGCTGGATGCTTGTGAAGAACAGCCACTGAAAGAGGTTCAAGATGGGGCGGGGTCTTAGGGAACCGCTGGGGCAGGGGGCGAGCAGTGTTAGCCAGGTTGATGGAAATTCAGATTGACACCTGCCTGTGCCTTCAGGCTGGGGGGGGGCGGGGGGACAGGGCTCAACAAAGGGCCAGTGGTGCCTGCCAGCACTTCTACCTGAGTCTGCCAGGAAAGATCTGCCCCTCCAGCTCTCACCCTGAAGACAATCAATTCAGTTCCTCCCTGTGTATCCCGGGTGGGTTTTGAGCTGCTGTCCCTTTGCTGAAGCTTAGGGTGAGTGTGAGTCAGTGGGTCTGTGCTCAGGCCTTTTAAGAAGTCATCTGATTCTATTGCAGCTCTCTGTCTCACCTTGATGGAATTTCTAATGTGTTTTGCAGTCAGGTGTTGTGGGTACTCCTCTTCCTCACACTGGTGCTCTTGGCTGGGGACCCCAGTGTGGGGCTGGGACTCCTTGTTCCTCAGAGGGGACTTCACAGCCAAGGCATTCTTCCTGGTTCTTTACTGCCACAATGGGGGTGTGGGACCAGCCCATTTTGTGTCTTCTCCCTTCCTACCAGTCTCAACATGGCTTCTTCTTTCCCTCCTTAGTTAAAGAAGTCTGTTCAGGTAGTTCTCAAGGGAGGTTGCTCTATAATTTAGTTGTAAGTTTGATGTGGTCATGGGAGGAGGCAAGCGCACCATTTAGCAGCTACTTCACCATTGTGACTAGAATCTGACCCTCCCTTTTTATATTACTCTCTCTTATATTTGGGGGGATATTAATTTCAGTCATTTTAAAGTCCCATTATGATCATTCTACTAGTTCTATTTCTTCAGGTGTAAATTTGGATTGTTTGTTTCATTGCTCCATCCTTCATGTTGTTAGTGCTTCTCAAATATTTGTGACTTGTGATTCTTGATTGTGAACTCAAGTTTGTAGATGATATGTCGTACTAGATTGTCCATCACCAATTTAAATTTACTATAGATTTTTGGTAGATGCACTTTAACTGACTAAAGAAGTTCTTGTCTATGCTTAGATCACCAGATATTTTATCATGACTTGTTTTAATCACTCTATTGTGTTTTTCATATCACTGACAATATCTTCATTTTTAGAAGTTCTTTTTGGTTTTTATCATTTATTCCTATTATTTCCTTCTTTTTAGCCTGATTCTTTAATATAATTTTCATCTCTTCATATATTTCTTCAATTATTTTAAAATTCAGCATGTAGCAAGATACTTTGAAACTCTTTATGGTCATTGTAACTGTGTTTTCAAGGCTTTTTTATGTTAATGGGACAGCTTTGAAGGCAATGAGGTGTTTGCAAAACACTGGGTCCCAAGCACTCTCCTTGCACTGGCTTAAGAATACTTTCCTATTCCAACATGAATGTTAATAACTTATTCCCCAGTGCTCTGGAGCTGCGCCATGTAACCCTGTGCCCTGTTACAGTATCAGTTACATAGCTATGGTTGTGAGTACACTCTTCAGCTTTGGCAAAAGGGAATTTCACTTTCTTCTATTCTGTCCTTTCCCTTTTTCTTTTGTAAGCTTGGCTATGATTCATGTGTTTTGGTTTTATTTTGTCTAGTATAGCTATATATTTCCATGTTGCTGGAAAGCATTATAAGATATGAGAGCAACAATAAATATTTTTCTATGTGTTCTTTACACACTAATTTAATTTGTATTTCTCAAAATAAATTCTTATACATGAATCTTCTGGTAGAAAAAAAATGCAACCTGGGCTTCTGTGCTCAACCAAATTATAATTTTAATTTTAGTTGAATAATAATACTTGGCAGATATTATAGTTTGGTATATGCCCTGGGGAAGTTATGAGTAAGATAATTTTATTTTATTTTATTTATTTATTTTTAAAGATTTTATTGGGGAATTGGGGGAGGGGAACAGCGCTGGGGAATCAGGGGAAGGGGAATAGAAAAGTTGCTGTTGTTTTGTTCTTCATTCTAGTTGTGGAGGATGTTGCTTCACTGGCCCAAGCTGGCACCATCATTGCGCTCTTCCCAGGTGAGGCAGATCAGTCGCTGGCCTCTGGACGGCCGCTCATGGCGGCTGCTGGCCGCTCACGCTGGCTGCTGGCTACAACGGTAGCCCATGGCAACCCACTGCAGCAGGGGACTGCAGCCTATGCCATCGCCGGTGACCCACAGCAGCCCAGCTCCAGGTCAAGCTGTTGTTCAGCATTTTTTATGTAAAGGGCAGTGTCACTGGCCCTCATATGTGGTATCTGAACCCGGGCCCTCTGGGATCCCAAACCAGGTCTTAACCAACACACCACTCGGCCAGCCCATGAGTAAGATAATTTTAAATCAACAATATTATATATTGTATATACAATACTATATATTATAATTTAAGGTTTTTTTGTTTGTCTGTTTCTTTGTTTTGTTTTGTTTTTAGCTGAGCCATCCTGCCACCTATTGGCAGCTCAGCAGCAGCTCGGCTCGAGCCAGGACTCGAACCTCATTTGCTCAGAGCACACACTCTTGAGCGAGCTGTTAACCACCTGAGTCACTTGGCTGGCCCTAATTTAAGTTTTAATTTATTTTCACTTACTAGTGAACTCTGGATAGGAGGAGAAAGACACAACACAAATGACAACATCAGTAGAAAAATACCATTCCAAGTCCATATTGTGAAGTTAATTCAAACATATCATCCATATTCAGTTCTTGAGTCATGTTTTGTAGTACTACTTCATTATTTTTACTGTGTAATCTTTTAGTGCCACCAATATATTTTAAAGTAAAAGGTAATGCAGATAATTTTTAAAATACATAATAAAATGACAAAAAATACATTATTAAAAAAAAGATTGCCAGTCATACGGGTGAAAAGAGTCAAAGGTAAAAAAGTAATAATAATAAAATAATGTATTCAATGTCAAAATGAGTATATTTGATACCCACTTTTTCCATTTGATGTTTCTTAGGCTTTGGGTTAGGAGAAGAAATAGAATTTGAAATGAGGAACCAAGGTACATTTCTCAAGTTCTACTTCTTAAAATTAAATTAATCATGCCAGTCTTCATTTACTCCTCTGAAAAATTTACTCATATTAGCCACTCATATACTTCTTAGGCAGTCAGTCTCAAACCTGAATGATTTTAATACCCACCTAGGGAACTGATAAAAATATAGATTCAAGAACCCCTTTCATGTAACAAACCTCTGGGTGGAAGTGCAGGAATTTCTATTTCAAAAAATCTAGAGGTGATTTAAAAAGACAAAAAATGGAAAAAGACAAGAAAAGGAAATAAAAAGTATGCAGATCTGGAAAGAAGGAATAAATCATTTTTTCAGTGACATGATTATCCATATCAAATTTTCCACAGAGTACACCAAGAACAAATAAACAAAATTGCTAAATTTAATAAGTGATTATAACAAGGTTGCAGGATACACAGTTGATATACAAAAATAAATAAAGAATAAAAGGCAAGCAGTCATAAAATAATACCTAACATTTCTGAAAAGAAACAAAAAAAAACGACCATCAAGCTAGCCTCCATATTAATTCCTTTTGAAAATCTTAGCACATTTGGTTTAAAGCAATGCCAATATCTTCTATTCAGATTTCTTAAAAATGCATTTTTTTATATCCTTGGAAGGTAGATATTGACATATAATGAAAACTTATATAACATCATGCATCCTACATACCCTGCAAAAGTTGAACTTGGTATAAGGCTGATTTAACTTACACTACATTCAAGTGAATTCATTACAGTCAGAATAGAAAAAAATCAGAATTTCAGAACTGTGACTCATCTTTTATATCAATCCTAAGATGATAGCATGAGCACAAGACCCTGCTGCATTATAATCTCTACCTGAATAGCACACATAGGTAATAAAATAGTGGTTGTATATTAATTTTAAGCTATATATTTCATCTTATAACAAAATATAGGGTTTTTTTCTACTTCCTACATCTGTTGAGTTTAGAGAATCTACTCTGTCCTGGGACTGATGGTGGAAATAATCCATATATCATTAAAGTACCATTCTGATGATGGAATGGAATTTAACATGCCACCATTTTTTTTTTAAGATTTTATTGGGGAATTGGGGGAGGGAACAGCGTTGGGGAATCGAGGAAAGGGAACAGACAAGTTTCTGTCCTTTTGTTCTTCAGTCTAGTTGTGGAAGGCGTTGCTTCACTGGCCCATGTTGGTATTGTGATCATTGCGCTCTTCCTAGATGAGGCAGATTGGTCACCAGCCATTGGATGGCCGCTCTTGGCAGCTCACGGCAGCTCACTCTGGCTGCCAGCCACTCATGGTAACTCACGGCAGCCCATCACAGCAGGGGCTGCAGCCTATGCCATTGCCTGCAACTCACGGCAGCCCAGCTCTAGGTCGAGCTGTTGTTCACCATTTTAGCAGTAAAGGGCAGTGTCACTGGTCCTCATGTCAGATCCGAACCAGGGCCCACCTGCTCAGAGCTGGTGCTCCCAAGCCAACACTTAACCAATGTGCCACTCGGCCAGCCCCAAACCTTTCTTAATATATTTAGGATCCTAGTCTGTATCAGAGATTATGCCAGGTATTTGATATTCCAAGTTAAGCAGGTTGCAGTGTCTAATTGCAAAGATCTTAGTGTCTAGAAGAAGGACAAATATGCAAATAACACATGTCCATCCTGCATTTGTAGCATGTAGTTCAGTGCCTGGGGCATGGAAGTCACTTTAATAGTAGTGAACACCACTATTTACTATTACTACTACTATTACTACTACTACTGCTGCTACCACCAATGACTGACGTTTATTGCATGTTTGTTATATACCAGGCACTTTTCTAAGCACTTTATTTTATTGCTCTTAAAAATGCATTGATGTAGGTGCCTTATTTCCCTATTTTATTGATGAAAAAACTGACACCAAGATACCATTGTGTCAAGGTATTTGTTTAGTGCCGTGACCACCTCTATATGATGATATCAGGGAAAGCATCATGTGCTAAACTCTGAAAAGAGAACGCAATTCAGTGGGCTAATAATCAAGCCAATGGTGGGCAAAGGGAACCTTCAGTATGAAAAGGCAGGAGGGATAAAAAGGAGATGAACTGTACTTCAATCTCAAGTTTAGGGTCAAAATAGAGAACAAAGATGAGAGTTGAGGGACAGATAGGAAGCCAACCAAGAAAGGACAGTGTTACTTGCAATACTGAGTTTGAATGGAATAAAGAGGGGATTAGTTAGGAGGTATTTAAAAGATAGGATCACAGAATTTACTGATCTATGAGATGGAGGAAAGGAAGGACTCTGAAGAATTCCTGGTTTCTGGCTTGGGTAAGTAGGTGAGTCAGTTCTGTGGGAAGATAAAAATTTTGGTTTTAGATCTGGTGGTTTTGAGTTATCTATAAAACGTCTAAGTGGTATGCTTCGTAAATATATATTCCAGTGGGAGCCAATAGAGAAAGCTGCACAGAGGAACATAGAAATATTACTAGTGTGTGTGCAGTTAGCCCAAGCCATGAAAATAGATGAGCGCACCTTGAGGGAGTGTGCAGAGAGTGAGGAAAAGATGGCAATGGAAATGAGGGAGCAAGATAGAATGAGTAGAAAATATAAGAAATATAGAAGAAAGTACAATGAAGAAGCAAGAGAAAATGGTGTTTCTGAAAACAAAATGACATCTCTCTTCCCTTGGCCATATCACAACTAAATTGTCCCTCTTTATGGAAATATACAACCATGTGAAAAAGATAAGCATCTCAGTTGTAACAGTGAACACTTTAAGAACTTTGTTCTTGGTTTATCCTAAAAACTATTTTCATCTAAATCTTATTTTTCTGGATTTACTAATGATGGTAAATCTATAATCACGTGAATGTTGTCATTCTCTTAGATAATTTATTAGGCATTAAATATGCATAAAATACATAGCTTTTTATTTTTTATTCCTATGAAGTATTATAGAAACATAAAAACTTGTATATTCAGATGTTACTGTGCACAACACAGGGTTCTGTCACGTTGTTCAAAAATGTTTGTTGCAGGCTTAATAAATGAATGAAAAAGGAGTCTACTACTCTAAATCTTTTAAGGGTAGTGCTGGTCACAACTGGCTTCTTAACTTCAGACATCTATTTTAAATGATACCTCATTTTGGCCTTTGAAGAATAAAACTAATGCTTAAAGAATGAAGCATATTTCGAGCAAAATAGTCTCAATTCTTACTTTAGAATGAAACAAATCTACTATCCTATGTAAGAAAATTTAAATCCCACAATTTATTTGGAAGTTAGAAAACATGGGAACAATATTAAATATTAAATATTAAATTATATTAATAATAAACAATTAATAACAATTATTAATTATAATGATTATTAATAAACAATTAAATTAATAATAAACAATATTAAGTATTAAATATTTTCTTGTGTGACCAGAAAAATCACATGCATTTTAAATTTATATTTCTGACGATGAAGTGCTACATGTCTGTGGCAGAATTAATTTTTGCTCTGTCACAACTGACCCGGTGCTACAGTTATTTTAAGCCCTGGAAATAAAGTGTTATGGTTGCCAAATAGTAGGTGCCATCTAGTGGCCAGTGAGGTTTAAGTAAAATATTCCAATGAATTCGAAAGTATTCTGGGTTTATTCTCCCTGCTTCCCTTTTTATCAAGTGAGTTTTATGTATTAATTTCTGAATGGAATAACCTATTTTAACCAAGTTTCAAATCCTTCAAATTTATATTTCTACAAATGAAATATCCTTCAGGGCTAATGGTGTCTGGTTAGAATCTTGATTAGTTTAATGTTTCAATTTTGTGTCAAGAGAACTTCTTATTTGATTTTAGTAGAAGTGATATTATCATTTAGTACATTATAATTAAAATGAGTACTAGAGGTTGTATTGTTTTCCAAGGGTCTCAGGTTTACCTTTTTCTTTTCTTCCCCAAATTAGATCTGAATATAAATTGTGGATGCCCTACAAAGCTAGAGTAAGGGTCAAATAGGCATTGATTGACATTAACAAAGGTCATACTGAATACAGAAAATAAATAGCTTGGACTTATACAGTATCCAGATGTAAAGTCTCATGGAGATTCTCAACATTTTAGAATCTCCAAATTTAGAACTAGAGAGATACGTGGGCAAAGACCAGTTCTGGTGAATGTTAAGAATTGTATTTCCAAGAGCTTGTTGGAAGTAAAAGATTAATAAATTATAGTGTACCTAATTTGATAAGCATAGTAATGTGGTGATGCATTACTTGACATTAATACTTATTCTGATGATAACAAAATCTATAAAGAAATTATAAATGAGATTACAGCTCATTTTGTCAGATCAAGATACAAACAGGAAAACTAACATTATTATCATGTTGACATCTGGTGTTTTTATGTATTTACTGTATAGTTTGGTATAACACATTTATTTTATTTTGGCAAATTATTACTCATCTCTTTTGAGCAGTCATTTCCAACTTGGGAAATTCTACATTAACCCCACGATACAACAAAAGTTCATTTAGGTTTTCTAATCTGGCCTGGAAGGATGTCATTTCTATGCAGCAATCCTGGTGAGTTAATGGGAAATGAAATACCTACAACTTATGAAATAAGTTGAAATTAAATATAAGTTGCATGGGCAAAGGTTACATTCAATCAACAAATATGTATTGAATATCTATTACAAGCAGGGACTTGGGGATACATCTGTGAACAAGAACAGATAATGTTGTCACCTTTAAAGGGACAGCATTTTAGGAGTGTTATTTAGGTGAGCTATTTGACAAACACATTTTTAAAAGGCACAAAAAAATCAGATAGTAAAATGTTAACTCATGGTGAATTAGAGAATAGGAGACTAGTTAGATAAAAAGCAGAAAAATAATTAAGTGGGCCCTTAGTAATTTGGCAATTTGAAAAGGTTGGAAATTACTTATCTGGGCACTTCTATGTGCACTTAGAGTTTCATATTCAAACAGTAGTTTCATGCAATGTCCTTTCCTTTCATAAGCCATGTCACTATAATGAGTTAGCACCTGTCTCTGAGTTTTGAAACTCAAATATAATGAAAACACTAACACATCACTATAAAGGTCTCACTATCTAAGGCTCCAGAGAAGTTTGTGTAACCAGAACATTGAAATGTTTAACTCACTAGGACAGAACATGAAATTATTATTTTTTTTCTCCAATCACTGCCCCAGCTAGGACTATATTAAATTTTATATTCCTGATGAGTAGAAGATCTCCTAAGAATACCTGAATAGATTTTCATAGCTTTCCAATTATATACAGTTATTAAAATCTCAGTCACTCTTAATCCAGTTTATCTCGTCCCAGCTAGAACCTGAGTCAGGGAAAGAAGAGAAAAATTGGTTTGCTACCTCGCTGTTTATCCTGCCTCTGATTCTAGCCTTTATGGAGAAAGGGCAGAACTCTTTTCCCTAACTGGGCACGTGATTGGAGTGCTCCGTCTGCTGACGCTGCTTTCTCAGGCATCATTGGTTAACGCTGAGTGGGAAGTGGCCGATGTTGGTTCTCCTCTAGGGAGTGTGCAGTAATAGCCCTGCAGCTGCTCCAGTTCAGGCTTCTCCAACCCCTTCGTACTCCAGAATAAAACTCTAGTTCCAGAAGGCTACCCTCAGCTTCTCGTTGCTGGGGTCTCAACAAGATGATTCAAGTTCTGGTATCTTCCGTTGCATCCCGTTAATCAGCAGGAAACTGATTCATCCTTGTCATGCCAAACAATGTGAGTGGCAGTTTTGATAGTTTGGAGGATATGGGTACAACAAATGCTAAATTTAGAAAGTACAATGGAGGCCTGACTTGAATACTAATGATTCCAAAATCAAGGGGATAATAGTAGTAGTCAGTTATTGTGCTGACAATTAGGTGTGTGACACAAGAAATCGTTGCCTAATTTATGTTAAAGCTATCTTTGGCCCCCCAATATTTTTGGGCTTTTGTTTGTTCGTTTGTTTTTTAAATACCCAGCATAGCCCAGGGAAGATAGTAGAGAGTAAATAGTGTTTTTAATTTTTTAAGTTAACGACACACCAGCTGTTTTCCAGGTTCAAGGTACAAGATATCTAGGGAGGTAATGGATTGGAAAAGGTAGAGTGAAAAATAGAGATTGTTAAATTCAGATAAACAACCAGTTAAAGTGTGTCACCAATTGTGTCACAATTGCTGCTTTAGGTAACATGCTATACCATGCAAAATCATTTCTATAATATGTAACATTTTTGTTGAAAAATACAATTTTCTTGTTAAAGAGATATTGAATAAATACAATTATTTTTTCAAACTACATGTTTCCTTTTTTTAATCATGCTTTATTGTAATTACAAAATATGCATATTGAAACTGTCTAAAAATCTTTGAGTTCCTGTGAGAAAAATCATTCTATAAATACAAATGTATTTATATTCTACAATAGGTGTTAGACAATAAAAAGCCCACATGATTCAGTTGTATTTGCATGGCATTTTTATTTACTTATTTTTAGCTCAATTGTCTTTATAATAACATAAGATGCCAGGGGAATAATGCTCTATTGAGTCAGAGCCCATGAAAGTCTGTGTGAATAATGTATTTAGCACTCTAAATCACACCTGATTAATGTGAGTACAGATGTTAATACAGTTTTATTGCTGTAAGAAATGTTGGCTCTACTTATCTATCGTCTATCTGTCTGTATCTATCTATCTATCATCTATCTATCATCCATCTATCTAATTATGAAAGAAGGTTGGGTGTGCATAAGACTAACTATAGAGATTTCACTGGTAAAATATTTAAATTTCTATTCTCATTATTACTACACTGCTTGGTCAAGTGAGGAAACACAAGGTGCCTTCATTCTGAGATTTCTTGTCTCATCTGGAAATAGAGAAATAAAGAGCTCACTTAAGTTACAGTTATAAATATGCTATAAAATATTACTCATTTTGTCTCTTTGGTGTAAATTCTTCTAAAGAGAATTGTGTAGATTCTAATATTATTAAAATTAGACAAATAGAATATTTGCTTGATACAAAAGCAATTAAAATAAAATTGTTAGAGGTAGCTATGGGAAGGGGAACATATGTGCCAGGGAGTGAAAAAGAAATACAATAAAATTGGTTAGAATGGAACCAATATAAATTAAATTTGGTTGTAATAGTTGCTAGGAAGGGAAAGATGTATGCTGGGAAGTATAGGAGTAATAGGGAAAGAAAGGGAGGAAGTATTAAAGAAAGACTTTCTTTTTTTTTTTTTTTTTTTTGCGCTCTTCCTGGGTGAGGCAGATCAGTCGCCGGCTTCTGGACGGCCGCTCACTGTGGCTGCTGGCCGCTCACGATGGCTGCTGGCCACTCACGCTGGCTGCTGGCCGCTCACGCTGGCTGCTGGCCGCTCACGCTGGCTGCTGGCTACATACGTTAGCCCATGGCAACCCACTGCCACAGGGACTGCAGCCTACGTCGTCGCCGGCGACTCATGGCAGCCCAGCTCCAGGTTGAGCTGTTGTTCAGCATCTTAGCTGTGGAGGGCAGTGTCACTGGCCCTCATATGTGGGATCCGAACCGGGGCCCTCTGGCATCCCAAGCGAGTTCTTAACCATCGCGCCACTCGGCCGGCCCAGAAAGACTTTCTTTTAGAAGTTTCTATACTATTGCCCTTTACCGTCTTCTTTATTTGAGGAGTAGCTAGAATGACTCTTAAGGCCAGCATTAGGAAGGTTTAAGTTTGTTGATTCTTCCCTTTCAAAAATTAAATTGAGACATCTGCTTAAACATAGAGACTGGCTTTTTGTGTTTATCTCCTATACCTACTCAAATCCCATGAAAATTACAGAAGAGAAACAAGTAAGTAAAGTGTTAGACAAAAAGGAAAAATAAAGTTGGGGCAAGAGGTGAAAAACGAATGAAAGCTTTCAACACATTTTTTTTTTTAAATGGAAATCAGGAGAAGAATTATTCACTAAAGAGGGAATTGAGGTAAATGCCTAAGGAGGAAAGAAAAAGAAGAAAAGCAAGAGAATTTGCTTTAAGAACCCCTGAAAACACATTGATTACAAGCACCAGCTATGACAAAAGTGGAGGAGGAATTCGATGGTCTTATTCAGAGCAATTAGGTCTTTGGGCTCATCATTCTTCCTGTGAAGCTCTCTATGATTTCCCCCATCTCTAAAGGGCACACTCCTTCTAATACAGTGAATGAAAACAGACCCAGGACAAGGCACCTTAAGACATTTCAGAATACCATAAAGCTGTTCTGAATAAAGGAATAAAGAAAAGATCCAAAAAGTGACAGACACAAGACAGGTCACAAACAATAACTGGAAACCAGTTGGAATTCTCTCAAGAATAACACTTAAAATTAGAAAAAATTTTTTTAAATTTTCTGAGGACAAATTGTTTCCTATTTGATAGAAATACCCAAGCTATCAATCCCCAACAAAACTATCAATCAAGTATGAGAGTGGAACAAAGATGCTTTCTAATGTGTGTGGGCAAAAATATATATTCCCAATATGTTTTTGTCTTAGGATCCTAATAAAACGTAAGTATCAACAAAATATAGGAAGAAACTAAGTTAAGTAAAACCAAGGATTTAAGAAATGAATGATCCAACACAGAAAATTGGTGAAGCAAGTTCTAGGATGACAATTCTATTCAGTCCTAAAGAGAATCAGTCTAAATTTGAGAAAAAAGAAAATATAAGGAAAAGGTCTTCCCTAGGAAAGAAAATATATCTAAGATGAGTTTGAACATTTGGAAAAATATTGTTAGTTGTTTGGTAGATATATTGGAATATTGGGCAAAAAACTTAATGACAGCTACATCACCTATTACTAAAATTAATAGGTACCTAGATAACTAAGCAAACAAAAAATTAGATGTGAAAAATAAACTCTAGTTTATTACTTGGGTCAGCTCAGCACTGAAGAGTTGCATAGTTTTAACAACGTAAACATTGACTATTGTTTAACTAAATATACTGAGAATAGGAGGGAGCAGACATGAATGAGCAGAGGTGTATAGTGGTTTAAAATTGTTAACTAATTATCCATAAGTCAGGAAATTAAATTAATACTGTTTAATATTAATAAATCATGTATGTCTAATATAAATATATTATTTAGGAATGTTTAGGTTAATACCAGAAAACAGCTAAGAAAGCTGCTTTTGAAGATTAGAACGGGTGATGAAGATGAAAGGATTGGGTAGGAAACTGACATTTTTGTAATATAAGCTATTTAGTCATTGGTGAAATTATTAACTCTGTGTATGCATGACTCTGATCAAAACTTGCTTAATACAATTACAATTATTGATTTGAGCATCTCCATTTAGGAGTTATTTCAAACACAAACTCAATGCACTATTACTTGTGTATGTTAAAGCTTTCTGTTTATCCACATAAAGCAAATCAACAACTACACAGGATGGCAAAGTATTAGGCTATGTAACTTTGCCTAAAAATGCAATCACTTTCGAAAGTGTCTTGATTGCCTTCAGGGATTTTTAATTATGCCTGTTATTATAGGAAGGAAACAAAAAAGCTTGTGTAAAAGAGAGAAGGTAGAGAGAACATTAAAAATATGTTACTTTTCAGACTTCCAAGAATTCCTCAAAGTTCACACTCTTAAAGATCTTATTTGCCTCTGATTTCATTAAGTGTTTTGAATACGTGGACAAAGCCCTTTGCTAGGAGCTAGGCTTCAGATTTGAGCCTTCCCTAGTGACATTAAAGTTTAATTCAGTTACTTTATGGTCAAGAAATACATTCCAGGTATCACACTATCTTGAAGAAAATCTCATTAAAAAATGTTAAGGCATTGTAAAAATGTTTCAAATGATAGAATAAAGATGTTCCTTTTGTTCCGGAGAGCCCGTATGGGCTGATTTCTGTTAAATTCACTAAACGAGGAGACTATTGGACTGAGGTGGCTCTAATGTTGTGGTCACCTATGTAAGCAAACAAAAATCTAAGCCTGTAAATGCCTCAAGTTTCAAAATTGAAACCTAAGGACTACAAATCACAAACAGCCAACTAGATTTTAAGCTATAGCAAATCACTAATTTCCTTTCTTTGCTTCCATCTTTGCTCTATACAAGGCTTTCCATGAGCGCTTATCAGATTGGAGGATGGGGGGGGGGACAAAATTTGCCACCCCAAAATATGCCTTTTTGGGGACATTGATTATTTTAAGCTGATTATTTTTAAGAAACAAAAGACTCAAGAAGAGACTTTTGCCTCCCCCTTACTTGCCTAAATGAATTCAGATAGAAAACCCTGTTACAGAAAGGGACCTATCACCTTGGCACAGTATGGACTAAGTATGACAGCTGCAGAGGACCCTGCAAAGTCTGTGAGGCTCCCTCTGTGTCTCATTATTCCTGGGTGGCCCAGCAAGAATTTATCAAATGTTTGCTCTTTCTCACACCTGTGAATTGCTTTCCTCCCTTTTGAAGTTCAAACCACTACCTGCTTTGTCCTTAGCTAAAGATGGCACCTAAACCTCAACTGCCCAATTTGTCCTTGGGCCCATAGCCTATGGAGCACCATAGGTACATATGTAATTAAATTTGTTTCATTTTTCTCCTGTTAATCTGTCTCACGTCAATTTAATTCTTTGGCCAGAGGGAAAACTAAGAGGGGAAAGAAGGAAAATTTCCCCTCCCCCATCAGTGCTTCTAACTACTTCCAGTTCAGTGCTGCTGATTCAAGTACTAGATTTTTGCTCAAATTAACTCTTAAAGTTTTTAATATGCCTCAGTTTATCTTTTAACATTGCCAGTGAATTTCAGTTTGGTCAATTTCAATTTAAAAATTAAATAGTTTGTAAAATAGTTTTGAAACTTTGAAAGAATAGTTACATTATATGCATCAACTCATACAAAAAGGAAGGCTAGCTCAAAAATTGTACTCAACAACTTATGTTACTGTCATATTATGATTCAGAAGAAGGCCTGACATCATATTTTGTGTCACTATTCCAGTAATAGATCTATTTGTTCCAAGAAGTATTTATTGTTTTTATTGCTGATGAAACAATATTTTTTTCTTCTTGCAGATAATAAAAAACAGATAACCCTTTGAAAAATAATTCAGAATTTTGGGTAAGGAGAAGTGATATAAGGCACAGGTTGATTCAGATGGATTCAGAAGGATTATTTCCAGAAGAACCTTGGAAGTAATTTATTGAACTGCCTTATTGAGCGGATGGATTATTTTGGAGCAACAAAATATAGGAATAAATAATGCATGAATAATAAAAAAATGTGATTGGGTGTAAAACTTTTGTCATCTTGACAATTGGCTCAAACACTCCCCTTAGAAATGTGTTTTACCTGGCTATTTAATAGCTTCTCTAAAATACATAAAATGCTTAACTTTTAACTATGTGTTATTCCTTTTAATAAAAGCCCATACAGAACATATAAGAGTTATTGCTTTCTGGGGTATTGTGTTAATTTTATAATTTCATAGTGGAATATGATTGCATTTCAAAAGATGTCAGATTAATTTATCTTGTGTATTTCTGGTCGAGAATTTGTGTTGCTTATATGAAAGACCCTAATGGCTTTGGTCTTTTTTTATCCCATAGGATGGCAACAAATTCTGCCTATCTTGGTACCTCAAACACTGAAATATCTTTGTCCCAGTGAGTATAATCTCACATTAGAAGAGAGTGCACTAGTGACTCTAACATGCCTGCTTTATTTAAACCCATGTATCCTTGAACATAATTTATATCATAAGATTTACATCATTCTCATTGGTGGAGGGAACCCTGGAGGCCAGCTCGTGCAATTCTTATCCAAAACTAAAATATTCTCCGAATCCATGGAAATAAAGTGGGATAGAACACCTCTGATGAAAAGAAGACTCATGCATTCACTCAATTCCTTTACTCACTCACTCACTTACGTAAGTATTCAGTCTTATACTGTCCAAGTCTAGGACCTCTTTGAAATTTAAACTTGAAAGTGTAATTAAAAATAGTCATTTCACATGTAGTCTTATTCATAGACCATTTTAGATGATGGGATTATGGTATGAATATTTTAAGGATGAATATAAATGAAAAATAAGAGGCTTAATTTTCTCTTTTAAAAATAGGGAAGATAGGTCTCCTGCCTGGACCTTAAAACATTTTCTTTTGTACACTTGTAATTGTGAATTCTTTTTCTGCCTTTTTGAGATGTATGCAAATCTTTTTAAAAGCCTCTTGCCAGTTTTATAACCCAGGAATGTTTTTCTTAAGGGTATGGGAGTCATCCCCTTGGAATGTAAACATAAAGACAATGCTCCAATCTCCCAGTTTCTGTGGGAGGTAAGAGCTTAGCTTCAGTTACAAAACTAAAAACTCATAAAGATATGAGAAATTTGTTTTACCTTTGTATAAACCTAATTACCAGGTGAATTCAGGATAAACTGTGTCTGACAAATGGTGCTGTCAAGTACTCTTACTTAAGAGCTAGTTATTGTTTATCTTGGAAATGTTTATATAATGGGTCATATCTACTTGGCTACAGAAAAGGGTGAGATGCCTTTCTGTCTTTGCGATTTCTTAGCAGATTTCCTGTGATTTCCACCCAATTCTGATTTAATGCTTATTCAATAATAAAACTGTTTTCATTCTCTTTTATTGTACTAGAGGGGTTTTTCTGGGTTAGGAAGATTTTGCTTTTAATTATATTTCCCTGATAATATTTAAATGTTTTTTAAGAAGAGCTTTTAACATGAGTTACTTGACAGACTTAAAAACAAATTCCTGCCACAGACCTGCTGAGCTAGAATTTCTTAGGCTCCAAGAATTTGTGTTTAAAAATAAATGCTCCCTGGTGATTCTGATGGATGGGCACTGGGATCCTGGACTAATTGGATGATTTGTATTAACTTATATAAACAGCAACTAAGTTCTGGCATGTGAGACATTTGGTGTCCAACAAAAAGATAAATTCTTTAAGAGCCCGGGCTCTACCTTATTTGGATTTTAACATTTATACGCCAACACTGTTATGGTGCTTGGCAAATAATGGTGACTCAATAAATCCTGCTTTGGTGGCATTTTGACAATGCCAAGAAGAAAAATTTCTATAGTGTCTCTCAGAAATTCATTCTAATTTCTCTCTTCTATCTATCCTTAGCTATGCATTCTCGATTCCTGATACTTTCCTTAAGTACCATCATCCCTCGTCAGTATACCACATTGAAAATTTAATAAGTTTTCAAAGCTTAAACTCTACCTTGAATTATTGTTGTTTAGATCCTTCTAGTTTGTTCATATTTAATTACCAGAAGAAAGAAAAGCAAAATAAGACATTTGGATAATTTTTCTTATTTTCTGGTAGTTGTGAAAAGTGATAGTGCTTTAAAATATTTTCAGTTATATGGCATCATTTATTTTTAAAATGTACTTTAATGTAATTATTTATTGATGTAATTATGAGATTCATAGACACTGTAAGGGAACAGATTTTACCACCCTAACATATGTTTCCCTGGCATGAGGGTTATATTAGGCTGATTACTTTTAAGAAACAAAAGTCTCAGGAAGAGCTTCATACCTGCCCCTGACTGCCCAAAAGAATCTCAATAAAGGGCCTGTCCAGGAAGAAGAACTATCGTTAGAGATAACTACACAGAATATGGGCTACAGGTAGTGGTGGAGACAGCAGTACTTGGGAACCCAAGTTCCCTCTGCCCATGGTCTCTACAAGACCCCAAACATTTTCTTACCAAACATTTGATTTCTATCTTCTTGAGAATTGCATTCCTCCCCTTTGAAATTCCAGGCTCCTACCCCTTGTCCTTCATTCAGGATGGCAGATAAACCCTAATTGCCTAACCATCTTTGGGCCCCCATGTTCTTACAGAGCCTTGCACATACAAAATTAAATTTGATTTTCTCCTGTTAATCTGTATTATGTCCATTTAATTCTTAGACCAGTCAGAAAAACTTGAAAAGATAGAGGAAATTATTTTCCTCCTCAACAACTTTATATTCATTTTATGGGTGGTTACATTTCTTTGCATAGTAACCTGTGTTGGAAATACAAATAGAAAAATAAGTAGTTTATTTATTTAAATATTTAAACTAATTTAAAATTTTTAACTGCAAAATAACTATATCTATATTCAAGTTTATTTCTAACTTTTTCTTATTCACCCTAATACAAGCATTATGACAAAGTTTTCCAAACTAATGTATATATTTATGCCTGGGTTTATTATTAACAATATGTGTTTATTATTCTTCCCCAATTTTTTTTTTTAAACAATGGGCAACTAAGTCTCACAGGGAGGACTGAAGTGTCATAACCATTTATTGATTAGAAATAAACTATATTATGTAATTTCTGGCGGTTTCTCTCAAAGGTTTCCTGGGTAGAACTCATCAGAATTACTCATTGTTAAAGTAGAACCTCAGGGTTTAGTTTGGGACTCTATTTTTCTTATAGTTATTTAAAACTTGGGTTCATTCAGAGGAAATTATCCAAATTTTTGCTGATATGTGCGTGGATGTATGTATGAGTTTTTACAAACTGTGAAACTTCCAAAAGGATCTTCAAATACAGTATTACCAAGTTGAATATTATCTAATTAACCAACAAGTGCTGACAGGCTGGGGGTTGTCAGGAGGTAGGCACAGCCCTGAGGGGCTGTGAGGCCCTGCAGCCGCTAAGAGCCTCTAACTCCCCACGGGTGTGATTAGCTCCTGATAACAATGCTCCCTAGAGTTGTTTTATTGCTTTTATAAAAAGTCTTCATTGTGGAAAAAATGTTTATTTCTACTCAGGAGGAGGACGGAGTTGACAGTTTAGACTGTTGAGTGAATAGCAGTTACTTCACAGTAGTGGTACAAGCCATGACAAATCTGCTCATTTAGAACACTTCCCAGCCAGTCCGGATGTTTTGGCTACCTGAGCACTTCTGCAGTAAAGCCCGTCTTCCATGTAGGACAATCGTAAAAGTGTGTTTTCAAGCGAATGGTGTGGGTTCTCTAAAATTAGAAAGTGGCTCATGTAGCATGGGAGAAATTGGCCAATGAGTCAGTACAGAAAAGTATTTGGGGTACTCAAAAAAATGGCCTTGAATGCCATGATTAAAGAGATCAGATGATTTGGGAAATACTAATTCATACAAGTGAAATTGTGAGACAGACATCAGAAAGCTTTACTTCCCTTTGATGCCTCACTATTTCCTCCCTACAAATGCAACCCCAGTGGCTTTCCAGGTCAAGTAGAATAAAATCCAAACGTTTCCTTATGACCTGAAAAACCTCACATGGGCTATCCCTGAATGACTTCCCAGGCCTCATCGCTTACCTCCCTCTCAATATTCTAGCTCTGCCAGTCTTCCTTCTCTCACCTGAAAAGGCCAACTTTGTTTTGAAGATTTTGCAATTGCTATTCTCTGAAATGAAACACTCTTTCACCAGGTCTTCATCCATCTGCCTCTTTTCATGATTCCAGTGTCAGCAAGGATATCATTATCTCAGACAGACCACCTCTTTAAAACGAGCATCCCACACACATTCTACCCCATTACCCTGTTTCAGTTTCTTCATCACAAATATGAACCATTGACTTATATTACTAATTTGATTGTCCGTATTTATGAAGTAGGATATAAGGTCATGAGGGTGGAAACTGTCTCTCTTGCTCACACTTATAACCCCAGCTTCTTTTATAGTAGACTGCCTTACAGGTGGTAAAGTCATATAAATATATGTTTAATTAATATACATCCAAATTGTTACAAAATATACATTTTTAATCATCCACCCTCCTCCCTTCTTCCTAACAGAACTCGTAGGTTTCACTTTTCAACCTTTGCCCTTGAGCTGATCTACTTCAGGACAAGATGGACTAATGCCAGCTCCAAACAATGGGTCCCCTTGGGCAGTGAGTGAGCCATGGGCCCGAGACTGGATTTGAGCCAATGAGTCTTGATGAGGGCTCTGGCAGAGAGTTCTGAGAAATCTCTTCCTCACTTTCTGTGAGAGTTTAAAGAACAACTTTGTGTTTGTTCCTCTGATTATTGTCAGTGGGAATCATGAACTTACATGTGATACATGAGAAGAAACTCTTTCATTTAACCAAGAGTGTTTACAACACATCGAACATAATTTCTTCACAATGAGGATTGGGAAACTGAATTTTCATGGGAATATAAATTTATTGTAGAATTATTTCATGTAGCTTCTAGGATCCTCTGATTCAGAGAAGCAAGAAGTGATCTTACCTAGAAGGCCATCGTGCATTTACAAACTAAACCAGGAAGATCAGACCATAAAGACATGATCGCACAGTCACATTCACTTATTTAAACAGTGCTTCAAATTCCATTCTGAAAACTCAGTGAGTTTCTTTACAATATTTTGATTTTATCATTTTTATTAGAGTAAGTTACTAAGAAACTATTTAAGAGTATTAAGTAAACCATTTTAACTGCTATGGTGTACTGTAATTGCCGCACTGTTACGAGTCTCAGTTCTTCTTGCCGACCAGTGCAGAGTCAGAGGTCAGCAAGCTGATTAGTGTGCAAGCAGGTTTATTAGAGATACATCCTCAGGGAAGAGAAGGGCCTAGCCAAGGAGGGAGTGGGGGTGGGGGAAAGGGGAGACAGAGAGAGAAACAGAGAGAAGCCTAGGCCCTCCGTGCTAGTGATACATTCTCAGGGAAGAGAATGGGCTTAGATGAGGTGGGAGAGAGAGAGAGAGAGAGAGAGAGAGAGAGAGAGAGAGAGAGAGAGAGATAGAGAGAGAGAGAGAAAGAACTGAGTTGCTTTTCAGAGACAACAGACCAAAACCTGAAGTCATGCAGCCAAGCGTGCAGAAAGGACTTTGACCTCCAGGTACACCTGGTACCAAAGGACAAGGACATAGCCTGAACTTGAATACCGGAACCCTTTCAGAAGTGTAGGGGTGACACTGTAGCTTCTATTGTGAGATTTAAACTTCTAGTGTAATTCAATTTAACAGTGTCATTTAGCTTGGGACTTTTTGAGGTTTTTATTCTTTGCTTTGCTCGCCTCCCCTCCTGCCAAACTGTAATGACTCAGTTTACGACGCATTTATTATGTACACAAATGTCAATGGTTCTGTTTACTCCAGACCAGTTTGAATGGCTCTCTTTACTCCAGGCCAAGACCACCTCCCCGTTTCCCTTTGTTCTGCCTCTTCTTATGTGTCTACAAAACCTTCTGGTCCATGGTGGGAATTGGGGGAGATGACCTTGGGCACGAGTCTGCCATCCTCCCAGAATGCCAGCATTTTGAACAAACCTGCTTTTCTTCCCACCGGCCTCATCTCCCAAGTTTTGGCTTTCATGTGGCCAGAAGCTGGACCTTCAGCAGGTAGCAGAAGCAGAGAGTCCCCGGTCCAGGAAGATCCTGTGTCGATGCCTCTTACCATAAGTGGCCAGGCTCTAAGTCCCTCTGATTAAAACTTGACCCACCAGCACTTCCACATACCTGTTCCCACAACCCCTTAAAAACCCTCCTGAACCCTGGATTGGGGAGTTCAAGCTTTTGAGCATTATCTTCCTGTTCTCCTGGGTGGCACCATTCATAATAAAATAGCCAATATTTCCCCACCGCAATTCTCGGTGTTTAGTGTTTGGCTCTGCTAGTGCTGGTGTTATTGGCTGCTTGCTGCACAAAAGCCAAAACTCAAGAGGTGAGGTTGATGGAAAGAAAAGCAGGTTATTCAAAATGCCAGCATTCTGGGAGGATGGCGGACTCCTGTCCAAGGTCATCTCCCCATTCCAGCATAGCCAAAAAGTTTTATAGGCAGGTAAGGAGAGGCAGCACAACAGAAAGGGGACATTGGTCAGGCAATTCCTGGTAAAAGGTGCTTCCCAGAGGCTGGTGTGTTTCACAGATAGGAGTGGGTCTTATGCAGATGTAGAAACTTCTTTCAAGTCACTGAGCCATGTATGCATTCGGTCTGAGTAAACGGAATCATGGAAACTGGTGTGTGCAGAGTAAACAGAACCACTGAAGCTGGTGTGTGCATAGTACATGTATTGGGTTGTCGGAAAAGTCATGACACATTTTTGCAACGAAAAACATAGAAAAAATCCATCACGACTTTTCCTTATAGTAAACCTTATAGACAACCTTATAGTAAACAGAGTCATTAAGGTTTGGTGGGAAGAGAGGAAAGCAAGGAAAAGGAAAACTTTCAGAACATCCCAAGCTAAACTGCACTGCTAAATCGAATGACACTAGAGGTTTAAATCACAAAATAGAAGACAGTGTCATCGTTACCCTGGGTAGATTTTTATAACAAAAATGGCAACTCAGATGGGACTTAGACCTGAACGGGCTTTCTATCTGTGGTTCAATGATTGCTGGCCAGTGGACATTTCTCCAAGTCCCACCCAAGCAGCTGCCTGGACTTATTGTTCCAGGGACAGACCAGCAGTGCTCACTGCTGACCGGGCATGGCTGACCTACGGTGCTTCCATTTTGCAGTGAAATTGGGTACGTGGCTTCAGAGACATCTCTTGGTGAAAAACTTCATGTGTGATGACACCAAAGAAACTTTCCCTTTTGGTGGTTTGGAAATTTCCCACTGGTTATATAAGGAAGCAGTCTTTAAGAAATTACTTTGGTAATCTGGATTGAAATTATTTGATTTGTTTGAATCTGGCCATGGAATTTTGTTTTCAACTTGAAATTGGTTTTAAACTGGTCTAGAGCTGGCAAATTAACTCTGAAAATTGTGTACGTGTGTGTGTGTGTGTGTGTGTGTGTGTGTGTGTGTGTGTGTGTAAGTGCGGGATGTATGAATGTGAGTGAGATGTGTTGTTTGTCGATGTTATTTGATTTGACTTTTATGAACTGAATTTCTCGGTGACTATAGTGAACTCCTTTGTAAGAGCCTTCTGACCCCACAGAAGAGAGGCACTGCTCTCCCTCTGCCACCTCGAGCCATTCCCAGGGGAATGGGGACTTTACACTCTCTTTCCAGGTTTTCTTTGTACCTGCTAAAGCAGCCTGCAGTGGTAGCCTGTTGGGGGTGCACTCACCTGAACTTCGTTGGTATCGGAGAGGGATTCATACAGTACATAGTCAGAGTTTAACCCACACTGTTATTGTTTCAAAGTCCATGTGCCCAAATCTTCGAAAGACCTAAACTCGAAACATCAGAGTTTGGAGTTAGGACAGTTTTATTGATCAAAAAGCCACCCTCAAGAAAATGGGAGACCTAGTAGTTCCACAGATCCATCTTAAGGAAGTACGGAGATAAGGCTTCTTCTATGTCAAGAGGAGGGAAACGGGAGGGCTTGTTTTGTAAAACTCTTGAAAAGCTTGAACATTTCACTGTTATAGTTCCTCTCTGTTTTTGTTCCTTCCTCTATCTTGAGTGAAATAGGGCTACCTGGTCCAGTCTCAATTAAGAAGATTAGTTTTTAAGATGGAGTCAGATTTGTCTGCCCACTGTGCCCTTTATCTGTCTCTTATAATCTCATATGCCCATCTTTTCCATGATGGTCCCTGAGCTATAGAGGGGGCATTATGGCTGTTCAATCTACAAGCAGAGATCACAGTAATGGTAGAGGTAGCAACAGGAGAGGATACCTGTATCTTAATATGGGACAAGGTATAAAGAGTAACTTTTTTGTTTTATTTTTAGCTGAGCCATCCTGCCACCTGTTGGCAGCTCAGCGGCAGCTCAGCTCGGGTGAGGAATTGAACCAGCAAGCCTGTGGCTCAGAGCTCACACTCTTGAGCAAGGGCTTAACCAACTGAGCCACTCGGCTGGCCCTAAAGAAAAACTTTTGTTATTATGACTCCCAGGACCCCAAACATGATAAATTGGCCACTGTACAAACACTTCCTTATTTAGTTAACAAGTAACCTAAAGCAATCTTATTCTCTAAGGACGTACATGCCAAGGACTCTAAGATGGTCTGTTAGAGTCTTAGAGCTTGATCAGAATGGGCCAAAGGGCTGACTATACCGGTAAATTCCATAACACTGATATTTGATGAGATTTATGGAAACAAAAGAAAAATAAAGGTTAATAATCAGAGCTAATTACAAACTAGTTTCTGAATCTGTGAGGCTGTCAGTAAGATTTCTAGACATAAGACTCATAGTTCACTTTTGCTGGAATGAAAATAGGCAGTGACAATCTGATAGATTCTCCTGGTCTGCAGTTTGAACATCTCTGATGTCATCAGGTACTCAGGTTAAAAATGTGTGGTTTACACAGCATCAGTCACTGAGATTGTTTAAGCATGAGCTGTTGTGACAATTTCTCTACAGTGTATATCATGTCATCTAGCTGCAATTTGTAATTGCAAGGCTCAGAAAAAAAACAGCTTTAATTCTCAATAATTCCAAGGCAAAGGATGGGAGAAAATGAAATATTAGTTCAAAGGGATGTAGTAAAATATTTTCACTAGAAAAATTCAGGATCCAGTCCAGTTTAGAGGTGAAAAATAAAATTTTAAAGACAATTAGCTGAACTAGAAACTAATGCCCACAATTGTATATTATAGTTTCTATTGAGACAATTTTTCTCTCTAAAAATTCACCCTCTACACCTGTACACCTGAAACTAATATAAACTAATATTGAATGTCAACTGTAATTGAAGGGTGGAGCCATGTTTGTGATGGGTGTGAACCATGAGAAGTATGACAAGTCCCTCAAGATTGTCAGCAATGCCTCCTGTACCACCAACTGCTTTCCCCCTCTGGCCAAGGTCATCCATGACACCTTTGGCATCCACCCTTCAAGTGGAGGGACTCATGACCACAGTCCATGCCATCACTGCTACCCAGAGGACCGTGGATGTTCCCTCTGGGAAGCAGTGGCCAGACGGCCGAGGGGCTGCCCAGAACATCATCCCTGCTTCTACTGGTGCTGCTAAGGCTGTGGGCAAGGTCACCCCTGAGCTGAATGGGAAGCTCACTGGCATGGCCTTCCGTGTCCCTATCCCCAATGTGTCGGTTGTGGATCTGACCTGCCACCTGGAGAAAGCTGCCAAATACGATGACATCAAGAAAGTGGTGAAGCAAGCATCAGAGGGCCCCCTCAAGGGCATCCTGGGGTATAGTGAGGACCAGGGTGTTTTCTGTGACTTTAACAGTGATACCCACTCTTCCACCTTTGATGCTGGGGCTGGCATTGCCCTCAATGACCACTTTGTCAAGCTCATTTCCTGGTATGACAATGAATTTGGCTATAGCAGCAGGGTGGTGGACCTCATGGTCCACATGGCTTTCAAGAAGTAAGAGCCTTCTGGATCACCAGCCCCAGCAAGAAGAGAGGCCCTCAGCCACCGGGGAGTTCTTTTCCCAAATTGATCCCCCAACACACTGAGACCCTCATTTTATTTGCTTGTGTTTCTAATATTCCACTTGCTCTAAATGATCTCCTCTGGATATATAAAATCTAATTAGTTTCCTTTAAATTTATTCAATCAACTCAAAAGAGAAGTTCCCCAATTTTCTATCTACCTGGCTATCAGGAACATAGTTTTTGGCCAGTGTTTGGCAGGACCTTATCTCTCTGGAGTGGGGAGTGGGAGCCCATGAACACATGATTAGAAATCTTTCAATAAAATAGCCAATGAGATTGCTAAAGCCATAGGGTCTCAGAAGGAGGCCTTAGGCTCTCTGGTCAAAGTTGTATTAGGTAATTGAATTGCTTTGGATTATATCCTAGCTGAATAGGGTGGTGTACTGGTCAACTATTGCTCAAGAGCTGTAGACCAGAGCATCAAAATATTAATAATGCAGGACAACAATCCCCATCCAGGCACATGTAAATATTTGCAATTAGGTACAAAGAAGTTCCATTCCTTAAGCCCCTAGGTTTATACCTCTAACAGCCAACTGTGGGCTCTTTAACAATCTTGTACTTTGCACCGATGGGCAAAGGTTATTGCCAAGGTACCTGGAAAAATGAAATCATCCAATAATAGTGTTACTGACCTTGGGTTCTTATGCTCTTTACGTAATAGAAATTGACAAGAGGTCAAACCAGAAGCTCAGACAAGGTTTATTGGGGCTTATGCTGGAGCACAAGGGAGACAGCACGGTGAGAGAAGCTCTTGGCTGGCTCCCCAAAGGAGTCTTTCGGGACACTATACAGGGCAGATTGAGGGCAGGCTTGCTGAGGTCAATTAGGGTAAGCCTTTCCTTTCTTCCTGGTTTCAGCGCTTGCGCAGCTGCAGCCAATGCCAGGGTCTTAGCGCCTGCTCACAGGCTCAAGATAGCTGTTCACTACGCCCCCCACCTGGGAAGGTCAGATAGTGGTCAACTCTGGGTCAAGTGTGCATGTAGGTGTGGGTGTCCGTGGCTTTGGGGAAGTTTTGCAGTTGGAACGTTGCTTATCTCCACCTCCCAAAGTGGCTGAACTGGGTGATGCCGGATCTGGCAGTTAAGGGAGCAGAGCCGAGCCCATCCCTATTCTGTCTCAGCGGTACAGCATGGGCTCCTTACTGAGGCTTAGGAACTGCTACAAAGGAGGTTCCCCTGGCCCTGTCTGTTAAAGGCCACGGCCCGCCGCCTGGGCGCCTGGGCTGACAAAGAGCCACATTGCAGATGACCTCGGGGCCTTCACCCTGTCAGCGCGCCTGATACGCACCGTCTGAACAGAACCCGCAAGCTCCTGACTTGCTAACTGACAGAGGGGCCGCTGTACTTGTTATAATTGGAGGAAAGAGCCTTGGGATATGCTGGGACCTTCAGAAGAGAGGATTTAACCCAAAACTATGGGTACTGCAGGCGTTCTCGATGGCAAATCCTTGCCTTGGCCTTTCTGGCCTTGAGAGCCCTTTTAAAGTTCAATGTGAAGAGTGCTCTTGAAAAAAATTCCAGCAAAGCAGATTTAAAAGTGCTCATATGGTTAATTACTATTCTTCCTGGACTTATACAAATAATCAGGCAAAGTTATTGAAACTAGACTTGTTTTGCAAATAAGTTAGTCTTAATTTGGTATCTTTGGTAAAAATGGGGGTGACTTAATAGAGAGAAATATTATGTTTTGGTAGAAACTATAACATACCTTTATGAATATTAGAATCTAGTGCCATTCATTGTCTTTTGAGTTTTGTTTTGTCTTCTACTTATAAACTGGACTGGATCTGAATTCTTCTAGTTTCCTCCAATATCTGCCAATGACTCCTCAAACATGTTAACAGTTTTTCTCCCATCTTTTGATGCAGAATAATTGAAAACTAAAACTGGCCTTTTCCTGAGACTTGCGGTACTAATTGCAGCTAGACTACGTGCTCCCCAGTGATCATTGCAATTATCAGCTTCATGGTTTGGGTCCTGGGGGACAGAATAACAAAAGTTACTCTTTATTCTTTGTCCATTATTAGGGAACAGGTATCCTGACCTCCACCATTGCTGTGTTCTCTGCTTGTAAATTGAACATTCGGAATGTCCCCTCTAAGGCTCAGGGACTATTCGAGGAAGAGGTGGGCATTTGAGGTTGTAAAAGCCAGTTACAAGAGCACAGTGGGTGAACAAATCTGATGCCATCTTGAAGTTAATCCTCCATCTTAATTGAACCTGGACCTGGTTGCCCTATTTCCCTCAGGGCTGAGGAATGAACAACAAAAAGGGGGGATTTGTAATCACAGAACCAGCTCACAATGGTCCTATCCTGTTTAATGAGGTACTGAGTTGCTTTTCAGAGATAACACACTAAAACTGCAAGTTATATAGCTGAAGCATGCACGGAGGAGAGAACTTTGATCTCCAGCTGCACCTAGAACCAGTCTTGTCCCACCGCCCACCCCACCCCACCCCAACACACACACGTAGCCAGAACTTAAACACGGAACCCTTTCAGAAGTATAAGGTCCCTGGACCAGGAACATCCGGTGTCAATGCCCCTTACCATAAGTGGCCAGGCTCTAAGGTCCTCCAATTAAAATTTGCCCCACCAGCACTTCCACATACCTGTTCCCCCAGCCCCTTAAATACACTCCCCAAACCCTGGATTGGGGAGTTCAGGCTTTTGAGCATTAGCTTCCTGTTCTCCTGGGTGGCACCACTCGTGATAAAATAGCCAATCTTTCTCCACTGCAATTCTCAGCATTTAGTGTTTGGCTCTGCCTAGTGACAAGTGGAAGAACACTTTCTGTTCCACAACAGTACCAGAAATAAATGTAAAATTCTCTGGAATTTCTAAACCAACTTTTGAATCCAAAAGTCAATATTAGTAGGGAAAGTTTAGGTAACAAGAGGTCTGATATCTAAAAACCAAGCATGTGAATGTTAGTAAAATAAATTAGAATGGAAAGAAGGGTGTGTTTTGAAAAATAAGCATAAACTCAATCTTAAATAGAGAACTAAGCATTTAATTTTGAAGTATAGGGAAACATACATAATTGATGATACAAAAAAGGCTAGGTGAACTATGTAAGAGTACTTTTATTTATGTAATGTCTCTTTCCCCTTAAAAGTTCTATGCTTATTTGTGTGTGCTGAAATGTGATACGTAAAATATTTACTAATAATGCCTTGTAGCTTTGAATAATGATGATAGTAGTGAACGTTTATTCTAGTACTTACTGTGTGCCAGCCATGGTTTGAGAGTTTTATGTGCATTAAACTCTCATTAACTCAATGTAATCTTCTTAACTTTAGGAGAAGATTAAATTATACATCAAGAGACAATGATTTGGCAATTAGAAGGGGAGGAGCAAGAATGTGAACCCAAGTAATCAGGCTCCAGAGACCACCTGCACTACCAAATTGTGTGAAAACCAAGGCTGATTTATAAGTAAAAAAAATTGACAAAGCAGATTTTCAGTCAATGAAGAAGAACATAAACATGTCTTTGGACATGATCCTCACCATCTATCAGTCCAAATTCAGCAAATATTGAATAAATTATAAACTTTCTCTTGAAGCAGAGGCTACCATAGTGAGAATACTCAATGAACTTGGGTAGCTTACAAATAGTAGACAAACTACAGTGGAAGTTGATGCTATTTATTCTTTTTTCTTTTTAGTTTCAGAGGTATAAAAAAATGTAATAGTTATACTTTTCAATCCTCACAAAGTGACAACCCCTCCCCCAATTCACCCCCCCCAATATCATACATATCTATTACAATTCCATTGACTCCACTCCCCACACTATACATCCCGTAACTATATATATATATATATATATATATATATATATATATATATATATATATATATATATTAAATTATAGTTGACGTACAATATTATTCAACTTAAGCTTCAGGTGTACAGTGCAGTGGTCAAGCCTCTACACCTTCCATGAAGTGGTCTCCCTAACAAGACATGTGTCCATCTCACACCCTACAAAATATTTACATTATTGATTATATTCCTCAAACTGTCTTTCATATCCCCGTGGCAGTATTGTAGTTACCAATTTATGCTGTCTAATCCCTTCCCCTTCTCCCTCATCCCCACCCCCCTCCCATCTAGCAATCATCAGTTTTTTCTCTATATCTCTGAAACTATTTCTGTTTATATTACTCGTTTATTCAGTTCTTTAGATTCCACATATAAGTGAGATCATATGGTATTTGTCTTTCTCTGACTGACTTATTTCACTTAGCATAATGTTCTCTAGGTCCATCCATATCATTGCAAATGGTAAGATTTCATTCTTCTTTATAGCTGAGTAATACTCCACTGTATAAATGTACCACAGTTTCTTAATCTAGTTGTCTACTGATGGACATTTTGGTTGTTTCCAAGTCTTGACTATTGTAAATAATGCTGCAATAAACATAGGGGTGCATATATTTTTTCGAATTAGCATCTTGGGTTTCTCTGGAGAGATACCTAAGAGTGGAATTGTTGGGTCATAAGGTAGTTTCATTTCCAGCTTTTTGAGATACATCTATACTAATTTCCATAGTGGCTGCACCAGTCTGCAGTCTCACCAAGAGTGCACCAGGATTCCTTTTCTCTACAACCTCACAGCACTTGTTTGTTGACTTATTGATGATAGCCATTTTGACCGGAGTGAGATAGTATCTCATTATGGTTTTTATTTGCATTTCTCTAATGATTAGTGAAGTTGAGCATTTTTTCATATGCCTGTTGGCCATCTGTATGTCCTCTTTAGAGAAATGCCTCTTCATATCCTCTGCCCATTTTTTTATTGGGTTGTTTGTTTTTATGGTGTTGAGTTGAATGAGTGTTTTATACATTTTGGATATTAACCCCTTATCAGATATATCATTGGCAAATATCTTCTCCAATTCAATAGGCTGCCTTTTTGTTTTATTGATAGTTTCCTTTGCTGTGAAAAGCTTTTAAGTTTTATGTAATCCCATATGTTTATTTTTTCTTTTACTTCCCTTGCCTGAGGGGATATATCAGTAAAAATAATACTCAGAGTAATGTCTGCAAATTTACTCCCTATATTTTCTTTTAGGAGTTTTATGGTTTCAGGTATTACATTTAAGTCTTTAATCCATTTGTTCTTGTATATAGCTTAAGGAGGTGGTCCAGTTTCATTTTTTTGCATATGTCTTTTCAATTTTTCCTGCACCATTTGTTAAGTAGACTATTTTTACCCCAATGAAAATTCTTGCTTCCATTGTCACAGATTAAATGACCATATATGGATGGATTTATTTCTGGGCTCTCTATTCTATTCCATCGATCTCTGTGTCTGTTTTTATGTCAGTACCATACTGTTTTGATTACTATAGACTTGTAGTATGATTTGATGTCAAAATGTCCCACTTTGTTCTTATTTCTCAAGATTGCCATGGCTATTCGGGGTCTTTTATGGTTCCATATAAATTTTAGGATTATATGTTCTATTTCTGAGAAAAATGTAATTGGTAGTTTGATAGGAATTGCGTTGAATCTATATATTGCTTTAGGTAGTATTGACATTTTAACTATATTAATTCTTCCTATCCATGAACATGGTATGTATTTCCATTTATTTGTATCTTCTTTGATTTCTTTCTTCAGTGCCTTATAATTTTCTAAGTACAGGTCTTTTACTTCTTTGGTTAAATTTATTCCTAGGTATTTTATTGTTTATGAAGCAGTTGTAATTGGGATTGATTTCTTGATTGATGCTATTTATTCTTAACTGAGTTGAAAAAGCCACAGAATAGTGAAGGTGTTGTAGTTGTCAAATTAAAACAGCATAAAATGACTGGTGTTCTTGCAAACAATTTTCAGAATTTCTTAGACTGTGTCAATACTCTGTTTGGCTACAAAATTGCCTTGACCTCTTCCAACTTTTTCAATTACACTTATTACATAGGAAATGCCAGGCACATGATTGACTGCAGCAAGCATACCCAGAGATTTGCACCACAAAAATAAGTTTGCTGTGGAAACCAAATTAAATTAAATTTTAAAAAGTTGGGTTGAGCTCATATGATGCAATGAGAAGGGCACATCACATCTATGATATTCTTCTCCCAAATCCAATAACCTCAGTCTAATCATGAGAAAACATCAAACAAACCCAAATTGAGAGGCAGCCTATAAAATTCTGGACAGTTACTCTTCAAAAGTGGCAAAGTCAAGAAAGATAAGGAAAGATGGAGAAATCATCACAGATTAGAGGAGACTACGGCAATATCATGACTAAATACAACATGGTAATGTGAATTAGATTCTGCAACAGAAAAAACATATCAGAAAAACGTGAGAAACCTGAACAAAGTCTATAGCTCATTTCTTTAGTTTCGGTAATTTCTTTGTTTTGATAAATATAACATGGTTTTATAAAATGTCAACAATAGGGTAAGCTGAGTGAAGTTTATATGGTACTATGACTGCAACACTTGCATAATTTAAAGTTATTTCAAATTAAAAGTTAAAATAACTAAATAGATAACTAACTAAATAAATATATTCCCACTCTTTACATACCCAAAAAAGAGGGGTTGAGACTGTTTCTACATGAAGACTCTAAGTGATTTCCATGATTTGACTCTTTTCACACACAATCATTGGTATTTATGTTAAGATGATCCTTCCCTCACCCTATGATCAGAAATTCATTGTTGGCTGTCTTATGTTCAGATCAGATTTATTGACTAGTTTCACCTGGAGGTAGTATAGACACAGTTAGTGTGTAAACTTCACCATGTGGTTCTCGCAGCTGCTTTGTTTAGGACCTAAGCACAGGTGCAGTCATATATAACTCAACAAATAGAGATTGTTCTGAGAAACAGAGTTAGAGAATGCTTTTTATTTGCTTTTCCTATTTGCATTTCATTTAATGCCAAGGATTTGATTATTTTTCATTGTTGTTCTTTTTTTTTTTTTTAGATTTTATTGGGAATTGGGGATGGGGAACAGTGTTTGGGAATTGGGGAAGGGGAACAGCCAAGTTGTTGTCCTTCAATCTTAGTTGTGGAGAGCCCAGCAAGCTCAGCTCAAGGTGCTGTGTTCAATTAATTGTGGGTGGACGTAGCCACCATCTCATGCGGGAGTTGAACCAGCAGCCTCGTTGTTAAGAGCACACACTGTTTCCACTGAGCCACCTGGGTGGCAGCTCAGCTCAAGGTGCAGATTTCAGTCTTTCATTGTGAGCGGATGTAGCCCGCCATCTCGAACAGGCAGCCTTGTTGTAAGAAGAACGTGCTCTCACCAGCTGAGCCATCCAGCCACCTGTTGGCAGCTCAGCAGCAGCTCAGCCTGAGCGCAGCTCACTGGCCCATGTGGGAATTGAACCGGCTACGCTGTTGCTCAAAGTTCACACTCTTGAGCAAGCTCTTTACCAACTGAGCCACTCGAGCCAGCCCTCCATTGTTGTTCTTAAGGATCTAATAATAACACTACATCTGGACCCTCCATAAATGACCATAAAATGAGATGTATTCATTCACTTGACTTACACATTGGTAATACTAAAATACATTCCTGTCTTTTTTCTTCCTTCAACATCTCAACATGTAAACTGCATACTTCTGCTAAATTTACCTTAACTTTTCCCTGCGTTAGCCACATCTGTGTTCTTCCTGTAAGAAATCATTTGGTAGGAATAAACTAAGAATACAATTTTCACCTTTGATTTTGATTTTATTATTCTTTTTTCCTATACTTAGTTTTATCTTTAATACTTAAGAATATATAAAAATATTACTTAATAAGGGCTAAAAGAGATCAAATAAATATACCATGTAAACATTTATTATTAGGTAATAATGGTTCTATTTTCAAATCCTATCAAATTTTCATTTCTAAAATTCTGTTGCTGAAAGGCTCTTTCCTGCATTATTAAGTGACCATGTTTGATTCATGGTTAATCACAATTTACATCTCTTCTGAAAATGGCGTAAAATAAATTGCAAATTCTCTAATGTATTTGCCAGAAATATTTTCTTTTAATGACTCCTAATGAACTATTGTTTTATGCGGTGCGTAAAAAGTTGCCAAGATATATAAAACAATTGGATGACAAAAAGCATGAGTTTTATTTATTTATTTTTTAAATTTATTTATTTATTTATTTTTTTAGCTGAGCCATTCTGCCACCTGTTGGCAGCTCAGTGACAGCTCAGCTCAGGTGGGGAAACAAACTGCTGTTGCTCAGAGCTCTCACTCTCGAGCGAGCTCTTACCCAACTAGCCACTCGGCTGGCCCAAAAAGCATGAGTTTTAAAAAGCCATTTCACTCATGCAATGTGTGTGAAAATCTAAAATAACTCCTGAGGGAAAAATTAATTTTAATAAGCTTTCTTTCTTGCTTAAAGACTGTGAATCTAAGGCACAAAGAACTGTGTATTAATGGATCTGGAATAATATGAGTTTCATCCTATAGAATAAATCTATTTCATCATCAACCTGTTACTTTACACTTGAACTGTAGGGATATTTGGTTATTTACTAGAGTAACTATATATTATGTCTTCAAGAAGTACAATATTAGGTAAAAAGTTTAAAAGGTGAAATCTTAAATAACGTTTCTTGATATTGTAGGGGTGGAAATTTACCCTTCTTCCCTTCTAGGTTATTTGGCTGTCAAATAATTATATTGACCTAAGACAGATTAACAGGAGAAAAATAAATTCCATACATTCAGGAACCTAAATAATATTAAACAAGATCCATAACCTCATAAGATAATACTCATGTTTCAATTGAAAATGAAGAACCAGGATGATCTCAAACTGAATGAAAAAAAGACGCTTAATATATGCCAACACCAACATGATAGATGTTAGATCTACCTGACAAAGCTTTTTTTTTTTTTTTTTTTTTTTTTTAGCTGAGCCATCCTGCCACCTGTTGGCGGCTCAGCGGCTGCTCAGCTCGGGCTGACTCGAACCGCTGTTGCTCAGAGCTCAAACTCTTGAGCGAGCTCTTAACCAACTGAGCCACTCAGCCGGCCCATACCTGACAAAGCTTTTAAAGCAAAATGTTTCCAAAAGCAATTAAGAACACAATTGAAACAAATGAAAAAAAAGTCTCAGTAGTGAAATGGACAGTCTTAGCAGATAAAGATATATATATATATATATATATATATATTATATGTATATATATTATATATATACATATATATGTATATATGTATATATATAATATATGTACATATATATAAATATAAATATATATATATATATATATATATATATATATAATGGAAATTTTAGAACTTAAATGAAAGAAAAGAAAACTGGATACACTCATGAGAAGAATGGAGGAGAAAGTAGAATCTGAAAACTAGAAGTTAGAACAATAGAAATTATCTCATTTGAAAATCAGAGAAGATAGACTGACAAACAACACAGAGCCTCAAAAACCCATGTGACTATAACAAATGATCTAACATTTGTGTCCTTGGAGTCCTGGAAGGGAAGATAAGAGATGGAGGGGCTGAAAAAGTATTCAAATAAATAATGGTTGAAAACTTCCCAAATTTAGCAGGAGACATAAAACTATAGACTCGAGGTGAACAAATCTCAAAAAGAATAAACTCAAAGAAATCTACACCAAGACACATTGTCATCAAATTCTGAAAAATAAAGACTAAAAAAAATCTTGAGAGCAATGAGAGAGAAATGATGCCTTACATATAGGGGAAAAATAATATTAATGACAGTGGATTTCTCATCAGACACCTTGGAGGCCAGCAGGAAGAGACACAACATTTTTCAAATGCTGAAAAAAAACAAAAACAAAACCAAGTGTCAATTCACAATCCTGTACTCAGTAAAGGTGTCCTTCAGGAATGAAAGGGAAGTCAAGACATTCTCAGATAAACTAAGAGAATTGGTCATCAGCAGACTACTGTAAAGGAATGGCAAAAGGAAATTCTCTAAACAGAAAGTAAACGGTAAAAGGAGTTTTGGAACATCAGGAAGGAAGGAAAAACATAGTAAGCAGAAAATATATTTTTTTCTTTTGAAGATTTTTATTGGGGAATTGGGGGAGGGGAACAGCGCTGGGGAATTGGGGGAAGGGGAGCAGACAAGTTGCTATCCTTTTGTTCTTCAGTCTAGTTGTGGAGGACGTTGCTTCACTGGGCCCAAGTTGGCACCATCATTGCTCTCTTCCCGGGTGAGGCAGATCAGTCGCCGGCTTCTGGACGGCCGCTCACGGCGGCTGCTGGCTGCTCACGCTGGCTGCTGGCTATACATGGTAGCCCGTGGCAACCCACTTGCCATCACTGGCGACTCGGCAGCCCAGCTCCAAGTCGAGCTGTTGTTCAGCATCTTAGCTGTAGAGGGCAGTGTCACTGGCCCTCATATGTGGGATCTGAACTGGGGCCCTCTGGCATCCCAAGCCAGCTCTTAACCAACGTGCCACTCGGCCGGACCAGTAAGCAGAAAATATTGATAAACACAATAGACATTCTTTTTCCTCTCAGGTTTCTAAATTGTTTGAATGTTGAAGCAAAAATTATAAAATTATGTAATGCAGTTCTAAATGTTTATAGAATGAATTTATAATACAATTATAAAGGAGGGAGGGGTTAATGGGATTTAAAGGAGGTAAAATGTCTGCACTTCCCTTGAATTGCTAAAATGATAATAGCAGTAGAACATATAGTATATCTATATTATCTATCTATATATCTATCATGTATCGTCATACCTACAACAACCACTAAAAATGTTATACAAATAAATACACTCAAAAATACTATAATTAAGTCAATATGGAATTTTTATAAAGTATTTAAGTAACCCACAGAAAACCAGGAAAAAGAAAACAAACAAAAATCTCAGAGAACAATAATGTATACATAAAAAGGGGAAAAGTTTCAAATTATTAATCTCAGGTCTCAACTCAAGAACCTAGAAAAACAAGAGCAAAATGAACCCAAAGCAAGCATATGAAAAAGAATTAAAATAAGAGCAGAAATCAAGTACATTGAAAATAGCAAAGCAATAGGGAATATCCATGCAACAAAGATTTTTTTTAAAGATTTATAGAATTGACAAACCTCTTGCAAGAGTGACAAAGGGAAAGAGAGAAGACACAAGAGAATAAAATCGTAAGCAATCTTACCAATGAATATGGAAACAAAGCTCTTAAAAAATTAGCAAAAAATATATATATATGTGTATTCTATATACTTCTACACACACACACACACACACACACACACACATGCATGCTTGTTTGAGGTGTAAAACATTGATAATGTTTATATTCCTTTTTCAATATAAAAAGAATTTTAACAATCTAAAAATAAAAGGAAACCCTTAACCAAAGATTATCTAGCAAAAATCCATAATATTATACCTAATGGTAAAATGTCACAATCATTCATTTTGAAATCAAAATGAGGCAGGGATGTCCATTATCATTTGTTTCTATTCAATACATTTCTAGCTTCCTACACAAGTAGCTAGAGAAGAAAAATAAATGAAATTTATAAGATTTTGAAAGGGAGAAACATACTTATTTAGAAATGATGATGTGGGATACGTATATAGTGCACCTTCGTCATATTTATGTGGTTTATGTGGCTGTCCAGCTTTTTTTCAATGGCCTTCCCTGGATCGTAAGGCAGAACGCATATTTTCAGTTTCTCTTATAGCTAAGACATCATCATTTGACTTGAATTTTGTCAGGTAGTTATAGGGAGGGTGCCAAAAAAATGTATACTCATTTTAAGAAAGGAAAAAACTGTACTAAAATTGTAATACTCAATATGTACCAATAACAAAAGATGAACACAAGTCATGTGTATACATTTTTTTGGCACCTCTGGTATATGTACCAGAATCCTGAAAGTGAATTATGTGAGGAAACTTGATTTTAATTTATACTCTTATTGATAGTAGCAGAGACTCCATAAAGATGCCAATTCCACCAAAATTAATCTAGAGGTTCAGTGCAATTCCAATTTAAATATGCACAGAGATGTTATGAAATTTGACAAACTAAGTCTAAAATCACATATATTTAAGAGCAAAAGTCTAAGAATAGTTAAGGTAATTTGAAAGATGAATTACAAGGTAGAGGGATGTACCCTACTAACAAACAAGACATTAAAATTATAATATGGTTATTAAAAAGCAGAATCGGACACATAGGTCAATGAAATAGAATAGAAATGTATAGAATAGACCAACTTGAAACATGAACAAAACAATGCAGAAAGGTCGAATTATTCGATAAATGGTGCTTTAATATTTGGCTATCTCTATGCAACAAAAATCCTGTTAATTTCCTATGTCACAACATACAAAAATCAGGTTAGGTAGAATAAAGATACAAATAATGATAGCACATGCTTACTTGATGCGTATTATTTACCTCAAGCATTTTACATATGCCAATTCACTGAGTCCTATTATAATAACAACCCTGTGAAGTGGGCACTATAATATCATTCCCCTTTTGCAGGTGATAAAACTGAGGCAGAAGAAGTTAATTGAATTGCCTCAGGTCACAGAGACCCTAAGTATAGTATAATAGAAGAGCTGTGATTTGCACTCAGCTTGATCTGCCTTTCAGAGGCCGTTTTAAACCACTACACATACTGCCTTCATTTCATGCAGAAAGTAGGGACAGATTTCTTGAACAAGATTTTAGAAGTGCAAACCATACCAGAAAAGATAATTGGACTACATTAAATTTAAGATATTCTTTTCTGGGCAGCCAAGTGGCGCGATGGTTGGGAACTGGCTTGGGACGCCAGAGGGTCCTGGTTCAGATCCCATGTGTGAGGGCCAGTGACACTGCCCTGCCCTCCGCAGCTGAGATGCTGGGCAGCGGCTCGGCCTGGAGCTGGTCTGCAGTGAGTTGCGGGCAACAGCGTAGGCTGCAGCCCCTGTGGCAGTGGGTTGCCATGGGCTACCGTGTGTAGCCAGCAGCCAGCATGAGCGGCCAGCAGCTGCGGTGAGCGGCCATCTAGAAGCCGGCGACTGATCTGCCTCACCCGGGAAGAGCGCAATGATGGTGCCAACTTGGGCCAGTGGGACGGCATCCTCCTCGGCTGGACTGAAGAACAAAAACAACTTGTCTGTTCCCCTTCCCCCGATTCCCCAGCACTGTTCCCATCCCCCAATTCCCCAATTTAAAAAAAAAAAGATATTATTTTCAAAGACAATAGATCAAAAGACAAAAAGATAGTGAAAACACAAGCTACAAACATGAAAAGATATTTATACTAAAGGACTATAATTCTTAAGAAAAAAAAGCAAAACAATTGAAAAATATGTAATAACAGTCATTTCACAAAAGTGGAACTTGAATAGCCAATAAATGTTTAAATATTCTCAAAGTTACTACTATTTAGGTAAATGTAAATTTTAACTGACTTGTGGCATACTCTTGAGATTGACAAAAATTAAATATCTCTCATTCCCAGGAGCTGGCCAAAACCTGAAACAACTACTCTCATATTTGCTGGTAAGAGTGCCTATAAATTGTTACAACAATTTTGAAAGCATTTTGGCAATAGCCAGTTCACTCTGAGATACTACAGCATTGTTTGTAAACTTAAAAAAAGGAAACATAAATGATTATAAAGGGGAATGTAGACAAATGGACAAATACATTTAAAATATTTCTACAATGGAATACCATGTAACAGTTAAAATGAATCAACAAGAATAGGTTTCAAAAACAATGAGTAAAAGAAGCAGATTGCAGTAGGATATGTACAGTATTATACCTTTATATAAAGGTAAAAATATGCAGAATAATCCTATAACTTGTTAAGGGATACACCCCAAGTAAGCTTGTTGTTACCTCTTAGGGCAAAGAAGAAATGCCGTCATTTGGGAAGAAACAGAAGGGAGTTTCAAAGATATTTATGATACTTTATTATTTGTTGAGTTGCTTGAGTTATTGTTTTGCATGCTTGTTTGTGATAACAAAAGAAAAAAATGAAACCTTGCCTTAAATGTTTATGCTTGAGAGCGTGGGCTTGGTTGATATTTGATTTGGGTAGAATACCTCCAATCTAAGGGTGCCAGCTACCTGAGGGGTTCCAATATGATGAGCAATTTTCCTAGCTCCAAAGCCTTGAAGCAAACTCATATTCCCCCATAATCTTATTTTTAAATATAACTAAGAGAATATAGGAACCTGTGATAGAGGTAGAGAGTGAATATTAAATCCCACTGTAGAGACTATAGATATCAAATGGAACTTAAGTGGTTTTAAAGCCACACCCTTATTTCACGTCTGAAAAAAGCATTTTGCTGATTTCCTTAATTCTCACCATTTGTTTGTTTTGCATTCAGAGCATATTTCTGTCTTCCATTACATCATGAGCTTCTTTAGAGAAAGAACTGCTTCTGGTGTTTCAGAGGGAAACAGCAAGTGTGGCAACGCTGTCTGTGCAGAACCAAAAGTGTGTTGGTCTTGTTTATTATCAGACCTCCTTCCTTCATAAAGAGCAATGTCTTTATTCTGTGATGCCCTTCTGGAGATCAAAGATGGCTCTCTTGTTTGGCAATGTGGGTTTTGTCATTGTTATTAATCCTTAGATGCTAAGGGCCAAGATACATGGTCTACATACCTCCGTGTAGGACCTCTTTACTCAGAGGGTTAAGCAGCAGCTTTGACCTGGGTTCGTGAGCTGTGGCAGTCACATTTCTCATGGGCTGGTGGTGGGGTGGACCTAGAGACATGGAAATAGTTGGAACTATGCCTGTTTGTCAGATGAGAGAGGATATCATTTCAGGATCAGGCACTTCTGAGCTACTGCCCCAGCTGCTGCCTGAAGAGCCATATCTTAGGAGACTATGGCAACACTTTAGAATGTTTTTTTTAATTAAATTATTCTTTAATATTTAGAAGTCAGGAGTATGTGGCAATGTTTCTTAACAGCGACTTTCATCTGGTTCCTCAGCCTTTCCAAACTATTAAAAGCAACCTAATACTGTATTATCTCTGGTTTGCTGCTTAAAAGACACCATCTGAGAGAACAGAACTTTAGAGCAGCGTTCTCAACCAGGGAGATACTGCACTTGCCCAGGGGACATCTTGTATTATCTGGACTCATTTTTGGTTGTCACAAATTGAGGAATTGGGAGGTGGTACTGGGACCTACTAGAGAGAGGCCAGAGATATTGCTAAATATCCTATAACGCACAGAGACGACCCCCACAGAAATAATTATATTCCCCCAGCATCATTAGTGCTAAGGAGAAATGCTGCTTAGGGGGAGAAACTACAGTATTTTGAAAGCTCCATGTGCCTTTCATAATCCATATGATTCTCACACTTATATGTTTACAAACAAATTGTGAACTATTATATTTGGCTTTTATGCCTCAGTGCACATTTATGTATCTTGGTCCCTTTAATACTTGGCCATTGACACAGAAAAGTTCTTTAAAATGAAATTTTTTGTTTTGGTTTGTTGTTTCTGTTGTTGATCCCAATTATAAAGCAATACCCCTTAGCCACTGGGGTACATTCCAAGAACCCCAGTGGGTGCCTGAAACCACAGGTAGTACTGAACCCTACATATACTGTGTTTTTTCCTAAACACACATACCTATGATAAAGTTTAATTTACAAGCTAAGCAGAGGAAGAGATTAACAACAATACTAATAATACAATAGAACAATTAGAACAATATACTTGCAGTAAATGGTTTGGTGTCACTTGTTTCAGAGAATCCCTTGCTGAAGTCTTCATTTAGAATCAATGTTTTTTGGCTCAACACCTTACAATCAAATAGAACATGTTCTCTGTTCATGTCTCCACCCACAAATTTAATACCTTTTCCATCTTAACACGCACTTATTATGCATAGTTCCCATAACTTTTGCAGTTTGAGATGTGACAGCAACACTAGCACTAGTTTCTTTTTCTTCACAATTTTACAGATAAAAGAATCATACTATATGAGGTCTGACAATTAAGTGTGCAAACTTGTTGCAACGATGTTGCTAACCTTTTTTGATATCAGTGGGATTATTCATTTTGAATTTGTACCAACTGGATAAATAGTTAACCAAGTTTACTACTTTGAAGTGCTGAAAAGGCTGCATAAAAAAGTTGGACATCCTGAACTTTTTGCCAGCAATTCATGGCTCTTGCATCGCAACAATGCACCAGCTCACAGGTCACTGTCTGTGAGGGAGTTTTTAGCCAGTAAACAAATAACTGTATTGGAACACCCTCCCTACTCACCTGATCTGGCCCCCAATGACTTCTTTCTTTATCCAAAGATAAAGGAAATATTAAAAGGAAGACATTTGAATGACATTCAGGACATCAAGGGTAATACAACAGCTCTGATGGCTATTCCAGAAAAAGAGTTCCAACATTTCTTTGAAGGGTGAACTAGGTGCTGGCATCAATGCATAGCTTCCCAAGGGGAGTACTTCAAAGGTGACTGCAGTGATATTCAGCAGTGAGGTATGTAGCACTTTTTCTAGGATCAGTTCACAAACTTAATTGTCAGACTTTGTAGATCTTAGCAGCTTCAGAGTATGATGTTTTCTTTCCTTATTAAGTTGAGACTTTCACCTTTTCACTTACAGGAAGCACTTTAAAGCTTCTCTGTGGTGTATCCGAATTGCCAGCATCACTAGTCTTGCACTTTGGAGCCATTATTAAGTGAAATAAGGGTGACTTGAACACAAGCACTATGATACCACAACAGTTGATCTGACAACTGACACGGCTACTGAATGACTAATGGGCAGGGAGCATCTACAGTGTGGAGACAGTAACAATGGATGGTTCCTGTCCCGGGCGGGACCATGAAACTGTGTGAGATTTCACCATCTACCTGACAAGATGGGTGTGGGAAAGCAGCGCTTACCTGGGGGGCAGCCGTTTGGCTCCAGCAGGAGTTGACACAACATCTTCAAAGGTTGCAACAAGGTTAACTACACCTCCCTCCACCACAATGGATGAAAATGGCCACAGTGGAAGATTCCACTCCCTACCTGCTGAAGCAAGTTACATCCCAGTTGGAGAATATAAAACTCCAGCAATCCGAACCTCAGCACAGCTGTCTACCCTAGATTCTGCCCCTGGTAACTCCTCTGCAAGTGATTCTCTTCTTAAATAAACTTTCTGACTTCTATTCCTTTGTGCTTTATAAATTCTCTCACGACCCATGAGCAAGCAACCACAACATTACCAATTTACTTTTTATAAAGATTATACTAACTTAAACTCTTGTTGAGATATATGAAAATACCAGTTTGTTTGTTTGTTAAGGATTTTATTGGGGAATTGGGGGATGGGAACAGCGCTGGGGAATTGGGGGAAGGGGAACAGACAAGTTGCTATTGTTGTTGTTCTTCAATCTTCATGTGGAGGACGTTGCTTCACTGGCCCAAGTTGGCACCATCATTGCACTCTTTCCAGGTGAGGCAGATCAGTCACCAGCTTCTGGACGGCCACTCACTGCGGCTGCTGGCCGCTCTCGCTGGCTGCTGGCTACATACGGTAGCCCATGGCAACCCACTGCAACAGGGGCTGCAGCCTACGCCATCACCTGCAACTGATGGAAGCCCAGCTCCAGGTTGAGCTGTTGTTCAGCATCTTAGCTGTAGAGGGCAGTATCACTCGCCCTCATATGTGGGATCCGAACCAGGGTCCTCTGGCGTCCCAAGCCAGCTCTTAACCAATGCGCCACTCAGCCGGCCCAAAATACCAGTTTTTTCTACTGCTAGGTATTAGTATTATTGTGAAACCTTCCTGAACGTATGAAGGAGCTCAAGCATTAGAAGATGATAAGGAAATTGTATTTTTTGGGTATTGCTTTCGTCTCAGGTTGCATTTGTTGGAGGTTGATATTATTTCAAAACAGAGCAGACATTGCTTAGGCTTAGAGGTCACCAGCTCACACTTGTCAGGAGTCAGGCAATTCACATGAGGTGGAGGCCCTGGGCAGCATGAATGTACCTGACACCTGTGCAGGGAAGCTAGGCAAAGTGGCAAATTAAATTTTACTGAAGCCAAACCACCTTTTCTCAATTCTGTTTTTTCTCGGTTACAGAGCTTTCAGATAGAAAGGCCCTTTAGATAATCCAACCACTTCATGTTATAAATAAGAACAATAAAATCCAGAACATTTCAGGGATTATTAGAATTCACAGTTTTGGGTAATGAGAGATAAACTAACCAGGCTGGCTGACTCACAGCTCTGAGCATCTGTTTCTGAATTGCTTTGCTTTGGCTTCAGCTCAGAATTGTTAAAATATGCAGCCACCCACAATCCCAGAACATAAAAGGATTCAGAGAAGCCCTAAAGGAAATCAAGTTGTCTGCTTATAAGTTGTAAATTATTTTGAGTAGACATTTACTGGATTTCCTCAAAAATATCATTACCTAAAGTTATTATCTTGGCCTGCTTGAAGGGCCAAGAGCAAGAGAGATTGAAGACATTGGGAATGGCCACCATAGAGAGAGGTGGGTCAGAGTCAGTGGTCGCACAATTTAAAATAAAGGCAATATGTACTAGTTCATCAGACAAATTGATCCATTGTAGATCAAATCAAAGGGCAGGACATTGAGCAAAATCAAATGTAACCAAGTGACAATTTATGTGGAAATAAATATATATTAATTTATTAATATATTAACATGTTGATTATATATAATTATGTATTATTAATTCTTAATGTTATAACATTAATATATATAATTTTATTTATATATTATATGTAAACTCAACACACATTTACATATTTGTATATGTGTGTGTGTGTGTGTGTGTGTGTGTGTGTGTGTGTGTGTGTATTTGTTTCTGTTCTTGGAGACAGAAATATATAAAAACTAAATACCTGAACAAGGTATAGGTAAACCTAAGAGTAAAATAAAGAACTTTTTGGCAAAGTCTTAGAAACTGTTAAGCTCAAGGGTGTTGCAGAGATCTCCAAACTTGTAGGTCATAGGAACTAACAAGGGAAATGTTAAATTGCTTTGCTCTCACCTGCCCTAAATTACTATCCACCACACCCCACATGAGAAAACAGCTATTAATAAGATGTTTCCATTATTTTCAAAATAGCTTAATATATATTGGACTGTGTTTGTGACATTAAAGCTATTTGGGGATGTGTATTAGACACTTCAAAAATGCTTTAATTCTTCAGTAAATATTTAATGAACATATAGTAGTCACAATTGTGTTAGATGTTTAAATGTCACCTAAATGGAAACAGATTAATAATTCAGGAAACAGCTCAGTTTAATTTTTGACTATAGCAATTAACCTTTTAGTACTTAAATAATAAAACTATTGTCCATTAAATAAATACTTACTAACATTAAAAAACTCTTATCAGACTGTCTTGTAGGTACATCAAGTTTATTTAGGCAAGCATATAGCTACAAATCCAGTTGAGCCAACTGATGGATGTCTAAACTAAACATTAAATGTTAGAGTTGCTATAATCTTGGTACACGAAAAATAGCCCTTCAGGTAGTATAGGTAATTTATGTGGACATAGCTGAGAGACGAGTCTCAATTTGTTATTGTCTATGCTGAGACAGAGCAGTTCTGCCATTGATGATAATCAAGAACAGACGATTTGGGGATAACAGTGCCTGGAGAGAATAAATTTGGGTTTAGACATATTTAGCATCAGGCGGCAGGAAGATATACATCGACAGGGGGATAAACTGTGGACACTAACCGGTGGTGAGAGTCAACGCTAGAGAAAATTTTGATAGTCACCTAAATCATAGTTTTAAAAACCAATTATAGATAATTGTGAGAACTGTAGGACTGGGTAGGATAGGGTGAAATTGGCAAATGTGAAAGATACTGAATTTTTAGACAATCATGAATCAGCACAGTTGAATATACTGTTCATGAATTAATTTTGAAAAAAATAATGTTGATCAGTAATAACAAATCCTAAAGTACAGAGATTATATTCACTAATTAAATGATTTGAGTATTTTTATGGGAGATGCAAATTAACAGTGAAATGCTCATTAGTAAGGAGAAGTAAAAGGCAAACTGAAAAGACCAAACTATCAACTGAATCTCTAAAAAATAAAAAAATAAAAGACCAGGGGTGGCACGAAGTCATTTATCATGTCAGCTCAATTCTAATAGTTATGTCGGTAAGTTAGAATGTTAAGGTCACCGTTTGATATAGAAGAAATTGGAAACCACTAGTGATAGAAAATGTTCAAGAGGTCAGTGCACATTAGATGTAAAGGTCTTTAACAACCGTGTGCAGATCGCATGTAGTAGGTGATGTAATATCTTCCCCTGTGAGGTCACATTAATAAGAGAGTCAGCCTCAGGATGAGAAGCAAAACTTCACAGTGGTATTTCAGAAACTGTATCGCCAGCTCACATGTGAAAGATTCACTGTTATTAGCTACATTTTTCACAACTATTTCTGCTACATTTGTGATAAAGGTTTTTAAGAGGACATAGGCTCTTTTCTTTCTGGCTTAGCTACTTCCTTGCGTGATAGTAAGTCTAACCTCACAGTATTCCAAATGGCTGCATGTTCTGGAGAGGCTGTCTGGCCGGGAAAGCCTGCTCCGATTAAACAATTGGTTTAAATTGGAAACCCCATACAATTTGAACATGTGTCTCCTCAATGGTTTACAGTCTCGATGGCTTTAATGAGTTTTCACTTTAAAAATGTCAGATTATTTAATAGCTTATGGATTTTTAAAGTTGCTCATTTATTATACAAAGGAGTTTAATTCAATTATTTTTAACAATTGTTGGTGAGTATATATATATATATATATATATATATATATATATATATATATATACAATGCTGTGTAGAATTTAAGGATACAAACACAAATGAGAAAAAGGTTGCTTCTCTCCTGATGCTCACCATCTCCTGAAGTGAGGGGATGACAGATGCAGAGAGACTTCCATACTGGGTAAAATTGTCATGTTTGGCTTTTTGGTACTGTTTTATTATTTCCTATGATTTTGGTGGTCTTCATTAAATGCTTTGATCAAAATTACAGAATAAGGCACTTAAGCAAAGAAAAATATGTCTCTGAGTAGGAGGTATTATGTAGAAAATTCAGTATAGCGAAGAATTGAAAAACAGTTGATAGTTGGCTCCAGAATTGTCTTTGTTCTTATGCATAAATAGTTCTTTCTCTCAAACCTGCCCCAGGAAAACATGAAACTCCAATCAAGATTTGAAAGCCCCATCATAGTACTCAGCCCACAAGATGCTGGATTAGTTGCTATCTCAGCTTGCTCAGTTGCTCCCCATTCTATAACAAAGACAGAAACGACTTTGATATAGATAGTACCGAGAGTGATATTGTATGACAACTGTGTTGTTTAAAAACTTCTGAGTAGTAAGACAAACTAAAACAGCATTTTTGTTTCAACTGAGCCATAGCTTGCAAGAAGTAGCAAAAGAAAGTAAATGTCAGGGAATAGTGTTAATATATTCGTCATTAAGTTACAATAATATGAACAGGAAAATAAGACTTTAGCAGACTTTGTGCTATGAACAATTTTCTTGCAAACATGTTATTCATCCCAACCCCAGGAACAATATATTGAATTGCAAGGATTTGGCTAAGCATGTTCTTAAGGCTTGAGAACACTTTGCTTCAGGTGGAATGACTTATAATCTCACTTTAGCATAAACAAAGCTATTTTTTAAAGCTTGTGTACTTTTTTTATTCATGCATAAGAGAATTTACCCATGTTAATTAAAATCTTTTAAGGGTTATTATACAATGAGCAAACAAACCAATTTAGAAAGAGCTTACTTTTTATTATTATACAAAAGCACATATACCCACTTTAACAAAGGAAAAGTTTTAATGAAAAGAGCCCCAAAAAACAGGCTGATTACTAGAAAACTATTAATTTTTTGTTTATTATGTAATAAGTACATGTATATATGGATTCTATAATGATTGACTTGAGAATTATGAGCTGAAAGACAAATTGAGGATTGTTCTTTGAGGGAGGTATCCATAAGTGATAGAGGTCAAGATCCTAATAAAATAAAGAAATAAGAAAAATGAAGGGAAATTAAAATAACATTTTAATATTTTTGTGAGATAGATATCAGATTTTCTATTGAAGTAGAAAAGTGGTCAAAGTGAAAATAATGAAATTTAATAGAGAAAAACACCAAAAAGTCAAAAGAAAACAGAGCACATTGTAAAAGTAAAGATAAAAATCACATGATAACACAAAGATCTAAACAACACTTGTCAATCGTATTCAGCCATTAGGCAATAATTTAACCAGCTCAGATGAAAAGAGAATATAAAAGAAGGAAGGAGCAAAGATATTCAAATGAAACTTTCTGCTTATTACTTGCAAGTTGATTGGGGGTTCATTCATTCATGCACTGTACCTGACAATGGGATTATAACAGTAGATCAGACCAACATGGCACCTCTATTCATGGAGCTTCTAGTCTATTGAGACAAAGAGTCAGTATATGAGTAATCAAATGAATATTTATGTAATTAAAAATACTGATGAGTGCTATGAATGTAACATTAAAGATGTTAGGATGGAAAATAAGAGGTGGCTGCTTACTTTAAACAGGGTGGTAAGAAAAGACAGCTCTAAGGAGATATTTAAGCTAATGCTGAATGACAAAAAGGGGCTAGAAACTTAAAGGTTTATGAAAAGGAAGCATTCTAGGTTGAGAAAAGAGCAAGAGTTAAAAGCCCTGAGACAGAAACTAGCTAGACTGGTCCCTGGAAGTAAAACAGTTGCTGTAGCAGAGTATGTGTTTAAGCAGAGCAGAAAGGAAAGCAGACATTCATAAAAGAAGTAATTTACAGGGAAAGACATGAACCTACATATTAATAAATAATTACTAATCTAGATAAAACATATCCTAAAGGTTCTCTAGTTTGTCTCCTTCCTACTTGTCCAGATCTAATTTTTCCTACTACGGGAGAAGAATCACCTCATACATCAAGGAAGAGAATTAGAGGAATTCTCTCCAGAGGGTATTTGTGTATTAATTTTCTGTGTGTTCCACCATATCTGGAACATTTAGCATTCTTGAAATTTATATTTTTGAGAAGGCATTGAAAGACCGGAAGCTGTTTTACACAGCTTCTTCAGATGCATAAATTTTCAAGATTGTTATTTGTTTTCAAGTTTCCGGAGAAGATTCACCAGTTTGGCTGTATCATACTTTCAAGGAAGTAGCCCAATGTCCAGGGGTCATATTGTAAATTTTTATCAAAATTTCTACTTGACCATAGTTCAAGTTGTCTCATTTTTCTTAGGTACTGTGCCTGTGGGACTTTATTGATTTGCCAGGATGTCCTACTTCAAGCTGATTTCAAAAGCAGAGTAATTTGTTACATTTTTAGAAACTAGGTGAATCTGCGGAATTGGGCCACAGCAGAGTAAAATAAATGACAGATGACTTATCAAAGTAAAATATATATATATATATATATATATATATATATATATATATATATATGAGAGGCAGCCTCATTAACAAATTTAGATAAGTGCTTCTTCCTTTATTTCCTTTGTCTCAATAGCCTCTTCTGTAGTAATACTGTAGTTGCCTTTTTCTTTGTAAAAAAAAAGACATTGAGGAGCAAGGACTTTAACTTCTATGTGGAGATTTAAATATTGGTACCTGAACTCTTACTACAGAGCTGTCTTCAGGATTGACGGTGTAGGACTGCCATATAGATGAAGCCTCCTCCTTAAAACCAGATTCTTTCAATATATCAGAAAAGAAACCTTTTTTGGAGAGAGCTTTAGATAGGCCTGAATTCTGTTGACTTCTGTTCTTTGGCAGAGGTTTCTGTGTGGTCTTAACAAGAGTAAGTGCCCCAAAAGTCCTGAGCACTGTTTCACAGGAAAACCTCCTGAATCCCAGGGAGGGTGTCTGAGACAGTTATGGTGTCCCCTACAGCTACTGGGGACACAGAGCAGGCAGCCGGGGCTGCTGACTGCACAAGTTTCAGAGAGAAAGTGGGACACGTGGACGTTTAGGTGCTGACTTTGGCTAACGGTTAAGGACTAGCATCTTCTAAACGAGGTAGCAAACTAGACTCAGAATCTCTACGTGTGTGCAGATTTTAATTAAATAATTATAATGCGTTTTTTGTAATTATTTATCAGTAACTGTGCTCCTGAGTATTGCCTCTTTCATCTTCATCTGTTGTGTCAGCTCAGCTGCACAATGAAACATTCGCTTGGCATAGATAAGGGGAAATGAATAGCTCTTACTCACAGCCAAATAATGCTTAGAGAGTTGTCAGGAAGGCAAGGTTGTAGACTGTTCATTTATGACTTTGTACTTTTAGGAGAGGAACTGCAACTTCCCGATCTGGGATAGGATATGGTTGAGCTTGCTATAAGAACTCCATTTGTTCTGTAGCATTCACACATGGAAATCTCTGTGAGGTCTCTAGAATATGACCAGAATGCATGGTCTTTTGGTACCTAGAACTTAACATGATCACATTATAACAATTAGGTACCTCAAGGAATGACATTGAAAAATATAATAGCTTCTATTTTGGCTCTGGAGAATCTATAGCCTATACCATAATGTGTGTCTCAAATGGTGAAATTTAGGAGTGATGCAAAATCCCCCAAATGACTAAGCAGCAGCTTTATATTGGTAATACCCATAATAATTCAGAAGAGCAGTGAGTAAAGAGACTCATTAAGCAGTGAATTTGGTTAATGAGTAAAAAATGGGAACCGAGGGAAACAGAGACAGATTTAGACCAAGTAAAAGAAAGCAAGACCTTCACAGTAGACTTCCGCTAAGAAACACACCTTAAATAAGCACCACCTTTCTCCATTTCTTCTGGGAGTTCAGAAAGAGGAAAGAGGTTTTAACTGTAATATGTGAGATTTAATTTTAATAAAAGGAAATATAGTGAGTATGAGCAAGGTTGGTAAAGCTCTATTATATAATGCTTGTCTATAAGCGTCTCCCCTCCTGCCATCTTCCCATTCTGATTGCATTGTCTTGTTACCAAAGGTATGCATGAAATGAAGCTTCAGATCCCACCATCTCAAAAGACTTGACATTTAATGTGGAAATCTTAAAAGTAAAAAACACCTCAGCAGGCAAAAGAATATTTGGGCATAATGATTTTCCAAACAAAACAAAAAAACTGAGTAGGTTAATATATGTGTCCAAGAAAGGTCTTTAAGTTTGAATCAGGAAGGTTGTCTTCTAATCTGACTATAGAGATTTCAGACAGTCCTGACTTTGAGGGTTATTGGCAATAAGGAAGACACAGAGGAAGTTCGGGAATTTTATTTCCATGCCTGTTATGGATGTGTGTCTGTAGGAGGCCGAGCACAGAAAAGATGTAGCTTTTTAATTTCTCCTAATAATATCTTGTACTTTTTTTCTGTAAAGTCTTATTTATTGCTTATTAGAAATATTCCTAGGTTTCCTTATTTTTAAAATATTATACATGATAGCTACACATTTCCATTTTCTAGTTCCTTATTCCTGGCAAATATAAAAACACTCAAAATTTGTATATAGATCTTTGATATATAATTAATTTTCCTTATTCACAGTAGCTATGTTCCATAATTCACTGTGAACACTGAATTCAAAAATACTGACCATGGCTCCTAGAGGAAATACAGTTCCATGTTGTGGACGGAAAAGGGGCCACATATTAAACCTGATAAGCTCAGGAGACTGAAAATAACCATACAAGATGGCGTGAGCATAAAAAAATTTCAAAACTAAGTGGGCCATGGCAGGAAGTCTCAGCTTTAGCTTCCTTCATGAAGTTAATCTGTGCCTTTAAGTGGGCCTGTCTGTTGTCTTTTTCCACCAAAGATGACATCTTTGGAATGTCAATAATCCTTTTTCCGGACCAAAGCTGGAAACTGCAAAATTCTACATTATTAGGCTTGTCTCCTGATTACCATCTCTATGTGCTATAAAAAGCAAACTGTTAACTATCCTGCACCCACCTGTGTAAAAGAAGCACCTGTCTCTCCAATTTACTTTTCTCCAATCCCAGAGAGTTCCCCACTTTGCTTTCTCCTACCCCCTTAATCTATCACCAGTGGATTTCATGTAACCCTCCTCCTTTGATTATATGTATAAAATAAGCTGCAAACTGCCATTTCACAGAGCATTTTCTCAATCCCTTGAGGCTTTGCTTCCTGGCAATTGTCCTCAGTTTGGCTCAAATAAACTCTTATAAGTTTTCTCTTAAGCTGGAGGTTTTTCGTCGACAATGTGTTCTTGTAGGCCTCTCGTCACATATTTGTTAACCGATCAATGCATAACGTTGTTTATGTGTGTTTCTGCTTAAAGACATCTCATTAATATATACTGTTGATTCATTAACACGGAATTCAGTCAACAGCATTGTAGTTCATGCCTGAAAGAACTTATCTAACAAATGTATTTTCTCTGAAGTGTACATCACGACCTTCTTGAGCGTAGGAGCACAAAACAGGACTTTAGCCCAACTCATGGGGCCCATTTTATTTTATTTGTTTTCCTGTTTTTCTTTGTTTTTGTTTTGTTTCCTTGGGGGCCACTTTAAACAGAGAAATCTGCAACAAAAAAACACCAAATGTAGCAGCAGTAAATAGACTAGGAGAAGGACGCTCATTTCTGGTATGAGAGCTGAAACAAGAAGGCAGAATGTAACCTCAGCTGGGAACGTGTGTCTTGGGGAACTCAAAGTTTTTACTACTTTGTGCATGTTCACAAATAACCATAAAAGTGCTACTGTTACTGTGCAAAAGGTATGGCTGCTCACCGCACAAAACTCAAGAGGCGTGCTTGGTGGACAGAAAAACAGGTTTACTCCAAAATGCCAGCATTAAGGGAAGACAGTGGACTCCCTGTCACAAAGACTGCCTTCCCACTCTTGATGCCGCAAAAAGGTTTTATAGGCACAGAGGAGGGGCAGAACCGAAGAGAGGAGAAGCTGGCCAGGCAACTCCAGGGAGAAAGCAGTTCCCAGAGCAGCGGTTCTCAACCTTCCTAATGCCGCGACCCCTTAATACAGTTCCTCATGTTGTGGTGACCCCCAACCATAACATTATTTTCTTGCTACTCTATAACTGTAATTTTGCTACTGTGATGAATCGTAATGTAAATATCTTTTTGTTTTCTGATGGTCTTAGGTGACCCCTGTGAAAGGGTCGTTCGACCCCCAAAGGGGTCATGACTCACAGGTTGAGAACCGCTGCCCCAGAGGCTGGTCTGCCTCAGGGACAGGAGTGGATTCCATACAGATGCAAAAACCTCTCCCAAGTCACTGGCCAGGCCTGCACACTGGCTCATAGTAAACAGAGCCATTGAAACTGGTATGCAGAGTAAATGTATAGCAAACAGAATCATTAAGTTTTGGCGAGAGAGGAGAGAAGCAAAGAGAAGAAACATTTTCAAAAAGTCCCAAGCCAAACCCCACTGTCAAATCAAATTACACTGGAGGTTTAAATCTCACAATAGAAGGCATATGGTCACTGTTACACTATGGGTATAGATTTGATGCCACAAATTTTAACAAGAATTTTAAAAATACAGAATCCACAAATAATGAAGATCAACTCTAGTGACTTTCCTATATTCTCTTAATTTTAATAGTAGTTTTAAAGATGATTTTTTTTTTGCCTTTCCAATCTTTATAAGTTTTATTTCTTTGTCTTACCTTACTCCACTACATATATATAGGAACTCTGGGACAATGTAAAATATAGGTGGTGAGAGCAGGCATGCAGAGAAAAACCTTTTGATGTTTTACAGTAAGTATGGTGTTTGCTGTAGGGTTTATTGTAGATCCCTTCATCAGGTTAGGAAAGTTCCCTTTCATTCTTAGTTCACTCAGAGTTTTGTTATTAATGAGTGCTAAATATTATCAAATGTTTTTTCTGCAACTGTTGAGATGATTGTATATATGCAACTGAAGACATGTATATATATATATATATATATATATGTATATGTATATATATATACACACACACACACACACACACATATATATATATATATATATATATATATATATACAGCAAGTCCCGACTTACGAACAAGTTCCGTTCCAGGAGAACATTCGTAAGTCGATTCATTCCTGAGTCCGACAAAGTGAGTCCTATATACCTTTGACACAAATATGCAATGTAAAGCATAAAAAAAACTAAACACACACACAAAAGTACTGTAAATAAACTATTTTTACTTTTACAGTTACCTTAAAATGGTGGTACAGTACAGTACAAAAACTGGTATATAGGGGATTACATGGAGTGAATTGATAAGAGCAGACACGTGAGCTACTTCCACGATTTATTTGCATCTATAAATGTTCGTAATGCAAGGTCCCTGCGTATCTGTGAAAGTTCACAACTTGAATGTTTGTAACTTGGAGCCTTACTGTGTGTGTGTGTGTGTGTGTGTGTGTGTGTGTGTGTGTGTGTGTGTGTGTGTGTGTGTGTATAATTTCCCATCCTTGGAATGAACCATTTTGGTTGTCATATATAATTTTTCTTCATGTAACTCTGCATTTTGTTTGCTAATAATTTCTTTAGAATCTTTTAATCTAATTTCATGAGAGACATTAGCTTATAACTATTCTTTTTTGCAATGATTTTATTAGGTTTTCATATTGAAATCATTTGCCTTATAGCACAAGTTGGGAAATGTTTCCTTTCTATGTTGTGGAAGAGTTCTGTAAGTTTGGTGTTGTGTCTGCTCGCTAGCGGGCCATGAAAGAATTCACAAAGTCAGGTAGAAATATAGAAGATTTATTAAAGTAAGAGAAGGTTTGGCTGGGCAGATTCTGCTGGAAACTACTGCAAACTACAGCAAACTACTGTGTTGAGTCTTTGTTTGGTCCCAAGTTTTGTATTTTCCTGTAGTTGGGGGTGGGGGGGAGATGTGGTAAAGCTGGTTATTGCAAACTTTGCACACATTACATAGATTTAAGTTGGAGCCAGGAGAGTGGATCCCATATAGATGCAAAACCTCTCCCAAGTCACAGAGCCAGCACTGTGCCTAAGTAAATAGAAACTTTGAAAGTGCATAGTAAATGTATAGGAAGAAGAATCATTAGAGGCAAAGAAAAGAAAGTTTTTAAAAATTCCCAAGCTAAATTGCACTTATTAATTTGAATTATACCAGAGGTCCAAATCTCAAAAATAGGAGATTTAGTGCCACCATTACAATCCCCTAACTTAATATTTTGTGTTACTTCTTAAACGTTGGAAATATTTACTGCTGTAGCCAACATAGCCCAAGGTTTTCTTTTCTTTTTTTTCTTTAAAGATTTTATTGGGGAATTGGGGAAGGGAACAGTGTTGGGGACTTGGGGAAAGGAACATTGTGTTTTTCTAGGACTCATCAAATCCAATTCAAGTTATCCTTCAATCTTAGTTGTGGATGGTGCAGCTCAGCTCCAAGTCCAGTTGCAGCTTTCAAGCTAGTTATGGGGGTGGGGGTGGGGGTGGGGCACAGCCCATTATCACATGCGGGAGTCGAAATGGCAACCCTCTTGTTAAGAGCACATGCTCTCACCAGCTGAGCCATCTGGCAGCCCATTGGCAGTTCAGTGGCAGCTCAGCTTGGGTGCAGCTCACTAGCCTGTGTGGGAATTGAACCGGCGACCTTGGTGTTATGAGCCTGCACTCTCACCAACTGAGCCAACCAGCCACCCCACATATTTGTTTTCTTAATTAGATACAAAACTATTAAGATTTTTCTATTTCTTCCTTGTCAGTTTTCATAAAGTATATTATTTTAGGGGTTCTTCATTTACAAAGTCTGGGATTAATTGCCACATATTCAAATGATCATTTTAGATACAACCCACAAGTTTTGATAGATGTTATTTACATTATCATTCAGTCAAAATGTTTTCTAACTTCCACAGTTATTTCTTCTTTTACCCAGTGATTATCCAAATAGTTGCCTAATATTGAAACATTTGTATTTATGTCTAGTTGTCATTTTTATTATTGATATTCAACTTTACTTCAATGTAATTTCAATCTTAGTTTGAAAATTGATGGGTTTCAAATAATGTAAATTTCATTAAATGATTCATATGCACTCAGAAAATAGTCTATAGTTGTGTTCAGTGTTTTTTATATGTTCATTATGATCAAGTTTGTTTATAATGTTTATTCATGTTTTTACTCTACATATTCTTTCAATTACTGAGGAAGATGTTAGAATTTTTCCTTACTTGACTGTAGATTTAACTAATTTCTTTTTGTTATTTGCTTATTTTATAATTTTGAAGCTATTATTCAGGGCATATAAATTTAGAATTGTTGTTTTCCTGGTAGAAGATAACACTACGAAATAGTGTTATCTACTTATAGTTATTTTTAGTAACAATTCTTGCTTAAAATCTTCTTTCTCTGGTATTAATATACTAGCTGTACCAACTATCTTAGGTTTGGTGTTTATATAGCACAGCTTTTCCAACCCTGTTGCTTTAAACCTTTCTTAATTCTTATATTTGAGGTGTGTCTCTTGTAAATAGCATACTTTCACATTTTCATCCAAAATGATAATCTTCACCTTTTAATTGGAGTACTTATTTTAATTTTTAAAGTATTAATTGAATTATATACAATTGCCATCTTTATTGACAAATAGATTACCTGCAACTTTATGTGATTAAATCTAATTATTAATGTATTTGGGTTTCAATCTACTTGTTTTCAAACTGTTTTCTACTTTTACCAAATGTTTTATGTTCTTTAATCTGTAGTTTTATCTTCTTTTGGATTAATCAATTTTAATTATTTTATTTTTTTCTCCTATATGAATGTGTTACTTATACAGTCTTTTACTCTTCTTTTAGTGGTTAACCAAGAGATTACAAATGCACTCTTGACTTTTAAATGTTTAATGTAAATTTATACTTTTACCACTTTTTAGAGAAGATGAAGACTTAGAACACTTTAACTCCATTTACCCACCTTCTCGCCATCTTGTGGTATTTCCCAGTATTTTATATATTTTTAACATTTAAAAAACTTTCATTTTAGAATAGTTTTGATTGATACAAACCTAACAAGAATATTAGAGTTCCCATATATTCAATCCCCCATTTCTCCTTTTGTTGTCATCTTACATTATTTTGCTACTTTGTCATAACTAGTGAACCAATATTGATACACTATTATTAAGTCCAATCTTTATTCAGATTTTCCTAGTTTTTACCCGATGTTCCCTTTCTGTTCCAGGATCCACATCATATTTACTTGTCAAATCTCTTTTGGCTCCTCTAGACTGTGACAGTCTTTCAGACTTTCTTGGTTTTTGATGACCTTAAGGATTTTGAGTAATGTTTTGTATAATGTTTTTCAATTTGGATTTGCCTGATGGTTTTCTCATGGTTAAACAGAGGTTGTGAGTTTGGAGAGGAAGAATACAGAGGTAAAGTGTCATTCCCATCAACACATCAAGGGTATGATTTATCACTGATAATGTTTACCTTGATCACCTTGCTAAAAATAATATTTGCCATGTTTCTTCAGTGTAATGTTACTCTCTATTTGTGTGTGTGTGTGTGTGTGTGTGTGTGTGTGTTTGATTTTTTGTACTATAATTTTTAGAAGGAAGTCACTATACAGAATCCACATTTAAGGAGTAGGTGGCCATGTTCCACCTCATTGAGGATAGAGAATCTATGTAAATTATTTATAATTCTTCTGTATGGGAAATTTGTCTATTATTTCCCATTTAATTATTCTCCAATAACTTATTTACAGAAGTATGGACTCATTGATATTTATTTTATACTTTTAGCTATAACCCAATGTTGCATTGTTTTGTTGCTTAAATTGTTCCTGTTGTGACCATTGGGAAATCTTTCACTTGGTTCCTATGTCCATTTAACATACCCTCATTGTTTTGTTTTTTGAACAATTCCTTATTTCTCGCAATACAAGATGATCCAGTATCTCCTTGTATATTCTATGTCCCAGCCTAGAAACAGCCATTTCTTCAAGGACTCCTACTTCCTTTTGTTGGAAAATGGCATTAAGAATTAAGAGCTGGATTCTGGGGATGTATGTTGCTGCTGGCCCTTTCATCAGACACAACTAGAAATATGTGTGGTGTACTTACTTGTGTATCTATACATGTCTATAATCATTTCTATATGTATCCATCCGTATCTATATTAAGGTAAACATGAGTTCACACTTATTTTTCTGACTTTCATTCAGTACCACATGGTTCATTCTAGCCATCTACTCTTCTTTATCTGTAAACTCTCATACAAATAGTAAGAAACCTGGCTCCCACGATCCAGCATCAATTTGCTTGTTTGCTCAATCCCAGTATGTGTGCGTATATAGTGGTATCAGAATTGTTAACTTGTACCCTTATGGGAAACCATTTTATTAACAAGACTAGAGTGTTTGCGTATAGTTCCTTGAGTCCTTAGTCTTACAATCTCTACTCATTGACTAAGTTACTTAGGTAAAATTTTCTCCCAGTCTCCTCAATGAAGTTATGTCATACATTTGTAACACAGTTAGGTTATTTTGTCACAGTCTGCATTCCATCCTGAAACCCACAGCATCCTAATTGATGTTTAAAACTTCATTCATTAGTCTTGATCTTTGTGTTATAAGTTTCTATGAGATTTGACAAATACATAGTCTCCAGTTTACTAATTATACTCATGTATTTAAAATCCCATAAATATTGGAATTATTTTGTATATTAAATATTCATTTTCACTTAACCATATACTTATGCTTTCCCTTGTTCTTCATTCTTTACTGAATTTACTTGTTTCCATTTATGATTTTTAATTTTCTGCCCCCTCCACCCACACAGTTCCTTTAGCATTTCCTTTAGTGCTGGTTTGCGGGTGAGTGTTCTTCAGGTTTATTTCTGGCCATGCCTTTATTTCACTTTCATTCTTGGAGGCTACTTTTAATGGTTCCACTACTCCAATAACCCTCCAAGGGTGTCAGCTAAAATCCTGGATTGATTACCAGGCTCCATTGCTTCCCAGTATCTATATTTTAGTTTTTGTCTCTTGGTAACTGTGAATCTTCTGTAAGCTTTGCTTGGCTACTTAGGAAGTGCCGTATTGTCATGAAGTAAAAAGAAAAATCAAATGTCAGCCTCACTTCTGTGCCTTCATGTTGCCCAGGAATCTGGCCCTCAAATCCCTTGTGTCAGGCTTGTGGACTTTCCAGTAACTTTGAACAGACTTTAAAAATTATGTAGCTTCTCTAATTATCCTCAGTGAAAAAGTTGATATAATAACTATCCTGCCATAAAAAATCCTGCAATAGCAATTTAAATTCCTTCACCTATGAAAATTTCTGTCTTATGCTCAGCAAGTGTTCAAAGTTTTTGGAATTCTGCAAATATGATCTTAATATTTACCTGTGTGATGTCATCCCCAATTAGTTTGACTATAAAACAGTACCTTGCTTATAAATTCAACATATTTAATAGTTTTGCATTATGAATATATTTTTATGAAATGAGGTATGGTAGACTGGAGACTATATTTTTTCTAAGGTAGACATTCATTAAAATTTAGTTAACATTCTGTTTAATCTCCTGGCATATCTGGTAGTTTTTTTTTTATTATGCCTGGTTTGAGAAGCTTTTCTAAGTGTTTGATCCTGAGAGCCTCTGTCTTGGGAAATGCTGTTTTCATCTCTTTGGGGTATTTTATAATTATATTTTATTTTTAAAGATATTTTTATTGAAATATAGCTAACATACAATATTATATTAATTTCAGGTGTACACCATAGCTATTCAACAATACCCACCTGGCATAATGCATAGTTATTACCATATTATTGATTATATTCTCTATGCTTTACTTTACATCCCCATGGCTATTTGTAACTACCAATTGTACTTCTTAATGCCTTCACCTTTTTCGCCCTATCCCTCAACCCCCACTTTCAGCTGACAACCATCAAAATGTTCTCTGTATCTATGAGTTTGATTCTGTTTCATTTGTTTGTTTATTTTGTTCCTTAGATTTCACTTATAAGTAAAATCATATGACATTTGTCTCTCACTGTCTGACTTACTTACTTACACTCAGCACAGCACCCTCTAGGTCCAACCATGTTGTCACAGATGGCAAGATTTCATTCTTTTTTACGACTGAGAAATATTCCATCGTATATATGTACCACCTCTTTTTTACCCATTCATCCATTGAGGGACACCCAGGTTGCCTTCATATCTTGGCCATTGTAAATAATGCTGCAATGAACATATGGATGCACTGGTCCCCTCAAAATAGCATTTTGGGTTTCTTCAGATAAACACCCAGAAGTGGGATTACTGAGTCCTTCTTTGTCTCTTTTTATAGTCTTTGTTTTAAAGATAATTTTGTCTGGTATAAGAATTGCTACCCCAGCTTTTTGTTTGTTTGTTTTCATTTTCATGAAAGGTCTTTTTCCATCCTTATACTTTTAGTATGTGTGTGTCTTTCGATCTGAAGTGAGCCTCTTGGAGACAGCATATGTAAGGGTCTTGTTTTCTTATCCATTCAGGCTCCCTATCTTTTGATTGGAGCCTTTAATCCACTTACATTGAAATTAATTGTTGATAGGTATATAGTTGTTGCCATTTTATTATTCATATTTTTTATTTCTCTTTTTCTGTTTTAAGGAAGGCCCTCTAAGATTCCTTGTAATACTGGTTTGGTGGTGATGAACTCCCTTTAGCTTATTCTTGTTTGGGAAGCTCTTAATCCTTCAAGTCTAAAATGATAGCTTTTCTGGGTAGAGTAATCTTGGTTGTAGGTGTTACTTTTCATCGTTTTGAATATTTCATGCTAATCCCTTCTGGCCTGAAAAGTTTCTGTTGAGAAATCAATTGATAGTTTTATGGGAGCTTCCTTATAGGTAACTAACTTGTTTTGCTCTTGCTGCTTTAAAGATTGACTCTTTGTCTTTAACCTTTGGCATTTTAATTATGATGTGTCTTGGTGTGGGCCTCTTTGGTTCATCTTCTTTGGGACTCTCTGTGCTTCATTCTCTTGTATGTCTATTTCCTTCACCAGGTTAGGGAAGTTTTTCATCATTATTTTTTCAAATACATTTTCAGTTCCTTGCTCTTGTCTCTTCTCCTTCTGGTACCCTTATAATGTGAATGTTGGTACACTTGTCCCAGAGGCCCCTTAAACTCCCCTCATTTTTTAAATTCTTTTTTCTTTTTATTATTCTGATTGGGTGTTTTCTGCTATCTTATCTTCTAAAGCGCTGATTTGATCCTCTACTTCATCTAATCTACTGTTGATTCCCTGTAATGTATTCTTCATTTTTCTTATTGAATTTTTTTATTTCCAACTGTCTCTTTTTTATAGTTCCTATCTCTTTATTGAAGTTCTCCTGAGATCATTGAGCATCCTTATAACGTATTTAGAACCCTGTGTCTGGTAGATTGCCTGTCTCCATTTTGTTTAGTTCTTCTTCTGGAGCTTTGTTCTGTTCTCTTATTTGGCACATGTTTCTTTGTCTCCCCATTTTGGCTGTCTCCTTGTGTTTGTTTCTGTGTATTCAGTAGGGCTGCTATATCTCCTGATCTTACTAGAGTGGTCTTATGTAGTAGGTGTGCTGTGGGACTCAGTGGCTCAGTGTCCCTGGCCACTAGAGCCACACACTCCCACACTCCAGGTGTGTTCCTTGTGTGGGTTGTGTGTGACCTCCTCTTATAGTTGAACTTTAGTTGCTATTTGCACGTTGATGGGAGGGATTGACCCTCAGGTTCACTGGTTGTGAGAACTGGCCCTGACTAGAGTGGAGGAGCTGTTGTGCAGTGATTGACCCTACAGAGCAGGATGAGCTTTAGCAAGACTCTGGTGCCTGCACAATCCACCCCTTGAGTATGTCATCCTTGGGGCAGCTCGGTGACGCTCCAGCTCATTTCAAATCTGGCCACTGTGTGCACCAGTGGGGAGGGGACCCACTGTACATAAAGTTCAGTCACAGCCCATGTCTCACTCTGGGCCACCTGTCAAGAGCAACAAAGCAATTCACAGATGGCTGCCACCCATCCCATGCTTGGAAGTGCCTCAAGAGGCCTAGCCGCAAACCATGGCTGCCTGCCATTATTAATGGGCTTAGGGCTGCTTAGCCAGAAGCATGGGGCACACTCAAGCCAAATGCTGCTTGTCTAGGTTCTGTGAACCTTTGAAGGAACCTTCAGAAAGTCTGCAGCTTGAGGCAAGGCAGGCGGTTTATATGAAAAAGCCACTGGAAGCAACTTGGGTGTGCCTGAAAGTTGGGGTGGAGGGGAGGAGGGTCTCAGAATCACCAGGGTGTCGCGAATGAACAGAGTAAGTCAGCTTGATGGAGACTCAGATATGGCTGCCTTTGTCTGCATGCCTGAAAGAAACAATGGCTCCTGCCAGCTCCTCCTTCCGGGAGAAAGCTGCTCTTCCAGTCCTCTTCCTAAAGTCAGACAACTCTGTTTCCCCGCTTATGTCCCAGTTGCCTCTCGAGCTGCTGCCTGGGTGCTGGAGCTCAGAGCAAGTGAGTCTGTCCTTGAGTAAGTCCTTGTGCGGTCCCTTTAAGAGGAGTACTTGGGACTCCAACACCCTCCATCTCACTCAGCCACAATCTCCGCTGGCCTTCACAACCAGAAATTATGGGGACTTCACCTTCTGTCACTGGAACCCTCAGCTGGGGACCCTCATGTGGTGCTGGAACCCCTCACTTCTTCTGAGGGACCTCTGTAGCAGAGATATCCCTCCCAATTTTTAATAGTCACTTGTGGGTGTGGGACCAACCTGTTCCACATCCCTGCCCCTCCTACCAGTCTCGAGGTGGTGTCTTCTGTATGTCCTTAGTTGTAGGGCTTTGGTTCAGCTAGACTTCAGGTGAGTCTCAATGATGGTTGTTCTATAGTTAGTTGTAAATTTGATGTGGTCATGAGAGAAGGTGAGCATAGTGTTTACCTACTTTGCCATCTTGACCAGAACTCTCTTCTCTTTGTTCTTAAGGTCATGTAGATCCCAAGTGCTTTTGAGTCCTAAAGATGTTATATTTATGATATCTGCAGAGAATGCAGGTTAGCTAATGCTAACTTATATTCTCACCCATTTCCCTCTGTATATTTGGCTACTATTTCACTATAATTATAATATAATTTTGCAGGGCATTATCTAGACCAAAGTTTGGCAAATTTTTGAGATGGAAGAGCCGACAGGCGTCCGCAAACTTCAGCTCGCGAGCCACATGCAGCTCTTTGGGTATGGACATATGGCTCTGAAGTAAAATTGAAAATGAAAATAAAACGATCATAGTTTCATTTATAAAATTTTTAAAGGATATTATTCACATAATAGTGATTAGCTAAAAATATATTTATGGCTTTCGAATAATTTTAAAATTTTTGTGAGGGACAGGATTGGCTCTTTCAGGGGTCAGCAAACTTTTGAGACAGAACATACCCAAAGAGCTGCATATGGCTTGGGAGCCACAGTTTGCTGACCCCTGATCTAGACCATAGTCTCGACAGCACAAACACATGATTAAGGTTAATGGCTGTAGTACGAATAACACCCCTTTGATAAAAAATTTTTTTCTTTTAAAAAATGAAATACTCCTTGTATTATTGTTTTTTATTTTATTTAATTTACATGTATATTTTAAGAGAAAATGATTACATATAATAGTTTTGTACTTCAGAGTAGTGAGCACTTCTAATCTACTTTACTTTGTTCTGAATTAGCACACTTAAAATCAAATCATTTTATTTTGAATTATATTCAGCTGTTGCTAGGATGATTGAAAAAATTATCTGTATTCCGAGAAACATAATATTGCAGATTATCTTTGCTATTGTTCAGTGGCCTCTTGAGCTTAATCTATATGTTTAAATATTCTATAAATATAAAAAGCTAATTTGTTAAATATAGCCCAAATTCAATAAAATTGGAAGTTGAAATCTAGTTAGGGGCTGAGGAGGCAGCATAATTTTGTTTCTAAAGAAATAATGTATACATTATAATGCAAAAACTCCAAATATCAATATAGGTCTGATTATTTCTTTTTTAAATTAGGTGTACAAAGGTACATAATAGTTACATATTTACACCCCTCACAAAATGATAACCCCCCTCAATCTACTACCCCTCTGACATCATATATAACTGTTACAATACCACTGACTCTATTCCTTATGCTGTACTCCACATCCCATGATTATATATATATATATATATATATATATATATATATATATATATATTTGACATTCAATATTCTGCTTCAGCTTCAGGTGTATAATGCAGTGGCAGTGGTTAGGCATCTACACAGTCTATGAAGTGATCCCCCTGATAAGTCCAGTACAAATTGGTAGTCACAATATAATCACGGTGATATGAAATACAGAATGGGGAACATAATCAATAATGTTGTAAAGATTATGTAGGGTGCTAGATAGGTACTGGACTTATCCAGTCTGGTTATTCTAATTGTAAGAAAATTTCCTACTCAAACGGACACTTTTAGTTGAGCATTACAAATATATGTTGCAGCACCATCTAGCAAACGTCTAGTGTATTTACCACTTCATAAATATTTTATTCTTTTTCTAGTTGTGAACATATTTTTCTAAATATCTGCAGAGTCATGGAAAATTACAGCTTTTATGAAGCAAGGAAAACAAAGATAACAAAAAATATACTCCATATTTATACTTTTAAATTCTGCTTATTATATATATGTGCAATAGAATAAAATTTATTTGCTTTTCTTTTTAAACAAATTTCTTTGAATATAGTTTTCACATATGTCAGTATTTTATATTTTCAATTGTTTATTTCATTGGTCCATAGAGAAAATAAAATTAAAGCCTTGTCCATTATATCTAAGCTATATGATAAATATGGGAACATCCATAAATACATTTTTTTAAATATCACTATTCCTAATGACAGTGCAGTCAGATTAGTATATGAAAGAGAGCGTCGTAAGTGGGGAAACATGTGGTTAAAGATAAGCCAACTTACCGCTTTTATGACCCAGGCAAATTATATAACCTCTCTGAATTTTATCCTGAAGTTCAGGTGCCAACAATGCTAACAACGATAACAAGAGGATTATTGAGAAATGCTTTGTATAGTATAAATTCAATAGAATATTTTTAATAATTTATCCCCCAGTAAATTTGTTTTGACTATTTGACAGGTTAATGTGTTAAGAAAGTAAGCTTAAAAATATTACTTCTCAAATACCCAATTTGTCTTGACTGACTTGACTCAATTTGCCTGATTTCAGACAAAAGTTCAATACATTCTGCATATCAATAGTCCAGTATAATCATTTGCAAAATAATCATTTCTTTCAGTTCAGAAAATTAGTCAAAAGTTTTCATTTAAAAAAAAGCAACCATTTGATTAACCGAATTTTTCTATCTTTTCAACTGATCTGAGTTTAAAATTCTGTCTAGGTGAACAAATCATTTGGAAGAAAAATAAAGCTTCATTCCAACCGAACGTGTTGAAAATGACAAGGAAACTCAGTGAACTTGATTGAGTTGCTTGGATTTTAGAAATGTATCCAGCTTTACTAAGTTAAAACCACTCCAGGTTTTTATGTATGGGAACAATGGTTTTTAATTGTCTGGATTGATAGCTGATTGGCAGCTTCGGGTACAGACTGGGCCACAGGCATCCTAATGTCAGCCTGTCACCTCTCCTGTTTCCCAAACACAGCATCCCGTTACTCTGGACAGGGGCCAGCCTGCTGGCACCTGACCACTCACTCGCTGCCAGCATCTTATTATAGCTGAAGGAAGCTGCAAACATAACCTTTGGATTCAGTACCCACAAAGATCCTGCCCAGAAACCCAATACCTGGGAGATATCAAAAGAGATTTAGCTCCTATCAAAGTTAAAGTTACGCTTTTATTTTATCTTACTTTTTGGTCGTTTTTATGTTTTTAAAATTAGGGGATGTTTGCGACCAAGTCGACCATTTATAAATACAAACATTAAGAACCCTACGAGCCTGAGTCCCTATGATTAAAGCTCCTATGTAAACTGCTTCCCCTCCAGTAATAACATCTAAATAACACCATTCTGATGACATAGGAAAGAAAGGGTACCGTTTTATCACTGGGCTTCATAAACGTGACAGAACAAGATGAGCAGTAAAGGCTTTTCAGAGATGGCTGGCCTCTTGGGGATAACTGAGCAACCTCTGAGAAACAGACAGTGGTATTTCAACACTTGAGTGCCATGCTTTGCTTGGTTGTTTAAGACAGTACAAGTAATGTATTGTTTAGTCCTACCCATGTACACCATTAAATGCATCACAGTGTGGCATGGATTCAGCAAGTTTTAGTCATAACATGTCAGCTGGAGAATATTAAGGGGGGAAAATCCGTTTTCAATTTCTGCTTAATGTTCTGGTGAAAATAATCTAAGTCACTTCTGTGAATATATTTACCTTCCAAACACTGTAACTGTTCTTTAATATATAGGTACTAAAATGGAATTTTCAGGAATGTGGCATTTACTCCCTCCCTCTTCCTTACTTAGTTTTTGCATTCCTTTCTTACTCTTCATTGATGCATGTAAGTTTCAACATGTTTCTTGTACTTCAAGAGTTAATTAACCTTAACACTAGACTGATACTTACAAGCTTTACGGAGCAACAAAAGTGTCTTTGTAGGCAAGAATTATACAAACACCATGACTGTATTTTGCAATTGTTTTCCTGAGCAGTTTATGGCTATTAAAGCCTCATGGTGGTCTTTCACAATAATTACTGTGGCCTATGAAAAAGAATGTGTAGTTTTCATTTTTACCATAAAAATAATTTCATTTGCTTTGCTGCCCCAATCATTAAAATCTACCCAGAGGATTCCTTGTCTACAGAGCATGTCTACTAGTACTGTTCCATATTGAACTCACTCTTAGGTCATACCAATGGCTTGAGAATTCTTTTAATCTCGTTTCCATTTATAACTGTACTGCTTGACCTTTTTTTAGCAAGGTGTCTTGTATATAAAATGTCAGGGAGAGGATTACAGACATGGGACAAAGATATAGTTTAATTAAAAAAGGTCTTGTGAGATGGAGAAAGGTTACTGGCCCAGATCACAAATATTTAATGCCAGATGACTGTTTATGAGGCTAAAATAAAAAAAGAAAAGAAAAGATTTACTGGCCATTTATAATTGACCAACCATTATATTTGCAAAAATTAGGTTACACTTCTGATTAAAACTTGTCCTTTGTATTTATAGTAAATTAAAACATTTAAGCTCTGAGCTATGCCAGTTATAAATAAAAATTAATAAGTGAGACAATATAACAGAAATCTGTAGACATGTTATTTTTAATGTCAAGTTTTGAATATTTAAAAAATTCATTCATTGTTCAGAAGCCACTATGTGAAACTGCGTGGATTGATTAAACCAGATGCAGCCATGCAAAAGCTTCCTGGCACCAAACACCTCACCTGAGCATTAAGGAAGTGTAAGGTTGCAGTCTTCCAACTTTAGATAAAAATTGAGGTTCCTAAGACCATGAATTAGGAATCTCGTTCTGTTTTGAACCACTGCATGGCATTAACTCTGGTCAAACATTTCTTCACATGGAGGAGAGTTGGCAATTTTACTGGAGACACTCAAATGCTTGTGGATATATAAAAATCAACATTTGCTCTTTTTACATGAGTCCACATTCAAAATTTCAAAATTCATAGAGAAACTCCATAATTAGTAATATATCTATATTTGGATGTTTCAGGTACAGTTTTGAAAGTTTTAGCCATAGCAGCACCGACAATAGCAGCTGTAGGAGGAAAAAAAACCAAAACAGTTTAAATAAATCTTATCCATTCAGTATCTCAATCAAATCCATCCTGGAGGAAACTTGATATATTTAGCAGGATAAGAGGATGTATTTATTTGCTCGTTCATTCAGTCAACAAACATATTTAATTTAATTGGATTCCTACTACATGTTTCGCACTGTGCCAGGTCCTAAGGATAAAATGGTGAACTAAAGACCTATATATTTCGTGTTTTTGCAGAGGTAGGAGTCTGTTGAGGGTGGGGGAATGACAGATTTCTGTCAAATAGTCATATTAATAAAAGTATAATTAGAAACTCAAGTAAGTGATATCAAATAAAAAGTACTCTATGAAATCTTGTAACAAAAGAAGGTGCCTTGGATAATGAGGTGGGGGGTGGGGGGTGAAGAGCATTGCAGGGAGCTGAAGGTCAGAGAGCGCTCAAGAGTGAGACATTAGCTGAGAACCATGAAATCCCTAAGACTGGGAAAAGCAACCTTTGTATAAACATTTTTACAACTTAAGAATTATGTCTTCCACAGAAAAATAACCCCTCTCCCATAGAGAATCAAGCCACCATGGCGAAGAGTTAGCAGAAGCAGCACATAAGAAACTTAGCTTGCCCAAATATGGATATGATAATCTAAAATATTATAAAATAATTAAACATATCAAAGAAGAAATAGAAGCTATAATGCATGACAAGATACTGTGACCATACGCAAGAAGATTTGAAAAAAAGGACCAAATTTTAAAAATTAGTGAAAGAAATAAAATAACTTAATGGAAGAGTTCAACAGATTAGGAACTGCTAAAATGATGGTTATAAAGAGGAAGATAGAGCTGAAGAAATCACTCCATAGACATAAAAGGCAGCATGGAAAGATGGAATAAAACATATTACTAAGGTTCTCTAGAGAAACAAAGTAATAGGATATATGGATATATATGGAGATATCTATATATATGCGGGCGGGAGAGAGAGAGAGAGTGAAATTTATTTATTTTAAGGAATTGGCTCATGCAATTGTGAGTCCAGTGAATCTGAAATCTGAAGGGCAGGCTGGCAGGCTGGAGACATAGGGAAAACATGATAAGGCGGTCTTGAATCAGAATGCAGTCTCCAGGCAGACTTCTCCTCCTCAGAGGATCTGTTTTTTAACTTATGACCTTCAACTGATTACATAAGGCCAACCCATATTATGATGGATAATCAGCTTTACTCAAAGTTTACTGATTTAAATATTTATCACATCTAAAAATACCTTATAGCAACATCTAGACTGGAATTTGAAAACACAACTAGGCACCCTCACATAGCCAAGTTGACACAAATATTAACCATCACAATGAATTGATATAAGAAACCTGGAAGATAAAATGAGATAACCCATCATCTGTTTGAAAGATATTTTAGAAAGAGAGATAACAACTAAAAGTGAGTCAATATTCACAGCAATATTGTTTCACAGTTTGTCAAAACTGAAAGAAAAACTGATTTTAGATAGAAGTGGTACACAAATCCAGAGCAAGAAAATAAAATTAAATCCACAACTAGTTATATTGTTGTGAAACTTCAGAACATGAAAGATAAAAATAAAATATTAAGAAGTTTCAGAAGAAAAGACAGACCACCTGCTACAGAAAGGTAATCAGAGTGAGACCAGACTGTGTATTAGAATCGAGAACTACACAGGTAATACAAAGGCACCTTCAAAATGCTCAGGAGAAATGAGTAAACAAATTGGTGTTTATACTCAACTAAATTAATGGTTAAGAGAGAGGGTAAAATAAAAGCTTTTTTTTTTCCAGACAATATTTGAGACCGTTTTTAACCTGTGGTTTTTACTGAAAGAAATAAACAAAAATTTATTTAAGTGTTCTGAATTAAAACTAGGATGTAAGAAACAATTCTCCCTAGAGAAATTTTAAGTATTTTGTAAAAGTAAATGAGATTTAATGACAAAAACAATAACAAGAAGACAGCAAACAAAATGTGGACAGAAAAGGGGCCACATGTTAAACCTGACAAGCTTAGGAGACCAAAAATGACCAAAGAGGATGGCATGAACATAAAAATTACTAACTAAGGTGGGCCATGGCACGAAGTCACATCCTTGGCCTGTAGCTTTCTTGACAAAGGTCAATATTTACCTTAAGCCTGTCTGTCTTCTTTTTTGCACCTAAAATAACATACCTGTGCAATATCAGAGTAATCTCTTTCTCCAGATCCCCCTAGGGAGCACACCCCACCACACCAGAGCAGGAAACTACAAAATCCCTCATTGTTATCTTAGTCCCCAAATACTATCTCCATGTGCTGTAAAACGCTTTTAACTGTGCTGTACCCACCAATGTAAAAGAAGTGTGTGTCTCTCCATTTGACTTTTATCCAATCCCAGAGAGTTCCCCACTTTGCTTTCTCCCACCCCCTTAATCTACAGCCAATGGATTTCATGTAGCCCTCCTCCTTTGATTCTAATGTATAAAATAAATTGTAAAACAGCCATTTTCCGGAGCATTTTCTCAATCCATTGAGACTTTGCTTCCCAGCAATTGTTGTCATTTTGGCTCAAATAAACTCTCTCTCTCTCTCTCTCTCTCTCTCTCTCTCTCTCTCTCTCTCTCTCTCTCTCTCTCTGTGTGTGTATATATATATATATATATATATATTTTTTTTTTCCGTCAACATTACTTGGCATAGTCAGCAGGATTCCTAAGAAGCCCATCCAGGAACACCCTGCAGACTTGGATTCAGTGCTAGGTACCAGCAGGGGCCCGTTGTGCCCCACTGGCTTCCTGCTTCCCATCCAGTGAACTTGAGTGAGTTTTTCTTGGAATTGCGGACCACCCTGTTTTAAGGTAGGAGGCTCTAACTTAATTTGAGCTGTTTATAAGTCCTCGAGGTGGAAGGGTTGATATAACCCAGGTTAAGGACGAGTTAAGGTAACTCTTGGACAGGAGAAAAAAAATGTGTGGCTGGTTTTAATTTTGACTTTTCAATTAGAATTGCTTACTGCAAGTCTGAACAAAACTTTTTGCCAGATAAATGAGAGTCTGAACTTCTTCAATTCCAAAGATAAGGAGCATTTTCTCAACCCATTGAGACTTTGCTTCCCGGCAATTATCGTCAGTTTGGCTCAAATAACCTCTTATAAGCTTTCTCTTAGGGTGGATATTTTTCATTGACAAAACAAAAAAAAAGCCAACTTACTTTGAAAAGTTTAAAATCAAATAGTGTATAAAATACTAGACAACTAACCTAAAATAGCAGAGGTATGTTTTAAAAATTAAATTATGCTAATATTTTTGAGAGAATAGAGGTACTATTAAACTTTGTTATGTCAAGAAAAGATGTTAAAAAATAAGACAATTGCTAAAAATAATAAAAATGCATTTCTAAATTCATAGAGGAATAAAAAGGAAATTAGCAAACTTGAACAGAAAAATTAATCAAAAAATGCATGTACTAGAAGAAAACATAGGTACTAAACTTATGAACCTTGGGTTCAAAGAGGATTTTATGAATTTGACTTCAAAGGCAAGGGAAGTCAAAGCTAAAATAAATGAATGGGACTATATCCAACTAAAAAGCTCCTGTACAGCAAAAGAAACCATTGACAAAATAAAGAGGCAACCAACTGAATGGGAGAAGATATTTGCAAACAATGCTTCTGATAAGAGGTTAATATCCAAAAAATATAAGGAACACATACAACTCAACAACAAAAAAACAAAAAATCCAATTTAAAAATGGGCAGATGACCTGAACAGACGTTTCTCCAAAGAGGACATACAGATGGCCAATAAACATATGAAAAGATGCTCAACATCACTAATCATCAGAGAAATGCAAATAAAAACCACAATGAGATATCACCTCACACCAGTTAGAATGGCTATCATTAACAAGACAAATAAGAGCAAGTGTTGGAGAGGCTGTGGAGAAAAAGGAACCCTCATACACTGTTGGTGGGAATGCAGATTGGTGCAGTGTGAAGGTTCCTCAGAAAATTATGAGTAGAATTACCATATGACCCAGCAATCCTTCTCCTGGGTATCTACCCAAAAAATCTGAAAACATTTATCTATAAAGATATATGTCCTCCAATGTTCATTGCAGCTTTATTTATGGTGGCCAAGACATGGAAACAACCAAAGTATCCTTCAATAGATGATGGAATACTATTCTGCCATAAGAAAAGAAGAAATAGTGCCATTTGCGACAACATGGATGGATCTTGAGATTATTATGCTAAGTGAAATAAGTCAGACAGAAAAAGTTGAGAACCATATGACCTCACTGATATGTGGGATATAAAACTGAAAGCGACAAAGGAACAAGGCAAAGAAACAAAAAACTCATAGACACAAACAATAGTTTAGTGGTTACCAGAGGATAAGGGGGGAAGGACATGGTAGATTAAGATAAAAGGGATCAAATATATGGTGATGGAAGGAGAACTGACTCTGGTTGGTAAACACAAAATGTGATGCATAGATGATGTATTATTACAGAATTATACATTTGAAACCTATGTAACTTTACTAACCATTGTCACCTCAATAATATTTAATTAAAAAAAGCATGTATAAGAATAAATGAAATAAGGTTATAGAAATAAGTCCAAATATATAATAATAACTATAAAACTGTAGCTGTATTAATAAAATTTTAATTTTATTTTTCAGATTGGATTTGTTTAATCTAGTTTTGCCTCATGTAAGCATCAAAATGCAGAAAGGCTTAAAGGAAAGAGATGATAAAATATATACTGGGAAATACTAAACAAAGAAAGCTAATGTTATGTTAATTTCAAACAACATCAACATTAGGGCTAGCCCCTGGAATGACTCGCCTCTTGAATAATCTTGAGTAAAACCATATTTGTATTCCCTGCAAGAGAACTAATAATTGAATGTATCAAACTGCCAATTTCTGGACACCCTGAGAGGTTCTCAGTACACTTTCAGAACAGTATCTTAGGAAGTGCCATTCTGTTTCTAAACATTTTTATAAACTAAAAGAAAGCTGGGTGGAAGGTTGCTCCTGGGACCTTATGATGCATTCGGATGCCTTCTTAACCCTTTAAAACCTCCATTTTTTATTGGCTTACTTTCTGGCTTGGGAAACTGAGCTGATTTTTAAATTTTATAATTAAAAATGAAAAAGAAGAGGCCACATACAGATTTTTGTGTAGAAGGAGAGAGATATCCTACGTGTCTGAGACATTTGGATTCCATGGGTTTGGCTGTTTTATTATCTGTGGGGCTTCTGAGTGCAATTCAGGTTACCTGCCACTAGATGGCATGTTGCTTATTTGCAAAGAGAAAGTGTCTCAGACCCCATCTACCTGATAAGTAGACATAAGAAGACAATTGCTTAATAGACAGAAAGTTTATGATGACAGGTATAGAGAATAGATGGTAGATAGATAGATAGATGATAGATAAATGATAGATGATAAATAGATGGATAGAGGCAGATGATAGAAATACTCTACCTGTCAATAGAATAAGAATTAAATATTAGTTATCTACTTAGAGTTTAAAACAACTACATCAGTGTAGTCTAATTAAAACAGATTAAACTGGAGAATGTAGGCTCTGGGCTCTTTGAAAACCACTGGTGTGATTTTGGGTAAGTCATGTGACCACTCTGGATTTCCGTGTCCTATAAATGAAGAACTAGGTGATTTCTAAGATCCTTTTCCACACTACAATTCCAAGACATTATTTGAGGCAGTATATGAAAAGAAACAGAATTAAACTTTCTGAGGCATGTGATGCAATTTTTATTTTCTTTTAAAATTTAAGTTTTATTTACTATTTTCCAAAACCAGTGTTTTAGTTTTAGAAATTCCAGGTATTCAGCCACCGCATCCCAGGTCAGTCACATGTGCTTGGGCCCTGAAAGCTCTTATTTTGCCGAAGACCTGTTCCAAGTCTGTCTGAAGACGGCTCTGGTGAGCAGTTCAGCAGTTCTGCTGTGAGATGAAGACGCTTACCCCGTCCTTGAGAGCCCTGGAGCTGCCCAGACCCCTCCTCTCGGCACTTTCACTGCTGTTTCTGAAGGCAGGGTTTCGTCCCACCGTCTGGGCGTGGCAGACTTCTGTCCTTGACGCTTCCGTTTCTAGCACATCAACTTCCACTGCAGGTCTGGAACTGGACGAGTCGCTTGATTCTGTTGAATCTGTTCCCTCATCTGTAAACCAGAAATAATAGAACTTACTTCTCATGGTTATGTGAGAAGTAAAAGAAATAATATATGTAAAGCATCTAATACATGGTCATAGGTGAACATGTACTTTGCAGAACTAGATTTTTTTAATTTTTAGAGAAAAATATTCAGAGATAACATGACTTCCTGATGACATAATCTCAAATAAACCTAATTAGAAGTAAAGAAGGGGAATACCTAGCCATGGGGCTAGCTCTCAGGGGAGCTCAGGAATGAAAAGGACAAGAAAGGTTTGTTGTTGTGATCTTTTAAAATAGAATAACATAAAGCTTGAAATGAAAACTAGGAGTAAAATATCATTCAGCTGAAGGTATGAAGAAGACAAAATTAGTTAGGTGAAGATTGATAGTAGTTATTCGTGTGATGTTTCATGAGACCTTTTGAGCAGAAATAGAGTCCATAGTGAGGGAGGTGCTAGTCCTACTCTGTGTGGCTGAGGTCACATCTCAAGTAGTGTCGCATCCGGTTCCAAGTGCAAATACCATCAAAAGTTTCCTGGCTGTCATATCTTAGGACAGAGTTGCCCACGATCTGGATGAACAGGTGATAGAGGGTTCCAAGGAAAAAGGCCAATTGTGGATTTGAGGTAGAAAGTCCACTTTGGTGGTCATGTTTTACTATTTGAAGGTCCTAGATAATATCAGTGGTCTAAACTGGGGGATCTGTAAAATTGCCAGATAAAATACAAGGCACCCAGTTAAATCTGAACTTCTGATAAACAATAAATAATATTTTAGTTGCATGGAATGTACTTATACTAAAAATTACTTGTCTATCTGAATTTCAAATTTAACTGGGCATTCAGTATTTTTTTCTGATAACTTTGGCAAACCTAGAGAAGTGTTAAGGAAAAGGGTCTCCAGTGGACAGAAAACACAATGACAATAATTTAAGAGAAGAGATAGTTAAAATCCACATTAGTGAAAGTCATGCTGTGGCAAAATGACAGTGCCTTTCAGTATTTAATTGATATTTATACAAGTATTATTGACAATGGTCAGAATTTGTAAAATTAAAAATCATTGATGTGTAAGGTATTTTAAGTACTAAAGCTTTGAAACAGAAAAAGTTCCTGTGCCGGAATCAGCCTGGCTGTATTCATGCACTCTTAATTTCCCTGTGCCTGGGGTTATTCCAGCTGGGTATCTGCAGAGCAACTGTTGGGCTCCAGCCCTTTCCCGCCCTTGAGTAAATAGAGCCATTGGGAACACTGTGCAGGGACAGCCAGTGGTCTGGTGCCAGTTCCGCTGCCTGTCTGACAGCCTGTCCAGCTTGGGCCCTTACTCCTTCCCTTCCTAGAGGAGGTTGCAGAGACTTCACAGGCTGACACTTCTTAGGTGCCAACTGAGCCTTCAAGTGGGGATGGGATGCTTTGTGATGAAGGTGCCGGTGTTGGAATGAATGCAGGGAGACAGGGAAGGGGGAACAGACTGCAATCAACCACTAAACATGATTGAAACAACTGACCAATGTCTGAAATAAGGATTCATGCAAATAAAAATAAGCAGTGCAGTATTATGAAATGTATGGAATCCTCGGATAACAGCACCAACACAGGCAGAAATCCAGCATCAGGAAACTCTGAGAGCAAAATATAAAATACTGACTGATGATGGCAACTGAGGGCTCTATTGCTGACATATTTCACAACTAAAGACAAGCGAGAGAAGTACAAGTGTTGGATGCACACATCCGTTGCACATGCATGAGTTGGAGTTCTCCAGATAAATAACCAATCTCTATGTAAAGAGACTTATTGCAAGGAATTGGTTCGCATGCATAGTGGAAGTTGGGAAGTCCAAAACATACAATGTGGGCCAGCATGCTGAAGACCCAGGAGAGTCTGTGGTGTAGACGCAGCCCTGAGGCTGCAGCCTGGAGCCTGAGAGCAGTCAATGACGCAGTTTCAGCCCAGAGGCCAGCAGGCGGAGGCCCAGAGCTGGTGGTGCAGATGGAGATGGAAGGCCATCCACTGCACAGCTCCCTCTGCCCCAGGCACTCAGCCTACTCGCTTTATCAGGCCTTCAACTGATCGGACACAGTTTACCCACATTATGGGAGATAATCTCTTTATTCGAAGTTTACCAATTTAAGTGTTTTTCTTAATTTTATTAAATTTACTGGGGTGACTGGTTAATAAAATTGTATAATTTTCAAGTATACAATTCCATAATACATTGTCTGTATATTGCATTGTTCATTCACCACCCAGAGTCATTTCTCTTTCAGTCACCATATATTTGACCCCCTTTACTCTGGGAACTTCCCTTTTACTCTGGTAACCATCACATTGTTGTCTGTGTCTATGAGTTTTTGTTTGTTTCTTTGTCTTGTTCTTTGTTGCTTTCAGTTTTACATCCCATATATGAGTGAAGTCATATGGTTCTTGACTTGTTTCTGTCTGACTTATTTTGCTTAGCATGTTAATCTCGAGATCCATCCATGTTGTCGCAAATGGCAGTATTTCTTATTTTCTTATGGCAGAATAGTATTCCATTTTGTATATATACCACATCTTCTTTATCCAATCATCTATTGAAGGACACTGGTTGTTTCCATGTCTTGGCCACTGGAAATAATGTGAAAATGACAATATATCTTTATGGATAAATGTTTTCAGATTTTTGGGGTAGATACCCAGGAGAGGGATTGCTGGGTCATATGATAATTCTATTCTTAATTATTCGAGGAACCTCCATACTGTTTTCCATAGTGGCTATACCAATTTATATTCCCACCAACAGTGTATGAGGGTTCCTTTTTCTCCACAGCCTCTCCAACACTTACTATTTGTCTGGTTGATGATAGCCATTCTAACAGGTGTAAGGTGGTATCTCATTGTTTTGATTTGCATTTCCCTAGTAGCTATTGAAGTTGAGCATTTTTTCATAGATCTGATGGCCGTTTGTCTGTCTTTTTGGGAGAAGTGTCTATTCAGCTACTCTGCCCATTTTTAAATTGTATTGTTTGCTTTTTTGTTGTTGAGATGTATGAGTTCTTTATATATTTTGGATAAACCATTATCAGATGTGTTCTTTGCAAATACCTTCTCCTACTCAGTTGGTTGCCTTTTTATTTTGTTGATGATTTCCTTTACTGTACAGAGGCTTTTAGTTTGATATAGTCCCATGCATTTATTTTTGCTTTTACTTCCTTTGCAGTTGAGGTCAAATTCATAAAACCCACTGTAAGACCAAGGTCCATAAGTTTAGTACATATGTTTTCTTCTATGTATTTTATTGTGTCATGCCTTATATTTAGGTCTTTGATCCATTTTGAGTTAATTTTGGTGTATGGTGACAAATAATAGTCTAGTTTCATTCTTTGCATGTGGCTTTCCAATTTTCCCAGCACAATTTATTGAAGAGGTATTCTGTTTTCATTGGGTGTTTTTGACTTCTTTGTCAAAAATTATCTGCTCAAATATATGTGGGTTTATTTCTCGGTTATCAATTCTGTTCCACTGGTCTGTTTTTCTGGCAATACCATGCTGTTTTGATTACTATTGCTTTGTAGTATAATTTGAAGACAAAGAGTTTGATACATTTGGCCTTGTTCTTTTCTTTTTGTTTTTTGTTTTTTTCCTCAAAATTGCTTTAGCTATTCAGGGTCTTTTGTGGTTCCATATAGATCTGATGATTTTTTTTTGTTCTATTTCTTTTAAAAATGCCATTGGGATTTTGATGAGGATTACATTAAATCTGTTTATTGTTTTGGGTAATATGGTCATTTTAACTATGTTGATTCTTTTTATCCATGAACATGGAATATCTTCCCATTGCTTAGCTCTTCAATTTCTTTTAATAATGTTGTATAGTTTTCAGCGTATAGGTCCTTCACATCCTTTGTTAAGTTTATTCCTAAGGGTTTTATTATTTTTGTTGAAATTGCAAAAGGAGATTTTTTTTTTACTTCTTTTTCTGATATTTCATTGTTAGTATGTAGAAATGCAATGGATTTTTGTACAATGATTGTGTATCCTCAACATTATTGTATTTGTTTATTGTTCCTAATAGTTTTTTTGTGGAGTCTGGAGAGTTTTCTATATAAAAAATCATGTTTTCTACAAAAAGTGACAGTTTGACTCCTTAATTTCCAATTTGAATGACTTTTATTTCTTTCTCTTGCCTGGTTGCTCTGGCTAGACTTCCAATACTAAATTAAATAATATTGGTGAGAGTGGGCGTCCTTATCTTGTTTCTGATATTAGACGACAAGTTTTTCATCATTAAGTATAATATTAGCTGAGGTTGTTGTAATGGCCTTTATTATGTTGAGGTATTTTCCTTCTATTCCCGTTTTATTAAGTGTTTTAATCATAAATGGCTGTTGTATCTTGTCAAATGCTTTTTCTGCATCTAATTATTGACCATATGAGTTTTGTCCTTTATTTTGTTTATGTGGTGTATCACATTGATTAATTTGCATATGTTGAACCATTCTTGCATTTCTAAAATGAGCCTTATTGACTGTGATGTATAATCTTTTTAATGTATTGAATTTGATTTGCTAGTATTTTGTTTAGGACTTTTGCATCTGTATTCATCAGAGATACTGGTCTCTAGTTTGTGTGTGTGTGTGTTTTATCATTGCCAGGTTTTGGTATCAGTATAATATTGGCCTCACAAAATGAGTTAGGAAGTATTGCTCTTTCTTAAATTTTTTTGTAAGAGTTTGAGATGGTCAGATATTAAGTCATCTTTGAACATTTGGTAGAATTCACTAGTGAAGCCACCTGGGCCTGGGCTTTTGCTTTCTGGAAGGTTTTGGATGATTGTTTCAATTTCCTTACTTTGGATCAGTCTATTTAGATTTTCCAAATCTTCATGATTCAGTCTAGGAAGGTTATATATTTCTAATAACTTGTCCATTTTTTCTAGGTTATTGAATTTAGTGGCATATATATATAGTCCTTCATAGTATTCATGCATGATCCTTTGTATTTCTGTGGTACCAGTGGTAACTTCCCTTCTTTCATTTCTGATTTTGTTATTTGTGTCTTTTCTCTTTTTATCTTAGTGAGTCTAGCCAGGAGATTGTCAATTTTATTAATCTTTTCAAAAAACCCAGCTCTTTGTTGCATCAGTTTTTTTCTATTTGTTGTTGTTGTTGTTCTCCATTTAATTCTGCTCTAATTTTTATTATTCCTTTCCTTTTACTGACATTGAGCTTTGTTTATGCTTCTTTTTCTAGTTTACTAAGATATAATGTTAGGTTGCTTATTTGGGATTTTTCATGTTTCCTGATAAGCCTGTAATGATATAAACTTCCCTCTTAACTGCTTTTGCGATTTCCCTAAAGTTTTGATCTGTTGTAATGTCATTCACATTTGTCTGTGTGTATCTCTTGATCTCTCCTTGTATTTCTTCTTTAATCAAGGTATTCTTAGTAGCATGTTGTTTCATTTCCACATATTTGTGGTTTTTCCCACTTTCTTTTTTCAGTTGATACTTAATTTCAAAGCATCATGGTCATGCTTGTTATGATTTCAATTTTCTTAAATTTTTTGAGGTGAGTTTTGTGTCCCAACACCTAGTCTATCCTTGAGAATGTTCCATGTACACTAGAAAAGAATGTATGGTTTCATATTCTATGATGAAGGACTCTGTAAATGTCAATGATGTCCATTTGGTCTAATGTGTCATTTAAGGACAATATTTTCTTATTGATTTTGTCTTTGGATGATCTATCCGTAGCTGTCAATGAGGTATTTAGATCCCCTACTATTATTGTGTTTTTGTCAGTTTCTCCCTTTAGTTTTGTTAGTAGTTGTTTTATATATTTTGGTGCTCCCTGATTGGGTCAATATATATGGATAAGTGTTATATCTTCTTGATGTATTGTCCCTTTATCGTTATGAAATATCCATCTTTGTCTCTTGTTAACCTTTTTTATTTTGAAGTCTACTTTGTCAGATATAAATATGGCTATACCCAGATATAAGAAATTGCTTCTCTTTGGATGCCGTTTGCTTGGTATCATTTTCCACCCTTTCACTTTGAGCCTATATTTTCCCTTGCAATTGAGATGTATCTCTTGAAGGTAGCATATTGTTGGGTTTTGTTTTTTGACCCAATCTGCTAATCTGTGCCTTTTTATTGGTGAGTTCAAGACATTTATATTTAGGGTAATTATTGATATTTAAGGAATTCCTAGAGCCATTTTATCTTTTTTTTTCTGGTAGCACTGTGTCTCCATATTTTTCTTTACCCATGTGTTTCTGTTTATTTTAGTTTGGTGGTATTCAATGCTTTTTTCCCCTCTGTTTTCTGTTTTTTTATGTTATGTATCTCAGTTCTAGTTGGTTTTTTTTTTCCTGTGGTTGCCATCAGGTTTATGCAAAATAAAGTTTCATTTTTACCATAGTCCTCTTTTTTCTGCATCGTCTTGTCTCCATTCACCTTGCAAATTCAGATCCTCCTCTTTTGTGTTTTTGTTTCACAGGTTATCCCTATTCATGCTGTGAGTTCATTTCCAAGTTGCAGTAGCTATTTTCTTCTCTCTCTTTTTTAATATTTTTACCTCCTTTAATCTTTATGTTATATTTAAATGTATTATACCATATTCTGAATAACGGTAGCAATCTTCTGATTCTGTCTCTTTTTGTTTGTCATCTTACTCATAGTTTTGTGTATTGTCTTTTTGTTTCAGGCAGAATAACCCCCTTCAGTATTTCCTGTAATGCAGGCCTTGTGGTGGTAAATTCCCTCAGCTTCTGTATATCTGGAAAAGTTTTTATTTGTCCTTCATATCTAAAGGATACATTTGTTGGATATATTATTCTTGTTTAGTAATTTCTCTCTTTCAATAATTTGAACATTTGATTTCATTCTCTCCTGGCTTTTAGGATTTCTGCTGAAAAATTTGGTGATAACCTAATGGATTTCTTTTATAGGTTTCCGTCTTCTTTTCCCTGACTGACTTGAGAATTCCTACTTTGTCATTAGTTTTTGACAGCTTTAATATAATGTGTCTTGGAAAAGGCCTCTTTGGATTGAGATAATTAGGTGTTCTGTTTGCTTCTTGGATTCAAGGACCCAGCTCTTTCCATAGTTTTGGGGAGTTCTTGTCAACTATGTATTTGAATAGCTCTCTGTTCCCTTATCCCTCTCTTCTCCTTTATTCTTATATTGCTCTTTCTGATAGAGTCATATAGTTTTGTAGAGTTCTTTCTTCTTTTTTATTTTTTTTTCCTCTCAAGTCTCTCTTTTTCCATCTTTTTCATTTCCAGATTTTTATCTTTGATATCACTAATTCTTTTCTCCATCTGGTCAGCTGCATTTCCTATGCTTGCTAGTTCATTCTTTTTTTTTAAATTAAAATTTATTGGGGTGACAATGGTTAGTAAAATTACATAGGTTTCACGTGTACAATTCTGTAACACATCATCAATATATCACCTTGTGTTTTTACCACCCAGAGTCAGTTCTTTCATCACTATATATTTGACCTCATTTACCCTCTTTTACCACCCCACTCCCCCTTAACCTCTGGTAACCATGAAACTATTAACTGTGTCTATGAGTTTTTGTTTCTTTATTTGTTTGTCTTTTTCCTTTGTTGCTTTCAGTTTTATATCCACATATTAGTGAAATCATATGGTTCTCAACTTTTTCAGTCTGACTTATTTTGCTTAGCATAATAATCTCAAAATCCATCTATGTTGTCACAAATGGCACTATTTCATCTTTTCTTATGGCAGAGTAGTATTCCACTGTGTATATATACTACATCTTTTTTATCATCTATTGAAGGACACTTTGGTCTTTTCCAAGTCTTGGCCATTGTAGATAAAGCCTCAATTAATATCACAGTACATATATATCTTTACAGATAAGTGTTTTCAGATTTTTGGGGCAGATACCCAGGAGAGGGATTTCTGGATCATATGGTAATTCTATTCTAAAGTTCATTCTTCTTCTCTTTATTGAGTTTTCCAGATCCAGAGTTTCTATTTGGCTCTTTTTAACAGTTTCAGTATCTTTGATAAAGTATTCCTTTCATTCATTGATTTTATTTCTGAATTCATTAAACTGAGTTTTCTTGTATCTTGTTGAATTTTTTCAAAGCTGCAATCTTTAGTTCTCTGTCATTTAAATCACATATTCCCATGTCATTAAGTTTATTTCCTGAATATTTTTTATTGCATTTTTGAATGCCTTTTTGCCTTGATTTCTTATAGTATGCGATGGATTATTTGTCTGCCTAGGGGTTTATGGGAATGAACTCTACTTTTTTTTCTTTAAGAGTAACACCTCTGTTTAGCAGCTTTATAAGAAGAGGCCTTGTTTTGTTTTCCAACAGATGGCATTGACACACAAGTGTTTTATTTTCTCTTGCACTGCTCTGGCTTCCCAGATCTCTGCTGGGTGATGCAAAATGCCCTGTAATCCCTGGGGAGGTGGGCATTTCCTCTGTGACAAGGTCATCTCAGTCTCAGGGCACCATCCTAATGGTGAAATAGGGCAGGTGATGGGGTACTGAGCCTGTGAAATCCTCGTGCAACCCCCTGCAACCAGAAGCTGCCAGCAGTGCTGGACTTTCCAAGGTGTCCCTGGTGCCCTCGTTGGTATCAGCCACGATGGGTGGGGACTGGGTGAGCTGGGCTCTGTTCTCCTTGCTTTAATGGTGACTGCCAGACCTCAACCTCCTCACCTCTGTATTTTAATGCTTGTCACTGAGCAGCTACAGGGAGAAATGCTGCTGCCTCTCCAGTTCTCAGGGCAGATAATATGCTCTAACCTGAACTCACTGCTGCAGGTTGTTCTGGGGCCCGCTGCTAGCCCAGGAAAGGTGAGAGGAGGCAATCTCTGGGAGGGTGCGGGGAGGCGGCCAGCCTCCATGGCTTTGGTTCCTGCTTGGCAGTGAGGGCTGTTAGACCATGGCTGATGCGCCTCTGTGTGTTCTGTCTGTGTCCCATCACTGGGTTCAGCCGCAGCCTGTGCTGACCACTCAGACACTCATGCTCTTTCTACCTCTCTGCTCCTCAGGGCTGCAGAGAGTGCACACAGCAGCCTGACTCCTCCCCTCTGCAGAGACCCACAGTGAGCTCTGGGCTGCATCTGTCTGTGGTGCATCTCTGTGCACTCCTTCCTCCTTCCCTTTCTCCCACCCTCCCTCCCTCCCTCCTTCCCTCCCTCCCTTCCTTTCTTCCTTTCTTCCTTTCCTGTTCACCCCATTCACCTGCCTTCAGATGTTTCAATGTGCAAATCTCTCAGACATGCTTGTGTGTGGAGCAGGGGCTCCTTTGTTGAATTACAGCTATTTAACTTGTAACTTCAAGAGGAGAGATCAGGGGACCGCTCACCCTGCCATAATTGTGATGTCTCACCAATTCAAATGTTAATCTCACCCAAAAATATCCTCAAAATTCACATACTAAATTAGCCATCACAGTAGATACATACCACATTTTGTTTATCTAATCTTTTGTAGGTGGACATTTGAGTTGTTTCTAACTTGTGTCTGTTGCAAATAATGCAAACACATATTTGATTCCCTGCTTTGAATCATTTTAGATATAAAGCCAGAAGTAGATTTGCAAGGTCATATGGTAATTCTGTGTTTTTGAGGAACTTGCATACTGTTTTCCACAGCAGTTGTACCATTTTACGTTCCCATGAGCAGTGCACAAGGGTTCCAATTTCTCCACATCTTTGCCAATATTTCTTTCTTTCCTTTTTTTTTTAAATAATAGCCACTTAATTGTTGTGAAGTGGCACCTTACTACAATTTTGATTTCCATTTCCCTAATGTTAGTGATCTTGAGCATCTTTTCATGGCCTTATTAGTCATTTGTATATCTTTTTGAAGAAATGTCTATTGAAGTTCTTTGCCCATTTTTTAATCAGGTTGTTTACTTTTTATAGTTGTAGGAATATCTACCTATCTATATATATGAAATATTAATTTCTTATTGGATATATTATTTACAAATGGTTTCAACATTCTGTGGATTGCCTTTTTGCTCTCTTGATAGTGTCCTTCAATGCACAAAAGGTTTTATTGTTATTATTATTATTTATTTTTTTAAAGATTTTATAGGGGAATTGGGGGAGGGAACAGCGTTGGGGAATTGGGGAAGGGGAGAAGACAAGTTGCTGTCCTTTTGTTCTTCAGTCTAGTTGTGGAGGACGTCGGTTCATTGGCCCATGTTGGTATTGTGATCACTGCGCTCTTCTGGGCTGAGGCAGATTGGTCGACGGCCATTGGATGGCTGTTCTCAGCTGCTCAAGGCAGCTCATGCCGGCTGCCAACCATTCACGGTAGCTTATGGCAGCCCACTGCAGCCCCACTGCAGCCTACGCCGTTGCCGGTGACTCACGGCAGCCCAGCTCCAGGTCGAGCTGTTGTTCACCATCTTAGCTGTAGAGGGCACAGCATCACTGGCCCTCATGTGGCATCCAAACTGGGGCCCTGCTGCTCAGAACTGGCGCTCACAAACCTACTCAACCAACGAGCCACTTGGCCTGCCCAAAAAGTTTTATTTTTGATGAAGTCCACATTTACCCAGTTTTTATTTTGGTTTCTGTGCTTTGGTTTCATATATAAAAATGTCATGAAGCATTCCTCTATGTTTTCTTCTAAGAGTTTTGTAGTTTTGTGTCATATTCGGTTGTCGGAAAGTCAAGATGTATGTTTTCTGTTTTTCGTTGCAAAAATGTGTCATGACTTTTCTGACAACCCAATATTTAGGTCTTTGGTCCATTTTGAGTTAGTTTTTTATATATGATCTAATGTCATTCTTTTGTATGTGTATATATGTTTTTCCTAGTGCCTTTTGCTGAAAACTGTCTTTTTCTAGGGTTGGACTTTAAGAAGTGGAGAAATCAAGAAGAAAATTAACCTGAGGTTAAGTTGAACAAATTTCCAACTGATAAAAGATCCAACTTCTGATTTATATAAAAAAACTAACAATTAATAGCTTTCCTAAGTCAAAAACAATCACATATATAGTATACATTAGTGCCAATTTTTTAAATCAAATATTATACTTAAACATGTGCCTTGTTATAAAATAGCTATAGGTAATATCCTCTGTATATTTTTCTAAATTATTGTTGTCCATTTCTTACTTAAGTGAATGCCCTGACTATTCCTCTTATTTTTTAGAGGGTCATATTTTTTAGCTTATTTTTTTCCATTAGCCTTTTGTGTGTAAAATCCATTCTTTTAACCTCTGAAGGTCAATTAGAATAACTTTCTTGTTCCAACTGGCATACACTAAAACTCCTACCTTTATATCATCGGCAAAAATGCTTTAGTGAGTTTTACTCCTCTCCAGAGCCATTAATGAAGATATTAAAGATCATTAGCTTAAGAGAGATAATTGCAACAAGTGATGGATGTACAACTGCTCTCTATGAGTATGCTGATGCTATCTAGTTCTAGAGAAGCTTTTTAAAGCCACTGATCAAAAGTTGAAGTTGCCCCAATGTGAGGGTTGGAGAAGTGGATTGCTTAAGACTGATTAAAGAAATCTATTCCTTAGACATTTGCACATGAATCTCATTTTAGGATATGGAGTCCAGCTGCTCTTATGATCAGATTTTGCCACTCAGAAGGACTGGAGTGACTGCTTACTCCCATAATTTTATCTTGAAAGGACAAAATGATTTGCCCTATTGTTAACAATGGAATCCTATCATAATTAAGAAAATAAATAGTACCACAAACATTTTGCCTTTTGCTATGCTTATTGGTGCTTGAAATGAGAGTGAAAAAAATGGGAACCTGAAATTGTGTACATTATGTCAGCTGCCCAGTTTTTAAAATACACATCCAGTAAGCCCCTACCAAGAACCTTCAAAGTTCACTTCAGTACAATCCATGTGTGCTTCTGTTTTCAGAGTCATCATACTTTAAACAGCAATAAAGTACATATTTAGCCAGGCAGATGGAGGGGCAGATTTATGTGTCAATCTAACTGTGTAATTGAGTGAGGCACAAATGGGACAAAGTTCATCTATTCTGTTTTTTTTTAAATCTAATTCAGAGAGCAACTTAAAATTATACAATGAAATTAGAGTTGAAACTTGTATGTCAAAATCTTCATGAATGAGGATTGGAATACATTTTGGGTATAAAGGTAACCATATATGCAAGATTTCTATTGTAGTGAGATATCAGAAAATGAGAAATCATATTTAGAAGTCAACATTACTATATGCCAATCAGTGCTTTAACAACCTCAAAAATTTTTTTGAAGTTTTATTTTAAAAATTAGCACAGAAAGCCAAAAGCTTACTCTAAAATTTTAAGCAACATAAAAACTCAACATACACATAGATAAGACTGAAATAGGCTGTAACCTCTTTGGGATAATGAAATAGTATCAAATAAAGCAGATATATAGCTAGATTAATTCAGGTTATGGTGATTAACATATACAGTACATAAACATTTTGTTGTAAAATCATTGACAGAAACATTAAAATATTTCAATAGTCCCAGTGGGATAAAAGCTAATTTGCAATTGGTTGTAACAAGTTCACAATTATCTTTATCATGAGAAAACTGAAATGCATTAGAAAGGCAATGTAATATAATGGAATAGTGACACAGCAACTCCCTGACTTAATAAATGAATTAAGGTAAAATTGATAGGCAGAATGGGCATTTATTATAAAAGGCTTGTATCCAGAAGAAAAGAGGTAAATAGACTCCAATGTTTTGTTAAATAAAAAGTAATGTTAAATAGGTAAAACAAAACAACACTAAACAAAAAAACCCTCAAAAGCCTGAATATGAGATATAATCTTGCATCTGACTCTGGCTTATATAAGCTTGTTATTTCCATTGAAATGTTGAAATACTTAACACATTTTAAGTGGATACTGAAAAATGAAGTGGAGAGAACAATGAATAGAGATTCAAAGTCATATATTTAAAAACACAGCGTTATCTATTTTATTTCCATTTTAACTAATCAAACAACACCATAACCTGCACATAGCTGACATTCACTAAACAAATAGTTATTAATTGAATAAATAGATAAATGAAAAGCAGTATGTCTTTCTAACACAATTCTGTAGCTTTTGGGTTGTTAATTTAAAAATTAACATGTATTCTTAATATCTGGCTATACCAGTACAATAAGTACAATTAAAAAGAGTGAATCTCTCACCTTCATTTTTCTGCCTCACTCACTTTTTTCTCAAAATCTTAACCCCTGTATGCAGTGTCATTTGAAAATTGATTCTCACGTTTTGATTAGTTGCCATCAACTGGCCATTTGATCTGTGCCTATATTATAGTGGAAAAACATAGAAAATGACCTATTTTCTTTCAGATCCTGACACTGGACAATGTGGAGTATTCTTAAGGTGACAGGAGTTGAAAAACCGCTATGAAAGGAAATAACATTTACTATTTACATCCTTTTTTAATTTTAAATTTACCTACCCAATTTAGATCGGCAGTGTAGCACTATTAAATCTGAGGTCAGTATAAAGACGCTTTTGTTTTGGTTGAAAAATCTAGACAAGAATAGGAAAGGAAAATACAAGAAATCCCAAAGATTCCCACTTTCTTTATTTCTCCTTTCATCCTTCTTGTAGTAAAATTAGTCTAGTTCTCACCGCAAAGATCATAGCCAAAAACAAAAAACTAGGATATTTAGCCTGAAGTACAAAAGTGAAACATGAAGTAATTTATCCTGCTGTACCAAGCTTATACAGACCAAATAAAATTAGACAATAATACAAGATAATCATGGACAATACTACCCTTATGCATTTTTTCACAAATTTTGTCTCATGAAGTTCATCCTAAATTTCTTTCTGTGAAATTTTTTAAAAACAATGATTTAAAACTTCAAGAAAGATCTTAAAGTCACTTAGATCTGATTAAAATATTTCTCTTTCTTTCCTGGTTTCACTGATTTTGTCAGATAGTCAAGTTCAATAGATTTATTTTATACAAAAATATTTTAATAGCTTTTTAAAAAATAACCCAACCAAGCAGTTTTCATGCACATGTACATTGGAAAGGACTAAACTTCGATTATGTACAAAGATCCATGACAAGTGAATAAAAAGACATACTTATTAAACAGGAAATCCCATGTATATTCAAAATAAAAGGGGGAAACTGATTATCAGAAAAGCAAATCTGATGGACTCAGAGTTTGAACTATCAACATATTAAAATATGGAAAATTTAGACTCTTATTTTAAAAGCCAATCAAGAGAAGTGCATAATTATTTAAAGGAACATTGATAAACGATTTTAATAATTTGTTACAGAAGTTAAAATATTTGGAATGAAAAAACACTACTGAATAATGTCAATTGAAATATAATCCTAACGTATAATATTTTTAAATTTTGCTATTATATTCTGGTGCTCTTGTTATGAATCACACATTCTTGAAGCATAGTTTGTCTTTATGGAGGAGTACAATATAAGAATTTCCTAAAATTATAGAGCATGGGCTGTGATGAACTCTTTCCTCCAGGGGGCAGTGCAGTACAATCACAAAGAACAGTGCACATGCCAAAAAGATAAACTCATTTTATTTCAATGGTAAGGAAAACAGCAAAATTTCTAGAATCTGCTACAATGCCCAAAACTCCTGGCTACAAGATAGACAGTATTACCAATCTCCAATGTGTCTATCAATTCAGTTTCCTTAATAGAGATTGTTTTTAAAAAATAAACTAAATTGATCCTTATTGGTTGGACACAATGTCGGTCCAACCTTAGTTAGTTGACAAAAATGGTTTCGGGATTCTGCAAGACTTTGCTTCAGGTTTTACGAGCTCCTTAAAAAAGAAGTATTTCTTTATGATGTTCCTCAACACAGTGGAAGGTACACACTTGATTTTATGAACTTTTTTTCCATGCATATGGCTCTCCAAAAACCTTTTTAAAGCTGCAAATTAAATCTACTTACAAAATATTATAAAAGCAAATACAGTGTCTATACCATCAAGGACAGTTCTTACAAAAATCCTAAAGCCTTTGCACTACTGTTAGGAAACTAACTTATGCCCAGAGGCATTAAACCTCACACTGGGCAGTCAAGGTGAGGACATGAACCAACCTCTAATACCATGCTAAAGAATTAAAATACTTGCCAGGTGTTTTACATGCATTATTTCACTTAATCCTTAAAACACTCTTATGATTGGATATCACTCCTCGCATTTTACAGGTGGAGGAACTACATTATAAAATTAAGCAACATGGTCAATGTTTCATAGCTATTTTGTGGGAAATTGGAAAGGATATCCTGGTGTTTTTAATGCCAAGCTTTTAATGACTATGTTATACTGTCTCCCCGTTTAGGAGTGATTAGTATTATGGCATGATTAGTAGTATGCTCTAACCAGTTTGGGCATAGGTCCAGTTACATGAACTTTAATGAGAATATATATATATATATATATATATATATATATATATATATATATATATATATATATATGTATGTATGTATCTGTGAAGGTGAATGAGTCCCATGAGTTAATTATAAACTAGGAAACTGGGATGCAAATACATTAAGATACTTACTCAAGTCGTGTATCTAAAAGTAGTAGAACCAGGGTTACAATCTTCACAGTCTGGCTGCAGGGAAGCATTCCTGGCAGTTCTCAAACTCTGCACACCTAGGAATCACCTGGAGGGTTTGCTAAAGCACAGAGTGCCTGGAGCTCCCCCCTCCAGTTTCTGAATTCTAGGTCAGAGATGGGGCATGAGAAATGACCTTTTTAATGAGTATCTAGGATACAGTGATTTGTGATGGCACTTTGAGAGATAGTGTTAAACACAAGCTTATCTGAACACCAGGGAAAATTGAAAAAGAACTGAATATTAGATAATAAGAAATTATTATTACTTGATAATAGTATTGTTCTATTTTTTAAAAATCTTTATCTGGGGGCCAGCTGAGTGGCGCGTTGGTTAAGAACTGGCTTGGGATGCCAGAGGGCCCCAGTTCAGATCCCACATATGAGGGCCAGTGACACTGCCCTCCACAGCTAAGATGCTGAACAACAGCCCAACCTGGAGCTGGGCTGCCGGGAGTCGCCGGCGACGGCGTAGGCTGCAGCCCCTGCTGCAGTGGGTTGCCATGGGCTACCGTGTGTAGCCAGCAGCCAGTGTGAGCGGCCAGCAGCCGCAGTGAGCGGCCGTCCAGAAGCCGGCGACTGATCTGCCTCACCCGGGAAGAGCACAATGATGGTGCCAACTTGGGCCAGTGAAGCAATGTCCTCCACAACTAGACTGAAGAACAAAACGACAGCCACTTGTCTGTTCCCCTCCCCCAATTCCCCAGCACTATTTCCATCCCCCAATTCCCCAGTAAAAAAATCTTTAAAAAAAAATGTAAAAATCTTTATCTGTTAGGGATTCATAGTAAAATGTTTATGGATGAAATAATAGTATGGTTTAAAACATCTATTCAAATAACATAGATGAAATAAGGATGTTGATCATTTTTGAAGCTAATAGGTAGATACACAGACTTTTATAATTACCTTTTTTTGAATATGTTGAATAAATAAACAAAGGCCTCTGTTTGCCATAACTCTTTGTGAATATTGGGATGAACTATGAGTATGAAATTTCTAACAAAATATATTTGGTATATCCTAATATATCATTTTTAATGTCTGATGAATTCAAATCGTGTGAATTCATCAGAATTCATGAAGGTACAGAATGTGAACGTACAGATAGTTCAGAACTTAAAGTTGACTTATCTTTGTTCACATGGCAATGGAAATGAGCAAAGTGCATGGAGTTGGACTTAGTAAAATAAGAGTTATTTACAAGCCACAGGATTGGAAAATTGTGAGAGAAAGACTGTTGAGCCCAAGTCAGAAGCCATTATTACCACTGGCAGTCTGCTCAACTTCTCTAACAGAACAAAACAAACAAAAAAGTTGGCGTTACACAGCCATCTGCACATGTCCCGAGCTGTTTACCTGGCTGTTTGTACTGCTTGTGAGAACAGCATTTGGATATTCCCCCCATGGCATGAGGGTCAGGCCACCCACCTTGTGCTAGTAACCCCAGGATTATTCCTTTTCTGCAGCTAATTTTTTGGGCTCATATCAGCTTGGGACTTGAGAATTGGTCTGCCCAACCTCAATGCCTCAGGCAGCCATGCCCCTCAGGGAGGCATCCCTCTCCCTGATAGAGCAGGTGGGAAGGTGGACATGGGCAGGAAGAGGAGGAACTAGGGGGACCCCACAGGTAACCAGTGGCATCATCAGCATCCTATGACAAACCCACTGAAATAAGGAGCCAGAACGAAGACCTGGGCTAGTGCAAACACACCAGGATGAAGGACCCAAGCAGAAGAAGGAGGAAAGCAGGGAGGGAGGGCAGCCCAGTCGATAGGCTATAAGGTCAGGGTCCCAGAATCCCTGGGCTGTTACTCACCCTTGGGTCAGCCCACACCACGCTCGGTGTGTACTCACTTTGCAGATAAACTTTGCTGTCTGCTGCTTGCTTAACTCCTGTCTCTTGACTAAATTCTTTCTTTCAAGAAGACAAGATCCAAGGAAAATCGTCATTCCCAGTGACACCATTCTCAGGTCCAACTCTAGTTGTCATGGCAACAAGGAATGTGGCTACTGCTCTGCATCTGCATTTTTCTTCCACCAGCCTAACTTTAAAGGGCGGAAACTGATTCTAGCTCTACAAGATTTTATAGTTGCTCTAGCTGTTATTGTCTCTATGTATTTGATTGTTTCTTTTTTAGTGGGATGAATACCAATGGATATTGTCCAATATAATGTTACACTAAATTTAATTCCATGCTTTACTAAGTTTTATTAAAATAAATACCCATGGGTTTATTTATTTGCCAATTCAATGGAACTGCATTGAGTACCCCATACATGCTAACTTGCCATGAGGTATATGGGAATGCACAGATCATTAAGATATGATCTCTCTCTTGATAGCCTTACAATTAATCTTGGGGTTGGGTTGATGGTGGGACATGGTGGGTAATAACCATGTAAACAAATAACTGTAGTGGGATATGGCAAGTATTCTACTACAGGAATAGTGCAGATGATATATAAGTAAATAAATAACACTTAAAAATATCAGTGTACTATGAGGGCCTTATGACCTACAAGGGCAAATGATATAAAAAGAATAAATGTCCCAAAGATTCAGAAGGCATATGCTATTCTCATAAATACATTTGAATAAAAAGTTACAGCTGCAGTGTATAATATGGTAGCCACTGGCCATGTGTGACTATGAGGTATGATAAAAAAAATACAGTTAATGTATAAATAACATTTATTACAGTAAAAGACACATGGTAATTAATCCTCCTCAAAGTACTTCCCCTCACTTCGAACACGCTTATCCCATCATTCTTGCCACTTTCTAAAGAGTTCTGAAAGTCTTCTTTCATGAGTGTTTTTAGTTGTGCTGTCATGGCTGCCTTGATGTCCTGAATCAATTTAAAATGTTTACCTATCATGGTCATTTTGACTTTGGGGAAGAGCCAGAAGTTGCATGGTGTCAGATCCAGTGAATAAGGTGGATAAGGACACACTGTAATGTTTTTATTGAACAGAAATTGCCATCTACCAGAAGTGATGTGTGACACAGAACCTTTCTCTTGCAATCACAAAATACAGTGTATGCTGCTGCCAAGTGCCATCCAACAGAAAGGCAGGGATCTTCAATATTGGAAGTGGCATGTCAAACCTCAGTAACAGTGCGTGACAAGTTTCAACTTGTTAGGTGACAAGTTTCAACTTGTTAGGTGCAGTCGGGTGTGAGCTACAGTTGAGAGAATATGTGTTTTAAAATGTGTCGTAAATCACCGTCCATCATGACAATGCTTCGTGTCACACATCTCTTCTGGTATACGACGTTTTTTGTCAAATAAAAGCATTACAGTGTGTCTTCATCCACCTTGTTCACCGGATCTGGTACCATGAGACTTCTGGCTTTTCCCCAAAGTCAAAATGATTCAGAGCATGGAGGCAGCCACAACAGCACAACTAAAGACACTCACAAAAGAGGACTTCCAGAACTGCTTCAGAAAGTGGCAAGAACAATGGGATGAATGTGTTCGAAGCGAGAGGGAGTATTTTGAGGGAGATTAATGGTAATGTGTCTTTTACTATAATAAATTTTTTCAGTCATCGTATTGTTTGATCACACACATATTTAAATTTAAATTAATTAAAATTATATAAAATAACAAGATCAATTCCTTATTGGCACCAGCCATATATGAAGTGCTTGACAGCTGCATGTGGTTATTTGTTATTATATTGAATGGTGCAGGGCATGTCCATCATTGTAGAAAGTCTGTTGGACAGCACTAATTTACAGTGCCAGGGTCTATAAGAGTTCCTCTCAGTCTTCACTGCATATGAATTGCCAGGGTATGCTGTTTAAATGTTAATTCTGATTCAGAAAGAATGAGATGGGGCCTGAGATTCTGCCTCGCTAACAAGCTCCTGGATGCTACTGCTGCTGCTGCTCCATAGACCATAATTTGAATAACAAGGGCCTATGCTATTCCATTAACACTAACATAAACGTAATGTGTCAAAGGGGCTCCCCCTTCTTCTTTGCTCTGGAGGAATACTTTAAATTGAGGCATAGGAAAAGTTCCTCGATTACTATGGTCTTAATAGAGTTTTTCCTCTAATTTCTTTGAAGTTGTATTCTAAAATTCAATAATTCATAATAAGGTCTAGAAGTCCCAACACTTTAAAAACTTCTATCTTGAAATATAAAGTATAGCAAATACCTGTGTTTTAACGATGCACAATCCATATCCTTCCCTTTCAGATTCTTGACATTCATGAATCTGTAGAAAATCAAACAGGTCCAAATCATTTTTAAATCAAATTGAATTGAATTTCATTTATGCATTTAAAAAATAATTATAATGCTCTAATAATGCCACCTGCAGTTTTCTCTTTTGATTTCTTCATTTCAAAGCTTTGCTTTTCTCAATTTTTTCTAGTTATTACAATTATAAGGGACTTCACAAAAATAAAAAATTCAGCTTTCATTGGGGACTCATCTTGTTCCAAAATATATGACCATCATTATTATTATATAGAAGAAATGAAAATAGCCCTAATTCCATAATACTAGCAGAATGTGTGCCACTTGTAGTCCTGTTCCCGTTCACTGTCTCATTAAATTCAGCTAGGATGTACTATCCTAATGTCAGTTCAAAACATGCATTTCCCCAAAACAGATCAGGCATGATGTCAGTTTTATCTTCAACATTTCAGTTTTCACATGGCTCTCTGGAAAGCTCTTAATTACTTTTTGATGTTGCACATTGCTTATCACTGTGGCTTCTAATCTCATGTAAAAAAAAATAAAACAAAACAAAATGAATTTAAAAAGAGGCTGTATTCATTCTTCTTTTACTTTTTAAATAAGTAGACATTTAACTCTCAAAATCTCTTGAAGATATTCCAGATTCCTCAAATCTTGCCTTAATGACCTAACAGTATTAAATTTTAAAACCCATGTATTAAAATGTGTTGAGAGCCAGCTTGACAGCCGGGGCACCTGGATGATCAGGCCAGAAACTCACTGAACAGTCCCTGAGCAGGATTGGAAATGAGAAAAGAAAGAGATGGCATAGACACCAAAGTTGGGATTAGGAGGTTCACTAACTGCTGATGGCAGCTAGTGACAGCGTTTATTAAAAGGCATATTGCTTATATAGAAAGCAAGTCCCTCTTTTACCAGGAATAATTTCTTATCTAAGAATAGGGGATTTGGTAGGGGATTTTTGGGGAGTGAGGAACCAATGTTTCTGACGCATGGGTTTGGAAGTGAGATAATTTCTTGGCAGCAAGTTACATGATTACATAGCATAGACTAATGATGTATTTTAAGTAAGGTGAAACTGAGGCAAATAACAACTGTCAGCAAGTCCATGATGGAAAGTTTTAAAGTTCATAAGTCCAAAGTCCCAAGGTTTATAAGTCCATAGACAGTGACATCTGAGGGTCTGGTTGTTGTGGTTTAGGAACTTCTACTTTTTCATGGCACAGGAGATGAGTTAAGCTGTTTCTCCAGCAGTTCCTCTTTTTGCTGCTCAGCTAACATGCAGTTTTGCAGCCTTTTCTTCAGCACACAAAACATGGGGGTCTGTAGCCACCTGCCATTCTATACCTGCAGTCAGCCTAGAGTCTCATTATCCTGATAAGGCTCCCAACAAAAATATGTTCAAGGAAAAATAGGCTTGCTAACCATAGTATACAGAGAACTTACAAATTCACATGTGTTTCTCACCCCTACAGAAATCATTCAGTTTAAAAACTTAACACAAGTAGGAGTCTTGTTTCCTACAAACATACTGAAATGATAGTCCATGAGACTCTGTTCAAATAACTACTTGGCTACTTAGACTCCTTGTGGTCCTATGATTTATTTGTTTGGGTAGAATAATATGAATAGAAGTAGGTAAGATAATAAGATTTGACAGTAAGATTCCAGTCAAGGTGGTGGAGTAGGTAAATTCTGTACTTGCCTCCTCTCACAATCACATCTAAATTACAAATAAACTGCAGAAGAACCAACATTGAGAATCACTGGAAGTCTAGCTGAACTGAAACTCTACAACTAAGGACATACAGAAGAAGTCACCTCTAGACTGGTAGGAGGAGCAGAGATGCAGAATAGGCTGGTCTCACACCCACATATGACCATTGAAAATCAGGAGGGATATCTTGGCTACAGAGGTACACCCCAGAGGAGTGAGTGTTCTCAGCCCCACACTGTGCTCCACACCCCAGGATTTCAGTGCCGGGAAGAGACGTCTCCACAACTTCTGGCTGTGAAAACCAGCAGAGATTGTGGCTGAGTGCGACAGAAGACAGCTGGAGTCCCAGGTGATCCTCTTAAAGGCCCTGCATATGGACTTATCTATGGACACACCTGCTCTGAGCTCCAGCACTGGGACAGCAGCTCTAAAGTCACCAAGGACACATGGGGAGGAACTGAGTTGTCTGGCTGCAGGACAAGGGCTGGAGGGATCAGCTTTCTCCCAGACACGAGTGCTGGCAGAAGCCATTTTTTCTTGATAAAGCCCCTCTACCCCAGGTGAAGTAGAGGATCAAATCAGTGATTTAGAAAATAAGGCAGCAGAAAATACCCAATCAGAACAGCAAAAGGAATCCAGAAAGTGATGACAGTTTAAAGGGCCTCTGGGAAAACACCAGTTACCAACATTAGCATCATAGTGGTACCAGAAGGAGAAGAGAGAGAGCAAGGGATTAAAAACCTATTAAAGAAATAATGACAGAACAGTTCCCTAACCTGGGCAAGAAAATAGACAGACAAGCCTAGAATACACAGATTCCTAAACAAGATGAACCCAAAGAGGTCCACACGAAGACACACCATAGTTAAAATGCCAAAGGTTAAAACAAAAACAAAAAAATTGTAAAAGCAGCAAAAGAAAAGCAGTTAATTATGTACAGAGAGCCCCCATAAAACTATCAACTGATTTCTCAGAAAGTTTACAGGCCAGAAGGTTTGGCAAGAATTATTCAAAGTGATGAAGAGCAAGAACCTACAACCAAGATTACTCTATCCAGCAAAGCTATCATTTAGAATCAAAGGACAGATGGACAGATATAGAGCTTCCCAGACCAAAAAAAAAAAAAAAGCTAAAGGAGTTCATCACCACCAAACCACTATTACAAGAAATGTTAGAGGGACTTCTTTAAGATTTAAAAAAAATAAAATTAAAATATATAAATCATAAAATGACTATAACTACTATCTATCAATAATTACTTTAAAATGTAAATAGATTAAATGTTCCAATCAAAAGGTAGGATGTCTGTTTTTTGAATGGATAAGAAAACATGCCCCTTACATATATTGCCTACAAGAGACTCGCTTCAGATTGAAAGACACACACAAGATTGAAAGTAAAGGGATGGAAAAAGGTATTTCATGAAAATAGAAAGAAAAAAAAAAAGCTGGGTAGCAATACATATACCAGACAAAATAGACTTTAAAACAAAAGCTATAGCAAGAGACAAAGAAGGACCCAGTAATTCCACTTCTGGGTATTTATCCAAAGAAACCCAAAATGCTACTTTGAAGGGATGTGTGCATCCATATGTTCATTGCAGCATTGTTTAAATGGCCAAGATGTGGAGGTGGCCTGGGTGTCCATCAGTGGATTAATGGATAAAGAGGAGGTGGTACATTTATGCAATGGAATATTGCTCAGCCATATTCCAGGAAGGGAATGGGTTCTTGCCATCTGCAGTGGCATAGATGGACCTGGAGGATCAGTTTGCTGAGTGGACATATCAAACAGAGAGAGACAGATGCAATGTGATTTCGCTCATATGTGGAATTTAAACAACAAAATTAACAAACAAAACATAAAACAAGGTCATAGATACAGAGAACATTTTGATGGTTGCCAGATGGGAGGAGGGGTGGGGTTGGGTGAAAAAGGTGGACTTTTTACCAATTGGTAAGAAGTACAAATTGGTTGTTACACAGTAGTCATGGGGATGTAGGGTATAGCTTAAGGAATATGGTCAGTAATATTGTAATAACTATGTATGGTGTCAGATGGGTACCAGATTTATTGGAGTGATAGACAGGAGGGGTTTGGGGGCAGGGTGAAAAAAGTAAAGGGATTAAGAAGTACAAACTGGTAGTTACAGAATAGTAATGGGGATGTAAAGTAAAGCATAAGGAATGTAGTCAATAATATGGTAATTACTAGGTATAGTGCCAGCTGGGTACTAGAATAGTCAGGGGAATCACTTCTTAAATTATATGAATGTCGAACCACTAAGCAGTACACCTGACATTAATATAAAATAGTGAATTGAAAAATTTTAAAATGGAGGAGAGGTGAAGGGGGGAATATGAGTCCAAATTTCCACGTATAAAACAAATAAGTCATGAGAATGTATTATAACATACAGCACAGTGAATATAGGCAATAATATTGTGATAGCATGGTCCGGTGTCAGATGGTTGCTGGACTTATGATGATCACTCCAGTAGGTATGAAAATGTTGAATAACTATGGTGTGTACCTGAAACTGATATAATATTGCATGTTAACTACTTTAATATAAATCTTTAAAAAGGGGGGTGTGTGGAAGAATCAAGTCAGTGTCTTGGAAGTCAGATTTCCTGAAGTTAGATATTCTTTTGTGTATGTGTGTGTACGTTATTTATAAGAGGTCATCCATGCAACAGTTTTGTAGTAGCTGTCATTTTCATCACATGTGTGATCTTGGTAGGCATTCCAGGTGGCAAAACTGAACAAATATAATATCTCAATGTTTTGGACAAGAAATCCTGTAAGGTACTTGTTAGAGGAGTGTGTGTGCTCTGAGTATTATAGTTGGACCATTGTGGTCTCTCCATCTCTGAAGTGTATTCTAATTCCTGGTTCTAAATGGAAGGAAATAAATATATAATGATATGATTTTTGCATATGCTTCAGTATTTAACATGGTTTGAAAATTAAATAGTAGAATAGATTGTTTTGTTTTCTACCTCTATTTAACCTTTACAGTTTAAGCACATGGGTAATTGTAATCAGTCTTTGCATGTTTTTAATTAGCTACTCCTTCTCTGTTACAGTAGCTGAAGTTCTCATCACAGTCTTCCTGCTCCCTGTCTCTGAAGTACAATGTCATGTGGGTGAAGGACACTTACAGGACTAAGAAGATCATAATTTATAATTGAGTGTGACAAGCTGACGTTTTATTTATTATGATGAAACAAATTTTGGGAAGGACAAGTCACATTTTTAAAATAAATGTATTAGCATTAGTAAGTGCAATTGTAAAAATTACAAATGAATACAATTATAATTTGTATATTCCTCAGTTCTTCTGTCTGGCAGGGGCAGATCCTCTTCCTTTATTACTCAACTAAACCCCAAATCTCCATCCTGTATGATTGCCAGAAGTCAAATGCTGTCTCTAAGTGCTGTGTTTTATCAAGGATGAGGGGCATAATTGCTCACATTTTAATATAATTGAAGTAGAATTTCAATTATACTCACATTTTAATATAATTGAAGTAGAATTTCAATTCCACAGCCTGTGGAATCTTGAAAACATTGTCAGCCAGACAGCAGTTATGAAATAGGTATCATTGTCATCACCTGTGTGACTTTGATAGATATTCCTAATGGCAAAACTGGCCATTGTAAAATCTCAACATTGTGAACATTTGAATGTAAGGACAATCTGAAGAAGGAATATGAGCTCTGTTGTACAAAATCCTTCTCAGGTGCCCCAAAGCTAGATAAGAAAAGCATCAGTTTCAAAACTAGTGTCACTGGCTTGGAAGAAAATCTCAGAATCAATAATAGCACAGCGCCCTTTCTAGACGTGCTGCATCACCAAGACAGTGTGGGAAAAACTAAGATATCAACAGCCCTGAGTTAAAAAGTGACTCTGAAGTGTCAAACTTATAAAGAAGAGTCAGGTATAAAGAACCTTTAGAACAGTCTTACCCATTTTATTTTCTTGCATTTTTTTTCTGTATGTGCAAGAGTGATGTATAATAAAACCTTGTGTTTAAGTAAATTTAAAAGGGCTCTTTCCTTACGTATAAAATAAAAATGTAAGTTACAAGAAAACATTGTACGCTTTTTTAATTGACAGTATTTTTCTTTCTTTGTGGCACATAAAACAATGGTGCACCTTAAAATGAGGGCATCTTAGATTCAAAGTAATATCATATTTTTAGGAATTTCCAGGGAGTCACTGCATGCTGTACCAACTAGTACTGGCTGTTGCTTGTCATCTTTCTGATGCTGTAGGCTTCACGTACTGCAGAGGCCACTGCTGAAGGTCTGTGCATCTCCTGCTGGCACTTTGTCTTACAGGGATCCTTAAAGCAGAGTGATATCTAGCTATGACAGTGTGTGTGTGTGTGTGTGTGTGTGTGTGTGTGTGTGTGTGTGTGTGTGCATATGCGTGTGTGTGTGTGTGTGTGTGTGTGTGTGTGTGTGTGTGTGTGTGTGCTCTGACTCCTGGCGACTCTGTGAATGAAAGATATCACCAATGTTCGGTCCTCAACAGCCCTGCTCAGCCCCTGTAGACTCAGGCCTAGGGCTTTTTTTATGAAGTCAATCCATCTCATACTTGGTCTTACTCTTTTCCTGCCACTTTCTCTTTTTCCCAGCATTGTGGTCTTTTCCAAAGAACCCTACCTTCTCATGATGTGACCAAAGTAAGTCAGCTTCAGTTTTGTCATTTTTGCCTCCAGTGATCTTTCAGGCTTAATTTGTTCCAGGACCCACTTGTCCGTCTTCCTGGCGGACCAGGGTCTCCATCCATAGAGCTCTCCTCCAACACCGCATTTCAGATGAATCAGTTGTTTTTTCCTATCAGCCTTCCTCAGTGTCCAACTTTCCCATCCGTACATAGTAACTGGGAATACGAGGGTGTGGATATCTCAGCCTTGGTCTCTAATGACACACCTTTGCCGTTGGTGACATTTCTGGATTCTTTCATTGCTTCCCTTCTGAGCCTCGGCCTGTCCTGACTTCTTGACTGCAGGATCCATTTGAATTAGTGACTGAGCCAAGGTAAGCAAAATCTTTAACAATTTCAATGTCTTCATTGTCTTTGTTAAAATCGTGTATCTCTTCTGTAGTCATAATTTTTATTTTCTTGATGTTCAAATCCAGTCCTTTTTTGGCACTTTCTTCCTTCACTTTCATCAAAAGTCCTTTAAAATCATTGTTACTTTCTGCCAATAAGATGGTATCATCTGCATATTAAGGTATTGCTATTTCTTCTACCAACAACAATTTTCCACTCCTCCTTTCTCTGAGTCTAGCCCAGCTGTTCATATGCTGTGACATTAAGAACTCTTATTGGAATCTTGTGGATGTGAAGAAAAATGTAATATCATAAATGAAATTTTAACTTGGAATATTTGATAGCATTTTGTATAGAGTCCTTTGCTCTGCTCTTCCACAGAGAGGTTCTTTCTAGATCTCTCCTTGGTCTTGCTTCTCTCTGTTGTTGCAATAACAGCTTAACTCACTAGAAAGGGAATCCCCTTAGCCAATATTGAAACCCCACTAATGCCTAAAAAAACTTGTCATAATTCCTCCCAGTTAAAAAGAAAGGTGGCCTTTCACATTACTATGAAGAGTAGTTTATTTTCTTTATTGACTCAAATTTCTCTTTTCAAGAATACCATTTTTGCTTTACAATTTCATGACTAAGAAACCTATTAAAATGTTTCTCTCTGTAAGGTGTATGTACATTTTCCAAAATCAAATAATGTTTTCCTAAAGATAAATTCTGCTTCCATTCTTAATATAATAGAGAAAATCATTAGGCAGCTTGTTAAAATAGAAGCTTGTTCCTGCTATGCAAAAAAAAAAAAAATCACTGGAAGAAAATATAACAATAACAACAACAACAACAACAAACCCATAAAATTTCAGAGACCTCCATGATGATTTAAAGTTTGATGCTATATTTGCACTAAAAGCTCACTGACATAAACGAGGGGTATTAAGAGAGACTGGTATCCTCTGAAGCCGCAAGAGAATGAGATAGATTTACAAATGGGAAATGGTGAGATTTCATCACAACTTCTACTTCCAAAGTCTCCACAACAGAATAAACTAAACATAGGCAAAGTCACCAATTGTTAACATGATCTATAAATACTGCACATAGGAAATAAAATATGAGTTACAACTCAGTATTTCAAACTTCAGTGTATTAAACTTTAGAGTTGTAAGCTTCACCAAAGGAGCTTGTTAAAAACTGAAAAGTTCTTGGGCCGGCCTAGTGGCGTGTTGGTTGAGAACTGCCTTGGGATGCCAGAGGGCCCTGGTTCGGATCCCACATATGCGGGCCAGTGATGCTGCCCTCTGCAGCCGAGATGGTGAACGGTGGCTCGACCTGGAGCTGGGCTACCGTGGGCTGCTGTGGGCTGCTGTGGGTCGCTGTTGACGGCGATGGCGTAGGCCGGTAGCTGCTGGTAGCTGCCGTCCGGAGGCCGGCGGCTGATCTGCCTCGCCCGGGAAGAGCGCAATGGTGATGCCAACTTGGGCCAGTGAAGCAACATCCTCCACAACTAGACTGAAGAACAAAAACAATAGCAACTTGTCTGTTACCCTTCCCCTGATTCCCCAGTACTGTTCCCCTCCCCCAAATCCCCAATAAAATCTTTAAAAAACAAACAAACAAAAAAACTGAAAAGTTCTAGCTCCTAGCCCCTAATTATTTCTGAATTAGGAAATTCGGTGGAAGGTCTAGAAATTCACATATTTGTCACAAAATGGTTCAAGGCATGACATTAAGGAAAAAAAACTGCTATAAAACCTGTAATCTCAAATAAGAAAAAAAATCCAATAACATATTACAGAATACGCCACAAATTGTTTGGCTATTTGCCTGGATATCTGGATACTTAGTTCAGCAATCAGGTTTATGAAAAAAATAATTTAAAACACTTTTAGACAACTAATGAACAAATTATTCTTTAGTATTTAATGATCTTCAGAGAGAAAAAAAAATGTTAGCATGATAATTTAATTACATTGCTTGGGAAAATATCGGTTATTTAAAATATGTGTAGAACATCACAATTGTGGTCATGCACAGTATATTTGGTGTTCCGCGAAACCTAATTCCAATTATTATTATTATAGAACTGAAATACTGTAGAACTGACATTTCAAAACTCACAGGCCATGTTTGATATGTATATGTACTGTCATTAATATATAGTATGTTCTGAACAACAAAATATTTTTAACACTGAAAGATGTTTGTTGTAAAAATGCATTAAGTGTTTTGTATAACATTTTATTTACTTGATAAATACACAAGGCCGTAATTATTTAATTTAGTTAACTATAAGAGTAAAATACATTATTGTATTAAAAATTATTTTTAAAAATTTATTTTCTCAATTCATCATTAACATTAGGTTTCTCTATTTACTCATCAGGTGAAAATTAAACCCTTTTATGTGCAAGGTACTGTGTTAGAATCTGTAATGGATAAACTGTCCTTGCTTAAAATATAGTAGAAAAGAGAAGATTTTCAATACATGGAAAAATATTATGTTTGGCTGCTATAGTTTACTTTCCTTATTTCCTCACATACAAGAAGAAGTACAATTTTTAGAACATGAATTTGGAATTAGGTGTCAATTAACCTCTTGGATGCTCCATTACTTTATCTGTAAAATTGGGGAAACGTTACCTCCCTCATAAGGTTGTTATAAAAATAAACGACATAATGCGTGTAGCTCAGAGTAGGAGCCTTAGGTTGATTATTATTATTTTTAGTAGTCATAAGATACTCTTGGTTTTACATAAATGACAGGATTTCATGACTACAATCATCTCTGGAGGAAGCATGTTCAGTGCCCTGGAAAATTATTCTCAAATTTCAAGAGGGTCAGCACAAAGCAGGTCAATGAGTTGGAACTTGAACAGACTTCTGAAATAGTCTTTAAAAGAGAAGTATGAGCATGCGCATTGAATTGTGTCATTGTGAAAAACAGCACATCAAAACACATTCACTATCCTTTGTTCATCATTATAGGTTAGCATTAACCAAACTTGGGGAGTTAATTGCTATACACTGAGCCATTGTATTAACTTCTAGCCAATTTGCATTTTATAACCTAGAGTCTTAAATAAATTGTTCCAGTTTCTGATAATGGATATAGCATGCTCTGGTTAAAATGCAAGAAGTAATTTCTAACAGTGCTAGTTTTGTTTGATAATATATCACTTTTATATTACAAGGGAAATCAGGTGGATTACAAATAACAGCTTCTTCCTCATTTCCTAAGATGCAGAATTGAAAGACAATTGATAACAAATCAATATCGATGTTTTGGGAGAGAATTCAGGCAACAGCTGTATATAATAATTTCAGCTTCCACATTAGCGTTCTATGAAGAACAACCCAGGTATTTGTTGTTTCACAAATTTAACACTGATTAATAGGTCTCTATTTCTGCAGCAGTTTTTTGAAGCACATAAGTATAAAAGTAGTAGGAAAATTCAAATGTTAGAGATCTTGAAAACATTGTTCATGGTAGTCCTCTTGTCAGTTGTTAACAAATATGCTTTAGTGTTTTAAAAGTTTGTCAAAATTGGAAAGTTTTAAATACTAAAACTATTATTATTATTATTATTATTATTATTATTATTATTATTATTATTGCCAACTAATTTTGACCTCCCACAACTCCTCACCTTCTATGTGTGGCATGGGAAGCAACTTTTACTAATGCCGGCATTGGCTCAGCGGATTCACATCCAGTTTCTGACTGGCTCCCAGGTGAGGTAGGAATTCGAAAATGTTAAACGCGGAAGTCTTGCTGACTATACAGTCCAGGAATGTCTTTGGCTGAAGCCCCCGCAAAATCCTTAGTGACCACATGGTCTGGGAAGGCCTTTGTCTAGGGCTCACTGCCACAGCTCTCTCTCCCTTCTCCTTCCCTCCCTCCTGTTTCTGTTGTTTTGTATTTTCAAAAATTTAATTTGGTTCACTTCTTAGCCATATCCTTTATATTTTCTGAGATGGCAACTACATCATTTTTTTAAACAAAAGTATCGGTTAAGTATACTTTAATTTCTTAATATAAAGGCGTTTTGTCCTGGAAATGGCAAATCAGTTAAGGTCATTTTCTAAATCAATAACCCTCAGGTGCTTTAGAAGACCTGAAGAAACAGCACTGCCCACCTTCTAGGGGCAGTATTGGAACTCTGGTGTAGAAGACACCCAGTGTTTGTTCCTGACAAAGTTAACCCTAAATAGCAACTCTTTGCTCTATGGTTACTGCTTGGGTTAAAACAAAAGTTTACAGGAAAGCAAACTGAGGTAAACAACAAAGAACTGAGTCTCTTAATCTTGAGAAATTTTATTTTCGATGTTAAAAAAGCTTAAGCAATGTGATTTTTGACATTTGTTTTACTTCAATAACTCTCAAGATGTGCGTTTTCAATCCGATTCCCTTAGTGTGAGTAACATTGATGTGATAGATTTTTTAATTCTTGTTTTGGTAAAAAAAAAATGGAAATTTAAAAAATGATTGTTAAATTCTACATCTGCTAAATTATATTTTCAGATTAAAAGTACAATAATGCATTTTGACATAATTTTTAAAATGTATGTGTAACTAAATTAATATAATTTTAATTAAACTTTTGACTATTTTATCTACAGTATCAAATGTTTATATATTCATGCCCCCCAAAATGAACCCTTTTAAATCTTTTCATTGGGAAAGTGGCAAATGGCCTTGTATCAGTGGATGTTTATATCTGGGCTATTATTAACATGGCATGATGTCTGCATGAGTCTAAAAGAACTAAAAAGTTAGCATAAGAATGCTTGATTGGTTTATTGTGTTAACAGTGCAGTTGACAGAAATAGGGAAGCCAGGAAAAAGAACTGATGGTGGAGAGAAGATGGAAAGGGGATTAAATGTAATATTTAGTAGGCCATTGGATACAACAGTGAAATTTAAGGATCAGGAAGGAATGGAGATAAGGCAAAGTTGCATTAAACCAATTGCATTAGCTAAGCTACTCTATGGGATTGCTGCCTTGGCATCCATTTTGTTTGTCCAAGTGGCCTTTCAGGGACCGAAACTGACAGTAGCTCCAAGCATATGCTCTAGATAACTCCAGAGTCACAATCAAATGTAAGTTCCTGATATGACTTCCCCAAGAACCGTTATGATCATTAGTCTCTCCTGCCTTCCAGAACCTTCTCTGTGGGAGCCCCTTAGATAAGACCTCCTTGGACCTTATACGAGTTCTGACAATTAAGTTTGCAAACTTGTTGTAACACTGTTGCTAACTTTTTTTGGATAGCACAGAGATTATTCATTATGAATAACTGGACAGTTAACCAAGTTTACTATTTGGAAGTGCTGAAAAAACTGTGTGAAAAAGTCAGACAACCTGAACTTCTCGCCAACAATTCATGGCTCTTGCGCAACGACAATGCACCAGCTCACACGGCACTGTCTGTGAGGGAGTTTTTAGCCAGTAAACAAATAACTGTATTGGAACACCCTCCCTACTCACCTGATCTAGCCCCCAATGACTTCTTTCTTTACCCAAAGATAAAGGAAATATTGAAAGGGAGACATTTGAATGACATTCAGGACATCAAGGGTAATATGATGACAGCTCTGATGGCCATTCCAAAAAGAGTTCCAAAATTGCTTTGAAGGGTGGACTAGGCTCTGGCATTGATGCATAGCTTCCCAAGGGGAGTACATAGAAGGTGACCATAGCGATATTCAGCAATGAGGTATGTAGCAATTTTTCTAAGATGAGTTCGTGAACATAATTGTTCAATCTCATACACACCCTACTTCTTTTGGTTTGAATTGACCAATTTGCCCTTAGGGTAGGACCCCAAGGCACTATATCTGTGGACTCTAATAAAAGTATGTGTCTCAGGTCCTATTGTCTGTAGGCATTCTGCCTTGACCTCCCTTTATGGCCCCTCAAGGTGTGTGACATGTACTTCCTACAGGACCCTTGAGTAACAAACTTTTCTATTTCAATTTCTCTTATCGTCTGTTCTTGAACCTTGACTTACCACCTAGCCCCCTGTGCTCCACTTAATAAGTGTTAATTTATCAAAGTCATATACAACATGAGGTAACCGTTTTACCATTTCAGGAATCTTCCAGAATATATTCTGGAATAAGTATAAATTTACCTTAATCTATTCCACTTCATGTATTTATGCCATAAACATTGAACTTCATTACTCTGAGTTTCAATAAATTCTTCTTAATCTGACTTGAAGACAAGGGTTTTTGATACCAGCAATGTTATATGCTCATGAGTTGTAGTAAATAGAAGGATAATGCTCTTGGCAATTAATATTTTATCTGTTCCCAAAAGTTTTATTTTAATGATATTCTTATTTTGGATCAGAATTAAAGTAAAGGTAGGCTGCATGACCTCTTAAATATCCTTCTAACCTAACGATTGAATTACAATTATTAAAGAAACTTACAATTCGTACTGTGCAGTGGCAAGTAAATAACTCCTTTAAACATAAATAAATAAATAATAATTTCTCCTTTCTATATTTATAAACAATTCATGTGTGCTTCACTGCTTCCAAACTTCTTGGTGTCGTTCCAAGGTTGTAAGAGGAAACTTGCTACTGGGTACACAATGTAATTATACTGTAGCCGAGAACCTGCCCTTCCATTGCCTGAAAATCAGAGAAGAGCATCAAGAATATACATAAGAGAATTCAACTCATCATTATTCATGTACCTAGAAATATTGTGCTCTCTCTCTCTGTCAGATAGATAGATAGATAGATAGATAAATAGATAGATAGATAGATAGATAGATAGATAGATAGATAAACAGGTAGAGTCCACGTAATTGATCACTGTAACAGGGCTACAAAAAATAAACACAGGGATTCATATCTTTTCTGAAGAAGGGTATTTTTTATCCCCACTCCCAGATCCTCAACCCCCACTGCTTGGTCTTAAGCCTTGATTTTGCTGATTTGATGGCTATGGCAGGGAGAACACTGAAAGAACAGTAGTGCTGGAAAGGACACAGAGGTACCATTGAGGAAAACATTGGGGGGAGACTGTGGGAGGACAGGTATCCAAGAATAGGTGAAGGAGAGAGAGCGCACTGCACTCCAAGCATGAGAGGAAGAAAGCAAAAACAAACAATTTGAGCTGCCAAGAGGAATGGAATTTGGGTGAAGAGAAATGGATAAAGCATATTTTGTGAAGTTTTTAACTGTATTTTCGTGACTCCTTGCTTATTCCTTGCTAAGAAATTTCAGTGAGTATTTCTTACCCGAATAGAAATCCTTCCCAAGATTTTGTAATTTGGTTCGTGACTTTTTAAAATGCAATGAAAGGGCCCTAACACAAGACCATAAGACTCAGGTATTTTCAAGCTATGTCAGAAACAGGTATTATTTAAGTAAAATTTCATATAATCCAAAAGCCAAGTCAGAAACTGTTTTTCCACCAAAGTGCAAATCTAATGAAACAGGATCATTAGGGAGATGGACTTGCCCCCTCGTTGATTCCAGGTTCTGGGTAATCAATGCATCTGAGATTTTAAACCTAGTAATTATTCAAAGATGAACTTAGAGAGGAAATAATGAGAGGAAGAGTGGTGTGTGTGTGTGTGTGTGTGTGTGTGTGTGTGTGTGTGTGTGTGTGTGTGTGTGTAAAATATTTCCTCTCTGGCTAGTCAAATATGACAGTTCACACTGCCAGTGGGTCTCCACCAAGGGCCCAGAGTTACTGCTTCAAGTCACTGAGTTGAAATGACCTGGCAGATACCAGGCACGTGTAAGCTGACCCACAAGCCTTTGCAGCTTACACATTATTAAGAGGATGTGCAGTTTGTTTCAGTTTCTTCTGCAAGGCAATATTCTATTTATCAAACTTCATTTCCTTAACACTCCAATCAAACTAGGGAGAAACACATAAAATCAAACAAATCAACATTTCTTTAACTATTTCTCATAACACAGGTAACACATATTAGTTTTGCAAAAGAAAAAAGAAAAAGATTTCGGGTAATGAAAAAAAAACAATTAAAATCTTCATAGTTGCTCTTCTCATTTTGGTATATATCACAGGATTACATGACTTCTGACGTCTCTGAAAAAAATCTCCATCCCAATCAGCTGCTCCTTGCTAACCTTCATGGTGTTTCCTCCTGTATGTGACCCCAGAAGACATCCTTATGTAGCACTGTTTTTACTTTGTACATTCTGAAATGTTTTGTAGAGGGCTTGTACTCAGGAAATATGATTTAAAATGGATTAAATGAAATATTTATTCAAGAATACATCAAGATTATATAAAACAGAAAAAAAATAAAACAGAGGCCCTTTTTAAGTATTTTAATATATTTTGCTCAAAGTATAGAGAAATAAAATATTTCAAAAGTTTACCATATTTTGTTCAGTAAAATCAAATAATATGAAAAAGAAGCATAGAAGAGAAAAATTGCATTTACTATTTTAGAATGTTTACACAAATTTGGCTTATGAAGCTGATGTATTAGTTTATTCATTTCAGTTTACTAATGCCAGATGCATCCGTCCAAAAGCACTGAAGGTACAAAGTTAGAAGTTTACAAAATTGCTCACCAATATCTTCATCTATAGTTTCATCAAAATATTAAAATTTTAATTATTTACTACCATTTTAGAAAACCATTTTATCCTGGAATCAGAAAATGTGGTTCTTGTCCTTACTCTGACCTTTAGTAGCTATACTGCCCTTGTCAAGTCACCAAGCTGGGCAGAACTTAGTTTTCTCAATGGTAAAATTGGACATTCTGTTAGTTTTTCAGAGTTGTTTTGAGGATTAGTTGTTCTAACATGAGAAAGTCCTTTGAAGTGTGTTTCTTACATGGGTAAGGACTCATTAGTATTAACCAAATTTGGATTAAAAGGTATATCCCAATCAAAACACTACTTAAACTTGTAATAATATCATAATCAAACTCAATTCCACATATAATTATTGAAAAATTGGAGTTTTTAACAATATTTTCAATTAAACTAACAAATTAATATTAAAATATTTCTCTTCCTCCAGTTGCTGTAATTTTCTATATTAAAATACATATATTTACAGTAATTTTTCAACTAAAAATAAGGCATATTTTATCTTTGGTGAATAACCTATTTCAAAAGTGATTGAAGAGGTTCATTTATTTTTAAATTTAGGGGCGTGTCCACATACCACTATTTGAAAATATTAATTGATATATTTTCTAAAAAACTTAGTTTTTGAAATGTTTGTGTTCATTTCAGTCTAATTTTTCTTTTACTGTATTAATTTGCAATTGAGAATCAGTAGCTCCCAGTGCTATGGAGAACTATGAAAATTATTTCCTGTCAGGCCTTGGTAGTACCTATGCTTTTTAAAGACTGAGAAGCAATCTGCTGATGAATATACTTTGTATCCTCAGAAACACTCAGCATCTGTGCCACCCAAACAGAACAATCCCTCTGACTCCAAAGTCTTCATTCTCAGTCCTCCTTTATGCCATTCAACATCTGTGGAGCATAGGTATAATTAAAATCAACATGAAATAATTATGCCTGTTTTACACCATACTATAATTTAAAACAAGAGTATAGGTGGTTTTTAAATATCCTCAGAGAAATTAACATAACCTTAACAATAAAACTTAAAGATAAAGCTATTAAATTTTTCTATTCAGGTAAATGAAACAAAAAAGAATGAAAACATTCACTCCGTAAAGTTGAAAGAAAATCAGCTGCCATGACTGTCACCTTGAATATCATCTTAATTTATGTTGTTATAATTAAAATCATAAAATTAAGGAGAAAATATTTTATGCATCTCTTAAAACCATTTGATGAATAAATGTCAATGTTTGAATTCAAGTGAATTAAGGTTATTCTATTACAAATATTTAGCATTGTATCACTAAATGGCATTTTCAAAATTACAAGAAGTAGCCACATCTTATTTATGAGGGTCTCAATTTGCCTTAGGAGAAAAATTCACATGTTACAATTTTTTTACACAGAAGTGCTACATCTATGACACGATTTCTTTTCCCTCATTACTAAAGACTTCAGAATTGCAGAGAATAACATTTTCCCAGCTCACCTTCTAGCTGCTCCGTTTGTCCCGGTGAAGTGGAGTTGCCCCTGGTTCCCCAGCCATGGAGGCACATAAATTACTACCAGCTCCTCTGCCCAGCACTCCCGGGGCTTGGCCAGTCCTAGACAGCGTCCTCCCTTCCTGCCTATTGCCAGGGCGAGCTTAGAGAAGCGCAGGATCTGGCCTGGCCATGGCTTGTCGCGGGGACTTCATCTGGACACACCTGGAGCTCACCAAGTGCTCTGCTCAGAGGCTCCACCTCCGACCACTGCCGCGTGACTGGGGACCTGCTGCCCTGGCACTAGAGTGCATGCTTGGCTGCCCGTAAGTCCCCTGGCAACGTGAGAGGGAGAACATTTCTATTTTGGTATGATCGTCTCATGGTCCCACAGAAAATTTGAGTGCAATATGTCAAAGTGATTGAGAAACAGCTTTTATCTGCTGTGACATGCAGATCTAAGTTGTGACAGCCTCAGTTCTCAAAAACTTCACCTGGTCACTTGCATCTGAATCACTTCCTTTAAGGGGTAGGATGAATAACATTTATTTGTTTGTTTATTTATTTATTTATTTATTTATTTATTTATTTATTTATTCAGCTGGAGTCGTATACATTGAAAAGGTCACCCCAAAGCTTATTTAAACTTCCTAGTAGTTTGGAATTTAAAGACGGATTTGAGATTTTCCTTGATTCTTTCTGTAATATCTGACACATTCATTCTGAGTTCTAGTGTGAACTGCTAAAGGGCAGCTTCTCTACTTCTATCTTACTGTCTCTGCTCCATTCTTACCCTACACCAAGGAGGAGAACTATTAAAATAAAATGAAAAAAGCACTGAAATGAAACAAGAATACGTAGAAGTTTCCCCAAAACCTAACCCTATTTAGATCTGAAAAATAACCACTGACACAAAGATAAAATTGTTTTCTTTTGTCTGGCATGGTCTGGAAATAGTAACTAGCGAACCATGTATGGTGAGTACTATTAAAGAGCATAAAAATCCTCCCTACTACCCTCTCCCACATGCAATGCATCAACTCCTTGTGTAACTTCTGTTATTTCTAAAATATGGTCTTAACCCTCATGACTCTGTTACCCTGCAGAGGGATTATTGCAATTGCTTCTTCAATGAAAAAATATTTTTTTAAGTGTAACATTAACCCATACAGAAAAACGTAAGTGTTAGAAAAATTATAACAAAATGAATACACAAAAGAAGTAACCACAACCCAAGTCAAGAAATAGAACACTATTGGCTTTTTAGAAGACACCTCAAGTGTATTTTTGGCCTGTTGGTGCTGCCCAGAGAGGGCCCATGGTTGCTGGTTTCCACGTTACTTAAAGGGAATCTCTCACAGTGTCCGGAGTCCTTGATGTCCTGCAAATGTCCTCGAATTCCTTGCAGCAGGAACCCACTTAGGTGTCACCAGCCTTGACTTCCAAATAGAACAGTCCATCAACCAATGGAAAAATGACGGCGTCTACGTCATAAATCTGAAGAGAACCTGGGAGAAGCTTCTCTGGCAGCTCAGGCCATTGTTGCCTTTCAAAACCCGGGTGATGTCAGGATCCTATTGCCCAGGAATAATGGCCAGTGAGCTGTGCTGGTTTGCTGCTGCCACTGGAGCCACTCCTACAGCTGGACGCTTCACTCCTGGGACCTCCACCAACCTGATCAGGCAGCCTTCCGGGAGCCGAGACTTCTGGTGGTTATGGATCCCAGGGCTGAGCACCAGCTTCTCACAGAGGCCTCTTATGTTAACCTGCCTGCCACTGCTGTGTGTAACACAGACTCCTCTGTACTGTGGGGACATTGCCATCCATGCAACAACAAGGGAGCGCTCTCTGTGGATCTGATGTGGGGGTGCTGGCCCGGGAAGTTCTGCACTTGAGTGGCACCATCTCCCACAAGTCACGCCTGACCTCTGCTTCTACAGAAACCCTAAAGAGACTGAGCAGGCAGAGCAGGCTGCTGCTGAAAGTCTATGACCACAAAGCAATTTCAGAGCGATGGACCGCTCCTGCTCCCAAACTTACGGCTGCTCAGCCTGAGGTCACAAGCTGCTCTGAACGCATGGGCGCCCTTGAGCAATCCAGTAGTTCCCTACTGAAGGCGTGTGCTCAGCCTGCCGCTGATGACTAGCCTGCAGCCCCCATGGCTCAGGCCACTGACAGGGGAGGAGCAGCGACTGAGGGGTCCTAAGCTGTCCTTCCACAAACTCCTAAGCAAAATGGAAATAAGTCTGATGGAAAATAAACAGTTTCTAAAAGCTAAAAAAAAAAAAAAGTACGTTTGCTATCCTATTATTGACAGCCTGGTTGCTCTGGCTCGGACTTCCAATACTATGTTGAACAACAATGGTGAGAGTGGGCATGCTTGCCTTTTTCCTGATCTTAGAGGAAAAGCTTTTAGTTTTTCACCATTAACTATGATATTCGCTGAGGATTTGTCATATATGGCATTTATTATATTGAGGTACTTTTCTTTTAAACCCATTTTATTGAGTGTTTTCATCATAAATGGCTGCATATCTTCTCAAATGATTTTTCTGCATCTATTGATATGGTCATATGATTTTTATCCTTCATTTTGTTTATGTGGTGTATTACATTGATTGCTTTGTGTATGTTGAACAATCCTTGCACTCCTGGAATAAATCCCACTTGATCGTGATGAATAATCTTTTTAATGCATTGTTGTATTCAATTTGCTAGCATTTTGTTTAGGATTTTTGCATCTATATTCATCAGAGATACTGGTCTCTAGTTTTCTTTTTTGTGTTGTCTTTGCCAGGTTTTCAAATCAGGGTAATGTTGGCCTCATAAAATGAGTTAAGAAGTATTGCCTCTTAAATTTTTTAGAAGAGTTTCAGAAGGTCAGGTATTAAATTAACTTTGAATATTTGGTAGAATTCCTTAGTGAAGCCATCTGGTCCTGGACTTTTACTTTTTGGGAGGTTTTTTGATGATGGTTTCAATTTTCTTACTGTTGATTGGTCTATTTAGATTTTCCAGTTCTTTATGATTCAGTGTAGTAAGGTTACATGTTTCTAAGAACTTGTCCATTTCTTCTAGGTTATTGAATTTGGTAGCATATAATCTTTCATAGTATTCTTGTATGGTCTTTTGTATTTTTGTGGTGTCTCTTGTTACTTCTCCTTTCTCATTTCTGATTATGTCTGGGTGTTTTCTCCTTTTTCCATAGTAAAGCTAGCCAGAGGTATGTCAATCTTATTAATCTTTCCAAAAAACCAGCTCTTTGTTTCATCAATCTTTTTCATTGTTTTTTGTCCCCTATTTCAATTAATTTTGCTCTAATTTTTATTATTTCTTTCCTTCTGCTGACTTTGGGCTTTGTTCGCTCTTCTTTTTCTAGTCCTTTAAGATGTAATGTTAGGTTGTTAATTTGGGATCATTCTTGTTTCTTGAGATAGGCCTGTAATGATATAAACTTCCCTTTTATTAATGATTTTGCAGTATCCCAAAAGTTTTGATATGTCATAGTGTCATTCTCATTTGTCTGTATGTATCTTTTGATTTCCCTTGTTATTTCTTCTTTGACCCAGTCGTTTTTTAGTAATATGTTGTTTAATGTCCACATATTTGTACGTTTTTTTTTCCTGCTTCCTTTTTGCAGTTGTACTCTAATTTCAAATCACTGTGGTTAGAGAACATGCTTGGTATGATTTCAGTCTTAAATTTGTTGAGGCGTGTTTTGTAACCTAACATGTGGTCTATCTTGAGAATGTTCCATGTACACTAGAGAAGAATGTATAATCTGGTGTTCTGGGATGAAGGGTTCTGTAAATGTTGATTGTACCCATTTGGTCTAGTGTCTCATTTAAGGATGATATTTCCTTATTATCTCTTTAGATGATCTAGCCACAGCTGTCAGTGGAGTATTTAGGTCCCTTTGTTTACTACTTTACTTTTCAACTTTGTCTAATCTGCTGGTGAACCTATCTATTGGTATTTATTTTAATTCCTATATTTTTCAGTTCTAGAATCTCCTTCAGGGTTTTTTGTTTGTTTGTTTTTTGTTTGTTTGTTTGTTTGTTTTTATGGTTTCCAATTTTTTGGTGGAAACTTCCATCTTGTCTTTACGGATAGATACACGAACTATAACTATTTTAAAATATATCTCTCTGTATCATTACTTGCTTAAAACCCTTCAGTATTTTGCTATTGCACTTTCAAAAGAATGCCAGCATCTTTCCCCTGGCTTAGATGACCATGCGTGGTCTGAGTTCTGCTAGACTCTTTAACTGCATCTATTATGACACCTCCGCCCCCTAATCTTTATATTGTATTTAACTCCACAGCTAAGCTTTCCCTCAAGTCGGAGTCCTTCTCAGGCATTTGGCATCTTTCATACATCATCTTATTAGTGACTCCTCTCAGACCATTTCAACATTTGCTCTTTCCCCTTTTCCAGCCCATTTCTCACATATGCTTTTTTTGCCTATTGTAAATCCAGGTCCTAGTACATTACTTGTCACATAGCAGGCATCAAATATTTGTGAATGAGTAATCCAGTGAATAAAAATGGCATTTATCTTATTTGCCAGTTCTCTTAATAGTAAAAATATTAAAAACATCTAATTATCTACTTTATCTTACTCATCTTTTTATCTCTGTACACCTAGGATATATTAGATACTTGCTTAATACATTTGATAAATTCATTTGAATTGTAAAATGCTCATGAATATGAAATTCATAGAGTATGCGTATATACAATATAGATATATCTATTATATACACATATACCTCCATATCTATGTCCTATATCTATATCCATATAAATGATATAAACATACCAATTCTTATGACAATACCTATTACTAACATTCTTGAACACTTACACAATTTTAATAAAGTAGTGAATTTGACCTTTATAGATTTTCACCAATCATTTTTTCTACAACTTTGAATATCTGTAGTTATAGTAACAAAAACATAATTTTATTATCATTAAAATAAGCAGAGAAGAGATATTTGATTTGCAAGAATTATTTTAAAATGCTGTTTTAGACCAATTTGTTTTTAATATATATTAAATATTTAAAAAACACATGAAAAAATACTTGAAAATTAATAATTTCTCTTTATTACCTAAGAAGAGGTCAAATTGGCAGTCTCCGACACTGGCTCTCCCAACATTTCCTGTGAGTTTTTTTGTTTTGTTTTGTTTTTTTGAGTCAAAGTAGGGTGACACCAAAAACCAAGACTTGGAAGGCAACCTGGTGATAAAATCCAGAAGGAATACCTATTTAACAACAAAAAAATAATACCAAGGAGTTAATTGAAAAACACAATTTGGCTTGCACATTCTCTGAAACATAGCAGCCTGTTAGTCAAGAAGTAGGTTAGAAAGAAATTTTAACTATTCTCTTTTCTCTGAGTTTCATCTTAGAATAGATGTATTTAGCAGATTTATACCAGAAGGATGACTGGCTCACCTACTTAAAACTGTGTGAGTGCTGCTTCCAAAGGGGATGGTTTACTACTGCATTCACTGGCCCACCATTATTACTTATCTTCTTAGATCTATTAAGATACTGTGTTTGCCAGTTAATGGTGAAGGAGTTTGCTAAAAATGGCATGCTGCACCTTTGGATGAGCAGTCTCCTTAGGTGAGGGAAGATATGAAACCTGATAGTAGCAAGGCATGATGGGAATGGCTGCCTTTCACTACTGTACTGGTTCAAAGTGCCTAAGAACCTTGTCATGGCAACAGCAGAGGATTTCATCTGGTCAACCAGGTTATAGCAGTGAATGCCACTAGCCATTGAGAAATTTGGGTACTATCTAACATTAGCATCCATGCTCCATTCCATCCCATCCCAACAATGGGGATCTAGGAGAATGATGCTAAATGACAACCACATAGAGACTAAACAGAGGAAAGAGCATTATTGACATAATACTGCTACTAGGTTTGCTGGGAAACATTAAAGCTCAGATGCAAGGCTGAGATGAATAAAAGCTTGTGGAAATAAGACAAAGTTTTAAGGATACAGAATACAATCTCAAAAATAAAAACCTGTTTTGGAGGTAATAAATAGCCATACTGACAGCAGAGAAAAAAGTCAAGTGATATGCAATATGAACATGAGAAATGCAACCAGAAGATGGGGAAAAGAAGACTGAGTTAAAACAGTAATAAAGAATATTGTCGGGACAGCCAGTTAGTTCAGTTGTTTAGAGAGCAATGCTCACACCACCAAGTTGGCTTGATCCCCGCATGGGCTGCTGAGTTGTGTCCTTTACAACTAGGTTGAAACAACTACTTGACCTGGAGCTGATGGGTCCTGGAAACACACACACAAACATACACACACACACACACACACACACACACACACACACACACACACACGAAGAATACTGTCCATAAGAAGACAATAGCATAGAAATCTAACCTAAAATTATGTTCTTAAGAAAAAAGCCAAAATCTTTAAATGGAAAAAAATATTTAAAACATAATTGAAAAAACATCCTGGAGATAAAAACGGATCAAATTGCACATATTAAAATGGTTCACTGTGGTTTAGGCAAAATTAATTATAAAAGAAAACAATGGCAAACTGAAAATTTGTTTGAATTGTGAAATACAAGGACATAAACTGTAAGTGTGCAGACAGAAAACAAAGAGATTTTAAGTAAGAAACAAAAATCAAACCAGCTAATGCTTCTCTGTAACCCAAATGTCAGTAAACAATGCTTGACATGTGCAGTGTTTTTAAGAAAAAGCACCTTAACCCATGAATGGTGTACCTAGCCGTGCTATTATTGATGTAAGACAGAAGAAAGATACTTTCACAAATGCAAGGACTTAGAAAATATAATAACCATAATTCTTTCAGGAAATGAATCATCAAAAACTTTACTGGTCACTCATGAATTACATCAAAATTAAGAATTTAAGAATGGGAACTTTTGGTACAAGGTTGTTAGTGGCATTCATTGAAACTATTTAAACAGTTATGCAACTGATTGCAAATATAAAATAATGGTTTCTGAAAGGAAACTTCAAGCTGTAAAAACACCATTTAATGAGAATAATTGCAACCTAAAATTCAGGATTTAAAATAAAGACTAAAGTGGAAATTAGAGGGAGAGCAGATATTGTTTTTTAATATTTATTTATTTATTTATTTATTTATTTATTTATTTATTTATTTTTTTAGCTGAGTCATCCTGCCACCTGTTGGCAGCTCAGCGGCAGCTCAATTCAGGCCAGGAATCAAACCGGCAACCCTGTTGCTCAGAGCTTGCACTCTTGAGTGAGCTCTTAACCAACTGAGCCACTTGGCTTGCCCTGATATTGCTTTTTTAAAAGCCACCATTATCATCCTATCTATCACATAAATAAAATGTTAGAAGATACTGTTTTATTTTTTATTTGGATAATTAAATTTTTCATATTAAAGTATTTTTAAAATAATATTTTAAATATTCATAAAAGCATAGAGAGTAATAAACATGCATAAAAGCACCTCATTTTATTAAAAAATAAAAAACATTAAAGAAGCAGCTCATGGGCCGGCCGAGTGGCGCGATGGTTAAGAACTCGCTTGGGATGCCAGAGGGCCCCGGTTCGGATCCCACATATGAGGGCCAGTGACACTGCCCTCCACAGCTAAGATGCTGAACAACAGCTCAACCTGGAGCTGGGCTGCCGTGAGTCGCCGGCGACGGTGTAGGCTGCAGCCCCTGTGGCAGTGGGTTGCCATGGGCTACCGTGTGTGGCCAGCAGCCAGCGTGAGCGGCCAGCAGCCGCAGTGAGCGGCCGTCCAGAAGCCGGCGACTGATCTGCCTCGCCCGGGAAGAGCGCAATGATGGTGCCAACTTGGGCCAGTGAAGCAACGTCCTCCACAACTAGATTGAAGAACAAAAAACGACAGCAACTTGTCTGTTCCCCTTCCCCCAATTCCCCAGCATTGTTCCCATCCCCCCAATTCCCCAATTAAAAAAAAAAAAAAATCTTTAAAGAAGCAGCTCATGGTACTTTGTATCCATCCCCCATATGTTCACTCACCTCCCTTTCCAGTTTCTACCACAATCCTGAAGGGTATTTTGCTGTTTGATTTCTATGGTTACCAAATATGTTTTCATCCTTCACCAAAGCAGAAAACTGATTTATGTGTTTTAATTTCTACAGAATGTATCATGATTTATGTATCATTTTTAAATGATATTGAGTAAAAAATGCAAACTCCAGCATTATGGAAATCTTATAGCAGTTAAAATGAACGAACTTGAATTATGTGTACTAAAATAAATGAAACATAAAAACATACAGTATAAAAGCTGATTTTTGTAATAACTTATGTATAATCTATAGTATTGATAAATGTAAATAAAAAAAATTTTTAATGATTTTATTGGGGAATCGGGGAAGGGGAACAGACAAGTTGCTGTCCTTTTGTTCTTCAGTCTAATTGTGGAGAACATTGCTTCACTGACCCATGTTGGTATTATGATCATTACTTTCTTCCCGGGAGAGGCAGTCTGTCGCTGGCCATTGGACAGCCACTCATGACGTGTCACTGGCCCTCATGTGGGATCCAAACCAGTGGCCCTGCTGCTCAGAGCTGGCGCTCCAAAGCCAACTCTTAATGACTTTTGCAGCTGTGTAGTTTTTTGGTATATAAATATACCAAAATTTATTTATCCATTTTTTGGTTAAAGGACATTTTGCTTGTTTCCAGCTATTTCTTTTTACAGGTAATTATATAATGGACATCTTTGTACATATCTCTTTGTGTGATTACTGAAAGAATTCTTCAAAGTATGTACCTAGTAGAAGAAATGTTGGAGCAATGATTATGTACATTTTCAACTTTTATAAGTATTTATTTTCAAGTTATGCACTAAAGATGTTGTACCAGTTTATACCAGTTATATATGAGAAATCATGTTTATACATACTCTTACAACATGTAACATTCTTCAGACTTAGAAATATGTACTTTTCTCCCTGCTAATGAAGTTCAACATTTTTTCACATATTTAATTGGCATTATTAATGTTTATTCTTCTATAACTCATAAATATAAATTAGATATGCATGTCTAAATTTAAAATATATACATATACATATACATATATATATATGTGTGTGTGTGTGTGTGTGAGTGTGTGTGTGTGTGTGTGTGTGTGTGTGTGTGTGTGTGTGTGTGTGTGTGTGTGTTCCCATGTTAAGTTGGTGTTTTTGGTGCATTGTTGTTTTTAATGTAGATTGCAGGAGTTTATATATGACCTGGATACTCCAGATTTGTCTGTTATGTCTTTCTGCTGTGTCATATTTTCACCAATTCTTGTGTGTCTGTTTTATTTCTGTCAGTAATTCTCTTTATAATTTATGCTTTCTTGTCTTGTTTGATAAATTGATCTGTACTCCAAAGTCATAGACATTTTAAAATATTTTATTCTAGAATTTTAAGTTTGTGCTTTACATTTAGGTCTATAATTAGGTATACCATATATCCCATTCTGCAAAACAAGATCTGAAAGGTTTTAGAATTTTACCCAGATATTTCATTGCATAATGAAGTATTATGATAAATAGCTGCATTAAAGTTACCGATTATTTCTTTGACAGACCTCCTCTAGATTTCCAGTTTCTGCTAGTATCTTGTGTGGCAAGTCTCTTCAATTGTAGTGACAGAATTCTAACTTTAAGTCACAACTAAATCTGAGAGATGGCCAATTATAACTCTTCTCTCTTTTCCCAACCTTTTCTAGGTGCAGTGTTACCAATCCCTCCTTTTCAAGTGTAGCCTGGCAACGAAGTGCTCTCAGACATGAGGAACCAGGAACAACTGATTCCTCCCAGTATTTGTGTTTGTAAAAGTATTTGACTCTCTTTCCCTTGCCAGCCACTTGGTACATCAGCCAGTCCTGCCATGGTCTGTGAGATGCAGTGTTTCCAGGCTGTCAGTCAGTGGCTTCAATGGAGATTATGTGATAGGTATTTGTAAAATGTGTGTGGGAGATAGGCTGAGCATTCTCCTCTAGTGTATGCAGTGAGAGGTCTGAACTATCTTGTTTGAGTGGCTTTCTAATTTATTGCATGGTGTAAATCTACAATTATTTGTTTATTGTGTGGTCATACTTTTTAATTTTGCAATGAGCCTTTTTTGCATCAGTGACATCAATATAAAAAGTACATATTTAACCAAAAATTAAGCATTAAATTTTTGTTTCTTAATAAAGTTGAAGAAAAATGTGATGTGCAGGATAAGTCTGTTAACATTTGTCACCCACTGTAGGGGCCCTAGTAATAACACAAGAAAATCAGAAGATATAAATCTGTTAAAGACGTATCAATATCTTCCTCAAAGCTGAGTGGTTAATCAGAAAATACTAAAGATGACAATCTAAGATGTGTAGATGCACAAGATGGATTATGTATTATTCTGTCAATATTACTCTCTGACTTTTCATTTAGATCAAATGACTATCCTTGTAAATTAATTTCACTTATTTTCAAGCCAAGTTTTTTCACATATGTGTGAAAAGTGCATTAATAGTTGCTAATATGTTATTTTGTTTGACAGAAGTAAAATTTTGCAGAGTTAAAAGATAGTTTTTCTTTCCAGTGTTACCAAATGCTTCAAGTAGAAAGAAGATCAGTTAATTTGACTTGAATCACATCTTAATTTTTCATCTTTTTAATAAATCAAAGTGAAGTTATTGGACATCCATTCTGCCTGAGGCACAGCAGATTTTATTTTTATTGCTATTATAAATTGTTAAAATAATCAACAATGAATATAATATTACTCATTTTATGATAATAATGTGAATACAAAGTTTTGTGGCGCACAGAACAATGTAAAACAATGTTGGTACTAAGTTAAACTCAAATTAAAATTATATGGTTGGAATGTAAATTGGTGAAGCTTCTATGGAAAACAGTGTGGAATTTCCTCAAAGAATTAAACATAGAACTATCTTATGATCCAGCAATTCCATTTGTGGGTATTTATGAGAAGGAAATGAAAACATTAACTCAAAAAGATATCTTATCTACACCTCCATGTTCATTGTGGCATTATTCACCACAACCAAGATAATGAAACAATCAAAATATCCATTGACAGATGAATAAATGACCAAAATGTGGTATATACATACAATGCAATATTATTCACCCTTAAAAAGGAAAAAAATTCTGCCATTTATAATAACATAGATGAACCTGGAGCACATTAGGCTAAATGAAATAGTCTAGTCACAGAAAGGCAAACACTGCATGGTTTCACTTATATGGAGTATTTAAAATAGACAAACTCATAGAAACAATAAAATGGTAGTTGCCAGGGATTGAAGGGAGGGAGAAATGGGGAGTTGCTTTTGGGATAAAGTTTCAGTTATACAAGATGAGTAAGTTCTAAAGTTCTGCTGTACAACATAATGCCTATGGTTAACAATAGTGTATTGTACACTTAAAATTTTGTCAAGGATACATACCATATTAAGTGTTCTTACCACAGTAAAAAAAGACGTATCTAAGAAACATATAAAAATATACTTACAGTTAGTTGCAGTGCAAAAGTAACTGAACCACTAAATGTGATGGTGCTAATATTGAATAAAACAAAATACTTCAGACTGTGAATACATGATTTCTCTTTGTGAACTGTCATCAAATGCACCTTAGAAGTATTAAAGCCTTTGAATATCTACTTTTCAATCAAACTAGACATCCTAAAAATATCCAACTTTAATATGAATTTTTCATGTAAGTTTTGGTTATATTTTATTCAACATCCTTTGGAAGCTTTTAATCAAAGTATTCCACAAAAGGGATGCTAAGCAACTTCAGGTTTTGAAGATTTCGGGAAATTGAAACTAGAAAACACACAGCTTGCAAACAAACTCATCTTTACAAAATCTTTATATAAAGGTCCAGAATAAATGAGACCTCAGATGGCATACGGGATTTATTTTGATTTATGGAAAGAATATTTTCATGAAGCTCCTGTTTTTAAATTAGATATATTTTTTATTCTCGGAGTATGGAATAAAATTGATAAGATTATTGTTATAATTTTGCAATATCTTAATTTGCTGAAAATTTCAAAATATTCATAACTCAAAAAACCTTATTTCATAATTTAAAGAAAAATTGGATAAGATATTTCAAATGGAGGCAGACAATACTCAGGCAAATTATTTTTCTTATTGTAGTTTTAAAAAAAAAGGAGAAAGAAATTGAGCAAATTTAGTTCTTTTGTTTATCCACTAAGCTAGACTGTTGAATATACAAAATTGACTTTAATAAACATGCTGCATAAACAACATCATTTTGACAGAGTTTTCCCCAAGTCTGTCCCAAATAGGGATATTAGGGAAGGATACTCACAGGATTTCAGGAACTGGAGTTAGTTATGGATGGTTTTATGGCAGAAGTTAGAAAGCATAATCTGGGCAGAGATGTGTCAGATTTATAAACTGGGTGACTTACTGAAATGGTCAGTAGTTTTGGAACATATGGATCTGTGTGGTTACGGCTACTATTATCTTAGCTTGCCACATGCATTCTAAAATATGTTACAACATTTTAGTTGTAGATAATGGTTTGATACAGTTTATCTGTTTGCAAGTCACAGTTCCTTCCTTCCATTCCTTCCTTCCTTCCTTTTTTCTTTCTTTCTTTCTTTCTTTCTTTCTTTCTTTCTTTCTTTCTTTCTTTCTTTCTTTCTTTCTTTCTTTCTCAGGATGTCATTTTCTGCTTCAAGTCTCAATGAGTATACATCTACACAAAAATTTTAATGATAGAATAATATTCCAAATGCTTGAATGGACCATAACTTATTTAACCATTCCACTATTGTTGGGCACATACTCATAGAGGATTTTCGTTTTGTTACTATTAGATATTGCTTATCCTTGCACCTATATCAGTGAGCCCTCGCTAGTTATTTCCTTAAGATAAAGTCCTAGAATTGGGATTGCTAGGTCAAAGTAAAGGAATTTTTAAAAAAAGGTTTCTGATACAAATGATCAAAGTACTCTCCAGAAACTACATCAGCTGAGCATGAGTTTTTTGGTTTCCCTCCACCAGGTAAAAGCTAATTCATTCACTTATTCATTCAACAAATGTTTATTTAATGCCTGTTATGTGTCAAGTTCTGAGTAATACTGGTGTACACAGCTTACACTGTCCCGGTCTTTATGAAGCATGGCGGTGAGGAAATTAGAAGCGCTTACAATGTGTTCCTACTGTGTGTTGGATCCATCTCTTTAGGTGCCTTGTGAGGAGAGTCTGAGACAGCTGCATACTGAGGCAGGACGAGGAGAGAGCGAGGCCTTTATAATACTGCCTAGGACAGGGCGCTTGCCTTTATGCCACGTAGACACTGAAAAAGGCCAACAGCTGTCTTGATGCTTGCCACAAAGCTGAGAGGACGCTCACATAAAAAGCCTGGAGGCACCCTACAGAGGCAGAAGCAAAGCCAGGCTGAGAGAGGGAATAGGACAGTGATTCATGCTGGTTTCAGGAAATGATGTAGTAATTACAGTGCAAGAATCTGCAAAGAGAATCTCAGGAGAATCCACAAAAATACCCCGTAAGAGAGAGCTGGTGTGTGGATGTTTGACATAACAGAAGGTGCCACCAGCCAGGTTACAACAGCACCCGTCTCCTAAGAGTTTCTGTATTCCCTTTCAATCCTTTTTTCTCTAAGGCTGAAAGAGCAATAATAAAAGTGAGATTTTGGCCCCATTCTTCACTGAAGTTCCCCCAGCCTGCAAGTCAGGCCTGAGTTAGGGGAGGAAACGGCTTTGAATTAGATGAAAGTTTGAGATTTTAATTTAATTTGAGCTAGAATTTTTATTACCTGAAGTTGAGGTGATTCTTACAGCTGGGAGTGAATGCAAAGCTACAGATCTGCCTGAGATACAGCCAGAGGGAAATGAACAAGATCAACAGAGAAAGGGCTTCCGAGGACAGTAAATAGGTAAAAACAAAGCTGTTTTATGGTTGTACTTCAAGTTTTCTCTGTGCAATGAACTGGTTAAACAGGCAGTTACAATTAGATCAACAAATGCCATCAAAGTGAAGTCAACTATGTCATTCATATATATATATATATATATATATATATATATATATATATATATATATATATAAAATCAGCTATATACAAAGGGTACTAACCTAGATTTCAAAGCCCAGGAAGGTTTCCTGTGAAATATAATTTTGCAATTTTGAAAACTGAAAATACAAATGAAGGAACCCTGACTGTGGGAATTGGCCACTTTTATAATAGGCAGTGAGCAAGACTTCTTTTTTTCTGGGGAGTGACCAGCAAAGCAGGGGTTAAAAAATACACTCCTTCAATGCATTCTCTCACTTCCAAGAATTTTCAGATATGTAAACCATTCTGAGAAGTGGCCCAGGTGAAAGGATGGCCATAATTTTGTTGCTTTGGCTGTTCAGCAGGAAGTGTCAGAGTAGCTGTACCCAAAGGTCCAGTTGACAAGAAGAGATCAGGCCACCCACCTTTTTGTTTACCCTGACAGTGTTCCTATAGCGAACAGAGTAAATTCGTCAGAGGCCCCCTGCTTCTCAGACTCCTGCCTTGTAGCCAGGTGAATAAAATATGAGCAGGAGTTACCCAAAATGGAGGGAGGAGTGAACAGATGTTGAAGAGTGTTATAATCCGTATTTTAAAAAATTTAGATTCTATCTTGAGGGGAACAGGAACCACTAAGAAGATTTTAAACATGGGAGTGGCTTTGATTGCAATGAGAAAATTAAAATGGAGAAAATATCAGAACTATATGACCACTTAGGAGGTAGTGATGGTAATTCAGCTGAGAAATTATAAGAAGCTGATGTAAGCTACTAGCAGTAGGGACGTAAATACGTGGACACATAACGGGGAATTAGAATAACCAGAACTTAAGTGGCAGCTGGATATAGAGGACGTAAGAGGGTTCCTGGTGGCTGGGTGCTAAGGGGCCTGCTGCACTTTACTAATCTCATAGCATGTAGTCAATGAAAATTATAAGGGGAAGCTACCCAATCTTTTTAAACGGTAACTTCTTCCACCTACAAATACAACCATACGGTGCCTTAGAATCTGACACAACAGACTAGCACCCTTCTTCAGTTAGAAGAATTAAGAAGGATGAAAGGGAAGACCTCAGAGGGAGAGGGTGTTTGGGGGAAGAAGTACCCTGAGACGGAAGGGCTGTTTTGGAGCATTATTTTCCCTATAATTCTCTGGTGATCCTTTAGATCACCTGCTGAAAAGTATATCAAGCTGAAACCAGTGATTCGGTCCTGGAATCATATAATGGCCAAGTCTGCATTAAGGTCTTCACTAGAACTTCTTCAACACCCTAAGATATCTCTGGGAAAGGAGGGCAGGCAGGGTTCTACACGCTGTAGGTCTGATGTGGTCGTGTCACCAGAAGAGTCCTCAGAGTAGAGGTCGCAGTAGTCCAGGGTATTGATATCAGCAGTGACCTCTGATGCTCCGAAAGTCTGTGATATGGGAAGAGGGAATATGGTGAAAGGCATCAATAAAAGAAGTTTGTATTTTGATCCAAACATTAGCACTAGGGTGAGTTTTATGTAAGTTTTGACTCTACTACCAATAGCTGATTTATTATTATCTTTTTGGAGACTCCATGATTTAAGCAAACATGGGGGTGGCTTAGTTCAAGGTCCCTGGCAGCCTCATGCTCTCAGTAACACTAAGCAGTCTCCGGTCCTGTCACCTCAGCTCCAGATGCTCCAACTCATCTTAGGGTGAAGACGCAAGTCCAAGTTGAAGATGGTTAGGCTCTTTCCGTAGTTTGTGGAGAAGCTGTAAGGATCACTGATGAGATTACACATGTTAGCAGCTCAGGTCCCTGGGGGTGCCTGAGAGTACTAATGGAAGGAAGATACTGGTCCCAGGATGAGCAAATGATCTTTTACTTTTGAATCAAATAGTTGATTGGCTTTGCTGTTTTCATTTGTTCTTTTGATTTTCAGGGGCAATAAAAGAAAGAGTTGAAACATGTTTATGGCTCATTTTCAATGAATGAGAGCAACGAACTCAAGTATTTTTCCCCTACTTTAAATTAAAAGTTAAAATTATAAATTTATGCAAACATGGACAAGTTTTTTACTGTGACTTTTATATTAGATAAAAGAAGGAATCAAAATCTTTTTATTCTGCAAAGGTGATTATAGGCACTTGAGGTTAGATTAGGAATTTTATTATTTGTAAGGAAGCAGCTCACCCTGAAGCTCCTATCCTTCCTATGTCTTTGCCAACTAAGAGTAAACAGGTTCTGGAATTACTTTTACATGCAATTTGACATCCTGAAAAACATAATGACTAAACAAAAACATGTATGAACAAGCAAACAACAATAAATGACCATGAAACAAGGTTTCAATAGTTGAGAAGTAAATTATCTCATAGGCCTTAGTCTACAACTTTTCTAATCATCATCTCTGTCAATAAAATCTTTTACTCATGATAGTTACATTACAGTATATTTCTTCAAAGAGTCATTTTGAAATTTATTATGAGTCACACTGAAATGATCTGTGAGTCATGACCCACAATCCAAAATGTTAGCATCCTCTGACTCCATTGTATAAAATCTTAACACATCAAAATATAATTTCATATGTTGCCAGTTGGTTGAGGAGCACCCCACTGATATTTTCACTGTACTTCAGTCTCTCTACACTGCCCTGCTTGCAATGCTTAAATGTATTGTGGAAAAAGTTCATGGACACCTACCAATAATAGAAAAATACGTAGAATTTTGAAAAGATGGTAATGTAATTTCTAGGTATCTTTTATGTTAGATCACATATTCCTATCTGTCTGTAAATGTTATTATAGGCTTATGATATCCTCAGTGGTTCACTAGGTAATATGTATATTCATAAGAAACCAAAGACATGACATTGATCCTCTAGTTGTTTAATATTTTATCTGTAAAACAGACAAATGTTGTGTCTATTAAGGAAAACTGTGTAAAATGCCAGATAGTATGCCTATATATCAATATTTAAGTTGAAAATTGTACATTACAGGTGTAGGCACTGAAAAGATGGAATGATTAATGAGGGCAAGAGAAATAAAAGGAGGCTCCATTAAAAAAACAAGGCTTAAAATTGATTTTGAAGAATGGATAGAATTTATGTAAGAACAGTGCAATGGTTTATAAAGCAAGGGATCAAACAGGTGCAAGATGTCGTGGTTGAGGACTGGAAAGAAAGGAGTCTAACCAGATTTAGGAGATGACAGCTGTAAAAGCATGGGAAATATGTTGAAAGAGGTAAACTGAGGTCACACGGTTATATTGTCGCTGGATTTGGGAAACAGGACCCTATATATTCTTGCCATCATGCATTTCAGTAGACATTATGTACTTATGTGACAGGCAATGTGTTAGACAAAGGAAGTATCTGAGAAACAAGGTGGGGGAATGATAAGTAGTTTGTTTGGCAGAATCAAATGGTATGTAGAACAGTAATTTCTCCATTTCTCTGCAGAAAACATGTTTATTAAGAAATAGCCACATAGAGCAAGTTTCTAGAAGGAACAAAAACATTTCAGGGTCCTGGATAAGGCACTGTATTAATCAGGATGATTTGGTTTTTTTAGGCCATTTGCAGGTTCTCTAAAAATCCTCCATCCTGAATCATCAGTGCGGCTCTCAGCTGCTGAGTTATATTGCGTGTTATACTCAAAATGTATATTAGTTTTCTTCCAAGGGAGGCTCCCTAGCCAACTACCTTTTTGTCTTTGATTGAGCTAACTGTAAATTTCTATTAGGTTTAAGAATGTTTCTTTCTTTTATAATACTACAAAGTGTTTCAACCCAAAATGTAATGTAAACAAATGTATTTTCCACAGCTGGTGGGTGTGAGGATGAGAGGCGTGTGGAAGGGGCTGGGAATACCGTATTCTGCCGTGTATAATGCATACCCACATTTTTGGCCCAAACTTTCAGGGAAAAAAAATCTTTCATTTTACTTTTTTAATTCAAATTTTTATTCGTTTACATTTAGGCACTTGTTTTTTGTATTATAAATGACTTTTAGGATTTATTTTTTAGCATATTATGGTACAAGAAATTTTATGTAATAAATAATTACAAAACACAAGAATAGATACAAGGTACAAAAAATGTTATGTACCGGTAACAAATTTACAATATTTATGCACCATAGAAGGCCAAGAACTCTGTTGTTGCCAGTTCATCATAAGTTCAGCGAAACCAACTATCATATTCTAGGGTATTATTTTGCATACGAATATTGTTATTGATTTCTAGAGTTACACTTTTAACTCATAAACATAAATAAAATAATTAAACACTTTTATATAGATACAGAATTAGTACTACCCATGTATAATGAGCATCTTTATTTTTCCTTCACAAATTTGGGCACAAAAGTGTGCATTATACATGGCAAAATACAGTATATTTATGCAGCTAAAGCAGAAGTGCTTCAGATGCTCAAAAGGTAAAGCAACAACTCAGCCTTTCTTGAATTTTACTTGTTAAAATCATTTTCTTTTCCTATGAATAAAACTATAACTGGAACTATAAATTACAGAAGTAATAGAACTCTGTAATTGCCCATGTTGCAGATGAAAATGGTTTAAAGTTCCATTTTGGAAGGAATTCACTCTGACATTCTTTTTTTTTTTTTTTTTAGCTGAGCCATCCTGCTACCTGTTGGCAGCTCAGTGGCTGCTCAGCTCGGACTGGACTCGAACCACTGTTGCTCAGAGCTCAAACTCTTGAGCGAGCTCTTAACCAACTGAGCCACTGAGCCGGCCCTTCACTCTGACATTCTTCAATGGTGCATATATACTCTGTACCAGTACCAGTGATTTCTAATATTATGGCGACCATAAGAAAAAGAACCATAAGAAAATATTTTTTTTTATTTTTTATAAATCTTTAAGAAAATATTTATTTCTTGTGGTGACCACAAGAAATATATATATATTATATATATATATATATATATATATATATATATATATATATATATACACATAATATATATATATTGTGTGTGTGTGGTTTTTTTTAAAGATTTTATTTGGGAATTGGGGGAGGGGAGCAGACAAGTTGCTGTCCTTTTGTTCTTCAGTCCAGTTGTGGAGGACTTCACTTCACTGGCCCATGTTGGTTTTATCATTGCACTTCTCCCAGGTGAGGCAGTCGCTCACCGGGCCCTGGACGGCTGCTCACAGCAGATCTTGGTAGCTCACGCCAGCTGCCAGCCACTCACATGCCAGCCACTCATGGTAGCTTTTTATAGCAGCCCATTGCAGTTCCACTGCAGCCTACACCATCGCTGGTGACTCACAGCAGCCCAGCTCCAGGTCCAGCTGTTGTTCACCATCTTAGCTGTAGAGGGTGCAGCGTCACTAGCCCTAATGTGGGATCTGAACCAGGGCCCTGTTGCTCAGAGCTGGCACCCTAAGCCAACTCTTAACCAATGTGCCACTCGGCCAGCCCAAGAAAATATTTTTAAGTGATAACACAATAGCTATTGAGATATGACTTTGCAAGTTAGTAGGTGATGGGTTAATTTTTTTGCAGGAAAAAAGTGCTTTTCATCTTCACTCACTCAGGGAGATGAGTCAGAGTAATTGGACAAGTCTGAGGTCCCTGGGCTTTGCAAGGGGCACAGGTGAAAATGTAACTTGTGAGAATTGCAGGCTAATTATCTTTCATATATGAAACAGTGATCAGATGTTTTCTTCTGCATAAAGTAAGAATTTGTGGACAGCTCAATGGAGTTGATAGTAAATAGCACATTTTTAGAGGCTATACAATCTCTAGCTTATGCTGATTTGGGTTTTAATTTCTGATTTGACTGAAAGATGTTCTTGTAAAATAAAATATTGATAAATTGAAATATCTTAATGAACTTGTTTTAAAAAGACTTTTCAAATGCACATAAAACCATAATGAGATATGACCTCACACCTGTCAGTATGGCCATCATCAATAAATCAACAAACAATAAGTGTTGGTAAAGATATGGAGAAAAGGGAACCCTTGGGCACTGTTGATGGGATTACAAATTGGGGCATCCATTACAGAAAAGAGCATGGAGATTCTTCAAAAAATTAAAAATAGAACTGCCTTATGACCCAGCAATTCTACTCCTGGGTATTTATCCAAAGAAATCCAAAACACCTTGAAAAGATATATACACCCCTACATTTACTGCAGCACAGTTTACAATAGTGAAGCTATGGAAACAATAGAAATGTCCATCAATAGATAATTGGATAAAGAAATTGTGAATATATATATATGTGTGTGTGTGTCATATATATATATATATATATAGTATTCTGCCATAATAAAGAATGAAATCTTACCATTTGCAACATCATGGATGGACCTAGAAGGTATTATGCTAAGTGAAATAAGCCAGACTGAGAAAGACAAATACCATACGATCTCATATGTGGAATCTAAAGAACAGAATAAACAAACAAAACAGAAATAGACTCATAGATACAGAGAACAAACTGATGGGAGGGAGTTGGGGGGATAGGGGAGAAGGTGAAGGGATTAGGAAGTACAAATTAGTAGTCACAATATAGTCACAAGGATATGAAATACAGTATGGGGAATATAGTTAATAATGTTGTAAAGAGTATATAGGGTGCCATGTAGGCACTGGACTTATCAGGGGGAATCACTTCATAAATTATGTAAATGCCTGACCACTACTCTGTACACCTGAAACTAATATAAAGTAATACTGAATGTCAAGTATAATATATACAGTCATGGGATGTAAAGTACAGCATAGGGAATATAGTCAATGGTGTTGCATTCCCATGTGGGGCTGATGTCCATGGTTGAGAGATCTTTCTATTTTCTTCCAAGAGAAGTAAAAAATCATAATTTCATAAGAAATATCTGGATTTTTAAATACTGGCATTTAATTAAACATTTAAAAAAAATGGTACAGGCACAAAAATGCTCATCCACAATCCAGATCCAGCAGTTGGCTGCTAGTTTGATGCTTTAAATAATCTGGAATGGGGTGTGGGGTGGTCTCTGATGAAATGGTACACAAGACCAGTGAGTTTTGATGAGGGTATGAGAGAGAGATTTGGGTCATCCCATTTTGTTCATGGAGAGAAGACCCAAGCTCTTGACCTATATCATTATTTTGGCTTTTTCAGAAGTAATAAAAATCACACATTCTCAATACATATACAAACCAGTCACCATTCTAAAAGTGTTACACATTTACTTATTCCTTGAAACTGCTCTGAGAGATGGAGACAATTTTTATCTCTTTTTACTGATGAAGGATCTGAAAACCAGTTAAGCTAGGGCTGTGCCCAGAATCCCACTTCAATAAAGGGAGGGGAAAGGCCTCGGGGGAGCGTGCTATGAGGCCAGTGCACCCAGGAGTGGGGCGAGGGGACTGCTGAGCGCTGTGGTTTTGCCTGGGATCCGCCTTACCGGCACCCACTGACGCTTCCCGGTCCCAGCAAGCCACTTCTAGGAACTGGATAACATCCTACCCTGAGCCTGTCCTGGTAGCAGGAAGTTGGCCAGCTGGCAGGCTGTTTGGCTCTGCAAGTGCTTCTGTATGTTGTCGTCGTCCTTCCCTCATCTCCACGCTGCCCACACCAGCCCATCTGTTCAGTCACTCCCCCCCCCCCCCCCCCCGCCCTGCATTGGAGTGCAGCCACCAATACCGAAACAGAAGAGTGCAATGCTATAATGTGATTGTTTTTAAAAAATCAAGTTTGCACAGAGAATGCATTGCTGGCAAGAAATCTGTCAGGTCACAGCTGTTTAACCGTGAGTCCTCTGTCACTCGGAGCACATGGACCAAAGAAACAAAACCCACGCACCAACAAATAAATAAAGTTATGCAAACTCAGAGACGCCTCCCCTCAAATATTTGCAGGAAACTTTTACACTTGTGAGGTGAAGGGTATGTGGCATCACTGCATCAATATGTTATTAGGTTTTTTTAAGGAACTCTGAGAATGTGAGCATTTTGAAAGTGAATGATTCCCTCTGTATAGACAGCACTGCATTTCACCAGAGTTTAGAAAATTGTACATGTTCCTTGCCAAACAAGAAAAAAGACTGAATAAGTTAAATTTGTTTCAATAGGACCCACCAACAGACCCTTTAATAGGCCCAACAGGAGAAATAGACAGCTGTCAAACAAAAAATTTCAAAACTTCTGACATTCCCAGAATATATCTTCCAATTGCCTGTCATGGAGCCTGAAACTTCTGTTCTATCAGGATCAGGCATCATGCCCATGAAATAGTAATAAATGGTCATGAAAATACGTTAGCACACATTGACTGAGTTTCTTATAAAAAGAAAGTCTTTGTTTGGGGCTCCAAATGGAGACCTTGTGTTGCCCTGCACATTAGACGTGCTGCCAAAAGGAGAAAAAATAGCACCAAGAGAGAAGGAAAATGCAAAAGAAAACTTCTCCATTCTGACAAATTTGCCCAGGACTGATCATGCTGCCCTGCTATTTTCTTGGAAAACAGAAAAGCAAATAGAGAGAAAAGGAAAAGAATAGACAGTGATTAACAAAACAAAACAACACACCTACCAACCAACCAAAGAAAGAAAGAAAGATACAAAGAAAAAAACAACTGAAAACATTGAGGGCTTATATGTATTTTAACTGTTTAATTTAGAATGTGCATACTACCAATTTCTCTTGGTAAGACAGCTATAGAGATAGGTTTTTGTCTCTTACTTTGAAACTATGCAATTTATTGGAAAGTTTTTAGAAGATGAGTATTTCTTTCTCCATCACCTCCCTGCATTTTTTTTTATCAATAATATCAATAATTACTGATTCAGGCTCTTTCTTAACCCATCCCATAATGGAGATCTACTGCCCACTCTGGCACCCTTTATGTTGTTAGATAATTATCTTAAAAAGGTAACCCTAGTCATATAGCTTCTCCTTGTTAATTTTGAAGGCACAGAGAGTAAGTGAGTGGAAAGGGTGAACTAATGCTCTTTGCCTCACTGGACAAAAAATGCCTCAGAACAGTGGCAACCTATGAACCTTCCTATTCATCAGGCACAGAGTTTATGTTTAATAACCTACAACAGTGATACACAGTAGAAATATAACCTGAACCACATCTGTAATTTAGAATTTTCTAGTAGCCACATTAAAAAGGTAAAACATATTTATTTTAAATGTTATTTTAGGTAAAATAAATATTTTATAACTAAATGAAAATATTTTAACTATTTTATGTTTGTGCTTTATTTGAATTCATTTATCCAATTATCATTTCAACAGATAGTCAATATGAAAACTTATCACATTGATATTTCACCTTCTCTTTTCATTCTGTCTTCAAATTCAGTATGTGTTTTACACTTACAGCTCATCTCAGTTGTGTGTTAAATTTTCAGTGGTTAAAGTGAACTGTAGTCCTATGAAAGCAATAAAGCTGTGTTTAATGGAAAAATATTTTTAATAATTCATTTTTAAAATTTAAATTAATTACAATTAAATAAAATTGAAAATTCAGTTCCTCAGTTGCACTAAGCACATTACAGTTGTCCAGTAGACACTTGTCGGTCACCATGATGGGAGACACAGACCTGAAGGACTAGTCATGGGGAAGTATTTCCATGAGGTAAATACATTAGCATTTCCCACTAGCCTTACTAAAGAAAAACATTGAAGAAAAAATACTAAACCAAATCCAAACCATAACCAAAAGGAAGCACTTCTGTGGAAGAAAATATCTGTCTGGACAGAGATGATCTTTGGATGATCAAGCTTGCATATAGAAATGAAGGCTCTACCTGCTTTCCAGTCAGACAACATGAGGCTCCGAGTCCATCCATGTTTGGCCTAGAGCATCAGTATCTGCAGTAGAAAAGGCCTGCTCTTGACAATCAAACTAGACTTTTATGTTCACTTACACATTGGATTCCATCTGCCCTCACTGGCTCTTCAGCAATTTCCCCACTTCTTTGTATCATTAATTTTCCTCTGAGTAATGGTTAAGTTTGACAGGTTTATGAAACTTCTTTCATTTTAAAAGAAAAGTCCTTTCTTGACACAACCCCCATATTTACATAATTCACTGCTCCTCTTTATTAAAAACCTCCTTAAACAAAAAGTTCTCTAAGCTCACTGTCTGCAAGTCCTTGTCTCCTATTCTCTCCTACCTGAATGAACTTGAACCCACCTGAATGAATTTCACCCTATCACTTCCCTGAACTTGGTCTTTCTTGTCAGTGACCTCCATACTGATGAATCCAATAATCAGTTCTCAGTTAATATCTTACTGACTTAGACTTTTCCTCTCTTTTCTGAAATACTTTTTTTTTCTTTCAGAAAAACCACAGTCTCCGGTCAACTCTCTGGGCATTGTCTGCTAAGTTCTCTGCACATGTCCAAAATGGAGTTACTCTTGCTCATTCAGTATGGAGTCACACTTGTTCACACAATACTCATTCTAACAGCTTCCAGGGGTGCTCTGCACAATGGCTGAGTAATCAGTCCTAGTATATTTCTAATTTGTTTAGACAGATAGAGAAATAAAATACTATAAAGAAAATGAACTGTTAAAAGTAGCTACTCATGATGTGATTATGAGTAATTTTAGTGTATTTCAACAATTCTATATTTTTCAAATTATTTTCTTTCACAGTGAGTACAAATTAAATTTAAATTAGAAAATATAGAAGCTGTTTAAAGATGAATCTGTCATTGTCTAAAAGGCACTTTTTTGTGCTAAGGCAGGGTTAGCAAATGATGACCAGGAGGCCAAATCCGGCCTTCAGGCCGCTTTTATTCATAGCTCTTTATGAACAAAGTTTGCCAAGCTCTGCTTTAAAGACTAGAACCAATAAATATGTACTTCCCCCAGACATTTCACTTATCTCCATTTATGGAGAAGAGCCAGGGGAAAGGAATCAAGATACCCTACAAATTATTTAGAGTTCAGAAATTACCTCAAGGTCATTATTCTGGCAAGTGCAAACCTTTTTGAACAGCACTTTATGCCACACATTTTGTGTGTATTATTGGATTGACTTCTCAAAGCAATATTATGCATCATAATATTTTTTATTCCACTTAGTGTGACAATGAAACTGAGGCATGGAGAGATCATATGCATAAGCAAGAAACGGAGCCAAAATTTAAATCCCTGCTATTTCAAGGCCATCGTCCAGTGTTCCCCATGTGAAGAAATCTGGAATACTACATGCCTACCTTCCTAATGGAGGGAAGTTGGCCTTGCAATCAGCCTTTATAAGCCATCACCAAACTTAACTTCTATCTCTACTTGGAAATAAAATGCAGCCATAATCACTTCTATAGATCAAAACTCCATCTACAAATTGGCTGCATTCTCCTGGTGGATGGACTTGGGAAAGTGTTCTGAATTGACTGAATATACATAAAGATGAGATATTTTTTTCACCCTGGAAATTTTCAACTTGAAGAAGTGAATGAATTACACAGGCTTACAAGTTAAAATCATTAGAAGCATTCTTCATTAAGAATTTATGTCCAACTAATGATAAAGAAAATAAATTAGCATGATATTTATGTGACTATCACATGCCTTTCCATGGGGATTTTATTACCTTTATTATAATGAAATGTAATAATAAGGTAACTTTAGAATCCTTTTGCTTGCTATTTCTATCCTCAACCTGTGAATTAAAAACATACTATACGATTTCATTTATGTGAAATAAGTCAGACAGAGAACAACAAATGCTGTATGATTTCACTTATACAGAAATCTAAAAAACACATAATAAACAAAACAGAAACAGACGCATAGATACAGAAAACAAATGGATTGTCACCAGAAGGGAGGAGGGGGGACAGGTAAAAACGGTGAAGGAGAATAAGAGGTACAAACTTCCAGTTATAAAATAAACAAGTTACAACATGTAATGTACAACACAGAGAATATAGTCAATGATATTGTATTAACTTTGTTTGGTGGCAAATAGTTAGTAGACATATAGTGACTACGTTGTAAGGTATATAAATGTCAAATCATTATGCTGTACACTTGAGATTAATATAATATTGAATGTCAATTGTACTTTAATAAAAAAACATACTATACAAAAGGACAGTATGAGACCATAGTATGTTACCAGGTTATGAACTCTCAGATCTCTGACACAATAGATATAGAAAAAGGTTTTAATTTTGTTTATATAATTTTAGTATTTTTAATTTTATAACTCAATGTTAATTATAAAGTAAATAGCTAAGATAGTTCCATTTGAATTACAGAAATTTATTTTTATGAAGTGTGTATATGATACCAACCAAATTATTTGACAGCTTTTTTTTACATTTTTATCTGGCTAAGCTGGTGCCATAGATACAAATGACGAGGTCTGACAATTATGTTCTCAAACTCACCCTAGAAAAAGCGCTACAAACCTCACTGCTGAATATTACCATGGTCACCTTCAAAGTACTCCCCTTGGGAAGCTATGCACTGACACCAGTGTCTAGTTCACCCTTCAAAGCAATTTTGGAACTCTTTTTCTGGAATGGCCATCAGAGCTATCATCATATTACCCTTGATGTCCTGAATGTCATCCAAATGTCTTCCTTTCAACATTTCCTTTATCTTCAGGTAACAAAAGAAATCATTGGGGGCCAGATCAGGTGAGTAGGGAGGGTGTTCCAATAGAGTTATTTGTTTACTTGCTAAAAACTCCCTCACAGGCAGTGCCATGTGAGCTGGTGCATTGTCATGATGCAAGAGCCATGAGTTGTTGGAGAAAAGTTCAGGTCATTTTCATCTAACTTTTTCACACAGGCTTTTCAGCACTTCCAAATAGTAAACTTGGTTAACTGTTTGTCCAGTTGGTACAAATTCATAAAGAATAATCCCTCTGGTATCAAAAAAAATTAGCAACATTGTTTTGACTCTTGATTTGGACTGACAGAACTCTTTTGGTAATGGAGAATTGGCTGACTTCCATTGTGCACTTTCATGCTTTGTTTCACGGTCATATTGGTACACCAATATTACATCACCAGTGATTACAATGCCCCAAAAATTGTCTTGCCTCTCCAAAAGGTCTTGGAAAACTTTGACTCTCCTTTGCTTTGGTTCATTGGTGAGCTTCTCCAGGACCATTTTTGTACAGACCTTACTCATATCAAGATTTTCAGTTACGATTTTCCTGTTTCTTTCTCAATATTTTCGTGGTCTGCTATGCTTCTCACAGTCAGTCAACAATTTTGACTCACAATTCAATGAACTTTTGCAATGTTTTCATCATTTCTGCTTGTTACTGGCCACCCTGACCTCTCTTCATCAGTGAAGCATTCTCTGCCCTCAGAAAAATGTCTAATCCATTTGTACACTGTCATTTTCTTCATGGCTTTATTCCCTTAAACTTGGACTAACGTGTCCCTGATTTCACTTCCACTCTTGCCAAGTTTAACAAGAAATTTAATGTTTATTCATTGCTCTAATTCAAGCTCAGACATTCTCGTGGCGGTCCACAAAACACGCAACAACAATAATGAATGCCACTCACCAAGACACCAGCACACATCAACATGAACACAACTGTGAGACACTAATATACCAAGGTTATGAAACCTTACCGAGCTGTTTGTACAGCGCTGCCAATGTAAGCACATGGTGGTAAGTTCATGAGTTTAAATGTCAGAACTTAATGTACATTCTGGTTATTCCTTAAATATGCCAGATGATTCTTTTATGGGTGAGAGATATAGCTTGGCATTAAAGTGTATGACTTTCCATGACTATGAAAAATAATTACCAGTCCCAGGGTTTTAAAAATGTCTTTAAGAAGCATTGATAATATAACATTTGTAACAGACAGCCATGTTCAAAAGTACTTAAGCTACAAAATTACTAAGACATATGCGTCCTCCTCGTGCAGTAATTTACATTGTGTCTTCATCCTTTTTATTCATTTGAATGAAGTAAAAGCCAATAAGACAATATGAAAAATTTCTGTGAATAGCAAAATAAGTTGTATTAAGGAACATTTTATTCTATATCTGGTTCCAATAGAGTTACAAGTCTCTGTTCAAGGGATTTCTTTGAGAATTATATCCAAAATCAGGACTGCTCTTGTAATCTAAAAATATTTAGCGGTGAAATAATCATTCCAAGATCTATGTTATTTTAAAATAACTCTTTGGTCCACAGGCCATTTTTCATAGTTTGTAAGTGACCTCACCTGAATAACATGAGAACTCACCATTTGTTTGCATACTTGTCTAAGACATATGATAATTCTGACAGCCACTAGTGACATTTGAAATAATCAATATTAATTATTATAAAATGTGAATGAATGGAGCAGAGGTTGAGATTTCAAACGCACTTTACTCAGCTATTAAAATCCTTTTCTTATCCTAATAATTAGTCCATTTTGCAATCTTATTAAATTTTTATCACTGCCTTAAGGTACAAATATACATACACATATCAGGGTGGGTCTTATTTTCTATTATATGCTCATTGAAATATTTATTTTAAGTATGTACATCTGATGCTTTATAACATAAAAATTATAGAAAAACTAGCAGTCTTAGATTCTGGTAAGAAAAATCCAGATCCCAGGAAAAAAATAAGACTAAAGAATCCCAGGTATTATTTTGTTGAAGGTTTTGTTTATTCAACAAGGGGTACTAATTTTGTTACCAGAGACTGCTACATTCCTGAAAACACTAGTTTTATGAAATATGAAATTTGCTCTTTATTCTATAAATGTTCAGGGAGCATCTTCTGTGTGTGCTGAAGCTTTTTTGCACACCCTTGATTATTACAATGAACTTTTATTGAATGCCTCCTTTGTGTGAAACACTTTGGAGAAGACAGATCAATAGTACATAGCCCATATCCTTAAGATGCGTAGAGGGTAGCAGGAGAGATGGACTCAAAATAACTAAGCTATAAGAGAGAATGATTTACGATATGCTGAAGATCAGAGAGAAGCAAACTGAAATGCCTGCAGATGCCTAATAAAAACAAAAATTGTGACTTGAGAAGGAGAAGTGGAATAAGGAGTGGAAACTTAGAGCTTTTCAAAGAAAATGTTATAAACACAGTACCAGCCAGACAAAACATAACTAAGAATTACTGTATGTATTAAACTACAAAGTTACATTGTTCCAGGAAGAGTGTGAGTGGTTGTATTGTTAAAGTTATATATGTACATACATAAACTTATTGTGTGTGTGTGTGTGTGAAATGTAATAAAAAGCATTATATTTTAGGACAGCAATAACTTGTAATTGAGTTAATATTTATAGCCACTTAGTAAAAATTAGACATTATATGAGCATCGTTAAATATTTTTATGATGGGACAGAAAATATAGATTCAATACAAATATAACATGATGTTATTCTCTTTAACCAGAATAGGTATTTTTTATAAAAATGATTTATAACATTACTAAGAGAGAAAATAAAGGCTTATTTATGGATTGATAAATACAGAGTTGGATCATCAGTGATGGCGATTTTACTTATGATGTTTAAATTAAACCCTTTAGATATTCTTCACATGTTCCACAGAACACTGCACAGCAATCCAAATCATTGGCAAGATTTCTAAGGTAACTGACATCTGCAGTCTTCTCAAAATATTTTGGAAGTTTTATTGACACTTACCTGAAATGCTAGCCCACATTTAATACATGCAGTATTTGCCATCATACTGAAATTCAACAAAATAAAATTTAAAATGTTTTCTTCATTCTACAACTTGTATAATACTAAAATTGCTATTTCTTGAACATTTTATATAGAACAGATCAACAGTAAAATATTTTTTAAAATTTCAAACAGCTTGTTTCAGACACTAATTTGAATATATCATAAAATTTTCAAGAACAATAATACAAAATCTTAAAAACAAAATAATTATTCTGAGAAGAAATTGTGATATTTTCTAATACATTGATTATTTTAAAGTATGATTGATACTCTCAAGTAGTTGTTTTCAGGGAAATGCAAAGAAATATTCATCATATCAAAATACTATTAACTTACTGTTTTCCCACAACAATTCATTCTCAATGTATTCATGTCAATGTGTGAAAATATGAAGTCTGACAATTACATTCTCAAACTCACCTTAGAAAAAGCGCTACATACCTCATTGCTGAATATCACCATGGTCATCTTCAAAGTACTCCCCTTGGGAAGCTATGCACCGACGATGCCAGTGTCTAGTTCACCCTTCAAAGCAATTTTGGAACTCTTTTTCTGGAATGGCCATCAGAGCTATCATCATATTACCCTTGATGTCCTGAATGTCATCCAAATGTCTTCCTTTCAATATTTCCTTTATCTTCAGGTAAATGAAGAAGTCATTGGGGGCCAGATCAGGTGAGTAGGGAGGGTGTTCCAACAGATTTATTTGTTTACTGGCTAAAAACTCCCTCACAGGCAGTGCCATGTGAGTTGGTGCATTGTCGTGATGCAAGAGCCATGAATTGGAGAAAAGTTCATGTCGTTTTCATCTAACTTATTCGTGCAGGCTGTTCAGCACTTCCAAATAGCAAACTTGGTTAACTGTTTGTTCAGTTGGTACAAATTCATAATGAATAATCCCTCTGGTATCAAAAAACATTAGTAACATCGTCGCAGCAAGTTCATGAAGTTAATTTGCAGACCTCACATATAATATATATGTATATCTATTTCTGTCCCTGCTTTTGATAAAACAGCATCTTCTGTTCTAATATTTTATCTTTGACCCAGGTTTCTCACATAGAGCTCCTAAATCCTCTGGGATTTCCTGGGTGAAAATAGTGTCTTTTGTTCTAATGAGGTGATTCTCGTTGGGCTCCTGGATGGGGGTTGGTCACTAGAAAGACCAGGCGATAATTAGAAGCTTGAAATATTTAGCCTCTGCCCCATTCTCCAGAGAGGTGAGAGGGACTGGAAATGGAGTTAATGATAGATCATGCCTACAGGATGAAGACTCCATAAAAATATGAGTAGTAGGGGCTTCAGAGAGCTTCCAGGTTGATGAACACATCCATGTAATGGACATTGCCCTTCTTCCCTTTAGCTTAGGTTGTTTAATTTGGCTATAACTACACAATTTTGTTTGCTATATTTGCATACATAATATCCAAAATTAAAGACAAATTTATTGCCTTGAGGATATGCAATCAATGATCTATGTTCACATTAAACCCATCACATGTTTGTGAAAGAAATCTGTAATTTCTTCTAAAGGTACAGAATATCCAGATCTTTATACAGATAATTGGTAAAAATATTAAACTGCATTGGACAGATTCCTGTGATATATCCCAAGTGATCTCCATCACGATATCATCTTTATGTACCTAAGCCACTATGGGAGATGTATAACATGTAGTCTTCCTATTTTAAAGAATATAAAATGTTGGAATCAGGTTCATGGTGATGTGAGGGGAGAAAACTAAAATGTAACAGATAATGCAATTTTTCAAGGATTTTTATCCCCTTCTATAGACTAGCCTCAACAATCTTAAAATATGGATAAGGTTACACAATATGTTTAATTTAAAAGCTGACAATATTGATTCTTCGGCTCATCCCAGACTATGAGAATCTCATTCATGCCTTGAGCGTGGGAGAGTTTTATTCCCTGGTTCACAGGGATAATTGGACATTTCTTACAAGAACAGAAGTACATCTCAACAGAACTAAGCAAGGTACACACTTTTCTTTCTAAATTACGGATAGTCACTAAAAATCACCAATCCAATTAACTTTTTTTTAATCCTTTAACAGGACACTAATCATTTTACTACAGGGAAGATTGTGATCAATAAAATTTATTCCCTCCCCTAAGACTTATATATTCTAGTAAGGGGAGTAAGACAATTAATAAATACATATATATTTTTAGGGCAACGAAATTATTCTGTATGATACTGTAATGGTGGGTACATGTCATTATGTATTTGTCAAAACCATTTGAATGTACCACACAAAGAATAAATCCTAATGTAACTATATAGGCTGTGGATGACAAGGTGTCAACGAAGGTTCATCAGTTGTAACAAATGTCTGACTCTGGTGCAGGATGTTGACAGTCGGGGAGGCTGTGCACGTGTCGGGGCAGGGGTGTATGAGAACTCTCTATACTTCCTGCCCAAATTTTCTGTGAACCTAAAACTGCTTTAAAACACAAAGTCTATAAATATGCATGTAATAAGATGTTATGCAAATGCCACCAGCAAAATTCTATAAGGGTTTTATCACTTTTGGGAGGAGAAGTTGGAAGTGACCATGATTGAAGGGGGCACTAATGGAGGGATAGAACTTAACAGTCATCACAGCTAGAGGACACAGGATGAGCAAAATCTTGGTGGAGAGAAATTTGAAGGGTTTTGAGTAGGAACAAGAGTTATTGATGCCTCATGCCCTCCATCCTTCTGAGGCAATGCTTTGTTGAATATACAAAGATTAATAGCCAAATGAGACTGAAGCACACGTCATTAATCTGAACACTCATCCTCACAACCCAGAAAATGCAGACCTTCAGGAAAGTGTGTTGGAAAAGACGAGCCCAGAGTGGATCTTGTTACCCCTCCCACTTTTTGTCCCCAATCGAATTATCTACCCATTTGGAGGTGGCAAATACGGAGCAGGAGGTTAATGCAAGTAATTGTTTTCCTTCAGTTAGGTGATGCTGCCCTCTAGTGTCAGGAGGCCTTCTGAGTGCCAGGCTCTCCCTACTGTCCAGTGATGAGAGGGACTTGTGCTGCTGAATCTACGCTCTCCCCATGCGGTCAGGCAGAATCATGAAGTGAAATGAAGACTAGATATTGCCAAGATCATATTTTCTTCCACTTTGCCTCCAATAATTCAATATTTAATTTGGTGGTAAATCTTACAGAAATAATAATAATTCGGTGTTTTGTGCTAATTTATTTCCAATATTGATACATATTTGCCTAAACTGATTGATGTTCATTTTTAACACTACCATGTAATACACTAAGATGAACATCCAATTTATCTTTTTGCCTTATGATCATTGTGGTAACTGAATTACTATATTTTCTCAGAATAGCAAAACAACAATAGCAACAGTGACAGTGTTTTTTGATCTGGTTATTCTAGATACATATACACAAGCATTCTTAGAGGATATCAGAAAAAAATAATCTAGCTTGATAAAGGTACTATTTTTAGGGTGAAAGCAAAATTAAAATAATTGTAAGGGTCAAATGTCATGGCATAGGAAAGTAACCAGCTCTGACAGAGAAATAGTAACTAAAATATGTTTTTGTTTCAAAGGAAAAAAATCTGTAAGGAGAGGGCACACAGAATTGAATTAGGATAAGGAAATTTCTGAAATGACATTTTAATGAGAAAGAAACATTGCTGTCTGGCTTTGGAAGAGCTGAATAGATCTGGCTAACTGAGAACATTCAAGAGCTATTTCAATAAGTTATCACCCACATGCATGCTAATAAAAATTCCATTGAGAATTTGTTTACCATATGGATTTGTGAGTCAGAAATTAGGACATAGGGTTCATCAGACCCCAAGCCTATTTACCCAAATTTGTCCAATGAAGCACCTAGGCTCCTAAGCAGCCTGAAAAAAAAAAAAAACCAGAAAAAAAAAACTGGGATAACATCCTTAATTTTTCTGTACAGACATTATGAATATTCTAACAGAATAAATTCAATTGTGAAGCAGGCAAATGTGTTCATTAAAAATGTGATAAGCATTTTAACCATACATATGAACAAGTTAACATGTAAAATATTAAACCAAAAGCTGTTTAAAAATTTACAAGTTGCATACAGATTAAATGAACTGACACTAATTCAAGTGTTTGCCACAACACATTGCATGTATAGAGATCACTGAAGGTGGGGGTTTTTGTTGTTTTTTTTTTTAAGATTTTATTGGGGAATTGGGGGAGGGGAACAGTGTTGGGGAATTGGGGAAGGGGAACAGACAAGTTGTTGTCCTTCAATCTTAGTTGTGGAGGGCACAGCAAGCTCAGCTCCAAGTTCAGTCGTGCCACTCAGCTCAAGGTGCTGTGTTCAATTAGTTGTGGGTGGGTGTAGCCACCATCCCACGTGGGAGTGGAACCAGCAGCTTCATTGTTAAGAGTGCATGTTCTATCCACTGAGCCACCCGGGCAGCAGCTCAGCTTAAGGTGCCGAGTTTAGTCTTAGTTGCCAGTGGGCATAGCCCACCATCTCAAACAGACAACCTTGTTGTTAGTAGCATGAGCTCTCACCAGCAAAGCCATTCTGCCACCTGTTGGCAGCTCAGCTCAGGCACTGCTCACTGGCCTATGTAGGAATTGAACCAATGACCCTGTTGCTCAGAGCTTGCACACTTGAGCAAGCTCTTAACTAACTGAGCCACTCAGGCCCTGAAAGTGTTTTAACTAAACCCTGTAAACATCCAGTTCCTTGATCAAGTAGTTTGGAATGGCCCCGCATGTCCTTTGGAGCAAGAGTGAATAGAATGGAGGAATGATATAGAAGAAACACGGAGAGAGGGTGGCTGCCAGTGGGTGGAAATCAGGGGAGATTAGTATCAGATAATGATTCTAGGGAAACATCGTTTAGAGAGAAGAAAAGTTGTCCTCATTAGTAATTCCTAGAAGGTTTTAAAGGAGCTTCCTTCATTATCTTACAAAGATCAGAAAAGAGCTAGCTTGAGGACTGAGATAGACAAACACTGCCCAGAAGCATCTGGCTTACTGCAACTTTGGTTACTGAGCTAGGTATGTTGATAAGTATTGTCAAACACACACACATCCCCCTTCTTTACAGCTATTGACACTGATTCCCCCATCTCCACACACAGTGTACTTATTTGCACTTTTACACAGGAATCCAGAATAGAGACAAGAAAGCAAACTAAGACTAGGTGGAATGGTTCTTTCAGAGTGGGTGTGGAAAAGAGGTGAGTCTTGAAAAGAATTTCATAGTAATTGAGCTGGAGTGAAGTATGGTTTGGCATAGAAACAATTCTGACCAAGGAAACACTGTACCTGAGTTTCCTTTCAGCAGATATGCCCTGCATTTGCTTCCTCTGGGACTTATCCTTCATCTCCTCATCCTACTACTGTTTATTTTCTTCTAATCTGGAAAACCTTTTCAGTCTCCTTTGCATCACTTTGTGTATCTGATCATCTCAAAATTGAGGACATTAAATTTGAATTAACATAGGGGTGAGCAGTTCAGCAATTCACTCTATTCTCCACCAACATTAATGGTGTCTTTATTTTGTCCTCAAATTGTTTTCCCCTGGGGTCCAGCCTAGTGGCTCAGTTGGTTAAGAGCTTGCTCAAGAGTGCGAGCTCTAAGCAACAGCGATTCAAGTCCTGGCCTGAGCTGAGCTGCCGCTGAGCTGTGAACAGGTGGCAGGATGGCTAAGCTAAAAAAAAAAAAATTGTTTTCCCCTTAGTGTAAAAGTAACATGTCTATGGATCTTTTAAAAAGTGTCACATATATAATGTTTTACATTCTGTAATATTTTTCAGTAATTTTTAATGGCTGTCTGGCTTTCCATTATATTCACGTATTATATTTCAGATTGTAATGCTTTAAAATCTTACAGCAGAAACATTATAAAAACATCTCCAAGTTTGGAGTGTAATACTTATTGATTTGTATATCTCACACTAGAAAATAATCATAATAATTACCCTATTTTTCCAGAGAAAGGAACATTCCCATCTAAGGATAGACATGATATATAAGGTTACATCAGGGTATTATTAGGGCTTACACAATAATGGAAGCCATTCTTTGGGGTCAGGGCAAGATCCTGAGGTGCTACAGCAGAGCCATCAATTTCCATCGACTTCCAAATGTGGCTCCTCAAGCCTCAAGTGTTATAAGAACACAGCATTGGGTTAGTTGGAGAATATCTTTTACATTTTCAAAAACTTAAGCATAAATGTACATTTATCTGCATAAAGGCAATATGAGCTAAATAAAGTATTAATATTTCTTTGGCTTTGCTAATGCTAAGTAATTCATGTTGTTTAGAATTTCTTATTGGCATTTATATATGACTAACACATTAAATATATTTTAAATTTTTCTTAATTACATAGTTTGAGGCAGACAATCTCTTTCAGGTGTCATGAAATGTGTGCACTGACAAACTAACAGGTTTTTGATATTGAAAAGAAATGATTAGGAGTCATTAATTTAGAAAGATTTCTAAAACAAACACTCACAGGTATTGGCTCAGCCTTAAAATATGTTCCTTTGTGAAAACCTGGTTTAGACATTCTCCTCGGCATCTGGCAGCAGAAATCATGATGCATTTAGCTACCTCATGCAGGAGAAAACATGAGGACTTGTACTCAAGGAAATGCATGTGGAAAGAAAGAGCCCAGAATGTTTGCTTGGAATAAAACCAGAGTGTTAGTCAAGCCCTGAGGAACATGTCCATATTGTGTTTGAAGCTCAGATGATTTAGGGCAGAGAATACCACACCTCTGAAAAAGCAAACATAGTATAGCCCCTGTGGAAAATAGTATGGAGTTCCTCCAAAAATTAAAAATAGAACTACCTTATTGTTGGGAGCTGGCTGAGATCAGCCAGGAACACTGAGGCTTTAGGTTGGCACGCTTGGGTCTCCAGGTAGATACGGGCCTGGGGTGAGCAGCCTAGGAGCAGTTTGGTGGGGACCTTTGGGACAGTGCTTCTGCCTTAAACTGCTTCCAGACTACACAAGTGCAAAGAGTAAAGATGCCAGTTTGCTGATAGGAAAAGCTTATGGACTAAGGGACTCAGTTGCTCATGGACTATGGACTTGCAGTTTCAACATACATCACCACTCTGGGACTTTCCACCACGGACCTGCTTCACATGCTTGGGACTTCCTACTGTGGACTTGTAGACAGTTTCTATTTGCCTCAGTTTAACCTTGCTTAGCTATATCATTGGTTTATATTGCATATAACATAGATTGTTGCTGAGGATAAATTGTTTCTCCTCAGCCCATGAGTTTTAGCTTTAGGGAATTGTTCCCTAGAATGAGGAAATCGCTTCCCCTTAAGAATCTTGTATGCCCAATAAACGAGGTCTCAGTTTTGCAACCAGCAGACTGAGTCCCTCCTGTCCCTGCACTTTGTCTCTCTTCTCTTTATTTCTCAACTCCCACCCAGTTCTCTCAGGGACCCATTCTGTGAGCTCCTGGCTGACGAGCCAGGGGCGTTCAGTTGAGCGAGCTGGTCTTGTTCACCTTATGATCCAGCAATCTCTCTCCTGGGTATTTATCTGAAGAAATTAAAAACACCAATTCAAAAAGATGTATTAATCCTATGTTTACTGTAGGGTTATTTAAAATAGGCAAGATATGAAAAAAAAGCCCTATGTATCCATCAACAAATGATTGGATAAAGAAGTTATGGTACAGACTTCAAAATTCCAGGCAAAATGAGGAATAGGTAAATACTGTGACCACATCAAAATTACAACTAAACTATAGAGCAAAACCATCATTGACAATCACCTGAAATCTAGCTGAACCAAAGCCCTACAACCACAGACACACAGAAGAAACTACCTGGAGACTGGTAGATGGGGCAGAAATGCAGAACAGGCTGGTCCCACAGCTGTGTGTGACCATTAAAAATTGGGAGAGATATCTCTCCCTGGGAGGACGAAGGGCTTGCAACTCCATATCAGCTCAGCAACTCAGGATACCAGTGCTAGGGCAAAAGAAGTTCTCAGAACTTCTGGTTGTGAAAAGCAACAGAAATTGTGGCTGAGTGAGACAAGGGTGGCTGGAATCCCAAGTGTTCCTCTTAAAGGGCCCACACATGGATTTACTTGCTGACAGACTCACTTGCTCTGAGCTCCAGCACTGGGCCAGCAGCTCGAAAGGTGTCAGGGACAAATGGGAAGGAACTGAGTTATCTGGCTTTAAGATGAAGGCTGTAGGGACAGCTTTCTCCCAGACAGAAGTTCTGGTAGAAACCATTGTTTCTGTGTTGAACCCACCTCCACCCAAGATACAGACACAGGCTGCCACCATATTTGAGTATCCATCAACCTGGCTAACACTGTTCCTTGGCTCTAATTCCCTTAGAGCCAAGATGTGTGACAGGGTGTGAGATCCTGTCACGCCCAAATTTGGGGCACACCCAAGCTGCCTCCAGTGGCATTTCTGTACAAATGGCTTGTCTTGGGTCATGCATCAATTTTTCTAAAATCGCTCAAAAGTTCATAAAACTCAGACAAGTTAAATCTGGCTTTGGAATGTTCAGTTCCTCTTGCTGAGCAGTCCTAATCTGCTCTAGTGGTAGCCAGCCTCAGTTTCTGGCTTGGTCTGTCAAGGCACCTCCAAGCCAGGTGTGGGTGGTGGGAATCTGCTGATTACTTTGTGACTTATGCCAGATAATTTCAGGCAAGGCACAAGCTTCAGCTGAATATGGCCTGAAGTGGGTCCTCTTCCAGGAGGCCTCAGAGCTGGCATACCCATTGGCCAGCTTTGGACCAAGCAAGAATATCAACCTGCTGCTTCCAAGGATGACGTACCCAAAGAGGAAACTAGGTAGTTCCAGAGCCCTACTAAAGTGAATCCTGCTCTGCAGGGTTAGCCTCTGCACCAGAAATCCCCTACTGTAATCATGGAAAGTCTTTACAACCAATGAGCCCAAGGGTCATCAATACATCCCATTGGCATGCAAACAGCATCATAGGCTCAACTACAACAGAAAGGCACACAACTCACACAAAGGACACACCTAGAGCACCTGGCTCTGGTGACCAGGGAGTCTGTGCCACTAGGTCCCACAGGACACCTACTGCAGAAGACCACTCTACTAAGACCTAGAATCATAATAGCTTTATCTAATACATAGAAACAAACACAGGAAGGCAGCCAAAGAAGGGAGGCAAAGAAATATGTCCCAAATAAAAGGACAGAGCAAAGCTCCAGAAAAATAACTAAATAAAATAGAGAAAGACAATCTACTAGTCACAGAGTTCCTTTTTTTTTTTTAGCTGAGCCATCCTGCCACCTGTTGGCAGCTCAGCGGCAACTCAGCTTGGGCCAGGCATTGAACTGCTGTTGTTCAGAGCTTGCACTCTTGCGCAAGCTCTTAACCAACTGAGCCACTCGGCCGGCCTCCACAGAGTTCCAAACACTCGTTATAAGGAGGCTCAATGATCTTAGTGAGAACTTCAACAAAGAAATAGGAAACATGAAAATGGAGATAGAAAACATAAAAAAGAATGAGTCAGAAATAAAGACTACAATAACTGAAATGAAGGATACACTACAGGGTATCAACAGTAGATTAGATGAAGCAGAGGATCAAATCAAGATTTGGAAGACAAGGTAGCAGAAAATACCCAGTCAGAACAGCAAAAAATAATTAATTAATTAAATCCGAAAAAATGAAGAGAGTTTAAGGAGCCTCTGGGACAACATCAAGCATACCAACATTCACATTATAGGGGTACCAGAAGGAGAAGGGAGAGAGCAAGTAGTTGAAAACCTATTTAATGAAATAATGACAGAAAACTTCCCTAACCTGGTGAAGAAAATAGACATACAAGTCCAGGAAGCACAGAGAGTCCCAAACAAGATGAACCCAAAGAAGCCCAACCATGACACACCATAGTTAAAGTGCAAAGGCTTAAAGACAAAGAGAGAATCTTAAAAGCAGCAAAAGAAAATCAGTTAGTTACCTACAAGGGAGCCCCATAAGACTGTGAGCTGATTTCTCAACAGAATCTTTGCAGGCCAGAAGGGATTGGCACGAAGTATTCAAAGTGATGAAAAATAAAGACCTACAACCAAGGTTACTCTACCCAGCAAAGCTATCATTTAGAATCGAAGGACAGATAAAGAGCTTCCCAGACAAGAAAAAGCTAAAGGAGTTCCTTACCACCAAACCAGTATTACGAAGAATGTTAGAGGGGCTTCTTTAAGACCATATATATATATATATATATATATATATATATATATATATATATATATATATATATATATATATATATATATATATATATATATATATAATGAAATGGCAACAACTACGTGTATATCAACAATTAGATTAAATTTAAATGGATTAAATTCTCCAATCAAAAGATAGGGTGACTGAATGAAAAAGAAAACATACCCCTTACATATGCTGCCTACATGAGACTACCTTTAAATTGAAAGACACACAGATAGGATGAAAGTAAAGAGATGGGGAAAAATATTTCATGAAAATAAAAGAAATTTAAAAAGCTGGGATAACAATACCTCCAGACAAAATAAACTTTAAAACAAAGGCTATAACAAGAGACAAAGAAGGACTCAGTAATCCCACTTCTGGGTATTATCCAAAATGTTATTTTGAGGGGACTGTGCATCCATATGTTCATTGCCACATTGTTTACAATGACCAAGATGTGGAGGCAGCCTAGGTGTCCATCGATGGATGAATGGATAAAGAGGAGGTGGTACATATATACAATAGAATATTATTCAGCTAGGGAAGGGAATGGGTTCTTGCCATCTGCAGTGGCATGGATGGGCCTGGAGAGTATTGTGCTCAGTGAAATATGTCAGACAGACAAAGACAGTGCAATGTGATTTTATTTATATGTGGAATCTAAAGAACAAAATAAATAAACAAAACAGAAACAAACACAAAGATACAGATAATATTTTGATGGTTGCCAGAAGGGAGGGTGGTTGGGGGTGGGTGAAAAAGGAGAAAGTATTAAGAAATACAAAATTTTTTAAAAAGTAGTCATGGGGGTGTAGGTTATAGCATAAAGAACATAGTAAATGATATTTTAATAACCTTGTATGGTCGTTAGGTGGTTACTAGACTTACAAGGGTGATCACTTTGTAAATTATATAAATGTCTATCATTACATTTTACACCTAAAACTAATATAATATTGTATGCCAACTGTAATTGAAAAAAAATTAAATTAAAGTATATTTTTAAATATTACCTTAAAACAGAAAAAGGAAAACAAAAAGAATCAATAAAATAAAAATAATAAAGCATAATTGCTATTGTGGAAAGAGCATTTGATTGGGTTATATTCTAGGCTCTGAAATTAAGGTGACAGATTTTAAATCCAGACCCATCACTTACCAGTGTTATGGTTTTAGGAAAGTTACTGGATCATTTTGTTCTAAATATCCTCATTTATGAAATCTGGAAAATATTATATAATTCATAGGGTAGATCCTGCTGAATTTTAAGTGTGTGCTTGCATATGTTAAGTGATCCAAAAAAGAGTTGTTACTATAATTATTTTTTAAATTATTATTTTCTGGATGACCTTGGACAAGTTACTTAACGTTCCTTGCTTTCTGCTGTGAAACAAGGGGCTTTGACTAGACAATCTATCTGTGACTCTATAGACATGGTCACTGAGATACTCTTACAGTGCTCATGGCTTTAAAACAATTACTAAATGAGAGCTTACAAAATTTAAGTCCAAGACAGCATCAGCTTACAAGGCTGAGAACTTCCACTTCTCAGTGCCCTGAGATTTTCCTTTTTCTCAATAGTGTTGGTGTTTATACCTTGAATCCTGTGATTACTAAGTTTTTCGTAGGTGAGTCATTTGTATCACTTTTCTGACTTTAAAATGTCAGTCTTGGACAGCCCACCTTCCTTACCTTGCTCATTCAAAGTGACCACATGTTTACACATATAAGCATGTTAAATGTTGTTTTATTTTTAAAAATTGGAACTTTGAAACCTTAGGGACAAGAGAGATGTCAAACAAAGGGTGGTAATTTGTTGGTCAAACTTATCTAGTTCCTAGGTAGACTGTGATAAATAACAGAATGGGGATTGATCCCTTTGCTTTATATGAAATAAAAAGCAATTCAATAGTGAGTCAATACTGTTATCTCTATTTAAAATGACCAGCATATAGTATTTCCCTGTTTTGTTCTATGAACTAAAAGTGTTTTTATGGCATTCATACAAGAGGTACTCTAATAAACTGTAGACTCATACACAGAGTGGTCACCACCCTTTTTTTTCTGTCTGAATATAAGGTTTCCAAATCTCTCCAGCAGAATAAAAGGTGAAATAGGTTGCCAGGTTTAATTTTAATACCTACTTCCCATACTGAATAATTATGCTGTGCTGAAAACCTTGATAGAATGGTAACAAGTGGATCAATCCATAATCTTTAATGTATCAACTAAAATTTTATATCGGATTCTTTCAACACACTTGGCTCCTATGTGGCTATGAAATATGAAAAGCACTAGGCACCAAAATCTGAATACTAAAGTCTAAGCATACTTCTCCAAAACGCATGTGTGCACACACACACAACCACGCACATGCACACGCACACACACATGCACACACATATGCAGGCACACTTAAAAAACAGCAACATTTTGATTCTGTTGAGAAATCATGAGCAAAAAAATATGAAAAATAATTCACAGAAAATTAGACAAGGAGATCTTGTACACAGACCTTCAACGTAAAAGAGAAAAGAAACAATAAATAAATATCATTTTAAAATCTGCTGCATACTACACTCTTAAACCAGTCTTACCTTTAAACCTTTCTGCTTAAAAACATTTAGTGTCTCTGCAGCAACACCAGAATGTTTAGCTCTTTAATAACCTATGATTTTCTTTAAAGATTTTATTAAAAATATAGCTAACATAAAATATTATATTAGTTTCAGGGTTACATCACAGTTATTCAAAATTTATATATTTAAAAAGTGATCACCATAAGTCCAGCAACCATCTGACACTGTACCATGCTATATTCCCCATGCTGTACATTACATCCCCATGACTTATTTGTTTTATACCTGGAAATTTGGACCTCTTATTCTCCTTCACCTTTCACCCCCTTATTAAGATTTTCAATGACAGTTGACATTCAATATTATTTTATATTAATTTCAGGTGTGCAGCACAGTGGTTAGATATTTGTATAATTTAAGAAGTGATCCCTCTGATTAGTCTAGTACCCACCTGGCACTATACATAGTTATTACAATATTATTGATAATGTTCCTTGTGCTACACCTTACCGCATGACTACTGCATAACAACCAATTTGTACTTCTTAATGTCTTTCCATTTTTTCACCCATACCCCCAACCCCCTTTCAAATCTGGTGACCACCAAATTGTTCTCTGTATCTATAAGCATGTTTCTGTTCTTTGTGTTAATTTTCTTCTTAGATTCCACATTTAAGTGAAATCACATTGCACCTGTCTTTCATTGTCTGACACTTCACTCAGCTCAACACCCTCCAAGTCCACCATGCCACTGCAGATGGCAAGAACCCATTCCCTTACATGGCTGAGCAATATTTCACTATATATATGTATCACCTCCTCTTCATTCATCCATTGATGGACACCCAGGCTGTCTCCACCTCTTGGCCATTGTAAACAATGCTGCAATGAACATATGAATACACAGGCCCCCTTGAAGTAGCATTTTGGGTCTCTATGGATAAATACCCTGAAGTGGGACTTTTGGGTCCTCTATTGTCTCTTCTTTTATTGCCTTTGTTTTAAAGTCTATTTTGTCTGGTATATGTATTGCTACTCCAGCTTTTTTCCCCCCATTTTACTGAAATATCTTTTTTCCATCTCTTTACTTTCTGTGTGTGTTTCAATCTGAAGTGAATCTTTTGCTGGCCGCATATGTAAAGGTTTTGTTTTCTTATCCGTATGCCACCCTATGCCTTTTGATTGAAGCATTGAACCCACTTACATTAAAAATAATTGTTGATAGATATGTACCTATTGCCATTTTATTATTCATCATTTTGATTTTTTTCCATCTTAAAGAAGTCCCTCTAACATTCCTTGTAATACTGGTTTGGTGGTTTTGAACTTCTTTAGCTTTTCCTTGTCTGGGAAGCTCTTTATCTGTTCTTAGATTGTAAATGATAGCTTTGCTGTGTAGAGTAATCTTGGTGTCAGGTCCCTGCTTTTCATCAGATTGAACATTTTGTGCCAATCCCTTCTGGCCTGCAAAGTTTCTGTTGAAAAATCGGCTAACAGTTTTATGGGCACTCCCTTATAAGTTACTAGTTGCAGTTCTCTTGCTGCTTTTAGAATTCTCTCTTTGTATTTAACCTTTGCCATTTTAATTATCATGTGTCTTGGTGTGGGCCTGTTTGAGTTCATCTTGTTTGGGTCTCTTAGCACTTCCTGAGCTTGTATGTATATTTTCTTCACCAGGTTAAGAAAGTTTTCAATCATTAATTCTTCAAATAGGTTCTCAATCCCTAGCTTTTTCTCTTCTCTTTCTGGTACCACTATTATGCGAATGTTTTTATACTTCATGTAGTCCCAGAGGTCTCTTAAATTATCCTCATTTTTTTAAATTCTTTTTTTCTTTTTGCTGTTCCAATTGGTTGTTTTCTGCTACCTTGTCTTCCAAATCACTGATTTTGTCCTCTGTTTCACCTAGTCTGCTGATGATTCCTTTTAATGCATCCTTCATTTCAGTTATTGTATTCTTCACTTCTGACTGGTTCTTTGTTATCATTTCTATGTCCTTTTTTATGCTTTCTCTCTCTTTGTGGAAGTTCTCACTAAGTTTCTTGGGCATCCTTATAACCATTGTTTAGAACTCTGTCTCTAGTAGGTTGTTTGCCTCCATTTCATTTAGTTCTTTTTCTGGATTTTTCTCCTGTTCTTTCATTAGCATCACTTTTGTTTGTTTCTTAATCTTGGCTGCCTCTCTCTGTTTGTCTCTGTGTATTAAGTAGATCTGCTATATCTCCCAGTCTTGGCTGCGTGGCCTTATGTAGTAGGTGGTCTGTGGGGCCTTGGCACAGTCTCCCTGGTTAATTGCTCTGGGTTATCCAGGAGTGTTCCTTGTGTGGGTTGTGTGAGCCCTCCTGTTATAGTTGAGCCTTGACTGCTATTGGCATGTCAATGGGTGAGATTGACCCTCAGACTGATTGACTATGGGGTTTGGCCACAGTCACAACTTACAGGCTGCTGTATAAGGGGTTTAACCCATTGAATGGGATTCATCCCAGTGGGCTCTGGTGTCTCTTGAGACCACTTTTTGTGTGTGCCGCTTGTGGGGTTAATTGGGTGGTGTTCTCCTGTGGTCTGAAGCCAACCTCTAAGTATGTTGGTTCTGGGGTCTCTTGGGAGAGGCTCCAGTACAGGCCCAGGTCACCCACTGCTTGTGACTATTCAGGGACTACCAGGTAGGATCTACAAAGCAATTCATCGTTGTTTGCTGCATGGAGGTGTGTGGGAGAGCCACACTATGAACCAAGGACATCTTCCACTAGTAATGGGCCTGGGGTAGCGCCACAAAAAAACAGGACACCTGCCAGCTTCCATAAGTTTCAGCCACAGAAAAAGCCTCAGGTCGTATGCAAATTGAGTGAAGCATGGTCTCAGGGAGTCTCTAGAGTGGGAAGAATTGTGGTCACAAGGTTAATGTAGACTCTGGTATGGTGCCAGTGCTGAGCCTGTAGTTACTCAGCAAAAGTCTCAGAGCACACTGAGGTCAGCTGCTGCCTGCCTGGGGCCCATGCACTCTAATAGTTTTTTAAAAGAGTGCAATTCAGACAAGGCTGACTCCTTACAGAGAAAGTGCCTCTTGAATTTGGTGAGTTTGGTGGGACATGGTCCCAATGAGTCAGCAGGATGGAGCAGCAGAGCTCACCAGGCCAATCAGATTCAGATTTGGTCATATGGGGGCGGGCTCAACACAGGAAAGATGGTGCCCTCCTGCTGGCTGCATGGGAGAAGGACCTCTCACTGGGAAAATGCCAACTGTCCTCCAGTCCTCCCTCTGAAGCCACACACCTCAGTCTACCTCCTTGTATTTCTCCAGCACCTCCCTGCATCGCCATCCCTCTGCCAGGGCCCAAGATGAGTGCCTGTGAGCAAGTGAGTCCATGAGTGGACTGTTTAAGAGGACTCTGGGTTTCCTGCAGCCTTCCATCTCACCTGAATGGTTGTAATCCCCACTGTTTTTCACAGCCAGATGTGGGGGCTCCTCTTCCTGACACCAGTACTCTAGGCTAGGAAACGTGGTGTGGAGGCTGGGGTCCCTTGCTCCTCTGGGGGAACCTCTGCAGCCGAGCTATCTCTCCTGATTCTCAACTGCCACATGGAGGTTTGGGGCCCATTCTGTATCTCTGCCCCTTGTACCTGTCTCAATGTGGCCTCTTCTTTATATTTTTAGTCATAGGATTTACATTCAGCTAGACTTCAGATGGTCCTCCAGGTTGATTGTTCTATAATTTAGTTGTAATTTAATGTGTTCATGGAAGGATGCAGGCACGGTGTTTATCTACTTCACCATCTGGGATCTCTATGGGGAGTAGGCTGTGAGATGACAGGGTCCTCACAGCATGTGGAACAGTTCAGGGAACATTCCACCCCCACTGATCTGAGAAGAGAAAAGAATAGCTGAAGCTGCAGGAGCCTCTGCAAAGTGCATAACAAAATGTAACCTGTTTGTGCACTCTGAGAAGTGCATAACAGGGTGTAACTTACTAATGTCTAACCTGATAAACAGACCCCCTGCAGCTGTTTACTGCTCCTGAAGCTGCTTGCTACTATATAAGCATTGCGTAAAAAATAAAGGAGGCCATTTTGCTCTGCTTTCTCCATGGACACAAGTGGACCTCCCAAGCCCAGCTTTTTCTATGAGTCTTTTCTTTTCTAACTCCCACTGCAATCCGTCTCGGGTTAAAGAAGGCAATCCCTGCTTCAGTGGGGGTGGGTCTCGTGGGTTGGAACGTGCGCGTGGGAACCGGCTGGCAGGACACGGCCTCCTTAGGTGGCGCCCGAACAGAGACCTCTCGAACATCAGGACCTTCAGCGACTTGAGGGATAAGTGAAGGGAGGAAGGTGTATTGTACATAGTGTAAATCTCTAAGAAAACAGTACAAACGGGTGGTTTTGTACCAAGGCAAGGATAGACAGAAATAGGAAGGTAAGTGGTCGATGGCGGCCGAATCGCATAATTTATAAGGGATAGGATTATCGGGAGTAAAATAAATTGGGAGAATCCGCAGTGTAAATATCAAGGTCAAAAGAGTCAGCAGTCTTTTGTTCAACGTTTTGTAAAGACTTGTGAAAATACTTATAAAGAATGCTTGTTGACATGCTTAAAGTTGTGCTTTGGGGTCATATTGATATGCAATATGATTATACGCAACTGCTAGACAACTTTTGTGAGTATGCTCAGGACGTGTGTCCTTGGCTCTGCGAAGAGGACACCATCGATCTAGACACATGGGACAGAGTCAGAGAGTAGTTACGTGAACGGTCCACGACTGATGGGTCGGAAACGTTCCTGTAGAGATGCTCGCCATTTGGGAATTAGTCAGGGAAAGGTCTCAATGTCACAACGGAGGCTTCACACCGTCCGGAAAGAGCCTCAGAAAGGAGCAGAAAGGGTAAAAAAAGGAGCTTTCCTCAGGTCACCACTAGGAGACGAAAAGGAAAATTACAAGAGGCCTCGAGACAGACCCCTACAACCGAGGTACAGTCCAGAGTTGGCAAGAGGAGAGCAGTGGTCTAATCCAGACGGAGAAAGTTCTATTGATGAGGTCTTTGTTGAAGTTTTCAAAGAGGCTTTTGAGGGGAACTATCAGGATGAGTCAGGTCAGTGCATGCGGAGGCAGCCGCCTCTGGAAGAGGGGATCCTTTCAGCCTTGTATGATCAGTTAGGGCAAGCATTACAAGCTTTTCAGCATCTCAGTAGCCTTATAACACAATTGGCAGTTAGTAGTATAAATTCCACCGTCCTTGCCACATACAACAATCACCATCTCGGGCAAGACAAAAACAAAAGAGAAAACGAAAATGCAAGAAGGACGTCTGCTATTCTTGCAGGCAGCCAGGTCATTTCTCTAGGAAGTGCCCATCTAGAGCTCCCCAGGAAAGGCCTATGGCAGGCAGACAGTTAGGTCCGCAGGGTCGCGTCCCCGGGATTTGCCCCAGGTGCCGGTGTGGAAAACATTGGAAAAATGAGTGCTGGTCCAAATTTGACATCAACGGCCAACCCATTCCCGGAAACAAAGCGGGGTAAGCCCAACACCTCCAAATAATGGGGCTCGGGTAACTTCGCTTTACAATTACTAACTACAAATACATATTAGAACGGGCTTTAAATTTAGTAACAAAACATACTAATTAGAAGGGCCATCTTAAATCTCAAAAAATAATTTTTTTTTAAGAATTCTGGGAGACATCCATCTGGAGGTCCAGGATCTCGACTCCTCCAACTTGGGAACATCCACTTTGGGGATCAGTCACAACTTTCTTGAGGTGGTCTCATTGGCGACAGGGAAGCCTTTGTCCTTCCAGACCACTACAGGGGATCTTTTTGTCACCTCACACCCAGCTCCCAAAGTTCACAGATATTGATTGAATAAGATCTTTTCAAAATGAACAATTGGGTTTAGATCAAATTTACAGCAATTAGACATGCCCATGGGTCTCTCAAAATGAAAGAATATACAAATAAATAGAAATATATACCATGCTCATGGGTAGGAAGAATTAATACAGTTAAAATGTCCTTACTACCCAAAGCAATCTATAGTTTCAATGCAATCCCTATCAAAATACCAATGGCATTTATCTCAGAACTAGAACAAATAATCCTAAAACTTATATGGAACCATAAAAGACACCAAATTGCCATGGCAATCCTGGAAAAAAAGGACAAGATGGAGGTAATATGCTACCTGATATTAAATCATACTACAAGCCTGTAGTAATCAAAAGAGCTTGGTATTGACATAAAGACAGACACATAGATCAATGGAACAAAATAGCCCAGAAATAAATCCATGCCTATATGGCCATTTAATCTATGACAAGACAAAAATATACATTGGGGTAAAGACCATCTATTCAATAAATAGTGCTGGGAAAACTGGACAAATACATGCAAAAAAATGTAACTGGACCACCTTCTCATGCCACATACAAAAAAAACCAAAACCCTCAAAATGGATTGAAGACTGAAATGCAAGACCCAATACCATAAAACTCCTAGAAGAAAATATAGGAAGTAAATTCTGAAACATTACCCTCAGTAATAATTTTACTGATATATTTCCTCAGGCAAGGGAAACAAAAGAAAAAATAAACAATGGGACTATATCAAACTAAAAAGTTTTTTCACAGCAAAGGAAACCATCCATAAAATGAAAAGACAACCTACTGAATGGGAGAAGATATTCACCAATGACACATCCGACAAGGGATTTATATATATATATATATATATATATATATATATATATATATATATTTATATTTATATATATATATATATACACATATATATATATATGAATGCATACACATTTTAAGAAAGGAAAAAACTGTATTAAAATTGTAATACTCAATATATACCAATAACAAGATGAATCCAAGTTACGTTTGACTTCTGCAATTACAAGAGATGCTCAAATTGATTACCATCAGTGTAATTTTAATACAGTTTTTTCCTTTCTTAAAACGTGTATATATTTTTTGGCACCCTCTGTGTGTATATATCTGTATCTATATCTATCTATATCTAATCTATCTCTATATCTAGTCTATCTATAATCTATATCATCCAATCATCTATATCTATATCTATATCTATCTATCTATCTACAGGGCATGCCAAAAAAACGTATACAAGTGGACACTTTGGTCAACATTGTTCAATCATTAGTTTGCCATAATCAGAAGTATCTGGACACTGATAGTAACCACTATATATATATGGTGTCAAAAAAAGTATACCTGTTTTAAAAAAGGAAAAAGCTGTGTGTATATGTCTGTGTGTGTATTTATATATATATATTTCATTGAACTCAACACTGGAAAAAACTAAACACTCCAATTAAAAGATGAGCAGAGGACCTGAATAGACATTTCTCCAAAGAGGACATACAGATGGCTAATAGACTTATGAAAAGATGCTCAAACTCACTAATCACCAGAGAATACAAATGAAAACTGCAATGACTATCACCTCACACCTGTCAGCATGGTAATCATCAATAAATTACCAAACAACAAGTGTTGGTGAGGATGTGGAGAAAAGGGAAACCTCGTGCACTGTTGGTGGGATTGCAAATTGGTGCAGCCACTATAGAAAACAGAATGGAGATTCATCAAAAAATTAAACATAGAAATACCTTATGAACCAGCAATTCTACTGCTGGGTATTTATCCAAAGAAATCTAAAACAGTAATTTGAAAAACTATATTCATCCCTATGTTTACTGCAGCACTATTTACAATAGCCAAGATATGGAAACAACCAAAATGCCCATAGACAGACAGTTGGATAAAGAAATTGTGGTACATTTATACAATGCAGTATTACTTTGCTGTAAAAAAATGAAATCTTATCATTTGCAACAACATGGATGGGCCTAGAGGGTATTATGCTAAGTGAAAAAAATCAGTCTGAGAAAGAGAAATACCATATGATGTCATTTATATGTGGAATCTAAAAAACAGAATAAACCAACAAACTAAAAGAATTAGACTCATGGATACATAGAACAAACTGATGGTTGCTAGAAAGGAGGGGTTTGAGAGGATGGGTAAGAAAGCTGAAGGCATTAGGAAGTACAAATTAGTAATCACAAAATAGTCATGGGGATGTGAAATACAATGTGGGGAATATAGTCAACAATATCGTAAAAACTATGTGTAGTGTCATAAGAGTATTGGACTAATTAGGGTGATAGCTCCATAAATTATATAAATGTCTAACACTATGCTGTATGCCTCAAACTAATATCAAATAATATTGAATGTCAACTATAATTTAAAAAATATATAGTCACAAAATGTAAAGTACAGTATAGGGAATATAGCCAATGGTATTGTTATTGCTGTGTATGGTGTCAGGTGGGTAGTAGACTTTTTTGGGTTATCACTTTGTGAAGGGTGTAAATGTCTAATCACTATGTTGTTTTGTACACCTGAAACTAATTTTAAAAAGTTATATGGACAGGTTGTATAGGAAACTTTTTTAAACAGTTGTCTGTGAAGAGGGAGAGACATGTTTGATATTTCCATCCTCCCAAGGCTAACTGATAAACTTAGACATATCTTCTCCTACAAAGATTTCTCTTAACATTCCACCCTCTCCCTCAAGATTGTATTAAAGCTTTCTTACATAGGTTCCCACATTACTAATTCTTATCGTAGCATATATTACACTCTTTTGTCACTGGCAGTTTACTTTTATTATGATACTTTTATTAAATTGTATCCCATTTGAGTGGTGAGGTTAAGGTTTTTTTACAATTATACTCCCAGCACTTAACCTCAAGAAGTAACTGTTGATTTTAAAAGCAGAATAAATAACGCAAAACACTTCCCAGAATTATATATTATATATGTGTATATTAAATGTATATGTATACCCATATCAGATATAGATGATATATTGGGTTGTCGGAAAAGTCATGACGCATTTTTGCAATGAAAAACACAGAAAAAATATGTCGTGACTTTTCCGACAACCCAATAGATACAGATATAAATATAGATATATATAGATATAGATATAAATCTGGATGTAGATATATGAATAGATGTAGCTACACACAAATAAATATATGTACACATATTTGTGTGTGTGTATAAGTGTGTGTACACGTTTATACACTAAATTTGAATTAAACCAAAAAGAAACTGCTGTGTCATAGGGATATAATTAGCCTATAAATTTCTTTGTCTTAACCCAACCTTTATTTAAAAAGTAGTTTTTTTATTGCAACTATAACATAACAAAAATTCTAAAATTAATTGACATACTGACATTTAAATACTTAACATGCTAGTGGATGGTGATTACATTTTGTTAATCCTATGTAAAGTATTATATTTCCCAGTAGAACTAGCTATTAGAAACACAACTACTCATAAGTATGCTTTAATTAACTGAAGACTATACATTTTTCCTAAATGTGAAAATTAAAATAATATATGAAAATGCATTCTTCAGACTTTTTCAGCTGAGGTCAAGCATATGAAATGTCAGTATAAAAATGTATTTTATGAAAATCTAAGAGTAACAATATACAGTGAAATCCTACAAATTACCAACTTAATAATAGTGTAAATGCTTTTATCCTCATGTTAATTTAGAAGGCAAGGTGTTTTGTACCAGAGAATAACACGTTTTCCACTGTAGGAAAGAAATACGTATCTTCACATACTAGAAAATGGAAATCCTCTACCCATCAACTGTCACTTCAGATCTGAGGCAGCCTAGTGGCCTCTCGGGCAATGGCTGGAAACACCTCAGAAACACCTCTGCAGAAGGATGTGCCTAATGCACGTGATGTAGTGGTAGTGCCGCCAGTGTGCTTTGAGTAAACTAGTGCTTTTTCCACCACAGAGCAGCACTGGGAAACCAGACAGGCACCTACAGCTTTCCTTGCTACTGCTGAACATTCATCAATGACTTAACTTTTTTTTTTAACTTTTAAAGCACTTTATTTATATTAAAGACTTTAATTTTTTTAGAACAGCTTTAGATTTACAACAAAATTGAGAGAATTTTCTCATTATTAGCTGTAGATTGTAAATTTTGGGTGGGAATATTACATACCTGGTTTCATAATCTTCCCAGTGCAATTTATTAGGCCTATGATGTTGATTTGTCACGATATTGTTGATTTTAATTTTGATCAGATGGTGTCCACAGCTGTACATACTGTAAAATTACTATTTTTCTGCTTAGTAATTATTAGTTTATTTGTGGGAGATATTTTGATGCACTATAATTATCCTGTTCCTCATCAAACTTTCTTTCACTGATATCTATTGATGATTTTCTAATTCCATCCACCCTGTTTCCATTCAGTAGCATGCTTTCTAAGTAGGAGCTTTTTCCTCATTTATTTATACTAGTATATATTTATAGATTTCTACTTCATTCATTAAATTATAGCCCATTAATCTCATTATTTATTTTAATGCACAAATGTCCCAGATTGGGGAAACCAAACCTCTTCAAACTGTATCCTATGTTATTTTGACATATTCCCATCATTCTTTAAGTATTTCCTTATTGTTTGACACAATGAAAATTTCTAGGTTCATTTTTAAATTTCCTTGTCCCTAACCCTGAAATCAGCTCTTTTTCCAAGTGGTCCTGTTTCCTTTTAGTGAAGAATATTTAGAATTCAGGGTCTGGGTACTTACTGTGGTCCTTTCCATTGGTTCTTTGAGTGTGCTCATAACAAATGCTTCTAGGCCTTCTTCAGAAATACACACAAATACATTGTGACATATACTCAAATTCAGTCACACATATATAACCTCTATCTCTATTGTATATATGTATCTATGCACCTATCTATCATTTATCTGTCATCTATCTACCTATTTATCTATCATCTATCTATCTATTATCAATCTATCATCTATCTATCTATCATCTATCATCTATCTATCTATCTATCTATCCACCTAATCTGCCTCTATAGGTTTTAGTTTCTACTGATACCTCCATTTCCAATCCAACACCATAGTATATTACTTATGTCTCCACATTTTCTTATTTGTAACTCAGTGGTTTTACCATTTGACACTCTCACCAAAATGTTTCAGAGTTCCAATTGCTTTCCATCTTTGCCAACATTTGATGTTGTCATTCTTCTTCTTCTTTTCTTTTTATCCATTCCAGTGGTTAAACAGTGGTATCTTATGTGGTTTAACTGGCATTTCTCAATGACTAATAATGTTGATACCTTTTCATATCCATGTTGGCTATTTATATGTCTTCTTTTATGAAATGTCTATTCAAGTTTTTCCCTATTTTTATTCAGTTGTTTTTCTTTATTATTGTGTTATGAGTTCACTACATATTCTGTATTCTGTATAGAGTTTTTTGTTAGATGTGCTATAAATATTTTCTTACTGCCTTTGGCTGACTCTTCCAATATCTTGATAGTGTCTTTTGACAAGCAGAAGTATTTTTCTTAATTTTGATGCAGTCTAATTTATCATCGTTTGTCTAAATATCACAGTTATTGTTTTTTGTGTCTTGCTCAAAAAATTTTGCCTCCCTCTCACACCCCATCTTGTTTAAACAGATATTTTCCTTTCATCTTCAGTTTTTACATTTAGATTTATGATCCACCTCAAATTAATTTTCTGTATGTGATATAAGATAGAGTTCAAGGTTTTTTCCCTCCCATAGGGATGTTCAGTTGTTCTAGCATTATTTGTTGAAAAGACTTTCATTTTCTCCATTGAATTGCTATGGTTCTTCGTTTAAAATAATTGACTGTGTATGTACAACTCTACTTCTGAACCCTGTCCTGTGAGAACAGTACATTGTCTTGGTTATTTTATTTTCATTATAAAAGTTGAAATCAGTTTAGTTAATTTCTTGACCTTTGTTCTTTTATTTCAAGGTCTTTTGTTCATTCCATGTCCATCACATTTCCATAGGAATTTTAGAATCATCTTGCTAATTTCTATTTGAAATAAAGGGATGCTGCTGGAATTCACATTACCTATTACTTGTCATTTTCTAACAAAAAGAGCAACAAGAAAGAGTAAAATAAGGATAAATTTTACTTGGATCTAAATTTAAGAAAATGTTTCTTCAATGAGTCTTAAGGAATTCTCCAAGCTTGTCAAATGTATACACTTATAGGGATACATGTTGATTCTCATTATCCCATAAAGATTCATTTGCTTGGATGAAGTCCTTCCAAGAACCTCTGTGAATTTGTTAAAGAACCCATCCTCAGACCACCGCAGGACTGATTCTCCCATGTATGCCCATTCCAAGTGTGACGAAGAGAGGCACCATTTAATAGAGAAACCTCTAGGCAACATTCTTGCCTTTCCATATGTTCCAATGCAGTGGTGATCCTGAGGGGATTTTTGAGCTTATATGACTCATGCTTAGAACAGTAAAATCTTGAATTTGGAGAGTGTAGCTTCATCTGGCTAGTAATCCTAAAAAGAGGAGGTCTAGAATGAAAACTTTTTAAAATCCAAGATCTCTTAACTCACTGCTGTGTAGCCACAGACCTTTAATTGTCAACTCAATTCAGGAACCAGCAAGCTCACCTGGGCCTTGCTGCCAAAATTGTTGGGGAATATAATTAAAAATAAAATCTTTCCCAAACCAGAAATCCTCTCTACGAAAGTATTAGAGAAAAGAAACCTTTTTATTGTTGAATCAACATTCTACCAGAATGTGAATTTATCACAGGTAATCTGCTAACAGATTGCAAAGGCAAAAAGAAATCTCATCCTTATATAACCAGGCAGGTACAACCATTACACATGTTTCCAAGATAAACAATAACTAGTCCTCGAATAAGATGACTTCACAGCACCATTTGTCATGCACAGTTCATGCTAACTTTATCTGGTAATTGGGGTATTTGGCTGGAGGAAAACAAACTTTTGTACTTTTATGATAGGAGGTAGTTTGGTAAATTGGAGCAAGGCATCCAACTGATGTTATTAGCCTTCCAGCCTTTCACAGAAACCAGGAGATAAGAGTACAATCTCCCTTGATATTTATATTTCAAAGATATGGTCCTCAGGTTCTTGTGAAAAACATAGCTGTGTCATAAAGGAAAAAAAAAAGAAAAATCTTATTTAGTTTTAAAAAAGGATTCATATACACTTTTTAAAAAGAAAACAGTACTTGCAATGAACAGTTTTCTAAAGTAATTTCTCTAAGAAAAAGAATGAGGGTGAGGAGTCTCTTCCCTTATTTTCAAGAGGGAGAATTAAGCTTCTTATTTTTTATTTTATTTGCCCCTACTGTTTGCAGGGTTATTTTTTACCATAAAGTATAATTTCCCCATAACATGTAACTAAATAGAAAAATGCAAAAAGAACATCTGAACTGTGAAATTATTAGCTGTATAATTTCTTTTCTCATCTTTGGAAAAGCAAAAACATATTGTATGTATTAACAATTTCACTCTCCTCTGCATAGATAAAACTGATAATCAACTTAATACTATTAATAGAAATAGCCTCTATGGTTTGTAATCACTTGCCCCAGTAACTACATATTTATTTTAAATCGCTGATAAGAGCTGTATTGGTAACAGCTCTTTGCCCTGTGCTGCTCATTATTCTTATCACCACTGCATTGTAACCTGTACTCAAGCTTTATAGACTGTAATGTCCCTGTGCACAGCCATTCAACTAATTAATTCTTTTCAGTCTCAACATTACTGGCACAAGTAACATGTTTTATTGACTATAACGGTTAACTCAGCCAATGATTCAATCGAAGCTCCTAAAAGAATAATTTTTGTAAAGAGATCCTCCATCCAGCATACAAACAATATCAAAAGTACTTACATCTATACGATATTCTCCAGTGCTTTTGAACTTTGGAAAGTTTTTTTGGACTTCACAGCACATTAAGAAAAAATGAAAAATCACTACAAGTTTCACTGTTGTTTTGTAAGATGTAATGACATATTTCATGACAATGCTGAGATTATGGCACTCACTAAAGGGATGTTATAATATAGTCATGTGTTTTTTGATGGATTGAAACAAATTGCATTAGATAGCCAATAAAAATTCTGGGACTTTTTTTCTTTTTTATAAAAGAATAAATTAACTTAATTCTTATATTTCTTTCAGACCTATTCTTCATTCCTAAAATTAAGCTTGAGTATTTTTAATAACATAGACTTTTCATATTACCAATATATCTGATCAGTATTGTCAATAGTCTATCTAATCTTTTAGCCATATATTCACTCATTCTGACTTGACTTTCTAATTACCCACTTAGCAATATATTAACAGATGGCCTCTACTGAAACCACAGGTGTGAGGGATGCCCTTATTAGTGCTGAGTGGTGATAAAAGTCCTGTCTCTCCATAGGCTTCCTCTTACAGAAACCCAGTGAGGAATGGAAAGGGTGCCTCCTTCCTTTTGGATTGAGGTGGATGTGGTGCTAACTCATCTCCCTACCTGGTCTCCCAAACTAACTCATGAATGCAATAGTAGCTACTATTATGTAATAGCCTTTTACTTTCTCTCTGTCTGTCTTACTGGCTAGCCTCCCGAACCAAAACAAATCTCTTCCTAACCTCACAGAAACAAAAGCACCCAAGCAGAACACCACTCTGAAATCAACACAGACAGTCAAAGGCCCAGAGGCTCCAAGAAACAGTCATTCATTTTGGATTTACTGGAGTTCAACCCTTGGCAAGAACACAGAAGTTGGACAACTAATGAGTAAAGAAGCCAGAGTCTGGTGTCGCCTTCCCATCTTCTCTCTGCATCAGTAGGGCTTATCTTTCTGACCTCCCATTTGCTGTCATCCCCGTGCTTATTTGTGAAACCAACTGTTTTAATATCTTCTTTCTGTCTGAACATTCCTCAGACAACGCTTGGGCTCTGAGTTGGCTTAAAGGACCTTTCTCCTAAACTGCCCTTCCCCCCAGAGGCCACAGGCTGGCATTGCTGTGCCTGTCGGGTCTTGAAAGCTTGGTGACCAAACCTGTGACCAAAACCAGCACATAGTAGGGGCCTGCTGCATGTTGCAGATGATTCTAAATTCAGTGCCAATAATAAATTGTTTTGTCACAGCCTTGCACTGTTCTACGGTTGTTTCTCATCCATTTCTGTCACACTATGTCATTGAGCCACATTCCCCAAGGCTTTTGACTGAGTTACAACTTGGTTACAAATTAGGCATCTCTGGGAAATGTGTTAAAATTTTCATGATAGTAATTTTTTGAGGGTTGAAGAAAGAGGGAAAAATTGTTGTTGTGCTGCTGATGTTGTGTGAAAATAAATACAGCTTTGCTAATATAAATCCGAGTTAGACAGCTCAAAACATCGTCCTCAGTGGGTATTAAAGACCAAGCCAGCATGGCACAGAGCCAAAGGCTGTCCTAGGTGGAGCTGAGGACAATAACCGAAAAGCAGCCTGCTTAGACGAAATGCACAAATGTGTATTAAATCTGTTCTAGTTATAATCAGACACATAGGAGGTAAACCTGCTTATGTCTTCAACTATAAATAGCACTTCTCAGTACTACTTCATAGAAGAAATATCAGTTATCTCAGAGTTGAAACGTTTACTTTTCGAAGAATGCTCCTTATATTTTGAATCCTGGCTGTTAAGTAACCATCAGCATCTCAGGAATATCTACATTACTTCAGACCTGAAAAATGTCTACATTTTACTACATTTTACATGTTTACATTATGTTACTGTATGAATAAGTCCTACTGTTTAAAGTACAGTGGCAACTGCCAATTTCCCTACTGAGGCTTAGACATCACACACCCTTCGAAACTGCACCCCCGACCCCCAGTCTGAAATGGACCTAAAGCACAGAAGAATGTTATGCAGCATCAGGATGTGCTGCATCTCGATTTCACTGTGAACTCCTCAAGGGCAGAGGTGTTTTGCCAACCCTTCTGTTGTGTTCACTGTGGCATCTCCAACAGGGTTATTCATTCAGCCGCCTCCTAATAAACACTTGTTGCTGTACTCCTCCTGAAACAACACCTTCTTAGCTTAAATATCCTTCAGTTGATGTGTCAAACTCCATAATCAGGGAGTCCCCACCTGAAGTTCATGCATAGAATTCAAGGAGGTATGAGCTCTAGTATGGGAAAAGCCTAGCTTTTTAATTTTTATAAATCTCTACCAAAATTTAGCATTTCCTTCAATTATGAAGGTAGGCAACAGAAAACAGTAGTATTAACGGCATGTATGACTGTAACCAACAGAAATCAGAGGCATTTTTACATTATATTACAGTAATTTCTGACCTTTAAGTCTCCTTTACACTCATAACTACTTGAAAAGATGGGAGTGAGTAAGCCAGCCACTAAATCACACATGATTAGAGTCATCCATTCACAGATGTAGTGTGACCTCACTGCCAATTTGTGGGCAACTCTGCACCAGTTGATCATTCACAACCTAACAATAAAGTTGCATGTGTTTATGGCCATCTCCATCACTTTCCAGTATTCCATGCCTCTAGTTGTTTAATTTGTTTAGTAAAGTTAGTGAAAGACCACCTGAGAGATTAATGTTCTTACCTAAGCTAAGAAACAATAGTCTGTACAATGATGTTTTTTTCCTTTTTAAAATTTCATTTTAAATTACAGTTGACATACAATGTTATATTAGCTTCAGGTGTACAGCATAGTGATTATACATTTATATGCCTTACGAAGGCTCACCCCAATAAGTCTAATACCCACCTAACTCCATACATAGTTATTACATTATTATTGACTATATTCCCTATGCTGTATTTTACATCACTGTAACTGTTTTTATGACTGGCAATTTGTACTTTTTAATTTCTTCCCCTTCTTCATCTGTCCCCACAACCTCTCTCTCATCTGGTGACCATCCATGCACAATGGTGTTTTTAAAAAATTAATCTTAACTTTTAACTTGTCTTGTTTGCTAATGCATTATAAAGAAGTATATATTTTGGTATATCAAGATTTTTTTAAACTTGTTTTAACTCTTTTTGCATAGCACAAAGATTTTGATGACTATACAAGTTATGATCAGAAAAATGGAGTGTTTAAATATATAAAAATGTATTACAGTAAAAGACACATTGCCATTAACCCCCTTCAAAATACCTCCCCTCACTTTGAACACACTTATCCCATCATTCTTGCCACTTTCTGAAGCAGTTCTGGAAGTCCTCTTTCGTGAGTGTCTTTAGTTGCACTGTCATGGCTGCCTTGATGTCATGAATCATTTTGACTTTGGGAAAGAGCCAGGAGTCACACAGTGCAAGATCTGGTGAATAAGGTGAATGAGGACACACCATAATGTTTTTATTGGACAGAAATTGCCATATAGGAAGTGATGTGTGACAGACACAGAGCCTTTCCGTTGTGATCACAAAATACGGTGAATGCTGATGCTGAGTGCCATACAACGGAAAGGCAGAGATCTTTAATACAGGAAGTAGCACATCAAACCTTAGTAACAGTGTGTGACAAGTTTCAACTTGTTTGGTACAGTCAGTTGGGTGTGAGCTGTGGTTGAGAGAAGGTGTGCTTTAAAGTGTGCTGTAAACCATCCTCCATCATGAAAATGCTGCATGTCACATATTGCTTTTTCTGATATACAGCAATTTCTGTCCAATAAAAACATCATGGTGTGTCCTCATCCACCTTATTCACCGGATCTGGGACTATGCAACTTCTTGCTCTTTCCCAAAGTCAAAATGACCACGAAAGGTAAATGTTTTGAATCAATTCAGGTTGAGACAGTCACAACAGCATAACTAAAGACACTTACGAAAGAGGACTTCCAGAACTGCTTCAGTAAGTGGCAAGAATGCTGGGATAAGTGTGTTCAAAGCGAGGGGGAATATTTTGAGGGGGATTAATGGCAGTGTGTCTTTTACTGTAATAATTTTTTTTTATTTAAACATTCACAGTATTGTTACATCACACCTCATATATCCCCAGGAATAGAAAATAATAGGTGTGAAAACAAGTCCAGATTTCTCATGTCAATGATCACTCAGTATCATTGATTAATAAGTCTTTTTATTTTTATTTCTATCTTCTTCTGATTGATTAGTTTGTCCACAGAGGAGTAAACCTTTGTTGTCATGTATTTGTATAGGGCCAAAGAATTCCACAAAGATGACATTGTATGGCTACTATAAAATTTTCAATTTTGAGAAGGGAAATTGCCCTTTATGCCTATTGGCCTCTCAAGAAGTAGGTGGTGAAAATAGAAAAGTACAGTTAAACAAAATATTTGGCTTGTAAACAAAACAAAATAAAACATTTTATCAAATAACTGAATCTGTGTAATCAATTTTGGGGTATATATGGAGTTTTTATGATCATTTTTATTGAATACACATTTAAGAATCTGTTATTTGAGAATCAATTTTCAACATCTAAATACCACAATAATATCTAGAATTTTCCCAGCAAAAATGATTATTTATTCAAGCTGAGTCTTTGAATTGAATTGAATCCAATATTCTAGGAAATAAATTCACACTTAGTAAAAGTCAATTGCTGAGCAATCAACTGAAACAGACCATTGATTATTGGCTCTCAGACTGGATAGAAAAGACTACCATAAGTGGAAGATTGGTCACACCATATGGACATGATGGTTCTACATAGTTGTTACCTTGACAATGGACTTTGCCATAAATAAATGGAAAGACAATTTATCTGAGGCATTAAGTTTCATCCCAGGAGACACTGCAATGTGGCAGATTTTCTGTGACAGAGTTGTTTCATGAACTCAGAAACAATTATTCACTATTTTCTATAATAGTGTTTACCCATAATTTTCTTAACAGGTAAGGCCTCAGTTATACACTTAATGTAAACTGTGATGACAGCATCTAGGTTACTAGGAAGTTCTAATAAGTCTTTAAAGATTATAGAAAGTAAATAGAACTTATAACAATATTTTCAGTTCTGGACTTTGATTTTGGTTTACAACTAACTAGAAATAGCAATTGGACAATAGAACGATAGATTTTGGAAAAATATTCACAATGAGAACAAATTTTATTTTACTATTTCTTGTATTTAGTTTCATTTGCTATAACACTATAGTTTAAATTACATCAATTTGGTTTGTTTGGCTTAATTTCACACCTAGGAGACAATGCAAATTTGGAAATCATATTTTTATGTGGCACAGGCCTAGAGTTTAAATTTCATGCTAGTATGTTTGTTTGTTTGCTTTCCCTCCAAAGACTCTGGCAGTTAGCGAGACATGGAAGTGGTATGTAGTTTAAAGATAAAGACAAAATAGGATATATGTGGTATATAAGAGAAAGTGTGGAATCCAGGGTGACTTCACATTTGGGGTGAGAAAATTGGGTGCCCAATAAAAAGATTCAGTGAGGGGGAGATTTAGAGGCAGAATTAAAACCCATATTTGGATGTCTCAAATTTAGATGTCTATAAGACAGCTAAGGAGAGATGGTGAGAAGGAAATTGGTTATAATAGTCAAGAGAGCAGCTGAGATTGGAGATACACATTGGTAGCCAGCAGCACAGAAATATAATTTAAAACCATATCAATGGGTAAGATATCTGAGGGAGAGAATGGTCAGACAGAAGAAAAGAGACTCCAAGACTAAGAGAGAGACCACTTTCAGAGTTAGGAATTGTGGAGGTAAGCAGGTTCCAGCAAAAGAGACTGTGTAAATGTGTCAGGAAAAAAATATCTAAAGAATGTAGTGTGAAGAAATGTTTAAAGGAGAAAAATGGAATCAAGGGTTTTAAATGCTACAGACAGATGAAATAAGATGCAAAGTAAGAATTGTCCATTGAATTTGGCAATAAGGAGATCACCAGTGACCTTAATAAGAATGGTTTCGGTGGAATAATAAAAAATAAAGCCTGATCAGAATGGTTCAACACAGATTAGAAGGTAAGGAATTGGAGAGCGTGAACATACACAACTCTGTCTAGGAGTGCTACTATAAGGGAAACAGAAAAAAAAGAAGCCTGTGGGAAGATGAAGGTTCAGGATTTGCACTTGTTATAATTGTTTAAAAACAGGAGATATATAATATGCTTGAATTGTGATGGAAATGATCCAGTACAGTGAGAAAAACTGAAAATTTAATGAGTTAGAGAAAAAGTAAAGGATAAAAGTTTTAAGTAGGTAGTGAAGGATAGAATCCAGTGCTCAAACAGGGTGGCTTTGGATGGACCAGAGTGAGAAGAGTACACTCGTTGTAATATAAGAAAAGGCAGGATGTAGAGGTATACATACAGGTCCCCTGCAGGAAAATATAGTTTCTTTTATGATTAATTATTTTGTTGAATAAATAAGCTAGGCCATCATCTAAGAGTAAGATGCAGGAGGGATAAAAAATTTAAACAGAGTAGATAAGATATGAAAAAGCATCCTCAGAGAATGGGGATGCAAACTGATTGTGAAAATGTCATGGAACAATTGGACAGCATTGAGGGTTCACTTGAATTCTGTAATTTAGAGTCTGAAGTGAGAGCAATCGGGTTGGCTGTATTTAATGACAGAACTCACAGAATTGCCTAATAGGATGACCAGCTATGTTGCTCTGATATATACCTGGAGCAGGCAGAGAGTTTGATTTAACCAGCGTTGGGGGTTTGCCAAGAGGAAAAGACAAAAAAGAGAATTACTGATATATGCAAGAGTGATTATAATAGTAAATTATGGGGTGTAGTTCTGTGTAAGAAAAGAAATGAGAACATAATATGAGTGACAGTGAAAATCTAATAGGATGAACATATTGGCGTTCTAAGTGAGGTAAAAAAAGCAGCTGGAATTGGGGTGCTAGAATAAGTAAGACCGAAAGATGGAGGTGGTTGTCAAAGACAGGTGTCCTTGAAGTTATTGTGCACAAGATTTGGAATACTTTAGAATAGATGGCTGAGGTAAGAGGAAGACGAAAAAGTACTAGAAATGAGCAGGTAAAAAAATTAACAAGTCAGAGTGTTGAATTTATTATACAAATAATATTCATGGACTTGAACTTACCAAGGTTGAGAATGGGAATAATGGTGAAGAGAGAGATCTTGAACCAGGTGTTATCATCATTAATAAATGAGAGAAAGTTACCACTAGGAATGAAGATAACTGGAACAAGGAAGTGTGATAACATGACAATCAAAGCTGGGCTTTTTATAGAGGATGAAGAGACAGTATCTGGAAGGAGTAATGACAAAAGGTGGATTTATCACACCCCTAGTTATTTGTGGGATGCCACCACCTGAAAAGGCTGCAGAAGAAGCTAGCTTCCAAGTAGAGCAGAAATAAGAATCCATTTGTAGAATATGAAGGACCACGTAGAAAGGAGATTCTGGGAGATGAGAGATGCTTGTGAGTCTTTGACTTCTTAAGTCTGTTGACTGAAATAAACAGAAATGGAGGACATGATGGAATTATTTTCTTGGAGAGAAGTTTCTGTTTTAGTTTCCATCTCGAGACAGTTCTCAGGCAGTTTGTAGTGGTCAGTGAGTTAGATGGAGGTAAGTAGATGAAGGTAAAGGGGATCAAATATATGGTGATGGAAAAAGAACACACTCCTAGTGGTGAACACACAATGTGATATATAGATGATGTATTACAGAATTGTACACCTTAAATCTATGTAACGTTGTTAACAACTGTCACTCCAATAAACTTTAATTTAAAAAAAAAAAGAAAGAAAATTGATCTTACCAAAAACATGGAGAACCCCGTGTGCCTCTCCAGTTTTGTAGAGAGGGAATGTTGAGAGTAGGGGGACAGCCTTGCTAGGAGCATAAAAATGCAAAAGTTATAAAAGATAGCATTTATGTCTCAAAACTCATAGATCCCATAGGGCTTTGCAATGACATTTAAGTGCTTTAGCAGAATATGGTGAAGACCTGTTATTCAATTTACTAAGGGAATTCTGAGATATTAAATCAAAAGTTGCTCTTTTGTGAAAAATAGCAGACTTTTGTAGAAAAGAGGTTAAATCTGTTAGTAAATTTATACTTTTTCATTACTGTACTCTGAGATATAACTAAATATTTAGTGGAGGTGGTAGTAAGTAAATCGGTGACTCTGGAGGGCAGTGACAAGGCAATGAAGAATTCCAGAAAAAAATTATGTGTATGTACACAAATACATTTCTGCACAAAAAAATGGAGACTAAAATAAAAGCAATTTCATTATTTCAAAACCTAATATGTGACTTAAAAGTGTTACCAAGAATAAGTTTTGACAGCTCTCTACACAGCCTACATCTCTTTGAACTAAATGACAAACTACAAGTCTAAAAGCATGTCTAGTGTTCTGTACCAATCTGAAACAAAGGTTGTCTAACATTGGATAGATCATTACATGTGGGGTACGACTGACTATCAATCAACTGCACTTGTTACTGCAAAAAAAAAATCTGAACCTAATATTTGAGATGTAGTGTTTCCATTTCCATTACTGTCTTTCTGCTTTCAGGTCTGTGTTGGTCAATATACAGGATGTGCATTAGAGAGAAAGGCCCAATTTAAAGAAATAGCATCACCTTCTCTCTAACTCTCTAGAAATTAAACGGCAAAGTTACCAGTAAAACACAGACAGGGTTTAACATGAAGCCTTACAAGCTTTATTTCTGCTATCCATATGAAGAAATCCTCTATAATTTTTATTAAATAATTTTTCTAAAGGTAATTATGTATTCATTTATTTGTACTTATTTTCTTAGTGTCCACTGTGTACCATACAATGCTAGGCACTGCAAATATAGCAGTGAACAAAGCAGACACAGTTCATTCAGAGGGATAGCCACAAGAAACGAGATACAAAAATAAATAAATAAATCGAAATTATAATTAATATATAGACAAATACCAGATCCTCTCTAAGACTACAATATCATAGAGACATAGTTTAGATTGTGAAGTCAAGAAAGTGAAATTTAAGCTTACCTCCCCACAATTTACTTGTTATTTTAAATGGAGGAAAAAAGGTACCTTTACAATGGAGATATCCGATAGGTACCACCTAAGAGTGAACAAATTCATGACCACTGAATATGGGACAACTGATGTGATACACTGAGAATACACAGCATTGCTTCTGTTTTATTCTTTTAGAAAGAAAGAAAGAAAGAAAGAAAGAAAGAAAGAAAGAAAGAAAGAAAGAAAGAAAGAAAGAAAGAAAGAAAGAGAGGAAGAAAGACCTAAATCTAACCATCAATCAATGATTGACAAAACCGAAGAGTTGGCTTGAACTCCTCAAATGTAAAAGTGATTAATAACAAAAGAAAGATTGAGGAACTGCTCCATATTAAAAAAAAAGAAGAAGACTCAAGAAATATGGCAATTAAATGTAATGCAAAATTCTGGATTGGATCCTGGATGGAATAACATAGTTGCTACAAACAGCATGGGGTCAATTGGTAAATCTTTACCATTAAGTGATAGTACTTTACTGATATTACTGTATTTCCCCACGTATAAGACCCACTTTTTTTCAAAAAATTTGGGGTCTAAAAACTGGGTGCATCTTATACAGTTGTTGTAGATTTCAAATGCCATAGATGGAACTGAGGACAAGGCAATATATGAAGACAGTGATTCATCATCAGACACAGGTGAGGACAAGATAATGGTTGGGAGTTTTGACAGTGATGAGGAGTTGTATGAATTTTATGATGAATAAAATTTGAGTTCAGTAACTTTATGTAATACATTCTTTTCAAATTTCGGGCCCCAAAATTGAGGTGCGTCTTATACATGGGAGCATCTTATACATGGGGAAATTTAGTAATTTAATTTAATTTGATAATACACTATAGTTATATAAGAGAATAACCTTATTCGTAAGGATACATGCTGAGTTATTTAGCGGTAAAGGATCATTGTGTCAGCAGCTTACCCTGAAATGGTTTACTAGAAATAGATAGATACATGATAGATGATAGATAGATGATAGATAGATAGATAGATGATAGATAGATGAGACAGAGATAAAAACACATAGAGACACAAAGAGGAAAACAGAGACAGAAAGAGACAGACAGAGAATGACAAAGTAATACAAATTACGAAAATATTTAGAAATGGTGAATCTAGATGAAAGTTGAATATGTGTTCATAGTACTCTCTTATACCTTTTCTGTTCTTTTAAAATTTTTCAAATAAATTAAAAACAATTTAAGTTTACACCTGATGGGTGGAAGAATGGATGTTATGTATATGGAGATTATTATGGCAAAGAGAAGAGAATATGCTGAGGTTCTGAGGAAAGAAAAAGAAAAAAAAATGTCACTTAACCTAGCTGAAAAAAGAGGACTTAGGCCCTTAGGCCTTCCCTGAGTTCAGAGAGATTCTTCTACTGGATTGAAGAAGCAAGCCTCTATGAATCCTTCAGCTGTGAGGAAATGTATTCTGATAACAAGCATGTGAGGTGGGAAGAGGATCCAGAGCCTAAGATTAGACTGAGCCCAGTCTGACACCTTGATTGCAGCCTGTGAGAGCCTGAGCAGAGCACCCAGAGAAGCCATGCCTGAATCCTGACTCACAGAAACTATGAGATTACACATCATGTTATTTTAAGTTGCTAAATGTATGGCAATTTGTTACACAGTAATAGAAAACTAATCCACTAGGCAAAGGACTTAGGGCAATCTTGGAAAAAAAAAGTTGAAGGACTCTACCTGATCTAAAAACTTACTATAAAGCTTCAGTAATCAAAATACTGTGATTTCGGCATAAATATAGACACATAGATCAATGAAACAAAATAGAGAATCTAGAAAAAAATTAGCAAACTGAATAGTCAACTGATTTTTGACAGAGTGACCTAGGCAATTAAATGGGGGGAAAAAAGCATTTTCAAGAAGTAAAATACCAGAATATTTGAATACACAAATGGGATAAAAATCAGCCTCATACCTTATCTCACACTATGCACAAAAGTTAATTCAAGATGGATTGTAGTCCTAATTTTAGAGCTAAATCTATAAAATTCTAGAAGAAAACACACAGGAATAGCTTCATGATCTTAAGACAGGAGATTTCTTAGATAGGATGTAACATATTGAAATTTTAAAATGTTAATAAATTGGGCTTTATCATCTGCTTATTAAGACTTATTGAGAAAACGAAAAAGGCGGAGAAGGTCCAAGATGGTGGAATAGGTAAACACTATGTCTGCTGCCTCCCATGATCACATTAAAATTACAGCCTAGACTGAACGCAATGGGAACAGGCTTGAACAAGATGGAGTCAGAGAGGCCAAGCATTTCACTTTGTTACATGATTGGCATATGAAGTGTGTTTGTGTTGGGGGAGAGGGCAGTCTTGTAAGAGTAAGCCCTTACCTCTGAGATCTAGTGGCATCTCCAGGTATTAACACATAGTGTCAGAATTGAGTTGAATGGTAGGACACCCAGCTGGTGTTAGAGAACTTCTTGGGAGCAGAATCATAACATATGTAGATAGACACATCCAGGTTTTTATGTAGCTGGACCTACCACATCTGGTTTTCTCAATATTTATATGATAAAATGTATTTATGCATACACTATAATCTTCACCAGAGAGCAGTATATGCTTACTTTACTCACAAATGATTTTTGGTACTTGGTAGAATGATGGCACATAGTAAACCTTCAGTAAGTATTTGTTTAATGAATCATTTATATTTAAGAAGAAATAGAAACATAGGATTACCAATAATAATTATTGAAAAAATCTCAGGCCGGTACACTGAATTATTTCCCAGATGTGCTGGTATATCAATATAGAGAAAATGCAGCACTAGCCATTAAGCATATAGCAGTTACATAAAAAGCTGAAGTTGAATGACCAGTCTTCTTGGATAAAATATTAAAGTAATGGCTCTAAAAGTTGGGTGAACAAGTACCACAGCTCTTGGCATTCAGTTTTGGAAATTTTTCCAGGCTTGTTGCCCCCTATAGGTTTCAAGACCTAACTTGTTAATTAACTCTCCTTCACGGGTGTCTCATTTCACTTCATACCCTGGCGATTGGCCAAACTTTCTTTTACACTAGCAACCTAAATTCTTATTGTTATTCATATTTACGTTCATATTCGTATATTATCTAGCGCTCCTTTCGAGCAATATTTACAGACAAGAGTGCCACAGTAAAAAGCAACCTGTCATAGTTGAGTCTTTGCTCTGAGGTGGCCCATGGTAGTTTTCAAATTCTGATCAATAGGGAAGGCGGGGGGGAGATGGTACCAGGAAGTACAGGTATATGGCAAAAAGAATAAGCAAAAGAATGAGTAATTAAGACTGAAAATTGAATTTACACTATAAACAGCAAGGACGGTAGAAGTTGCCGTAAAAAGAAGAGTCATGATCTTGATAGATTTGTCAAGGCCTTAGATGCCAAACCATTCCATCTGTTTTGCCATTTCAGTAAAACATTATCTGTATCTTCATAACTCATAAAAGTCTGACTAAAGTTTTGATTGATTTTACTGAACTTCTGACGGGAGTGGCAGGATATTTGTGGACTCCTATGGATGTGTCCTGAAAGAACAAAAGACTGGAAATAAAATAGGAAGTCCTAAATCAAAAAACAATTATACTCCTGTAGGGATGCAGCAAAGAAAGCCAACACTTTAGTTAAATGGTGTGTTAAGATAATTTTGAAACCATTGAGGTGAGAATTGCAAGTAGGTTGATCAAAGCTCACATACAGAGAATATCAACAAAGAAAATACTATGAACAAATGCCCTGAAAATGGCTCAGGGCAGAAGCAGGAGAGAAAGAAAGAATTCAAACAAAATTAGTAGTGTTTAAAAGCAAAGAGAAAAGAAAAATACAAGAAACTTTTGTGAGGGTGGATATGTTTAATATCCTGATGGTGGTGAAGATCTCACAGGTATGTATTTATATATGTCATCAGACTATACACTTTGGATATATTCAATTTATTGTTTGTAATTATACCACAACAAAACTGTTAAAATCAATATATTTGTATCTTCTATTTCAGAAAGTTATCTTGTGAGACATTTAGCATAAATTCCCTATCTCTGCTAAGCAAGCCAACATTTTAAAATGCCTTAATTGTAATGAGATAAAAATCTATATGTTTCATAGTGAAATCTCTCATGTTGGTCTGAAAAGTTATAGGGTTGCAGAAAAATGTCCTTTTTCTAAACACAGTCTTCAGAAGTTTATGCAAAAGAAAAAATACTAATTTGGTTGAAGAACTTGCCTAGGAAAAATGTGTTTAAAGTGAATATTATAGGCAACATTTCAGATGATGACTATGGAGTTTTAATTGGTCTGCAAGCTTCCAAAATTTCCTATGGATAAAATGCAATAGTAACAGATGATAGAAAATTTGGAAATCATATTAGCAGGCACAGCATCTTAAAATGTAGACATATACCTAGAAAAAAAAATTCAACAAAAACTTATATGTAAGCACTTTGATCCAATGCACATATTTAAAATAGGTTATTTTTTACTTTTAAAATAACTCCAGTGTGGATTTCTCCAAAAGAAGCCTGCATCAAAATTCCCCTTGATTCTTTAGAAAAAGGCGCCTTTGTAAAGTTGGTGTTGTTAATGATGATGAGTATTTCTTGAAGTGGAAATTTTCTTCCTCTTAGTTTATTATTTAATCAGAAGCATTAAAAAATTAAAATTTCTAAGCTAGACCTATATCACTTGCAAATAGATCATTGACCCAATGAGTAATTAAACTGTGTGACTTTTCTTTTTATAACACACTGAGATAATAAAAGTTCAACTGATTTGACTGGTTCATTCATTCGCTCATATATTCCTACAATCGTATTGAGTGTTAATGTATATCAAACACCAGACAAGAAAGTGAGGATTTAAAGTCAAATAAGACCCAGAGGGTCCTGCAGCCAAGATATCTGGTGTCACGTGATACGCGCTGTGATAGAATTCCTGCGCGTGGTTCTGGAAAACAGCCAGGTGTACCCTCAGTGGACTGGGTGAACTCAGCAAAGTTGTACAAAGACGTCATATTGGAATTCACGAGGCAGCAAAGAAGTGGTAAAGGATACAGAACATGAAAAGCCAGGGATGGAGTGAACACTTTCTTCACAACGAAATTTGACTAACTTTATGCTATTTTTTTTCTATATTGCTTACAGATCCGCCAGTGAATAAGCTGGGTTGATCTTCCAATAAAAACTGGGCAATATCTGCCCAGATCACTTAGCCAAAGCTTCACTGACAAAGCAACGTATGATATAATGTGTCTGAAAGACTAAATAGATGTGCAATTAAAGCTCAGTGCAGAGGACATTCTGAAATTACCTTATCTGATATTCCTTCAATAAATTCCCACATTTCCTTCAATGAAGTGTGTCTTGAACATGGACTTTAGAGTCAGAAAAACCTGGGTTTACCTCCCAAATGTTGACACCATACACTGCTGCAGTTTGGGTTGAATCTCTCAGCCTTAGAGGTATCTCTGCACTGCACGTGAGTGTAGTGCTCCCTACTTCCTGTGGCTGTCCTAAGACCCCATGAGGTAAGATTTTATAGCACATTGGTGGTTACTAGTAAGAACTCAGTGAACAATGGTAAGAGTGTGTACTCTGCAAAAGCACCGCTGTAGAACCCCAGCCTGAGAGCCCTTGCTTTGACATAGCACTTCAGAACCCAGATAAAATAGAAATAAGCTTGAGAATCTTTTCCCTGAGGTAGAAAGTCCAGAGATTTTGCATATGTGATGCTGCAACCTAAGGTATGTGCTGTCTCACAGGGCCCTTTACACTCTGAGCTGAAACACGTGAAGCCCCACAGTGCTTGTGCCAACTTAAAAACAGCTGCATTAGGGCCGGCCAAATGGCTCAGTTGGTTAAGAGTGCGAGCTCTGAACAACAGGGTCGCCAGTTAGATTCCCAAATGGGCCAGTGAGCTGCTCCCAAGCAGAGCTGCCTCTGAGCTGCCGATGCGCAGCAGGATGGCTCAGTGGTTAGAGCGTGTGCTCTTAGCAACAAGGTTTCTGGTTCAACTCCCACATGGGATGGTGGACTATGCCCACCTGCAACTAAGATTGAACACTGGCACCTTGAGCTGAGCAGCTGCGAGCTGCTTACAGGCGGCCAGATGGCGACTGGACTTGGAGTTGAGCTAGCTGCACCCTCCACAACTAAGAGTCAAGGACAACAACTTGGTTGTTCCCCTCCCCAATTCCCCAACACTGTCCCCATTCCTGAATTTCCCAATAAAATCTTTTTTTAAAAAAGTGTACATTTAAAAAAATAAAATAAAACAAAACAAAAAACAGCTGCATTAACTAGTCTCTGCATGTGCTGAGATCAGTGGTGCAGCTTGTTAAGAATTCCCTTCTCATGTGGTTCTAACCTGCAAGGAGTAGTGTTTAAAGCAAATGTAGCCATATCTAGGTTCATCTTTCCACCCTGCCCAATGCCTTTTCCTGCCACATGAGTGCCTGCCAGTTCCCAATATTTCATTAAGACAAGTGATCTGTGAAAGAAAAGACGTTTTGCAACCAGAGTGATTTTTCTATAATGTAGATTGAGGTTGCAAATTTAACACACTACAATCTGGAAACTTAGAGAAAAAACAAATTCCTTCATCTTTTTTATAGATTATCGATATACTTCCACACAAGTTCCTACCCACCTGTTAGCAGGTCAAAATTAACTAAATGTCCAATATCATTTACATTCATCGTAATTTGAACGGAAGTTAAGCTGAGGAACTTCCTAGGCTTTGCTCAGTTCTTCGGTGGTCATCTTCTCTCTACTGGTCTCTCCTCCCAAGGTGGTGAATTGAAGAACGCATGCTTCATGAGATCACCAAAGAGCGAATTATGGGGGTTCTTTTTACATGGCGTTCCCTGGCATTTGTGTGGTGCTCGGACATGCTCTCTCAGCTCACGATTTGTGTATCTAGGTGCTTACTTGACATTTTTTGTGCCTAACAGGCGTCACAAACCAAAATGTCCATAACAGAAATCAAGGTGTATTCCTCTCTGAACTTGAGCATTCACATAAATGGTTCCATCGTAACCCATTTTTTCCCAGCCCAAAGCCCAGAAGTCGTTCCCGTTTCCTCACCGCCCACATGTAATCAACAGTAGAGCCTATCAGCTCTGCCAAAAAAGGAACTTGGATCTAGCCTCTTCTCTCTGATCAAGCTTCGTCCTCTCTTGACTATACTCCTGAAGTAACCTTTTGTGTCATTTCGACTTTGTTCTCTCAGCAGCCAGGCTGATCTTGAAAATGTCAATCAAATTCTCAATTTCTTTCAAAACTGTTGATGGTTCCCATTGGATGTAGAATAAAATCTTGTCTAATAGCATCAACATTGAGGTTACCTTTTCCTACAAGCCATGCATGAATCAGCTTCTGCTGCTAGTACATCTCCAGTGTTATCACCCTCACTTCAAACCACAATGGTCTCTTTTCTGTTCTCCAGCAAGACAAGCCCTTAGGTGCCTGGGAGCCTTTGAAATTCACTGTTCTGTGTCCCTAGACTCTTAGTGAACTAAAATGTCACTTTATCAGAGAGACTCCTAATCACATTGTAAAAAGTGGCAAGAACTCAGTTCTCCGCTTTCTAACATATTAGCTTGTTTGTACTGCATCATTTATCACAATTTGTAATTATAAAATTAATCAATTAATGTGTTTGTTTATTTAACTAGTTTATTGTCTATTTTCCCCTTTGTTGCAAGCTCCGTAAAGTAGGGGTCTTATCTGTGCTATTACCATCCTATCTTTGTCACTCAATATTTAGTGAGCAGAATGAATGAATCATTTACTGAGATGAATGAATCACTATATGCTCATTTGATCTACAGTCAGTCATGCTTAAAAATTATTTGTCAGGTTACACAATGCCTTCTGCAGCTGGCATAATACAGCCTTGATCATTTAAAATGAATATTGCTACTGCTAGTACTACTACTATTGTTATTATTACTCTTGCTGCCTTTTAAACATCCCATAATAAAACAGTTGATCTCTCCCAACAGGTATTTGGAAACAAGAGGCTGGTGCTTCGACTGGTCAGACCTGGTAAGAATTACTGGCGTGTAGGTAATATCTTCTTCTATAGTCACTTAGGACGGTGCCAGAAACATTTTAAAAGCCAGTGATGATGATTGCCTTAAAGATTCAGCCGTCAGAAAACTGAGATAACCTACACTTACTTAGAAGAAATGCATAGCTCCTATCATGAACCAGGAGCAGTTCTCTGGAGTATGCCGTTTCTCTGCAACTGTGCACATCTGAACTTTATACCCAAAACTCTGATAAAACCGATAATCCAGATATTCTTTGCATTTCTGTGGTGCTGCTATGAAGCAATGCATTGCATAAGACCAGTATCACCTAGAATTCGCACTTGTCCTGAGACCTGAAAAGACCTAAATTTTAACTTGTTTTGCTGGGAGCACTATTGGCTTAAGCATGCTGGAGTCATTTGGAAGCTCATCTCTGAAAGCCTGAAAACAGCTGCTTTGACATTAACATTTTCCTCCTTGTTTTGTTTTGTTTTGTTTTGTTTTGATTGTGAATATTGGGAATATCTGCAGAAATTACATGAAATTATATCTGCAGTGGTTGAACCTTTACATTAACTTTTCAAACATGAACTTTCCTCAAATTTATGCACAGAAAGAGAATTCAAGGTACTCATCTTCCCAGGGAGCTTTCTCAGAAAATAATTTTATGTTAACCAATGAAGTGCTTATCTTCTCTCTTAGTAAAGACTCCACAGACACTTTTCACTTTTACACCTTTTGCTGAAACTTTGTTCAAGTTGTAAATGAGTTAAATCCTGGAAACCAGCTGATATTGATGAGGCAATTGACATCCATCAGCCCTATCTCCTACATTTACTGGCCCTGTGCCTTTGCCAGGGTTTTTAAACTTGCTCAATCTCTGTTTTTTTCCGTTGTAAAATAAGAGTACTAATAATTGCTATGGTGTATGGTTCAGGAATAACTGAGATGAAGCAAGTAAAGGCTTTAACCAGGGACTCGGTGTTGTGTGACCAATGTATGGTAACTGCTATCGCTAGCTGTACTGAAGGCCATCTTTTCTCTTTAGTTCCTTCTTTGTGTCTAACATGTTTGTCTGGCTGTAAATTATCCTTCTGTAGAAAGTGTGTTTTCAATGGTTAAATGCCATAATTACCCTTTTTACTCATATTTTTCTATTATTCTTAATTATGTTATGTTTTATCTCTTAAATAGGTAAAATATAATTATATGGGCATTATATATTTTGAATGTGTTCATTATGCTGAGTCTAATTTTTTTATTAACTCTATTGGGGGTGATAATGGTTAATAAAATCATATAGGTTTCAAGTGTACATTTCTATAATACATCATCTATATATCACATTGTGTGTTCACCACCCAGAGTCAGCTCTCTTTCCATCACCATATATTTGACCTTTTTCCTCTTCTACCATCCCCTCTCCGTCTTACCCTCTGGTAACTACTAGCTCACAGACACAGACAACAGTTGAGCCTAATTTTCAAGAAAACTCTCACCACCACTTCATTGAGTGTGGCTGTGTAACAGGGACTAATCTTCCCTTTTGCTTATGTTCCAGCCTTATGAATATAAAGTACCTCTGCCTATAGTGAGAATGGACTTTTCAAACCTTTTTCCCACTCCGAAGAGTATTAGAGAAATTTATTTCAACACTATATCCATTCCCTACCAACTCTTCACCAAAGGAGGGCTCATAAATCAATTGTCTGTGAGGCATCGTGCTTTCTCCTTGGGTGGTGTCACGATACCTTAGAAGGCAACCAGGTGAGAGCCTCTCTTTCCCTTCATCCATTGTACATTCTTTTGTGCCACCACTAACCTTGCTTTTTTATCCTCCTTATAAGTAGCAGACATGAAAGTGCTTCCTGCTGAAGCAAGACTACCTGCACAGGTCCTCCTTGTTCTGGTGTTTCTGCCTGTGAAATAGTGGGTTCCCCCACCTCCATGAGACTGATTAGGTAAGCAGGTTTAGAGTCCATTTGAAAGACCCAAGAGTTTTACTGTAGATCCAGGGGGTACGGAGAGGGAAGTTTCTAGGTTTAGTTTATAAGAGAAGCCCTGCTATGGAAGTATTCTGACTTGCCTAGAAATTAAGAAATGTATTTAGCTATTGTTCATTGAATATAACACAGTTCAAAAGACACCCACAAGAAAGAGGAAGGGAATGAAGGCTTTAGTCATCTGTGACTCTCAGCATCATGCTGTTTTCAAAAAATTCTAATTACAGTTTCATACATGCAATACAAAGGGTTATAAAAAGAGAATAGTTCCTTATCATTCACAGAAGATTTTCACTGAATATTTTTGGTTTTTACTGCATATTACTCTGCTTAAACTCCACCTAGAAAAAGTTTTCCCAGTGTAAAATTTTCTTTAAAGAAAAAGACTTCCAGCAGTGAAAGAAACACTAGTTCCAAATATAACATTCATGCTCTACAACAAGAGGCATCTCCTCGAGAACCCAGCCATGTAATATGACCACTGTTTAATGTCACAGGGACTTGCAGCCTCTATTTATATAAATTGGCAGATGCTGGTATGGTTTCAAATACATTTTTAAAACCCCACATCATGGCTAACTTGTGTGCTATAACTTCACAATCTCATGAGGAAAAAAGAATCAATTTTAATTTCAAAATTAAACTTGAAAAAAGCAAACTAGATAACAATACCCAAAACATTTGATTTGGTGTTCCCACAGCTGTTAGTGACACACTACTAAAAATAAGCTAATTTTTAATATAAGTTACTAGAGAATAAATTAGCATTTCAGTGAAACCTAATGGTAAAGCATTTAAGAGTAAAGGCACAAGCTCTAGAATAAAACAGAAGTTGGCTTGAGTCCTTAGCTAAGTGAACTCAGGTTGGTGACATAATTTTTTTAGGCCTAAGTTTCCTTCTGAGTAGAGAAGGGTAAAAATTTCTTCCTCAGAGGATCTTAGCAAGTAATAGCATTGAAGTTGTCAAGCATGTAGGACAGAGCTGAAAAACAGCCATGATCCACTAGATTAAGTGCCTGGCCTATTGGTACTAATCAATAAATAAGCTCACAATAAAAGTGAAATAGCATAACAATATGTTGTTTTCCTTTTAAAACATGTCTGGGTGCAAGATCTTTAAAAATATTTTCATTTTTATAAAAGAAAACAGTAACAATGTAGCCAGGTGTTTGTCTGGATATATAAGAATCTTAAATCAAGTTAACATCTTAATTTATTTCCCAACTTTTGTGTTCTCTCCCTCTCCCTCTCGCGCTCTCTCTCTCTCTCTCTCTCTCTCTCTCTCTCTCTCTCTCTCTCTCTCTCTCTCTTTCACAATTCTTATGGATTATTCTCTCCAAAGAGCAATTACTGTCTTGTTATTCTCTTGTTCAAAAATCTTAACAAATTTCCCATCTCTCACTTAAATAAAGTCCAAACTTCTTATCTTGTTTTTCAACACCCCCCACAACTTTGGTCCCAACCTAATTTTCAAACATTATTCCTTATTCTTTTCCTTTATAAATTTTATGCTTTAGCCAACTGAACTAGATTATAAATTCCTCATAGTAAGAGGTCTTCATTTATTTCTTTTTGTATCCCTAGTCTCTATACACTGCAATGTATACAAGTCCTTTCCAGTCAATACCAATTGTCGGCAGTTTCTAGGTTTGTTGATTTTGTTCTTGCCCCTTCCAGAATTTATGTTGTGATTTGTCATCATTTTGAATGCTGTTTTGCTCTTTTGAAATGCTAGTGATCCCCAAACAACCATTAGTGCACATCATTTCAACGGCACCATCGTAAGTTAATCCTAAAGTAAAATAACCCCAGAGAGAACATTCTGACATCACCTTCAATATAATATTGTTGTCTTCTTAATTTGGGACCAGTCTAATCCAGATTTAATCCATGCCTTCCCTACCCAAAGATATAGCTATCACAGATACTGAAATTTTTGCCTAGCTCAGTGTGGTAGAGAGTAGGTGGCAGACACAGAGTTCAAAACATTGGTTATGAGGATGCTCAAGGGACTTAGTGAGAACTTCAACAAAGAGATAGCAAGCATAAAAAAGCATAGAAACCATAAAAAAGAACCAGTCAGAAGTGAAGAATACAATAACTGAAATGAAAAACGCACTGGAAGGAATCATTAGCAGACTAGATGAAGCAGAGGACCAAATCAATTATTTGGAAGACAAAGAAAACACCCAATTGGAACAGCAAAAAGAAAAAAAAACACCCCCGCAAAATGAGGATAGTTTAAGAGAACTCTTGGACAACATCAAGTGTAACAACATTTGTATCAGAGGGTACCAGAAAGAGAAGAGAGAAAGCAAGGGATTGAGAACATATTTGAAGAAATAATGACTGAAAACTTTCCTAACCTGGTGAAGGATATAGACATACAAGCCCTGGAAGCATAAAGAATCCTAGACAAGATGAACCTAAACAGGCCCACACCAAGACACATTATAATTAAAATGGCAAAGGTTAAAGACAAAGAGAGAATCCTAAAAGCAGCAAGAGAAAGGCAACTAGAAACTTATAAGGAAGCTCCCATTAGACTGTCAGCTGATTTTTCAACAGAAACTGCAGGCCTGAAGGGACTGGCACAAAATATTCAATGTGATGAAAAGCAAGGACATACAACCAAGGGTACTGTACCCAGGAAGGCTATCATTTAGAATCCAAGGACAGATAAAGAACTTCCCAGACAAGAAAAAGCTGAAGGAGTTCAACACCACCAAACCAGTATTGCAAGAAATCTTAGAGGGGCTTCTTCAAGATGAAACAAAAGATCAAACATATGAGTGATCAAATGGCAATAACTACATATCTGCCAATTACTTTCAATATAAGTGGATTAAATTTTGCAATAAAAAACATAGGGTGACTGAATGGATAAGAAAACAAAACCCTTACATGTGCTGCCTACAAGAGACTCACTTCAAATTGAGACACACACAGACTGAAAGTAAAGGAATGAAAAAAGTTGTTTCATGAAAATGGAAGTGGAAAGTAAAAAAAGCTGTGGTAACAATACTTATACCAGATAAAATAGACTTTAAAACAAAGGCTATAGCAAGAGACAAAGAAGAACTCAGTAATCCTACTTCTGGTTAATTATCTGAAGAAACCCAAAACGCTACTTCAAGGGGACGTGTGCATACATATGTTCATTGCAACATTGTTTACAATGGCCAAGATGTGGAGACAGCCTGGGTGTTCATATATGGATGAGGAGAGGGTGGTACATATATATAATGGAATATTGTTAACCATGGAAGGGAATGGGTTCTTGCCATCTGTGGTGGCATGGATGGACCTGGAGAATATTGTACTGAGTAGACTATGTAGACAGAGAAAGACAAATGCCATATGATTTCACTTACATGTGGAATCTAAAGCACAAAATAAACAAACAAACAAAACACAAACAAACTTCATAGATACAGAGAACATTTGGATGGTTGCCAGACAGGAGGGTGGTTGCAGGGGTAGGTGAAAAATGGAAAGAGGTTAAGAAGTACAAATTGGTTGTTACAAAGTAGTTATGGGGATGTAGGGTATAACATAAGGAATATAGTCAATAATATTGTAATAACTATGTATGGTGCCAGATGGGTACTATTGGGTTGTCGGAAAAGTCATGACGTATTTTTTCTGTTTTTTTGTTGCAAAAATGCATCATGACTTTTCTAACAAAAAATGCATCATGACTTTTCCAACAACCCAATAGATTTATCAGGGTGAAAGACATGAAGGGAATTGGGGCACAGGTGAAAAATGTGAAGGGGTTAAGAAGTACAAACTGGTAGTTACAAACCAGTCATAGGGACAGAATTAATGTTAGGGTTAGAGTTAGTGTTAGGTTTTGAGTTAGGATTAGTGTTAGGGTTCGGGTTAGGAATGAGTTCAAGTTAAGGTTACAAACAGTTTAGGTCCAGCATTTGTTTAAGGGACATGATCAGATTCAAGGAGAAAGACAGGGTTAGGCACAGTGTTAGGGTTAGTGTAAGATACTCGGTTAAGTTTAGCGACAAGGTTACGACAATATTAGGGTTATGGTTACAGAAAGGGTTGGGGTTAGGATACGGACAGGGTTAGGGTCAGGGTTAGTGTCACGGTTAGGTTATTGTTAGGGTTAGGGACAGGTTTAATTTTACGGACAGGTTTAAAGACAGTGTTAGTAATAGTTTTTGGGACAGAGTTAAAAACAGGTTATGGTTAGGGTTAAGGAAATGGTTAGAATAAGGGTTAAGGTTAGGGACAAGGTTAGAGTTAGGGACAGGTTTAGATTTATGGTTTAAAACAACCTTAGGGTTAGGGATAAAGACAGGGTAAGTTAGGGTTAGGGTTAGGATTAGGGACAGGGTTAAGTTTAGGTTTAAAAAAATGTTAGTTTCAGGGTTAAGGACAAATTTAGCATTAGATTTAAGGTTAGGGGTAGTGTGAGGGTTAGGGTTAGGAACAAAGTTATGGTCAGTTTTAGTGTTAGGGTTAGGGACAGAATTAGAGTGACAAACGGTTAAGAACATGTTAGTTTAGGGCTAGGAAAAAAAAGTCATAAGGATGTAAAGTATAAGAAATATAGTCAATAATTGGTAATAACTATGTATTGTGCCAGATGGGTACTAGCCTAATCAGGGGGATCACTTCTAAAATTTCATAAATGTCTAACCATATGCTGTACACCTAAAATTAATATAAAATAATGTTGAATGCCAACTTTAATAATCAAAAATTTTAAAAACGGGGAGGGGGATGGAAGTTGAAGGAGAATAAGAGGTTCAAACTTCCAGGTATAAAACAAATAAGTCATGGGGATGTAATATACAGCATAGGAAACACAGTCAATAATATTGTGATAGCATCGTATGGTGTCAGATGGTTGCTGGACTTATCATGGTGATCACTTCTTTAGGTATATAAATATTGAATAACCATTGTGTACACCTGAAACTGATATAATATTGTATGTTAGCTATATTTTTTAATAAAAAATATTTAAAGAAAGATCTTATGGATCTTAACCTTTACCCTATACCAACCACTAGGAAATGACAACAGTTCCTCTAATAGATCATAATAGTTTACACTTTTGCTATTTTGCTTGCTCAACCTGAAATGCTTTTCCCTGGCCTCCCTGGCATGTACCTAATCATCTTTGGACTCAGCTTTAATGTGACTTTTATAAATTATTCTTGATCTCTTTTTACCACATATAGAATGAGTTCCCTCTGCTGTGAGCTTACTGCACAGTGTATACATTTATATTATTTTATCATGCATTTGTTTTGTCTACTTCACTCACTTAGAAATTAAGTTTTTTGAAACATAGGATTGCATTCTCTCTTTCTTATCTCTAAGTACCTTAGTGCCTGCCACATAATAACCCATCAAATGTTATTGGTGAAAGTACCAGAACTCATCTCTAATAACAATGTCTCCTACATACTAGGTTGGGTAATCAGAGTAGAAAGAATTCGTCTTACCCAAGGGTTCATAGGACATTTTGCAGACATGAGATGTCTCCATGCCTTCACACTTGAACATTGTCCTGGCCTAAACGTTCATGGACAAAAAGAAAACCAAAACCAAAATACCTTTTTTCTTTAAGGATTAAGAGGTCTACTATTATAATATATTTCAGGCTGTTCTCAAATTTCAACTCTTCTCTACTCCATGAATCACACTCAGAATTCAGATGTTTATGTTCCAGGAATCTGCTCTCATCCTTTCGTATTCAAAATAGACCATATGTAGTATAGACTCCTCCATGATCCAGGCTATATGTCAGTTATAGGGGGACCCACAATAATTTTCCATTGATTACCTTTCCTTATCTGTAGTATGTTTGGGGAAGGGAACATGGGAAGGTTAAAATTGACTAAATAACAATATTCCCAAACCTAAGGATATATATTTTTAACAGCAATGAAATTAAAATAGTAGAGCCATTAGGCAATTATCTGACCAGTCACATTCTTTCCTGAGAGTGTAGTGTCAGCTGCTTAGAGAATCTAGAGTGAGGAAGATTCAGATCCCTCAACGTTTTTCTGCCACTCTGATTTCGTGTGTTCAGCTTCCACATGATGAATATTAAGCCTCTATATCATTAGTCCTCCGGAACCCATAGTGCTTTTCAGTTGACTGAAGGATGATTAACGAGTCTGTGTGGCAGGGCAGGAGGTAAGGAGGGCATGGCAAGAACAAATGACTAAAATCTTTAAGCAGTTTTTCCAACTTCAAGCAAATTCAATTAGAAGAATTCTGTTACACTTTATTATCTCATTATTCATGTATTTGCTTTTTTTAAAGTAATATATTTCTTCATGAAGCCATTAGCTTTCCTTAAATTAAAGAAAGTATGTCTTTCTATATATTTTGCAATTATGGTTTTCTTCATGGTGACTTGTAAGCATTACCTAAAGTTACAAACTGACAAAACATCATCCCCCAAAATAGAAGTATGATCTGAACATTGATTTTTGTGTTTGTCAGTATTTGTTTTTGCCCAAGGTGTTTTGAAGTGACTAGTTAGAGGCCGGTCCTGTTCTCTTATTCTTTGTTTGCTTTTTCCTTTGACTGTTTCCCAACTGGAGCTGGAGAGAAGCATATTTCCTCTGTAGTTGCCAAGTTTTATAGAAAAATAAGTCTGGAGCTCCTGGAGGGCAAATCCTTTACATTATGGTGAGTACTGATTTAAAACTGCAAACAAAAGAAGGAGACAGGAAGGGGTGGTGGAGAGACAGAGAGGAAGAAAAAAGAGAGTGAGAGCGCAAATCCTGAAACATGCTAGTCCCTGGGCTGATCACTCCCCATGCTATTTCATTCTTGCCCTTTCTATTTTATCACGCGAATCAATATTTCCCCCTTTTATCTGGATGTACTTTGAGTTTGGTTTCTATTCCTCGCAGTGGAGAGTATTGACTACCAAGTGACATTCAGTCTTTGACCATAATAATAAAATTTTAAATTTTGGTTTTTCTCTCAGAATACTGGGATGCAAAAGCATTAAGTCAGAACTGAACAAAGCATTCCCCGGATGCTGTGAATTCAGAATATGCCAGCCACCTGTCTGCCTGCTGATAATGAGAATGACCATGGAGAAAATAAAATAAAGCTACCTTCCTTCCAAAATCTTAAAAGCTGCTGAAACTGTTAACATTTCCCATGTCCTTATTTACAATGCAAAGGTGATACGATGTCTCTGACGCCCTCTCATCTGCTTTCTTGTGGCAGCTGCATATAGTTCCTGCGCAGAAACTGTGAGGACACCCAGGCCTTTGCCTAATTCATTGGTAGGTTCGCTGGACTTCTGCTGGTGATAAGGGACTATTAAGTCTGGTGAGCTTGGAAAAACCGAAAATCCCAGTCACCTATAGAATGTCAAAGTCCCTTTACTTATGTAGAGAAGAAAAGTCCTAAAGATGATCATTCTATTCATTAGAAATGTCTTTTTGAATTAGTAAAGAAATTTTCTTATTATTCCATAGCTCTAGTCTGTAAATGTATTTTTCATTTCTTAAGCTACAAGCTGTGTTGACTAGAACCACACCAGAGGGAAACAAATAAGTTAATCCTTTTTATCAAAAAGTAAAATTGAGTGTGTCTAAATCCAGCTCTTTGTCTTAATAAGTGTTTTTTCAGGAAGCGTTGTCTGATCTTAGCAACCTGATATAAAACTGAGATGTGCACATTTTTGTGCAAAGCAAACATAGGTTAGTTATTGGTGTTCACTGCTAGCCATTATTAATTCATAACAGGTTTCATTAATTCTTAAACTATTACTTTTAGTTGGAAAATTATACATAGGACACTTAATACATTTTCTAATTATTCTTCCTTATCTTTGACTTAGCCACCATAACTCATATTAATTTATTCTGAACCTGATGTATACACACACACACACACACACACACACACACACACACACACAGAGAGTCACATCACATTAGCACTGTAGTACTATTAGTACACGAGTACACTAGTAAACAGAGGCTGCTTTTACCTGTACCCCCAAGACAGGAAAGGCTTTATGGAAGGCCTTCTCAGAAAATACTTTTCTAAGGAAAGGATTCATGTAATAACAGAGATAGTGTGTTACTATGAGGTGCCCTACAGTCTAAGCCTACCTGAACATTGCAATGTTCAAGTCCGTGCTATAATGAACACTGTTATGATGAAACTCCTGCTTGCTTCCAGAAGATAAATTACATTTAACTCAGAAAAAAAGGCTTTCCTGAGAATTACTTCAAGCGAAACATTGTAAATTCATCACCACTTCTGCATTCTTCTCAGATATTTTCCTCGGGAATTGACATACAAATCATCAGGGTCTATTTATTATTCCCACTACATACAAAGGACAGTGTTTTGTTCATCAGCAAAAATCAGTAAAAGCACACCTGGATAAAAAGTTGTAATTTGTTTTCTTTATGAATCATTTCCCCTGAGCTAGTTTCCACTGACAGAGTCTGTCTACTCACATTAGTGACAGGAGAAATAATTAACTGTAAGTTGTCACTAGTGACTGTATGATCCATAAAGTAAGGCACGCTAAGTGGAGCAGGTGAAATCCAGGCTATCCACCCCCACGTTTACTGGAATAGAATAAAGAAATAATTTCCAAAGCATTCCCACTTCTCATTTTCAAAGTTTATGTGGATGAAAAATTATAATAATGTATATTTTGCAAGATCTTTAAGAGGCATTCTTTACCCCTAATCACATCCCCTGGGAAACGTCCTACTTTACTCTTGAGATAGGATAAATCTATGTAATTGTAATTAGGGGGAGATCTTAATACTTGGTAAATGTTACTAAGCCTAATTGTTAAGTATGGGTTGTTAGTGAATAAATGTATATTGTTAGTATATAAAAAAGAAATACTTATTTGGCTCCTAATTCATTCATTCAACAAGTATTTAGTAAGTGCTTTCAGTATATCAGAAGTTTTTTTAAATAACTTAGAAAATAATGACTAAAATATAATTATTCTCCTTAAAGTAATCCTAGAATCCAATTAGAAAATTAATGCTTAAGATATAGCATTATCAGGGCTGTAGGGAAAAAAAATAGGAGAAGATGTGAGCAAAGCCAGTTCAGAGAAGCTTTCAGGAACATGGACTGCTTGATCTGATTCTTGAAGGATACTTTGTAACTATCTAGGGGACTAAGGGTAAAGAATTTTACTAGAATTAGGTGAAGTGTGGCAGCTGACACAGAGATAATTCTAGAAAAAGGCCAGCAACTGCAAACTCAAGTAGACTTGAGGTCTTAAAACCTGTAGGAAGTAACAAGTAGTGTGACTTATCTGAAGAGCGGGGTAAAAAAAGGAATACTACAGTAGGTGAGCCTACATAGAGAGGCCAGGGTCAGGTCGTAAAAGACCGCAAATGCTTCATGAGAAATTTTAATCTTATTCTGAAGATTTGTAAGGGGGCAATAAGGTTTTTGAAAGTGGATAGTTATGCATTTTAGAGCGATCATTCTGGTATTAAGTTGAGAGATGAGCAAGATTGGAGGCAAGAGACCAGTTAAGAAGGGATGGAGAAGAAATGGAAGATGCTCCTCTCATTTCTGTTAGAAAACTGGAAAGATGGCTTCTGCTTGAAAATGGAAACACAGAGAAGGAGAAAGATCTTTCCTTTGAAAGGACGATGGCAAGGGAAAACCAAGTTCAATTTGGATATTCCAGTTTCAAAGGCATGAACAAGATATAAAGTGGGCAGTGAGGTACAAAAGGGACAGGAGCTAGGCAAAGTATGGGTTATAAGTAGATCATGGGCACATGGTCCCACAGGTACTAGTTTCATGGTCCTGGTCACCTGCCCCTCAACAGACCTATGCTGCCCTGGATGTTGTTATAGGGTTTTCATCCTTCACTGATGATAAGAATCCCTTAAAAAGTGATTTAAAATATTCATTAAAAGAAACTTGAAAAACAAAAGATATTTTCAGCTCTCTCCCCAGACTGAGTGAACCAGAATTTCCAAGGCAAGGCCCGGAGAACTGTTTGTCTTATTTTGTTTTTAAAATAATACCCTTAGAGGATTCTTACCAGCATGGGACTCAGGAATCTGTTCATATAGTAAGTAGCAATATTTGTAGACATTCCACTCTAAGCTTTATGTCCATACAGCTCTATGCCTTACAGCTACATCATAAAATATATATTAGTATTCCCATTTTTAACATGAGGAAACTGACGTTCATGGTCTTGCATAAAGAAATAGCAACTCCTACTGATGTCAGTATCTGTACTCTTTACATTAAAATACATATTGCCCTGGCTTGTGTTAAAGAATGGCACATGAAAGGTGTTTTTCTTAGTAAAGACCTATTATATATTATAGAGAAAATCAACAATATGAATAAAACTATCTTATGTGTCTGCTAGCACAAGATCATCTTTAGTATTGATGTTTCTAAGCAGGTCTTTCCTCCCTGCATCAATATTACTTTGCTAAGCAACACTGTACCCTCAGGTGTTTAGCTTGACACCCTTTAAACATATTCTCAGCTATTATATTTTTGTGTTATCCTCCTCATGTATTTTCTCTTCACTCTCTTGCCTAAAGATAGAAATGACTACCCACTGAATTCTGGCCAACTTTCCACCAAAGATGACTGAGCAAAATGGGGATGAAAAGAAGGCAGGTTACCAAGGTGGGAATGGCAAGGGAGCAGAATAGCAGTGATATCTAATATAAATAAATTATGATAGAATATATAAAATACCTGACTAAGCTATATTTCAATGTTATTTTTTTGTTACATTAGTATCCTGTTCAGCAAGCACAAACACATTTTCCTCATTACAGGTGTCCTGTTAATAATTAGACTACTCTGCCAATTAATGATCCTAGGATCCTCATCCAAAATTATGTACCTTGCAGGATCTTCTGGTGCTAACAGTTGAAAAGGTTAAGGCATTGTTTTAGCTCCTCTTTTTCTAAAGTAAAAGGAAAGCTAGAAAGAAGAAGTATAAGAAAGAAAGCAACATATTATGAATGAGATAAACCAGGAGCCCAGTCTGGAAAAAAACATAACCCTAGAAACTGAAGTAGATTCCTCATGAATGCCTATCCCATAGAAAATCTTAGATAGGATTTAAGAGCTCAAAGACAAGAAGATAAAGAAGATAAAGCGATACAAAGGACTAGGCAAAGAAGCTGCAGATGAAAGGAAGTAAATTAAGAATGATTGCAAATGAACAATAAAAAAATACCACTACAAAATTAATAAATCAGAACACATGAGGGGCAAAACAGACATATATGATTTGTATTAATCAGTTGAGATGCCAAAGTGGGAGGGGGGGTAGGATATAGGAAAGAAAGCAATCAAATAGATGATTATGATTTAAAGGACAAAAACAATACAATGTAAAGATAATTGTGATTTGAAGTACAAAACTCAACAAATTGAAAAGAAACATACTCAGACATATGATACAGACTATTTCCATGAATTAAGTGTTCAGATTTAGGAAAAGCTGACAAAAAAAAAAAAGCAATCAATGGAAAAACATGTGCTAGCTAAATAGTTGAAGTACAAAGATAAAGAAAAAATTCTCTAAGATCCTAGAAGAATAAAACAATTTTTCTCAGGTAAAGAAGCAGGCCAGCTTAAGAATTTTCCCCAAACATTCAATTTCAGAATTCAACTAAGCAACATCTACATATTCCGAGAGCAAGAAAGTGTAACACCACAGTATGATACCCAGCCCAGCTGTCACTAAGAACACTGGTGCAGTAAATACAACATGGACAGCATTCATGAGGAAGGAACTGAAGGAAAGAGAGTATAAAAGAGTTTGCCCCCTCCATGGAAGCTATTGGTCCATCCAGATTAAGTTTAGATATGAAGTTTTAAAGGCTCCATACCTAAATATTCTTCCTTTAACCTTAGAAGTTTTTTTCTTTTTTAATAACTGATAATCCTTTAGTTAAAAGAAACTATTTCAAATTTACCAATCCCTTCAGTTCACTTGTTTCTTGTTCTGTTACATTCAAATAGAATTAAATTTCTTACTTTTTATTTTTAAAAACCATGTAGTCTATCATTCAATCATTATAAAATTATGTTTGTCTCACTTTCTGTCTCCTTCTGTGTATGCAAATAGGGCAAAATGCTTCCCAAATGTAACACTGCTCATTTCAGGGTGATGGAATTTTGGATGAATGGTCTCTTCTTTGTGCTTCTTTATATTGTTGGATCTATGTTTAAGTTGAGCATGTATCATTTTATCTAGAAAAAGCCTATATATAGCTTTTTTATAAGCCTGTAAAAACTATGTCTTTAAAAAATATAGTTATAAGGATGAAAGAACCAGAATTATACTTTCTTCTAATTTTTCATGCCTTTGAAAGGGAGGGAAAATGAAATAATCACAGGGAAAGGGAGCTTACAGTCTGGTTTGAGATTAGAAGGGCTGTTCTCCTCCAAAGAAAGGATTTGCTAATTGATGAGAGTTTGGTCTCTGTCTGAAGAAGCCACACAATGAAACATTTTCGGTGTAAATAAGCAACAGTTAAAAGCACTATATGGATTTTTTATGCCAAAGACTAAAATCAATTTCCTGGGTTACCATAAAAAAACTGTGAATGGAATTTTCTGCACTACCTAGAAATCATCAGAAAAAAAATTAAAAGCAAAACAAAATGAAAAGTAAGCAATCATTGATAATGGATGAGTTTAATGGCAAACTGTACTTACAGTTATCAAGAATCCACATTTGAAATTTATTTCAAAGAGATTTATAATTTTTATTAAGAATTCCAGTAAGCCCCAGGCTTCTGGGTAATGTGAATCATTGGGAAGGAATCTACTATTTTCAGGCCAAAATTTGATCTTTTAATGATGCAGAAGATCAATAGATCAGGAAGCCTCCATTAACTTACCTTATATTAACCTCTTTAATGATTTTGAAGTATATGAATTAGGCTCTGTGAAGAATTGGACTGAGATTACTACAACTTTGTGCCTTATTTTTATTTATTTATTTATTTATTTTGGTATCTCTATGCATGGTTATCACCATTTTCAGTTCCCCCTTCCTTTCCAACAGTTCCTTTTTCCTTTGATACTTCCTTGTAAAATGAGTTACATTCTCTTCACATACAGAGGGGAAACATCAGGAGCTGTTCTTGAAAGCAAAACATTCAAACAATTGCCTACTTGAGACAACCCCTTTTGATAATCTAAGGATGACTATTATAGTTCTTATTTAATAAAACTGAACTAACTCTCTGCTAACAGAAGGGCACTTTCAGGACCAAGACTGATTCTTCCAGATTAATCCCACTAAAAGTTTTGTGCAAAAACAATTTGATGGTCGAATAAATCTAGGGGGAAAAAAATCAATCCATATCCTTCCCTTGATAGGCCCTAAAGGACTGTAGAACACTAGAGAGTCTGAGAAAGTCTCAGGTGAGACACAGCTATGATTTTGTTTCTCAAACTTGTTTTACCTGAAACTCTTTCCCTGCCCCCTCTGCCACTCTATGTTTGCACAACACACTTCAGAGTTTCTTGTTCTAGGATCTTACACTTCCATAATGTTACAAATTTTTACTTACAAGTCTCTATTTTCTGTCATTGATGAACTGTTTAGATCTAATATTCTGCCTTTCGAAGGGAATCAGTGTTCTATATTGCTAAGCTTTGTCTATGCCCTTTTGACTCACTACCAATAAAAACATTTTTTGCTTAATCATGCTTATACTGCCTCACTTCTTACTCTATCTGAACCAATGTTTGTCTCTTGTGCAAATTATCAAATAGCTTTTTTAGATTCGCATGGCTGAGTCTATTTTTAGAAACAGAGAAAACATTGTTTAGATTGTAATGATCAAATCACAATCTTTTCTAAGATCCAACTGGACATGAGATCTCATGTGATCTTATTAACACTTAACTCATTTCTACCATTTAAACAATGGCTCTAAGTCACCATTAGTAATTTTGATTCAATCAATTAGTTCAGTCACCAAAAAATTAGTAAACTTCTAAGGTGTGCCAGATATTACCTAAACATTTGTGAAGCATTTGCCACATTGCAGCCACCGTGCAAGGTGTTGGGGACAGAACAGTGTAAAAAACAATTAAGGTCCCATGTCATTACTGTCCAACCTGGAAGACAAACAGTAATTATAAATAGGTAAATTGTTATGAAGAAGAGCAGAGAGCTACAGGACCATGTAATAGTGGATCTACTCTGGTTTGAAGGGTAATAGGCTTTTTATGGTGAAAGGAATGATGTTTAAGCTGAGAGGGTCACTCATTTAACAAATATCAATTATCTATTCTGACACCATGATAGAACTGGAAATGCAACATTAAACAAAACATACATAGTTTCTATCCTCATGAAGCTTAAACTATTGTGGGAATGACAGAACATGTAAACAAATTATAAGTTAGCAACTACAAAAAGTAAGTGAATAAACAAAATGTAAGGAAAATGAAATTGACAACGATTGACATACCTCAGAAATATTGCAGGTTTGGATCCAGACAATAAAATAAATAACACCATAAAGCAAGTCATGTGAGTTTTAGGTATATATTTAGTTTAGGAGACCTGACATATAAAGAAAATGTGGCTGCAAAGAAGGACATGCTAGCTCTTCAAAGAGATGAGCTGAGGAATGACGGGACACTCACATTAGTGTAAATGATTCAGTGGTAACCATGAACAGAGACAAGATATTCTTGAAAACAAGTTTTCATCCATTCAAACATATTAACAAATAATCAAGTTTCCAAATGATACATCGAGATCATGGCCGTGATAATTCTAAAATGGATAAAAATTTAAGCAAGTGCTACTAAACCCCTGCTATAGATAAGGAAAACATTTCAAAAATCCTTCCAAAGATTGTTTATATTTAAATCATTTGACGTCTTTATGGCCTCTGATATAAACTGATCACACAATGCATCTGCAGATAATGAACAACCTGGTTTGCTGAATATATTGGGTTGCCAAAAAAGTCATGATGTATTTTGTCTATTTTTCAAAAGTCATTTATTTATATGAAGAACAAAGATCAATCAATGATATATTGCCCGTTTTATTCGATAACCTTTTGCCATCTTTCAGTGAGCTTCATAATTCCTCATTCATAGAAGGACCTGTCTTTTTTTGCAAAAAACTGAACAAGGTGCTGATTTACAGCCTTATCTGAACTGAACGTTATATGCAAGGAGTTTTAAAGAGAGAGAAACAAGTGGAAGTCTGATGACACAAGGTCAGGCGAGTATGGTGGGTGTAGCAATACATCCCATTCAAGCTCCAATAATTTTTGATGGGTGATCAAACTTGTGTGTGGTCTAAGGTTGTAGCTATGGAACACAACTCATTTACAATTAATAAGCTCTGGATGTTTCTGGATGATTGATTCATTCAAACTGTCCAATTGCCAAACAGTATCCATTCACATTGATTGTTTGGTTCTTGGTAGGAGCTTGAAAAACATGACACCTTTAAAATCCCACCACACTGAGAGCATAACCTTCCTCTGATGAATGTCTGCTTTCAATGTCGTTTGAGGCGAATCATCATGTCAGGACCAAGACCGTTTGTGCACCACAGTGTTGTAAACAATCCACTTCTCATCACCAGTTATCAGTCGCTTCAAAAAAGGATCGTTTTCCTCACGTTTAATGAGCATATTGCAGATGTTTATTCGCGCCGTTAAATGAACTTCTTTGAGTTCATGTCGAACCCAAATATCGAGCTTGCTCAGTATCCCAGCTTCTTCAGGTCGTTGCGAAAGCTTGACTGATAGATGTTCAATGTTTCTGCAATCTATCGTGTCATGTAACGTGGGTTTGACTCAATCAATGCCTTTATTTTGTCGTCATCAACCACGATGAGCCTCCCTGACCAAGGAGCATCGTAGAGATCAAAATTACCACCACAAAATTTCGTGAACCATCGTTGGCACTAACATTCTTGTAGAATATTGTCACCATAAACTTCAAGCAACTTTTCACAAACTTGACGCACATTCTTCTCTTTATGGAAGTAAAAGAGTAAAATATGGAAAAAATGCACTGTTTGGTCTTCCATCTTCAAATTGTTGTAAAATCTCCAAAACTTAACCAAATTGCTCAGTTGTTTTTAGAATGAAGCTAGAACTGTCAGCTGTCAAATGAAATAGCAATAACCTAGATGCGAATGACTCTAGTACTTCCAAAAATGAACTAGTGCCATTTGTCACAAACATGTGTCATGACTTTTCTGACAACCCAATAGTAGTTACAATACCTGGCTTTGCTTTGGTGTCACTTGAGAAGACTTTCTAAATCACAAATGCTCAGGTCCCACCTGAAAACATCTACCAGCTGAGAATTTCTGTGGGTGACTGTATGCCTAAAATACTCCCTAAGTAATTCTGATGCAACCAGATTTATAGAACACTGCAAGCCTGTTCATATAAACTACATAGATTAAGGCTGGATGCTCATTAGATTTTCTTGCAATAGTTGATGATAAGCCATGCATTCTATATGACATTAATTAGATAGCACTGCTAACACCAATCCTAAATTATGACAGTAAAACAAGTTCCCAAAACACACAAGAGATTCGTTTTGTGTTCTCTCTAGTTGGAGAGCCAGTGGGTGTCTACACAAAAAGAAAAAGTACTGACTTATTGAGTATGTAACTGAAGAAGAGGGAAGCCAGTACACATCCCTGTTTTATCTGCTGGAAATTATTATCTGACTCATCAGGAGTCTGCTGCAAAATGCAGGTTATATCAGAAGCTGCTGGCCCATCCTGATTCATGGACTGGGAGCCACAGTACCTGAAAGGATCAATAGAATCTCCATACAACCCTAAGTTGTTCCTGACAAATTGGCCACACAGATGATAAAACACAACAACAGTCTAAATTATCATCACCCCCTTTCATAAAATACTGGTCCTAATAAATTCAGCTTAACTATTTATCAAGAAAGAATGTCTTATAAGCTTAAAAACACATAAAATTTGCAGAAAGTATAAGTTGTCCTGTTTTTCTTTTATTATGATGATAATTTGTATTAAAAGGAAGACCATAACAGAGTTAAAAATTGACATAGGATTTAAATATACTTACAAAACAGCACATTAATCATTTCACTCATAAATCTGGAAGTCATTAATGTGGAAGTAAAAATGGAGCTGGCAGACATTGGAAGGCATGATGTAAGAGAGACGTGGAGAGAAGAGAGGGACACTAATAAACTCATCAAATAATTCGGGGGTGAGTGGTCAACAGATACTCTCTAAAGTTTGATGAAACAAGAAATAGTTTTTTTCTAAAATATCTATGGGATGCAGCGAAAGCAGTCCTAAAGGGGAAATTCACAGCAATGCAGGCCTATCAAAAGAAACAAGAACAATCTCAAATCAACAGACTACCTTTACAACTAAAGGAACTGAAAAAAGAACAGCAAAACAAGCCCAAAGGGAGTACAAGGAAGGAAATAATAAAGACCAGAGCAGAGATAAATGAAATAGAGACCCAAAAAAAAAATACAAAAGATCAATGAAACCAAGAGCTGGTTTTATGAAAAGATAAACAAAATCAACAAACCCTTAGCCAGACTCACCAAGAAAAAGAGAGAGATGAACCAAATTAATAAAATCAGAAATGAAAGAAGAGAAGTGACAATGGTTATCACAAAATACAGAAAATTTTAAGAAAATACTACGAGCAACTATATGCCAACAAATTCGACAATCTGGAGAAACAGATACATTTCTAGAAGCATACAACCTACCAACTCTGAACCAAGAAGAAACAGAAACTCTGAACAGACTGATTACTATCAAAGAAATTGAATCAGTAATCAACGAGTTTCCAACAAGCAAAAGTCCTGGACCAGATGGCTTCACAGGTGAATTTTACAAAACATTATTAAAAAATACCTATTCTCCTCAAACTATCCCAAAAAATACAGGAGGGAAGGCTCCCACGCCCATTTTACAAGGCCACTATTACTCTAATCCCATAATCAGACAACAATATTACAAAAAAAGAAAACTACAGGCTGATATCCCTAATGAACATAAATGCAAAAATCCTCTACAAAATACTAGCAAACCGAATTCAGCATCACATTCAAAAGATCATACACCATGATCAAGTGGGATTCATTCCTGTTATGCAAGGTTGGTTCAATATCTGCAAATCAATTAATGCAATACATCACATTAACAAAATGAAAAATAAAAATCATATGATCATATCAATAGATGCAGAAAAAGCATGCACAGCAGACATTTATGATAAAAACTCAGTGAAGTGGGAATAGTGGGATCATATCTCAACATAATAAAGGCCATATATGATAAGCCCTCAACAAACATCGTACTCAATGGGGAAAGGCTAAAAGCTTTCCCCTTAAAATCAGGAACAACACAAGTCTGCCCATTTTCATGACTTCTATTTAACATGGTTCTGGAAGTTCTAGCCATAGCAATCAGACAAGAAAATGAAATAAAAGGCATCCAAATTGGAAAGGAGGAGGTAAAATTGTCATTATATGCAGATGACATGATACTATATAGACAGAATCCCAAAGACTCCACCAAAAAAACTGTTAGAACTGATAAATGAATTTAGTATGGTAGCAGGATACAAAATTAACATTCAGAAATCAGTTGCATTTGTATACACCAATAATAAACTATCAGAAGAGGAAATCAGGAAGTCAATCCCTTTACAATTGCTTCAAAAACAATAAAATACCTAGGAATAAATTTAACCAAAGAAGTAAAAGACCTGTACTCAGAAAATTATAAGACACTGAAGAGAGAAATCAAAGAAGATTCAAATAAATGGAAATACATACCATATTCATGGATAGGAATAATTAATATAGTTAAAATGTCAATACTACCTAAGGCAATATATAGATTCAATGCAATTTCTATCAAACTACCAAGAACATTTTTCTCAGAAATAGAACATATAATCCGAAAATTTATATGGAGCCATAAAAGACCCCGAATAGCCACAGCAATCTTGAGAAATAAGAACAAAGCAGGAGGTATCATGCTACCCGACATCAAATCATACTACAAGTCTACAGTAATCAAAACAATATGGTACTGGCATAAAAACAGACACATAGATCAATGGAACAGAATAGAGAGCCCAGAAATAAACCCATCCATATAAGGTCATTTAATCTATGACAATGGAAGCAAGAATTACATTGGAGTAAAGATAGTCTATTTAATAAATGGTGCTGGGAAAATTGGACTGACACATGCAAAAAAAATGAAAATGAACCACCTACTTACACCATATACAAGAACAAATTCAAAATGGATTAAAGACTTAAATGTAAAACCTGAAACCATAAAACTCCTAGAAGAAAAAATAGGGAGTAAATTTGCAGACATTTCCTTGAGTAATATTTTTACTGAGCTATCCCCTTGGGCAAGGGAAATAAAATAACAAATTAACATATGGGATTACATCAAACTTAAAAGTTTTTCACAGCAAAGGAAATCAATAAAACAAAAAGGAAGCCTATTGAGTGGGAGAAGATATTTGCCAATCATATATCTGATAAGGGGTTAATATCCACAATTTATAAAACACTCATTCAACTCAACACCAAAAAAACAAACAACCCAATTAAAAAATGGGCAGAGGATATGAAGAGGCATTTCTCTAAAGAGGACATACAGATGGCCAACAGGCATATGAAAAAATGTTCAACCTCACTAATCATTAGTGAAATGCAAATAAAAACCACAATGAGATACCACTTCACTCCGGTCAGAATGGCTATCATCAATAAATCAACAAACAACAAGTGCTGGCGAGGCTGTGGAGTAAAGGAAACCCTGGTGCACTGTTGGTGGGTGGGACTGCAGATTGGTGCAGTCATTATGGAAATCCATATGGAGGTATCTCAAAAAACTGGAAATGGAACTACCGTATGACCCAGCAGTTCCACTCTTGGGTATCTATCCAGAGAAACCCAAGATGATAATTCAAAAAAAATATATGTACCCCTATGTTTATTGCAGTGCTATTCACAATAGCCAAGACTTGGAAACAACCAAAATGCCCATTGGTAGATGACTGGATTAAGAAACTGTGGTACATTTTTACAATGGAGTATTACTCTGCTATAAATAAGAATGAAATCGTACCATTTGGGACGATGTGAATGGACCTAGAGAACATTATGCTAAGTGAAATAAGTCAGTTGGAGAAAGATATCACTTATATGTGGAATCTAAAAAACTGACTGAACAAGAAAGGTAAGCAGAAATCGTCTCAGAGATGTAGAGGAACAACTGATGGCTGCTAGTTGGGAGGGGGGTGGGGATGAGGGAGAAGGGGAAGGGATTAGACAGCATAAATAGGTAAGTACAATATTGCCACAGGGATATGAAAGACAGTTTGGGGAATGTAATTAATAATATTGTAAATATTTTGTAGGGTGTCAGGTGGTCACATGTCTTGCTAGGGAGACCGCATCATGGATGGGGTAGAGTCTTGATCACTGCTCTGTACACCTGAAACTGATGTTGTATAATATTGTATGTCAACTATAAGTGAATTTATATATATATAGTCGTGGGATGTGGAGTATAGTGTGGGAGTGGAGTCAAGGGAATTGTAATAGATATGTATGATTTAGGGGGGAGTGGAGCAGTGGATTGGGGGAGGCAGGTTGTCACTTTGAGGGGTAAAAAGTATAACTATTGCACTGTGTTGTATATCTGAAACTAATTAAAAATAAAATAAAATAAAAATAAAAAAGAAATAGTTTTTTTTTAGTTTAATACATTTTCAGTTAATGTTTATTGGGGTGACAATGGTTAGTAGTTACATAGATTTCAAATGTACAATTCTGCAATACATCATCTACGTTATTACATTGTGTGCTTACCACCCAGAGTCAGTTCTCCTTCCAGCTCCATATATTTGACCCCCTTTACCCTCTTCTACTATCCCTCCTCCCCCCTTGCTATTTTTTAGAGCAGGTTTAGGTTCAAAGAAAATTCAGAGTAAGGTACAAAACTATCCGATAGCCTCCCACGCCCACACAGACATGGCCTTCTCCGTTATGAACATCCCTCACCAGTGTGATTCAGTTGTTGTAATTGATGAACTGACAGTGATACATCATAATTACCCAAAGTCCATAGTGTACATTAAGGTTCACTCTCAGTGTTGCACATTCTGTGGGTTTGGACACATGTATAATAACACATATCCATCATTATAGTATCATATAAAGTACAAATAACCCTTGAACAACACTGGAGCTAGGGACACTGCCTCCCTCCCCCCCCCCCCCCCCCCCCCGCCCACGCAGTTGAAAATCTAAGTATAACTTTTGGCTCTCCCACAACTTCTGCTATTGACCAGAAGCCTTACAGATAAAATTAACAGTCAATTTACACATATTTACATGTTATATATATTATAAACTGCATTTTTCAATACAGTAAGCTAGAGAAAAGAAAATAGTATTAAGAAAATCATAAGGAAGAGAAAATATATTTACAGTACTGTAGTGTGTTTATCAATACCTTAAGAATTGTCTGTCAGCATCTACATCAATATTGTCTTATATGATAAAAACCACTGGTAGGTGTTATATGTACTTCCAACCCTAGACATCAAAAATGCAAAGATAATGTGAAAAAAATTTACATGTGTAACAAAGAAGCAGCAATATGATTATGCAGATTAATATAATCAATACATTGCTTCATGGTAGCCTAACCTATATACTAATGAATTGATTGTTATAAAATCTTATAGTATACAGAATTGCAATCGTATTTATAATACAATATTGTAAACATTATTACATTTAAAAAAGAAAAACACCTGTGATGATAAGCCAATACCCTTTCTCCAATTATGAGACAGAGAGGCAGACCATACGGCAGTGTAATTCTTTGAAACCAAAGTTATAAAACAGTAAGGAAACTACCATATTATTAATTTTATATGTACTATTACTCACCTTATGCTATGTAAGGATAGGCTATCTACTTCAGTACAAGTTGTACATAATGTTCTACACGATGATAATGACACAAAAATGTCTCATACAGTTCTTGCTGTACAATTATCAGATTTTCACATGAAGACACTCACGCGTACACAACAGTACGTTTATTAACTGTACACCATGCTGATGACTTACTATTCGTGAGGTGGAAGCAAATCCTCATGGTCTTCATCCTCACCGACTTCATGCTGAGTGTGTGAGGAGGACAGGAGAGGTTGGTCTTGTCGTCTCAGGGGTGACAAAGCAGAAGAGGTGGAGGAGGTGGAAGGGGAGATAGGAGAGGCAGGCACACTGGTGTAACATTTTTGCTTTTTCATTTTCATAAAATTGCTTGTATTGGGTACCAAGCCTTCTTCCACCCTCTGCTTTAGTTTCTGTACTCGTAGCATAGAAGGGCACCTGTCGTAGTAAAAGAAGTCAAAAGCAGTCTTGATTAAGTGGAACCCTTCTGCCAGATGGTTTAATACCAGTTTGTTTTCTGGGACAGATTCTCCTGTCTTCCTCATTGTCTGGCACTGGTTCAAAAGCACTCAACTCCATCAAGTCATCTTCTGTTAACTCCGCTGGTGTGGTGTCAATTTGTACTTGAATTTCCCCAAGATCCATATCTTGAAACCCTTCACTCTGAACTTTTTCCCCCCATATCCACAATCCCTTTCACGATTTCCCTGATTGGCTCTGTCATAAACCCTGTGAGGTCACATACAATATCTGGATACAGCTTTCTCCATGAGAAATTGTTTTGAGCTTGATGGCTTTCACTGTTTTTTGGTTGTTGTTTTTTTCTAACAACAATGGCATCTTCAATGGTGTAAACCTTCCAAACTTTCATGATATTCTCTCCATCAGGGTTATTTTCCAAAGCATTGGCAATTCTTTCCACAGAGCGTAATGAGCCTTAAAGGTTCTTATGATCCCCTAATCTAGAGACTGAATTAGAGATGTGTTTGGGGGTAAGCAGACCATTTCAGTGTAAACTCATGGGGTTCTGGGTGGCCAGGGGCATTGCCCAATATCAAAAGAACTTTAAAAGGCAATTCCTTACTAGCAAAGTACTTTCTGACTTCAGGGACAAAGCATCAATGGAACCAGTCCAGAAAAAGCCTTCTTGTTGTTCAAACAGGAGACTGGCAGCTGGTGTTATCTTTTTTCTTCAAGGCTCAGGGGTGAGCAACCTTTGAGGTAAGAGCAGTTCCAATCAGAAACCAAACCTCATTTGCACAGAGCAGTAGAGCTAGCCTATCTCTTGCTGCCTTAAATCTTGGTGCTTGCTTCTTTTTTTCACTAATAAACATCTTTTGTGGCATTACTTTTTTCAGAATGGGGCACTTTTGTCTGCATTAAAAACATGTTCAGGCAGATATCCTTTCTCCTCAATGATTTTCTTAATGGTGTCTGCGAATGCATCTGCTGACTCTTGGTTGGCAGAAGCTGCTTCTCTTGTTAGCTTGACATTTTTTTAAAGCCAAACCTTTTTCTAAAATTATCAAGCCATCCTTTGCTGGCATTAAATTTCCCAACTTCAGATGCTTCCTCTTCCTTCAGCTTTAAGTTGTCACATAATGACTTCACTCCACATCCTCACCAGCATTGTTGTTGGCAGTGTTCCATCGTGGGTGTATAGTGGTAGCTCATTGTTTTAATTAGCATTTCGGTAATTTTATAGAAGTTAAAGGGTTTTGCATTTTACATTTAGGTCTGTGATACATTTAGAGTTAATTTTTGTAAGGGGTGTATAGTCTGTGTCTAGATTCATTTTTTTTCTTGTGCATGTCAGTTTTTCCATCACCATTTGTTGAAAAGACTATCTATTATCAATTGTATTGCCTTTACTCTTGTAAAACTGATTGTAAAGTTTATATTGAGAGGCAAAAGACCCAGAATAACAAATACAGTATTGAAGAACAAAGATGAAAGATGGTCACTACCTAACTTCAAGATGTACTATAAAGCTAAAGTAATCAAGATAGTGTGGTATTCACAAAAGACTAAACAAATAGATCAGTGGAACAGAATAGAGAGATCAGAAATAGATCCCATTGAATATAGTCAACTGATGGTGTTTGTTGTTGAGTTCAACTATGTCCTTACTATTTTCTGACTGCTAGATCTGTCTGTTTCTGATCGAGGGGTATTGAAGTCTCTAATTGATAGTGGATTCTTCTTTTTCTCCTTGCAGTTTTATCAGTTTTTACCTCACATAGTTTGATGTTCTGTTGCTAGGTGCATACATGTTTAAGATTATTATGTTTTCGGGCCAGCTGAGTGGCTCCTTGGCTAAGAGTTGGCTTGGGAGCGCAAGTTCTGAGCAGCAGGGCCCTGGTTCTGATCCCACATTAGGGCCAGTGATGCTCTGCCCTCTACAGCTAAGATGGTGAACAACAGCTCTACCTGAAGCTGGGCTGCCGTGAGTTGCCGGCGGCGCCGGTGTAGGATGCAGTGGGGCTGGCTGGCAGTGGGCGTGAGCTTTCGTGAGCCACCGTGAGCTGCTGTCCAGTGGCCAGCGAGCAACTGCCTCACCCAGGAAGAGCACAATGATCACAATACCAACATGGGCCAGTGAAGAAACGTCCTCCATAAGTAAGCTGAAGAACAAAAGGACAGCAACTTGTCTGTTCCCCTTCCCGGATTCCCCATCGCTGTTTCCTCCCCCAATTCCCCAATAAAATCTTTAAAAAGAAAAAAAAAAGATTATTACGTTTTCTTGAAAAATTTACCTCTTTATTTATTTATTTATTTTTAAGATTTTTATTGGGTAATTGGGGGATGGGAACAGCGCTGGGGAATTGGGGGAAGGGAAACAGACAAGTTGCTGTCCTTTTGTTCTTCAGTCTAGTTGTGGAGGACGTTGCTTCACTAACCCAAGTTGGCTCTTTGCGCTCTTCCCAGGTGAGGCAGAGCAGTCGCCGGCTTCTGGACGGCCGCTCACAGCAGCTGCTGGCTGCTCACGCTGGCTGCTGGCTACACACGGTAGCCCATGGCAACCCACTGCCACAGGGCCTGCAGCCTACCCATCGATGGCGACTCACGGCAGCCCAGCTCCAAGTTCAGCTGTTGTTCAGCATCTTAGCTGTACAGGGCAGTGTCACTGGCCCTCATATGTAGGATCTGAATTGGGGCCCTCTGGCATTCCAAGCCAGCTCTTATCCAACGCGCCACTCGGTCGGCCCAAAAAATTGACCTCTTTATCAGTATGTAACATCTTTCTTTATCCACAATTACTCTCTTTGCTTTGAAATTTGTCTGAAGTTAATAAACCCACTCCTGCCTTCTTTTGATTAGTGTTATCCAGGTATACATTTCTCCATCCATTCACTTTTATTCTATGTGTCTTTATATTCAAAGTGGTTTACTGTAGATGACGTATTTTTGGGTCTTGTTTTTTAATCCACTTTAACAATCTCTGTCTTTATTTTTTAGCTTAAACTGTAAAAAATTACTTTCTTAACAGTTTTGGAGGCTGGAAGTCCCAGATCACGGTCTGACAAAGTTTGGTTTCTGGTGAGAAGCCTCTTCCTGGTTTGCAGACAGCAGCTTTGTTTTCATATGGCCTTTCCTCTGAGTGCTTGCAAGGGGGAAGAGAGAGAGAGAGGAGAGAGAGGAGAGAGAGGAGAGAGGAGAGAGAGAGAGAGAGAGAGAGAGAGAGAGAGAGAGAGAGAGAGAGAGAGAGAGAGACAGAGGGAGAGAGAGAGAGATCTTTTTCCTTTTATGAGTCCACCAATCTTTTAGCATTATGGTTCCATCTTTATGACCTCATTTAACATTAATTACCCCTTAAATTCTATCTCCAAGCATAGTCACATTGGGTGGGGGTTAGGGCTTCAGCGTATGAATGTTGGGAGGACATATTGAGTCTATAGCATATAGCTCAAAGAAACCACTGTCATTTAATTGGTGCATTTAGACCATTGATTTTCAGAGTAATTATTAATATAATTGGATTAATATCTTTCACACTTGTTGCTGTTCCTTATTTGTTGCCCATGTTCTTTGCTCCTATTTTTGTCTTCCACTGTTTTTTTGCCTTTTCGTGGTTTTAGTTGAACATTTATATAGTTCTATTTCGTATCCTTTCTTGGTATATCAGTTTAAAAATATCTTTTTTAGTCATTTCTCTAGAGTTTGCAATATACATTTACAACTAATTCAAGGCCACTTTCAACTAACACTACATTGCTTCACAAGTGTATGAGTACCTAATAATAACAAAATAATCCTAATACTGTACTCCTGCCCTTGTATCATTGCTGTCATTCATTTCACTTATATATAAGCATACACACCGAAGTTATGTACATAAACATACAAAATTGAAGACATTGTTGGTATTGACATTTTGAACAAACTGTTTTATGTTAAATCAATTAAGCATAAAAAAATAAAAGTTTTTATTTTACCTTCACTTATTTCTTCTTCAGTGCTCCTCTTACTTTATGTAGATTGAAGTTTCTGACCTATATTATTTTTCTTCACTCTGAAGAACTTATAATATCTGGCAAGGCAGGAATACTGGCAACAACATCTCTCAATTTTTATTTGTCTGAGAAACTATTTCTCTTTCACTTTCGAAGAAAAATTTCACTGAGTACAAAACTCTAGGTTGGTGTGTTGTTTTGTTTTTTTCCTTCTCTCAACATTTTAAATATTTCATTCTACTCTCTTCTCACTTGCAGTTCTAAGAAGATAGATGTCATTCTTATCTTTGTTCCTCCACAGGTCAGGTGATTTTCCCTCTGGCTTCTTTCAGGATTTTTTCTTTACCTTTGATTTTCTATAATTTGAAAATGCTATGCCTAGGTGTAGTTTATTTGAAATCTATCCTGCTCGATGTTCTCTGGATCTGTGGTTTGGTGTCTGACATTAATTTTTCATATTCCTTTCTCTCTTCTCTTTCTAGTATTCTCATTATGTTTATGTTATGCCTTTGGTAGTTGTCCCACAGTTCTTGTATATTCTCTTCTGTTGTGTTCAGTCTTTGTCCTCTTTGCTTTTTCGTTTTCAAGAATTCTATTGATATATCTTCTAGCTCAGATTTTTCTTCAGCCATGTCCAGTCTACCAATGAGCCCATCAAAGGCACTCTTCACTTCTGTTATAATGTTTTTGGTCTCTAGCATTCCTCTTTGATCTTTCCTAGGATTTCCATCCCTCTGCTTACATTGCTCATCTGTTCTGGCGTGCTATCTACTTTATCCATCAAAGATCTTAGCAAAGGGCTGGCCGAGTGGCTCAGTTGGTTAAGAGCTTGCTCAAGAGTGCGAGCTCTGAGCAACAGGGTCACCGGTTCAATTCCTGGCCTTAGCTGAGATGCCAGCAGGATGGCTCAGCTTAAAAAAACAAAACGAAAAAAAACCCTTATCATGTTAATCATAGTTGTTTTAGATTTCCAGTCTGATAATTCTGCCATGTCTTGTTCTGATCTCACTTTGCCTCTTCAACTGTATTTTTTTTTTTTAATTTTTAGTATACATTGCAATCTTTCTTGATCTTTGGATATGATGTACCAAGTAAAAGGAACTGCTGTAAGTGGCCTTAGTAATGTGGTGGTAAAATGTGAGGGCAGGCAATGTATTCTATAGGCCTATGATTAAGTCTCAATTGTTAGTGCAGCTATGACTCAGATTGGACTTCACAAATGTTTCTCAGGTTTTTTTTCTCTCCTTGCATGGCTAGGGTGGGTTGGAGTCAGGTATTTCCCTTTCCCCAGGTCAGTTACTCTCTGGTTAACCAGTTTCCCCTGAGGGCAGGCTTTAAGACAGAGTGCTCTGGCATATTTCAAAATCACTTATTTTCTCCTCTCCCTGTTGAGAGCATGAGGGGATTTTCCTCCAATATTTACTATAAGAATCTCATTGAGCTTCAAGAGGCAAAACTCAAAAAAGTGTAGTGGACCCCATGTAACTGGGTCCCCTTTGGACTTCTAACTCTCAGAGCAGTCCACACTGAGTCTCCCACAATTCATCAATTACAGTTTAGGCTTCCCAACTTTGACACTGGCTCTCCCGGTGGTTTCCACTCATGAGTCTCTGCTCTGGGAAGCTGTGGCTCTTTGTATTGACCTGTCTATCTCTCCAGTCTTGGGGGCAGTGGTTTGCGTTGTCTTCCCCCCTCTATGGAACCCAGAAAAGTAATTGATTTTTCAGACCATTGAGCTTTTTATTTGTGTTAGAATGGAATAACAACTTACAAGATCTACCTACTGGGGAGGAAATTTCTTAATTTGATTGCTGAGTTTCCTAAATAGTAATTTTACATGCCTCCTAAATTTTAGGTTGCTAAATGTTTTTTCCTGAAGCTTTGAAGTTTGCACTTCCGTGCACGTAACCTGTGACTGCAGCACATTATTGTGGATGTTGCTTCAGTACCTGTTGGAATTCCTTTTGAGGGTTTTGTAAAGAGGTGTTTTAAAGCAATACACAATAAATTTTATAAAATTGAAGTTATTTGATTACATCTCCCCAGGTGTGGTGTTTCTCTGTGACTAGTCTATTTCTATGAATTTTCTTAAAATTTGAAGGTGACAAAGCCTTAGAAAAAGGTGAGTCAGGCATATATCTAATTGTACCTTATTAACCTCACTGTCTCATTTCTTAATAATTTTAAGCTTCAGTGACAGAAAAACAGAGTGTAGGAAAATCATATTACCAAAACTTAGGGAGGAAAAAGAAAAAGAAAAAAACCTGGGGGAAACTTAAATGCATATTATTGTAGTAAGTGAAAGAAGCCAATCTAAAAACCTACATACTGTATGACTCCAAATATATGACGCTCTGGAAAAGGCAAAACTATGGCGACAGTAAAGAGATGAGTGGTGGTCAGGGGCTGTGCAAGAAGGAGGGATGACCGGAAGGAGCACAGAGTGTTTTTAGGGCAGTTGGACTATGTACAAACACATCAAACCACAACAGTGGTTACGTGTCCTTATACATTTGTCCAAATCTGTAGAATGTACAACATCAGAAGTGAATCTAGTGTGAGCTGGCTGAGTGGCTCAGTTGGTTAAGAGCTCACTCCAGAGTTTGAGCTCTGAGCAACAGCGGTTCGATTCCTGGCCTGAGCTGAGCAGCCGCTAAACTGTCAACAGGTGGCAGCATGGCTCAGCTTAAAAAAAAAAAAAAAAAAAAGTGAATCTAATGGAAACCATGGGCTTTGGGTGATACAATGTGTCAATGTAGGTTCATCAATGGTAACAATGGTCTCACTGTAGCATGGGAGATCAGTAGTGGAGGAAGTTGTGCATTTATGGGGACAGGAACTAAATAAAAACTGTACTTTCTGCTTAATTTTTCTTTGAACCTAAAACTGCTCTAAGGAATAAAGTTTATTAATTAAAAAATAGAAAGAAATGATTATGTTAGTGGTAACATTTTAAAATTCATTTAAAGGAAGGGTTACACATAAAATACCAAGATATTTTGTTTTTCCTTAAATTTCCAACCACGCTTTCCTAAATGTTTGGCTAGCGTAATTGACACCAGCTGGCCTATAGGAAGGATTAATACTCATTCTTCTTACTGCAGATTAAATATTTACCATTCTACTTGGTTTAACACTATTATTTATGATAATAAGTACAAGTGGGTAATTACATGTGCAAATGGAGGGTTTCTCAGCAATTAGAATATGCTGAAATCGGATTCTACTTCAGACTTTAAGAGTAAGAACTCTGCTCCATTAATATGCTTGGTCTCAGTTTCTTTCTTAAGCAGAGTCATAGGGGTGAATACAAATATTTTATTTTTAAGGTTATCGCTAAGCTAACTTCAAGTCTTCTGTAATTTTTACATGTCTTCTGTACAAAATTCCTCCTTGAATGAAAAAAGGATTGCTTTGGGGAGTTCACTACCGGCCAAAGCTTTACAAACAAGCTGAGAGCCCATTTACTTGCCTGGGGCTAGTCCTGCTTCCTTGTTCCAAATACTTTAAAGCTAATGAAATATGTGGCAAGAGCAAGTGTAGGTAGAGTGGTCTTTCTCTAGACGGCCCTACCCGGTGAATTCTCTGACTATCAGACTCTCTCTGTGCAGATAAAAGTGGTAGAGAAAACATATTTGGGATTCTTAAGCTGCTAAGCATATCTATAGTCATCAAGCGACTCGCTTGAAATGGGAAGCTGAAGGTCAGGGTTCGTATGGTAAACATTAGGAATAAATGTGGGTGTCATGGGAAGAGTCACAAAGAGGGGAGATTCTTTCCCTGTCACAAAACAAGGCAAAGCCATTGTGTTCTGCTGCCCCAGGCAGAGAGCCTGTGGGGCCCAAGGAGACTATTACCTTTCACATAGAAAAATATGCCACCTTTGGACAATTTTACTATTAACATGTTATGGCAAAGCCAATATAAAATATTTCTTAAATCTTTATTTTCTTGACTAGTCAAATCTATAAACTTATGTATCTCGCATAAAATATTTCTTCCTCAAATATTTCCTGTTTTGGTTCTTTGGAAATTACAGCGAGTGGGCTTAATGAGACATTATTTTGCCTTGACTAAGGAATTAATTTCATGCATGAAGAGGCTATGCAATATCCCAGAGGGGCAGGTCATCACTAATAGTGCGTCTCTGAGTCCTGCAGCAGTAAAGGATAAAGAGCTCAGTAAAGCTTTCTGGCTTGGCATTCTTGCTTTTATTTGAGGGAAGATGGCATGATAATTAGATTCTATTTAAAATTTTTATTTTCATCAAAGCATAAATGACTTGTGATATTAAATTAGTTTTGGGTGTACAGCAGTGATTTCACATGTATGTATATGTATATATTATATATATTTCATCATAATAATCTGTCACCATACAAAGTTATTATAATATTATTGACTGTATTTCCTGTGCTGTACATTACATCCCTGTGACTTATATATTTTATAACTGAAAGTTTGTACCTCTTATTTTCCTTTACCCATTTCACCCATCCCCTCACCCCCTTTTTCTCTGGCAACCATCAGTTTGTTCTCCATATCTATGTGTCTGTTTTTGTTTTGTTTTTTTTGTATTTTCTAATCTATTATTGATTCCTTCAAGTGTATTTTTTAGTTCAGTTATATATATATATATATATATATATATATATATATATATATATATATATATTCTTGAATTCTGACACTTTGTTAAAATATATTTTCTAACTTTTTTTTAAAGTTATCACTGTGCCCTTCTATTCTCAAAATTTGGTGAGCATCTTTATGACCATTACTTTGAAATTTTTATCAGACAAATTGCTTATCTTCATTTATTTAGCGTTTTGTTCTAGGGTGTGTTTTTTCCTTATTGTTTCATTTGAAACATATTCCCCATCTCCTAATTTTGTTTGATGTTCTGTGTTTGTTTCTATTCGGTAGATGATATAACAACCTCTCCTGATCTTGAAGGAGTGGACCTGTGTGGAAACAATCTCTGTGTAGACTGCATATTCTAGGGGTCTTTGGCAGGCTGGCTGGAACTGAAGCAGGCACATGTTATACCTGGGTGCTTCATATATTTAGGTCAGCTGGTTAGAGCTGGGGCAGATATAGATTGAGGTGGTGGGGTGTGTGGCTCCAGGGGAGATTGTTGCTTCTTAAATGGAGGCTGGAAATAAGGATTCTGAGCCAATAGTGTCAATAATCCTTAAGCTCTTCATTTGTTGGTAGAATGTTTTATGAGGAAGTGAGTAAGCATGGAAGCGAACTTGGGTTACCATACTTGTGCATTTCACAACTATATAATAAAAATGTCTTTGTCATCTTCTTGGAATAAAACAAAATTAATAGAAACAGATGAAAGCTTCATCTTGTTTCTCTGAGGAGGTGAATTAATATAATTAAAATAAATGATGTGCTTACATTGACTGACTTAGTAAATAAGGTTGCCTTGAAGATACCCACACATATATTTAAAATACAGATAAATATTTATAGAGTGTCAACATTAAAGGGAAAAACACCCATTTTGGTTGAATAAAGAGAGAAGAGAAAGTGTCCTTACTAGGTTTGTAAATACTAGTGAGATATTCATTTGAGAACACATCTATAGCCTAATTTAATAAAGAACAAACATTAACATTTACTAAAATAGAAATGCAGAACAGAGAGCCCTAACAACATGGGAAAACTAAATCAATCATACAGTAGTAACAGAAATAAAGTATTTTTAAAAGTTCCTTGCTTTAACATAGAAAATAAGGTTTACTGAGAAAGATAATAATAAAATTCTACTTATTAATAAAAAAGTAAAATCAAAATTTTAATAAATGAAGTTATTAAGGTGAAATGAATTCTAACTTCTTAAAATGGTGTCTTAAGTGGTATCAGATAAAACTTCAAATGTATGCCAAATGTCAGAAATTTGTGTATATAAATTAAATATGTAAAGACTCTTCCTTTGCACAAATGGGAACATTAAAGATAAATGTCTTGGGTGTTTACACTATCTCTTCAATTGTACAAACTATGTATTAGGTATAAATTATGAAGTTTTAAAACATCAAAGTTAGAAAAATTGATTGGCATTAAGGTTTTGTTTGAGATTTCTTCTTTTAATTTGCTAAGCCAGATAGATGTACTTGGGTCCTGAATCCCATTAACATGTAGATTTTTAAGAATAGTCAATTACAATTGAATCTTATTTATAAATTTTATGAATCCAAAATAGATATTTTATTTTACATGTTCCAACATGTCTGATGTTGCACAGGAAAATATATTGGAACTTTAAATTCAAAATTAAATAAAACAAAACTGAAGTGTGATTCTATAAGAACACACTTCCAAATTAGTTTAACTTTTTTCTATTAAGAAATATTAAAACATCTTAATTCCTAAAAAAGTGGATATTTATATAGTTAGGATTTATACCTTTAATGTGCACATTAAAGAAAATACTTCACTGAATGTAATGACCATAAATCTATTTTAACATACAAATATGTTGCAATAAACTCTTTCTACATTATCTATTTAGTAAGCAATAAAACCATCTAATGCACTTGTGTTTATTTTTTGTTTTCATTCTTAGGAAGGCTAACTGCACCAATGCCAGTGATTATGAGCCTAGTGCAAACAAGTAATTTGTGGGTACATATTGTTTACAACAGTAGTATGATTGTGAATAGAATTTTCAATAAGCTGGTAAAATTGTCTTCCTCTTTTAAGTTCTTAGTTTATTGTTTTACATCAGGGGTAAAGATATTACCAATCCATTTTCCCTCTTATTTTGCACAACTTCCCAAGTGAAATTGGTTATGAAACAGAACTCAATACTTCCATTTCTCTTGTAATAGTTTTCTTGGAGGAAGGAGATGAATCTTAAACTGATAGTGATAAAAAAGGTTCTTTCTCTCCACAAATATGCTAGGAAAGCCATTTTTGGGACACTGCTCTCTTAGTTGTTTTCAGGTCACTGAAAACAGGACAGAGGCTCTCAGCTATGTGCTCTGCTAGTGGAACGATTTTGTTTACATGCACCAATGCTCCATTTGCAGGAAAACGCAGTGCAATCAAAGTAAGATTCATAAAGGATAGATTTATGTTATAGCCTAGCTTAGAAACAATAAAGACAAGGTCTCCTGGTTCCATATATTTAGTTGGTTTGATCAGACGTTAGGAACTGTATTATCCAATGGCCTTTAACATGTTTAGTGACCATGAAGGATAGAATTCAGGCGATGCCTTCTGTTTATGTATTTAATAGAAGTATTTAATATATGACTCTTAATTTAACCACACTATTCCATAATAGTGAACTTTTTGTAATAATTTCACAAAGACTATGTATTGAAAAAAATGTTAAAATATGGTAAAAATAGAATAGTAACTGTTTAAAGAAAAAATATCATTTGCTTAAACTTTGTCTTATGCAAATAAGGAAAATGCCATTCTGAAAGAGGAATGGGTTTATCCAGTTACATGCAAGTAGTTACATAAAAAGCTGTCTAATTCTGTGACTGGTGTTTTTCTATCACATTGCATTGCCTCTCTTATTCAAGTTAGTAAGCAGACAATGAAATGCAATGTTTGCTTTCCTGGATCTCTAATCTCCATCCTGAAGTCACATTTTCATTTAAATTGATACTTTGAGAAAAAATTAACTAGTAAATAGGGTGAGCTTAAGTTAAATGTGCAGTTTTCTATATGGTGTGTTTTGAGAGTTGCAGAAGGAGCTCACGTTCCAAAAATTTATACTCCACATCTGATGGTATGTGAATGAATATGAATATACCATCATTACACTCACTGTTTGAGAGTATTAAGACATTATTGGAAAAGGTTCCAGCTAATACACAAATTTGTTTATTACAGAAGATACCTGGAAATATATTACCTAGATAGGACCCATTATATGGTATCAAGAGTGCAGCAGAAAAATTCTAATCATGGAACATGGTGTCTATGGAGTTTAAAAACAGGTTGGTAGCTAAAACCAGGGACAGGGAATTGGGAGAGGGGGCTGGAGAGAATGGGATAATTCAATCAACAGAATAAAGCACTACTGGGTACACAAAGTTGGGTGACATAAAAGAAAAAACAGAGGAGGTTGAATAAAACTATTTACCTCACTACTTTTCCTAGAACCACCATATATTATTATATATTACATATATTTTAAGCTTCTTTCCCTGAAAGTAAATGTCCTTCAAATTGTGCTTCAGTCCTCTGTGTCTTACTATATGTAGGGATAGTTTTAGTCAAAACCATTCCCAACTTGTTTGTTTGGCGGAGATCTAAAATGCAAAGACTTACAATCTAAATGTTTTTCTTTCTTTCTTTCTTTTTTTAAGCTTGTAGTTAGTCCTTATATGGTTTTAATGGTACTTAAAAATTTTTATTAAAAACATAGCTAACATAAAACATTATATTAGTTTCAGGTGTGTACCATAGTTATTCAATATTTATGTACCTAGAGATCTCCATAATAATAACTCCAGCAACCATCTCACACCATACCACACTATCACAATATTATTGACTATATTCCTTATGCAGTACATTACATTCTCATGACTTATTTGTTTATACCTGGAAATTTGAATCTCTTATTTCCCTTCAGCTTTTCTTCCCTTTTAAAATTTTTTCATTATAGTTGACATTCAATATTAATTTCTACAGATTTCAGAGTTATAGCATAGTGGTTAGACATTTATATAATTTAAAAAGTGAACCCCTGACTAGTCTAGTACCCACTTGGCCCTATACACAGTTATTACAATATTATTGACTATATTCCTTATGCTTTACTTTATATCCCATGACTACTTTGTAAATACCAATTTGTACTTCTTAATCCTTTCACCTTTTTTCATCTTGACCCCCAAATTCTGTCTTATCACCCCGATAAATTTAGTTCCCATCTGACACCATACAAAATTATTACAATATTATTGACTATATTCTTTGTGATATATAGCCTATTTCCCCATGACTACTTTGTAACAACTAATTTGTACTTCTTAACCCCTTTCCTTTTTTCTACCCCCACCCCCTCAATCTGGCAACCATCAAAATGTTCTCTGGTACTATGTTTGTTTCTGTTTTGTTTGTTTATTTTGTTCTTTAGATTCCACATACAACTAAAATCACATTGCATCTGTCTTTCTCTGTCTGACATACTCTACTCAGCAAAATACCCTCCAGGTCCATCCATGCCACTGCAAATGGAAAGAATCCATTCCCATCCATGGCTGAAAAATATTCTGATGTATATACCGGGGGTGCCAAAAAATGTATACACATGACTTGTATTCATCTTTTGTTATCGGTATATATTATTACAATTTTAATATAGTTTTTTCCTTTCTTAAAATGTGTACACATTTTTTTGTCACCCTCTGTATGTACTATGTCTTCTTTATCTATTTATCCATCGATGGACAGTCGGACTGCCTCCACATATTGGCTATTGTAAACAATGCTGCAATGAACATATGGATGCACACATCCTTTTGGAGTAGCATTTTGGGTTTCATCAGATAAATATTCAGAAGTGGGGTTCCTGGGTCTTTGGTCTCTTGTTAGAGCTTTTGCTTTAAAGTCTATTTTAACTGGTATAATTATTGCTACCCCAGCTTTTCTTTTAAATTATTTTTAGTTTCCATTTTTATAAAATATATTTTTCCATCCCTTTATACTCCATCTGTGTGTCTGTCAATCTGAAATGAGTATCTTGTAAGCAACATATGTAAGGGTCTTGTTTTCCTTTTCATTCACCCATCCTATTTTTAGATTGGATCATTTAATCCATTTAAATTGAAAGTAATCATTGATAGATATGTAGTTATTGCCATTTTATTTTTTTCTTTCTTTCTTCCTTCCTTTTTTTTTTCTCTCTCTCTCTCTTTCTTTCTTTCTTTCTTTATTTTTTTATTGTATTTTGTCTTAAAGTAGTCCCTCTAACATCCCTTGTAATACTGGTTTGGTGGTGATGAACTCCTTTAGCTTTTTTTTTTTTTTCCTGTCTGTGAAATTTTATGTCTTTTAATTCTGAATGATAGCTTTGTTGGGTAGAGTAATCTTGGTTGTAAATCCTTGTTTTTCATCACTTTGAATATTTTGTCCTAATCTCTTCTGGCCTGCAAAGTTGCTGTTGAGAAATCAGCTGACAATCTTCTGGGAGCTTTATTATAAGTTACTAGTTGTCTTTCTCTTGCTACTTTTAGGATTCTTTGTCTTTAATGTTTGCCATTTTGATTATAATGTGTCTTGGCATGGGCCTGTTTGGATGCATTTTGTTTGGGACTCTCTGCACTTCCTGGGCTTGTATGTCTATTTTCTTTACCATTTTAGGAAAGTTTTCAGTCATTATTTCTTAATATAGGTTCTCAATCCCTTGCTTTCTCTCTGCTATTTCTGGTTATGCTCGATGTCCCAGAGGTAATTTTTTAAAATCTTTTTTTCTTTTTTCTTTTCCAATTTGGTGTTTCCTACTACCTTGTCTTCCAAATTGCTGATTTGATCCTCTGCTTCATCTAGTCTGCTGGTGATGCCGTTTAGTGCATTTTTCATTTTAGTTATTGTATTCTTCACTTTTGACTACTCTTTTGTTTGTTTGCTTGCTTGTTTTTTTGTTTATGCTTGTTATCTCTTTGTTGAAGTATCACTGAGTTCCTTGAGCATCCTTATAAACATTGTTTTGATCTTTGTATCTGGTAGTTTGTTTGTCTTCATTTTGCTTAGTTCTTTTTCTGGAGTTTTCTCATGTTCTTTCATTTGGGACATATTTCTTTGTTTCCTCATTTTGGTTGCCTCTCTGTTTGTTTCTATGTATTAGGCAGATCTGCTATGTCTTCCATTCTTGGCCAGGTGGCCTTATATAGTAGGTGCCATGTGGGGTCCTGGCACATTCTCCCTGATCACCTGTGCCAGGTGCTCCAGGAGTGTCCTTTTTGTGGGTTGTGTGTGTTTTCCTCTTACAGTTGAACCCTGATTGCTATTGGCAAGTCAGTGGATCAGACTGAAAGCTTATGGGCTGCTGTGTGGGGGCTTACCCCACTTAGCAGGATTTGCCCCAGTGGGCTCTGGTGTCTGCTGAGGCTGCCCTTTGTGTGTGCTGCTTGTGGGGTTAATTAGGTGGTGCTCTGCTATGTTCTGAAGCCAACCTCTGAGTACGTTGGTTCTGGGACCTCTTGGGGAGGGGTCCAGTGAAGTCCCAGGTCATCCACTGCCTATGACTGGCCAAGAACTACTTGGCAGAAACTATAATGCGATCCACAGTTGGTCACTGCCTGGATAGACCAGCAAGTGTGTGGGAGAAGTCACAGGGTTAACTGAGGATGTCTGCCTCCAATACCAACCTGAGATAGCTCTGCAAATAATCCAGGACACCCCAAGGCCTGCTGCTGCCTGCTGGCTCCTGTAGAGCTTTGATGCTGATAGAGCCTCATGTTGTACACAAGTTGGATGGGATGGGGTCTCAGGGAGTCACCAGGGTAGTGCAAGTGGTTAATGTTCACCAGGTTAATGTAGATTCTGGCTTAGTGGCAGTGCTGAGTCTAGAGCTACTCAGCAAAAGTCTCAGAGCACACCTATGCCAGCCACCACCCACCTGGGGCCTGTGGACTCCCGATGGTTGTCCAAGAAATAGTACAGTGTAGTCAGGGCTGGCTGCTCCCTGAGAAAATGCCTTCAGCATTGGGTGAGTTGGGTAGGACAGGGTCCCAGGGAGTCATGAATTGAAACAAGAGGGACTCACAAAGCCAATTAAGATTCAGATTTGGAGAGGGCTCAACTCAGGAAAGACGGCACCTGCCTGCTAGCCTCACAGGAGAAGGACCCCACACAGGGAAAATGAAAACTGTCCCACTAGTCCTCACTTCAAAACCACACAATTCAGTCTCTCTCCATATGTCTCCAATGCCCCTCAAGTCACTGTTCCTCCACCAGAGCTCAGGGTGAGTGACTGTGAGTGAGCAAGTTAGTCTATGCACGGGCCCTTTAAGAGGATGTTTGGGCTTCCCGCAGCCTTCCATCCACCTGGACAGTTGGAATTCCCACTGTTTATCACAGCCAGATGTTGTGGGGCTCCTCCTCCCAACACCAGTACTTCTGGCTGGGGACCCCCATGTGGGGCTGGAGTCCTTTGTTCCTCAGGGGGCACCACCACAGCCAAGATATCCCTCCTGTTTCTAACCCACCACACACAGTTGTGGGGCCACCCATTCCACACATCTTCACTCCTCTTGCCAGTCTTGACATGGCTTCCTCTTTATACCCTTAGTTATAAGATACTGAAAATGTAAGGTCCCTTATCTGTAAGCCTACCTCTGATTTCCACAACCTGATTTCTATTAACCCTTCACAGAAAGTCCAAAACTGTAACAGAATACCACCACATGGATAAGATAAACTCAGCTTCTGCTGTCTGGTCCAAAGGTATTAAGAGAAGAACAGTAAAAGAGGGACAAGAGACAGAAAATAATACACAAAGGTTTATGTTAAGGAGAACAGAGTCCAGCTTCCACGTATTTCTCTTGTTTTGCTTTATTATGGACAGGACCCAGAAGTTCTCTGCTCATAGAAGGATCAGCTGGAAACAGCTGGTTTGTCCCCCAGCAGGCCTGTGATGGGCTTTACTAGGCCACAGGCAAGATGGGGGATACAGTGGAGGCTCAGTGGATGCATGACACTGGTGGGAGCGAAGGGAGATGAGGAAATGCTGCCAGTTTCTGACCAGGCCAAGAGAGGCCAGATCTCATGTGTGTGCTGACCTCCCAGTTCAGTCTAAGTGCTGGCAGGCTGATAAGAGCCCAGGCAGATGAGGAGCAGTATATGGTCCAGGACGACCAGATGACTCCATGGAGCCAGCCTGCTCCCCCACTGGATAAGGACAAAGCCAGTGCCCACATTCCCTAGAGATCAATAAGGGGTAAGACACAAAAGCTTGTGGAAGAATGAGAAAATACATGAATAAAACAAAATGAAAACTAAAGGGACCATTTAAATGACTACCTGGGACTAAATTGCAAACTGAATTTGGCTACGTGTATTTTTTCTTTTCTTGCTATACAGATTGTTTACGTGAGCAAGGTGTGAGTAATTTTGTAATGCTCCCATACAGACATGCACAGTTAAATTGACTATAGATGCACTGAACTGGATTTATTTCTATTGTTTAATAGAAGAAAACAGTTATTACATTAATTTGTATCTTTTGGCCTCTTAGAATGACTGTATTATAATAGAAGGCAAGGAATGGAGGTAAAGTATATTTAATTAATCCTATGTATTTAAATTGCTTTTGTTTACATAAACTTTAAAGTAGGCATTCAGGGACATTTTCTAAACAGAAATTCTGTAGATCAGAGGTTCTTAAATTTTCGCAGTCCACAGTAACTTTAGAGTCTCAATAACTTTTAAAAAGTCACCAAGGACCCCGTTTCCACCGCAGGGCTGAGGCGGGAGCGGCTGTGCTGCTGGCCTCTCCGAGCTACCCAGGGCCATTCTTGTCGCTTCGGCAACACTCGCCCCCGCCGCTGCCGGGACTGCGCAGATGACCCTCGTGGCACCCTCAGCATCTGCAATGACCAGGTGACCTAGCTCGCTACTGCTCCCCAGTTCCCGGACGCTGTCTGCCTCGCAGACAAGATCATCACCACGTGAAAGTAACCTAGGATGAGACCACCTGCGCCATCCTACACCATGCTCTTCGGGTCACTCCCATTTTGTCGGTGACATGGTCATCTCCTGAGATGGCCATCCTGCCCTCTCTGGCTTGGCCGCTGGGCTCTCACAGCAGGCAGCACCACACACAGATCTGCAGACCACACCAAGGACGTGGGAGTGCGGCCTTCTCTGACAACCAGCAGATTGTCTCTGATTCCCGAGATGAAGCCACCAAGCTATGGGATACTCTGGGTGGATGCAAATACACCGTCCAGGATGAGAGCCACTTGGAGTGGGAGTCTCACATCCACTTCTCACCTGACAGCAGCAGTGCCTGGGACAAGCTGGTCAAGGTGTGGAACCTGGTGAACTGCAAGCTGAAGACCAATCATGCCGGCCACACAGGGTGTCTGAAAATGTGACTGTGTCTCCAGATGGACTCCTCTGTGTTTCCAGAGGAAAGGATGGTCGGATCATGCTGTGGTACCTCAACCGAGGTGAGTACCTTTACAGCCTGACGGTGGGAACATCACCTGCGCCCTGTGTTTCAGCCCCAACCGCTACCCGCTCTGTGCTGCCACCGGCCCCAGCATCAAGAAGTGGAACTTGGAGGGCAAAATCACTGCAGATGAATGGAAGCGAGAAGTTATCAGTACCAGCAGCAAGGCAGAACCGCTCCAGCGCACCCTCTGGCCTGGTCTGCAGACCGACAGGCTTTGCTGGCTACATGGACAACTGGGTGTGAGTGCGGCAAGTGGCCACCGGCACCTGCTAAAATACAGAGATTAAAAAAAAACAAAACAAAAAAAAAACTGGTTTTCTGGGCCGGCCAAATGGCTTAGTTGGTTAAGAGCTTGCTCAAGAGTGCAAGCTCTGAGCAACAGCGGTTCCAGCCCCGGCCTGAGCTGAGCTGCCGCTGAGCTGCCAACAGATGGCAGGATGGCTCAGCTAAAAAACAAAAAACAAAAAAACCAAAAAAAACAGACTGGTTTTCTGACTTGCAAAAAAAGAAAAAATCACTAGGACCAAAATGAAACAGAACAATAATTAAAAAACAAACAAACAAAAAAACCCAGTTTCCTTTATTAAGTAGTTAGGTTCAACAACTTAATAAATTTTTATACCCTACCAAACTTTTAGTTGATAAAGTAATGCACAAAAATTGAAAGAAAAAGTTTAAAATTTTATCATTCTATAACTACAATTACTAAGGAGGTGTGTATGCCTGCACACTTTCTTGAACCATGCTATCAGATTGGATATGGCCAGTCACCCTGTTTTTCTGTTCCATTTTGTTTTTTGCAGTATGTGCTTTTTATCACAGCTACTGGTGAAAGCCCAACTTTGCAAAGATATGATTTTAATTTTTAAAAAATTTAGTGCAATGTAATGTAGAAATTATGAAGTACCTCAAGCTAGTATTTCATGCGATGTCTGACAGTTATTGGGCATCACTGTGTTTTCCTTCAAAAGCTAATACATGCCACGTGGCCCTAGGAGTGGGCTGTGGGGCCCAAGGTCACCTGGGTTCACAGTGTGAGAACCACAGGTATAGAAGCTATGTTCTTTTATCCCAGTGATGTAAATCGGCAAGAGTAGTGTGATTAATATTATTTATAACATGTTTAGAACAATGTTTGGCACTTAGGGAGTGCCTACTAAGTGTCACTATTACAATTACTATTTCTAAGTAAGATATTACCTGATAGAAATAAGCTTGTTTGATGATCAAGTCCCCATCACTGCTCCTCACTGCTGCTTAGTCAATGATCTAACAGCACTTTGTTCACATATCCAGTGTAGCAGTTCTATGTAATAAAAATGTCTTTACATCTGACTACCTGCCAGGAGCTCAAGACAAAGAACCTTTTATTCATTTGACATCCCAAAGCCTTGCCCTTTGCTTGACATACAAACATGTTTAATAAACATGTATTAAATGAATGATTGATCAAGTGCAGAATCCCCAGTGGTACTGAGCACTGAGTCATAAAGAACATGCCATATTTAATTATCAAAAACCACTTGATGTAGTGGATTTTTTCTTGAAGAGTTTTTGACTTAGAATAGTAGGTCTGATTTATTGAAACTAGTCCATTGAAAGATCGATCATCCCAGAAAAACCATTTAAGATTCCAGATTTGTAACATTTCTTTCCTAGACTATGAAAGAAATGACTACGGTTGTCAGAATTATCTTTATGTGGTCATGTCAAGTATTAGATTCTTACAAATCTGAGTATTAACAAATTAATAAAGTACATACTAAGCTTCAGAGAATGTGATATTTTGGATCAATTTATTTCTGAGGTGAAATAAATACTTAGTATATGATATTCCTGAAAATGTTTGTTCAACCCACATCAAGGAATAAACTGAGGATTTCATTCCAGGCATGCTTCAAATTTGTAAGGTTTCCCCAGGCACTTTTAACTGAAATGTCTTCGATGCTCAACTAAACTGAGTTTGACATAGTCAATCATGGTTAAATATTTCCTGGATTATTATTAATAATAAAAAAGTTTGAGCAATTAAAGATATAAAGCTATATTTTGCTATTTATTTAGGTGTAGAAAACTTGCAAGTAACCTTAGTAAAACAAAGTTGTCTTTAATAAATTTTGGCAAACAAATCTGGCACAAAATTTCTAGGAAGATTTTAAGAGTATCTTTGAGTGTAAATTTTGATACAGCAAAACATCAAACTAAACCAATTTTAACTTTCAAGCAAAATGATTATCTGAGCCCTTCCTCCTGAACTGACGGTCAGCAACCTTACCGCTAAAATAGTGACTTGATGAAAGAACACAGATGAGGGGCTGTGGAAATAGGGCTTTGTATTCTTTCTTCCTAATTTTAGACTTGAATATGATATGCATTCAGAAAGTATATGTTGAAGATTATGAAGAAGGAACAAAAATAATGGAAATTAAAAAATAAATCTTCCCCACTAGAATTAAAGGCCTCACAATGGATTGGAATTTAATGGTGCATCATCTCTTTTATATCCTTAATAACATCAATAAGGCTCATCATTTATAGAATTCTCATTCTTCAGGAAATATCATTTTAATCACAAACTAACATAGGATTTGTTTTCAAGTTTCCCTTAACTCTCACTAAAAATGCCCAAAGAAGAGTAAATAATATCATTATATATGATTCATAGATATACAGAAATTGCAAATCTTATACTAGTAAAGTGGTGGGATTATCTCTTTAAATTACTAAGGATTGTCCACATATCCTAGAAAATGAATAAAACAATAAACCCAAACAATACCTAATATAAAGTATTACCATGAAAATAGTATTCTAGGGGTATGTGTTTACTCTATGTTATTTTATGTTTAATATTACACTGTTGTGAAAGTAGTAATTTTCTAAATATTAAAAACACCTAGTTTTTTTAGTCAAATGCCTTTAATACATTTTTATGTTTGCCATTTGTTTTTAAAACATTAGTTATTAAAATACATGCTTTGCTTTAAGACTTCTTATATGAATATATATAATTACAAGATTGGAAAATTTAAGCAATAACTATATGGTTAATAATTGGCAATTTGGATTAGCTGCATGCCATTATGTTCATTAGAAAAATGCCCTATATTATTTATAAGTAGTGATGTCTTAATCTCATAAACCTAAATATTCATTCAGACTGTAGTGGATAATGTTAGTAACCCCAAATGTTAACTTGCTTTTTTTCTCTTGTATTAAAAAATTCCTAGAATTTCATAAAAACAAAATTCAAAATATAATTAACCACGTAGAAAGTCTCTATTGATGATTAGATATTTAGCAATTATTCATCAATATTGTATCACTAGGTTATGATGTGAGCAAACAATAAAAACACCCAGGATAAAAAGAAAATCATTCCTTCCATTGTCCTTAAGAGCTTTTTTCATTATAGAGCTAACTGCATGAAATGGGCTGGAGGCAGGACTAGGCCAGATCAATTCTGGACAAACTGAAAACCACAGAGCCCCCTGACTCCCACTTATTGAAGAAAGTCCTTAAAACCTCACAATCACACAACTTTATAAGTCATCTGAGAAAGTGTTAGAACCAGTCTCCCAGCCTGAATATATCTGGGATCTGGTAGTCATTTCAGGCTGTCTCCAATTGGAGAGATCTGTCAACTACAGTTCATTTCCATGTCAGGATGAAAAAAGTTATTCCTTTCTCTGACATGAAGAATAAGGATGAACTTTATCCCATAAACTATGTGGTTGTTATACTCCCAATATAGTGAGAATCGTATTAGTAATTTTGATAGCAAGATCTCATGCCAAATCTTCCTTGCAAGAACTCCAGGAAGAGTGGTGCATCATATGCTTGATAAGGTTTCTGGTCTGCAGCCTTAATTCTGCTTTACTTTAAAAGAAAATTATGTCTTATGCTAGCAGTCTAGCTGGATTTTTTTTTTCCTTGTTGTATGACATATATTGTAGTGAATTGAAAATGTCTCCTACATACTCACGAAAATCACCAGTGTGACAAAGTGGCAATTTTTTGCCAAAGAGAAGAAAAATGAATGCCGTAATAGTTACTGTTCTTGCTTTTGTTTTTTTAAAGAGAATCACTTATTTGAAGAGGTCCTACAAACATTGAGGTCACTGTCATCTACTTCTTGTTAGAAAAAGCCACCCTCTCAGTCAAAAAATATTTTTTAGATACCTTACAATATCTGAATAATGAGCACAATATAAAATTAGAGACAACCCTGTGGAGCAGATGACATAAGATAGTTCTTGGAAGATGGGAGGATGATGACAGGTGGAGATATAGAAGAAGAATACTCTGGGCTAAGAAACTGACATGGAAAATAGAATATGTTAAGAAAATGCCAAGTATGGAAAGAATATAGGGCATTTGCAGTGGAGGAAGGAAAATATATGCATAAGATTTGAAAAGTGTATTGAGACCTGGCTCTAGAGAGTTTTAAATCCCAGGGATAGGTGTTTGGACTTTGTTGAAAGGATAATAAGGAGGCAAGGCTTCTAGATTGGATAATATATTTTAAAGAACAAAATATTTGCATATATTTTAAGTAAGTTCCTAAAAGTGCCCAAGGAAAGGTTTATAGTCTGAGAATGGACATATATCAGATCAAGTGACTTTTCTTAGAAGAAGCAAAAATAAATACCCCAATTTTTTTCAAATGTTCTACACAATTTTTCATGTAAACTTTTTGATATGAGAGCATCTGTAACAATTTGGAACATATGCTTACTATAGATAGTGTTTGCTCAGATATTTGAAGATGAAGCATATAATTACATGTGTTATTTAGTGTCAATCTGCACTGAAATTAACCAAGTTAACATCATCATTGATAAGCTTTTAAATTGAGTTGTAAGCTTCTTTTCCTCCACTAAGCAAATATCAAAAGAATGGGACATACTTTTTGATTACTGAAATTTGTTACAGATTTATTTAAATCTAATAACTAATGTATTTTCTTGAAAAAAGCAAACACTTCTTAAACAGCTTCTAGGAAAGAACTACTGAAAACTTTGAGATCCTATACAAATATCAGACACACGTAAAATATTCTGGAAGAATTAATAGACTCTTTTTCAATAAGTGACAAAATACTGTCTTTATATTTCATTAGACTCTGTCACATCTTGTTTCTACTTTTCATATATTCCTATTTCCTGTCATTTTCCAGTTGTATACTCAATATATTTTTTCATATTTCTTTCCATTATATTTTATTCTTTAAATAATAACTATTAGTTAAAAATATGTGATCAAAGACCTAAATATAAGACCTGAAACAACAAAGTTCATAGAAGAAAAAATAAGTACTAAAGTTATGGACCTGTGTCTTAAAGAGGATTTTATGAATTTGACCTCAAAGGCAAGGAAAATAAAAGCAAAAATAAATGAATAGAACTATAAGAAACTTAAAAGCTTCTGCACAGTAAAAGAAACTGTCAACAAAACAAATTAGGAACCAGCCAAATGGCAGAAGATATTTGCAAACAATATCTCCAATAAGGGGCTAAAATCCAAAATATATAATGAACTCATATAACTCAACAGCAATAACAATAAAAACAAGCCAATTAAAAAATGGGCAGAGGACCTCAAGAGACATTTCTCCCAAGAAGACATACAAATGGCTAACAAATATGAAAAGGCTCAACTTCACCAGCTATGAGAGAAATGCAAATCAAAAACACAATGAGAGGGCCGGCCGAGTGGCGCATTGGTTAAGAACTGGCTTGGGATGCCAGAAGGCCCTGGTTCGGATCCCACATATGAGGGCCAGTGACACTGCCCTCTACAAAAACAAAACAAAACAAAACAAAAACAAAAAACACAATGAGATATCACCTCACAGCTGTTAGAATGCTATTATCAACAAGACAAGTAATAACAAGTGTTAGAGAGGTTGTAGAGAAAAAGAAACCCTTATACACTGCTGGTGGGAATGTAAATTGGTGCAGCCACCATGAAAAACAATATGGAAGTTTCTTAAAAAAATAAGAATAGAATTACCATACAAATCAGCAATCATTCTTCTGGTTATCTACCTGAAAAATTTGAAAACATTTATTCATAACGATATATGTTCTCCAATGTTCGTTTCAGTATTTTTCATCGTGGCAAGATGGAAACAACCAAAGTGTTCTTCGATAGATGATTGGATAAAGATGTGGTGTATATACACAATGGAAGGCTATTCTGCCATAAGAAAAGATGAAATACTGCCATTTGCGACAACATAGATGAATTTTGAGATTATGCTAAGCGAAATAAGTCAGACAGAAAAAGTTGAGAACCAGATGGCTTCACTCATATGTGGGATATAAAACTGAAAACAACAAACAAACAAACAACCAAAAACTCATAGACACAGATAACAGTATGGTGTTTACCACAGGGAAAAGAGGATTAGGGGGAGATAGAAAAGGGTAAAGGGGGTCAACTATATTGTGATGGAAGGAGAACTGACTCTGGGTGGTGAGCACACAATGCAATCAATGAGTAATGTATTATAGAATTGTACACTTGAAACCTATATAATTCTGTTAACCAATATCACCCCCAATAAATTTAATTTAAAATATGTGATCAAGATAAAAAAAGTAGAAAAATCTAGAGCTTATAATTTTTTTAATTTAAGCATTTTAACATACTGGTGTATATTCTCTTAGCCTTTTTTTCTTCCTATTTACACAGATTTAACAATAAAATTAAATGTTAGTATACTGTATACAAGGACATTTTTATTCTATTTCTATGTGATCTTATGTGTAACTTTTAAACAGCATCTATGTATCAAAGTTTCTAAGACCTATATTTTCATAATTAAGAATTGCCCCTTCCTCATAAATTTATCAAGTAATGTATTTGGGATACACCGCAATCATTTAGCTCTGGAAACACATTGCCTGCTACAGCTTAGAGATGAGGTGTCAAAGCAGGAAGCTCAGATGATTAGGCAGATGTTGGGGTTTTTAAAAGAGGTGAAATTTCAGGACAGAGTATCAGAAAGGAGGAAGACACACCGATGGGAGCCCCAGAAGTCATGGCGATTACTCTTGAGTCTTCGACAAAGGTCCAAACTGTAAACCTACAGGGAAAGATTTTAGAAAGCCTAATAGAAAAAAGCGGATTCAGAGCTAAGAGAGGAAGAGAAGACACCTGGAGTTTTGCAGCACTGGGATATACTGGAGTACTGGCTGAGTCAGAGCAAAAAGATCACATTAATGCTCTCCAGCACCCAATTGGGACTACAGAAATGGTCAAATATAGAAGTAAGGATAAAGTACTAGAAATAGAACCATACCCTCAGATTAAAGATAAAACAGAAATAAACTTTCTTATACCAAACTTAAAGCTAAGACTGACAAATTCAAGATCTAATAAATTAACTGACCTTCAGTATCCTTAAACAGAAAACAACATTATCAAGAGTCCCTACAATGTGTGCATCACGACAATGCACCAGCTCACATGGCACTATCTGTGAGGGAGTTTGTAGCCAGTAAACACATATCTGTATTGGAACACCCTCTCTACTCGACTGATCTGGCCCACAATGGTTTTTTCTTTACTCAAAGATAAAGGAAATATTGAAAGGAAGACATTTTGATGACATGCAGAATATCAAGGGTAATATGAGGACAGCTCTGATGGCCATTCCAGAAAAAGAGTTTCAAAATTGCTTTGAACCGTGGACTAGGTGCTGGCATTGGTGCATAGCTTCCCAAGGGGAGTACTTTGAAGGTGACTGTAGTGATAATCAGCAATGAGGTATGTAGCACTTTTTTCAGGATGAGTTTGTTACCTTAATTGTCAGACCTTTTATGTGCTAAAATTTTTGAAAATTTAGTGAAAATCATCTAAGAAGCTCAGCAAACCCAAGTTGGATAAATACAAGTCAAATTATGCCTAGCAATGTAATAGTCTGCTGAAAATGAAAGATAAAAGAATATATATCTAAAAAGCAAGCATAGTTCAAAAGACATATTAAATTAACTCAGCATATTGTAGTAATCATTTTGAAATATATACATGTATCAAATTATCACATTCATACTTTAAACTTACACAAAATTATATGTCAATTATATCTCAATAAAGCTGAAAATAGACATTATATACAAGGGAACAAAAATAAAAATAGATGCTGACTTCTTCATAGGTACAATGACATCCAGAGACAACGGTACAATCAACTCTGAAGTAATAAATGTACTACTACATGCGGTAAAATCATCTCAAACATGAGATTGAAGTAATGATATTGTTAGGTTAAAAAAGCTAAGAAAATTCATCATCAGCAAAATGTGCTAGAAGAAATATTAAAAGAATTTATTCCAGCTGAAGAAAAATTCAAGCTGTATAAAAACCTGGACATATAGGAAAAAAAAAAGAGTATCAAATAATATCATAATAAAATAGAACATATCAAAAATAAAAAGATGTTGTTAAAGCACTTAAAGCTCTCAATAGTTGGCAATTGACAGCTTCAGATGCTTAAATTAGAAATGAAGAAAGGTTTGAACTAAATGATATACAATTTAAAAGAAGAGTAAATTAAACCCAAAATAAGAAGAAATAATAAAGATAAATGCATAAATCCATGAAATAGAAAACAGAGAAAAAATTAATGAAGCCATGGCTAGTTCTTTGAAAGGATTAATAAAATTGGCAAACTCCTAGAATACTGATTTTAAAAAAAAAAGGAAAAGAAAAAACAAGTTATAAGAATTGAAAGGGCATAACATACTACAGGTATTACAGATATTAAAATAATAATTTTGGATAGTATAAATGACTTTAATAATAAATATGACAACTTAGATGAAATTAACATATTTCTTGGAAAACACAAATGACCAAAACAGACAGGAAAAAATAGAGAATCTGATTATCCTTTTATCTTTTCCAAAAAATGAATTTGAAATAAAAAACTTTCCCATGAAGAGAGCTTTAGGCCCAAGTAATTTGTCTAACGAGTTTCATCAAACATTTAAGGAATAAATTATCTTAATATGACCTTAGGAGACTTGTCTGTTCAGGTCTTCTGCCCATTAATATTTATTTTATGTGTTTCTGTGTAAAAGCACTTTATTTAACCTATACTGTTAATTCATGAACATATACTCACAGCCAACATCACTAGAACTGCCTCAACAAAGCATATCTGACACAGGCCCTCACCATGGGTACCTCACAGCCTTCTGACACTTAGGAAAGCATTTCAGCACAACGCTTAGGCCATCTTAAACAGTTAAAACAACAGAAAGTACAAAATGTGGGAAACGTGGCACTAAAAGTACTGTGAAAATGACACTTGTTTGCAGTGTGAGGCCTGAAGCAAGAAGGCTGACCACTGCTGGGCCCCGCCTCAGCTGACCATGCACACAGAGCAATTCAAGCTGTTGTTGCTTGGCCAGTCACTGGTCTCCAGGTGCACGGAAAAGGGCCTTGAGTTGAGTTTGGTGACAAATACATTGCAGTGAGTAGACAAATTCAGATTTGGAATTTGGAAATGATGATGGTCTGTATATTATTTTCTGGGACGAAGATGCTTAGTTGTCACCAGGTCCTTAAAATTGTCTGTGACCTCTGGCCACTTAAGGTAAGAACCAAGACGCAAAAGAGTTTACAGTTCTTCTCTAACTCAAGCCAGCATATTGAGAACATAAGGGCGACACGTGGTTACATCTATCCATTGTATAATTGCTTCTGCTGTATTCTGGTGGACATCAATCATTCACACTGAGGACTGAGGAACAGCCTAGAGTAATACATTCTGAAACTCATTTATTAAAAAAGAAACCCCAAATGGTCTAGTGACCAAATGACTTATTATATTAATGTTACTAATTAAATGGATTAACAGAGCACTTGCATTCATTGTAGTAAAAATAACGAGACATTACCTTCAAAGTTGTACAGCATCATCTTTAAAACTAAATATGGAGGAAATTTTCCTCTGATGTCAGGATAGGGATAAGTGTTTTTATTTGAAGCACCTGGCCTGTTTTCATCTCAGGACCTCTTGGTGCCATGATTTTGTTCCTCTGTTTAATGTTCACTGCTAGAAAGTTTAGCCAAATTTATGGTCCAACAACAGCATACATACATATGTACATTACCATTTTAATTTTATCTTTCCAAACCCTTTACTTATGGTTTTAATTATCTCACCTTCTTGCCATTTTCTCTATTTTACTTTATTGCACCTGAAGTAAGACAGGAGGACATATAAATTTCAATACATAAAAATCCATGCAAGATGACATCTTTAAATTTCAGCAGGTGGATTATTTCCTACGCTTCCTTTGACTTCACTGAAGTGTTAACCTAAGTGTCAGCACTGGACACCAGGTCTTCACTGAGGCCAACCATCCACCAGTGAGCGTTAGTAGTTGTCTCAATAGACGCCAACGTGAACAGAACCCGCTGAGGGACCAATCACCATGACTGTCTGAAAGGGCTTGCACGCCTCTTGGGGAGAAACAGAGATAGGGGAATGGAGCAAATCCTGAAGTCACCATAGTTTAAACTTGAAATGACTGAATTCATACTGCAGTAAGTAAAATTCACCTGTTATCAGGGGGATAGGGAGGGGGGTTCAGGGAGTGCTGGAAATAGAAGTGAAATTTTTACCGGGAAAAGAACATTGACCTCCTCGGCTCTTTGTCTTCTTAAAGAAATGAATTCAATCAAGAGACAGAAATGTGTGCAGTGTCAACAGCAGGAGTTTATTAATAAAAGAAAGTGCACTCTGAGACATGAAGCGGGCTGACCCAAGGGAGGGAAGCAGTCTCCTTACCGTGCCCGAAGTCTTTTATTTCTATGGGTAGAATTGCCTCCCCCTCTCCCTTCACTGATCTCTCTCTCTCCCCTTGAGATGTCTAGTCCTCTGGCATTTAGCTATGCATTTCTTTGATTTAGGGGCATGAGCAAACATACCCTTTAATTCAGGGCATGGGTAAACACATCAGTTGGCGGGGGGGGGGGGGGGGGGGGGCGGTGAAAACCTGAAATCCTGTTGGGCTAGTGAGGTACTGGTGATGAACAGGATGTGTTGATAAGCAGGATGTCTTCTTTTATTCACAACGCATTTTGATTTGGGGGCATGAGTAAACACATCTCCTCTATTGCAGAGATATATAAACACATCCCGTAGGGGTGTGTGAAAACCTAGAGTCCTGTTGGGCTAGTAAGATATTGATCCTGACAAACAGGATGTATTCCTCCTTCTCTGACTTTTTTAACAACATACTCACATCTCTTTGATTTAGAGGTGTGTGTGAACCTGGAGTACTGCTGCGTAGCTGCCAGGGGTCTTGACCCAGGTGAGAGCTGCAGCTAGGGCTTTCTAACCTGGGCTGGGTCTCTTCTTCTGCTTATTTCTATCTATCTACCTATCATATTAAAATTGACATATTCAAAAATAAAGGAAAATGTTACTCTATTTTTTTTTGTACAAATAAGTAGAACTTAATGATACATTAGAAATTTCTACATGGCAAAAAATTATAAAAGTCAAAAGATAAATTATCCCATGAGAGAAAAAAATATAAGCAACTTATTTGCCAAACAAGAGGCTAATTTCCTTGATATATACAAACTCTTAGCATCAACAAAAAGATTATTTTTTATTAAATGAGAACTATGCAATAAGAACTGTACAATTCCTTCACCTGTAATGCATCCTGATTACTAGAATTTTACAGTGGGATAAGGAGACAAAATAAAGTGGTCAAATATAGAGGGTGTCAAAAAATGTATAGACATTTTAAGATAGGAAAACATTGTATTAAAATTGTAATACTCAATATAAACTAATAACAAAACATGAATACAAGTCATGTGCATACATTTTTTTGGCACCCCCAGTATTCAACCTTGTATAAAGAAAAACTTACACCTAATTGACATATTCGTTACTGAAAAATTGGTTTACTGGGAGATTTGAATCTACGACATATCAGTTAAAACCTAGATAGTAAGGAAATCATTCCTTCACTTACCACATTGCTGTGTCACAGAGTTCACACACCAGTGGGCCTTCCTGCCTTTTCACAGGCCTCAGGGAACTGCAGGCAGACCACTCAGTGGTTTCAGGAGCTTCCTTTTCAGTGAGGCTGACCACAAAGCCAGATTCAGTCTACTTAGGTCTCTCTCTTCTGTCTCCCCATAATAAATAATCAGTATTAGCTAATCCTATTTTAGGTGTTTGTTTTTTTTTTAATTGGGGAATTGAGGGAGGGGAACAGTGTTGGGGAATTGGGGAAGGGGATAGCCAAGTTGATGCTCTTCAATCTTAGTTATGGAGGGTTCCAGTCACTATCTGGCTGCCTGTCGGCAGCTTGTGGCTGCTAAGCTCAAGGTGCTGTGTTCAATCTTAGTTGCGGGTGGGCGTAGCCACCATCCCATGCAGGATTCTAACAGGCAGTCTTGTTGTTAAGAGCGCATGCTCTATGCACTGAGCCATCGGTTGGCAGCTCAGCTCAAGGTGCTGAATTCAGTCTTAGTTGCCGGCAGGCGTAGCCCACCATCAAACAGGCAGTCTTGTTGTTTGGAGCACGTGCTCTCACCAGCTGAGCCATCCTGCCATCTGTTTGCAGCTCAGGGTCAGCTCAGCTCAGGCGCAGCATCACTGGCCATGTGGGAATCGAACCAGTGGTCCTGTTGCTCAGAGCTCGCACTCTTAAGCTAACTCTTAACAAACTGAGCTGCTCAGCTGGCTCCTATTTTAATTTTTAAGGATTATCTTTGAATTTCTTTTGGGAAGCCAACAAAACTAACAAGAGAATAGAGCTCCAAAAGCCTGTATTCCAGGTTTTAGGGCATGATTTTTAAATGGCACCACAGCAGTCTAGATATTTTTAGCTTAGGATAATAAATCTTTCTTAAAATTTTAGTTTTGTGGTAGTTTTCTTACATACATATGGTAAACCTAGAAATTATAGAGGTAGAAGGAAGAAAAAATATCATTTGTAGTTGTTCATTCTAACAGCACTGTGGTCAACATTTTCCTGCATTTCCTCTAATCTACCACACCTCATTAAAAAAGGTTTCTCATTTTTATATTTTATATTTTTATATCACAATGAAGGTATTTCCTGAGAATTTTAAACTTTCCTTAAGCATCTTTTTTAATGATGCAGAATGGATAATTTACTTCAATATTCTTCACTGTTAGACAGGCTATTCCAACTTCTGACTTATTGTAAGTATTGTGGAAATAGGTATTTTTATACAAAGATTTGAATGTTTTTTTCTGTAACTAAAAATAGTTCTTCAGCAGAGTAACCTGAAAGAGAAATTGTTAGATTAGAACACATACATTTTTAAAGCTCTTCATTTATTTTGAAAAACTTTTCCTCCTCAAGTGTTCAACTTACCTGCTACTGGAAATGCTTAGGAGTGGTGGCAGCTCTGTCCAAAGGTCCCGCTGCTTGCCGCTCAAAAAGTCAACAATTGAGAGGCCAAGTGTTGATGGAAAGAAAAGCAGGTTTATCCCAAAATGCCAGCATTCGGGGAGAGCAGCAGTCCTGTCACAAAGACTGCCTTCCCCATCTCTGATCCCCAGGTGGCCAAAAGCGTTTATGGACCGGCCAGGAGAGGCAGAGCAAAGGGGAGGCAGGTACCGTTCTGAAAAGAGAAAAAACGAGCTTCCGGGAGCCTGGTCTGTCTCAGAGATAAAATATCTCAGTCTCTGTTGAAGGAAGAAATCTTCAGTTGTTAAGGAAACAGGGGTCCAAAGGCAGTATCATCAAGTCAGTGTAAACAGATTTAGGAGGTAGCCTGCTATCTTGAGAAAACAAGTTAAGGCCAGTTGCCCTGTAACTTAGTGAGGCAGGTATTCGGCTTTGAGAAACAGAATCATTGCAGGAGGGAGGGGAGCAAAGCAAAGAAAAAACTTTAAAGAGCCCTAAGCTAAATTACATTGTTAAATCGAATTACACTAGAGGGTTAAATCTCAAAATAGAAGGTACAGTGCCACCTTTACAATTCAATGTCACCCTCAACTACATGGTGTGTTTCCTTTTGTTTTAATGTTTCTTACTGGGTAAATTCAATCAGTGATATCCTGTTACTATTTTATTTTAGTTGATGCATTTTCTTGAATTTGCTAGTCATTTGTATAAAATATTTGCTACTTCTCCTTTCCCCCAACCCTGCCACTATGCTCAACCAAACTCATTCAGTTAAATTTCAGGCATTATAGTAGGTATTGTGAACACATTCATGAAACCAATCTGCAGTTTCCTCAGCATGTGCTGCTTGTATTTGTTCTGGGCCTTTGCACATGCTGTTGTTACTACCTAGAATGTTCTTTTTTTTCTGCATAACTCCTACTAGCCCCTTGGGCCTCAGCTTAAGATGTCATTACTTTTAGAAATTCAATTTATGTGTGTTCTCTATGTGCGCCCATGGAACCCTTTCCCTGTCATACGCATTGTCACTTTAAATCATAACTTCATGTTTACTTCTGTGTCTCTTCTACTAGATTGGAAGCTCCTTGAGAACAGTTTTCCACACCCACATTTGCATATACACTACCTAAAAATGTTTGGTACATAGCAACCAACTAATAAACATGTATATTTTTTTAATGTTGAGTGGATAAATTACTACTACTCATGCAATTTTTTCATTTTAACTATTTGTGTGTGTGTGTGTGTGTGTGTGTGTGTGTGAGAGAGAGAGAGAGAGAGACAGAGAGAGAGAGAGAGAGAGAGAGAGAGAGAGAGAGAGAGAGAGAGAGAGAGAGATAGCCTCCAGTTCATTTTTCTTTCTACTTTATTGTTTGGGAAATATTAATTTTATTTATTTGGGTAGAATCTATCAGTATATCCCTTTTTAATTTGTTTGACATGTGTTAATTATGAATTTGACAGATGCTTCTGTAAAAAATTCGCATTCAAATAGTACAGAAGAATTCAAAGTAAAATATAGACATTCTCTCACCCTTCCTCCATTTGACCATTATTATTTGTTGTGTATTTTTCCAAATTTTATACACACACACACACACACACACACACACACACACACACACACACACAGTGTCAAAAAATGTATACACATTTTAAGAAAGAAAAAAACTTTATTAAAATTGTAATACTCAATATACACTGGTAACAAAAGATGAATACAAGTCATGTGTATGCATTTTTTTTGGCACCCCCAGTATATACAAAATATAATTTGCATTCCTGTTTCTTTTAAATAACTGAGATAGTACTATGAATATAGTATTCTGAAATTTGTTTTTGTTCCTTTATCTTGGTTATGTATATTTAGGAATGATATGTATGTTCTGGTCATGATAACATATTTGTACTCATTATTTAAAATATTCAATACACTTATAATAAATTTACCATAATTTATTTTTCTAGTTGTCCATGAGACATTTAACAGGTGTGCATTTCTTTCACATTAATGTATAGATTACTGAAAAAAGACTTACCCTTTCCTTATATACCTTAATTTATATTATCTTCATTGTTTCATTTCATTTTTGCTTTATTTTCATTTTTTCTTATAACTATAACCTTTTGTCAGGAGTTTGATATGGTTTTATTTTGGCCTAGTGTCCTATCCACCCTCAGCATGTTCAAAGATTTTGCCCTGCAATTATCCCTTCTCTCTTTTGCATCATTAATTTTTCCTTCTCTACTCAATTGTTCCCATCAGCACAATTATGATGTCATAATTCCTTCCTTGAAAAAAAGGGAAGGTAAAAATCTCTCCACCACCAGTTTTTTGTTCCTTTTTATTGCAAATCTACTCAAAATAGCTGTCTATGCTAGGTTTCCATATTTTCATGTCCCATGGTCTCTTGAACCCACTACCATAAGATGCTCATTCAGACTGCTGCACAAAATATCCACTGGTCAAAGCCACTGATGACCTCTGTATTATCAAATCAATTATTTGTATTCATTTACTAGACAATGAATCAACCTCTCTTTTTAAAAAAAAATTTCTTTACTTAACTTTTAGTCATCACACTCTCCTGGTTTTCTTTGTACCTTACTCTTTGCTCCTTCTGAATCTTATCCTTTACCCACTTTCTCTTTCCACAGAAACTATGGACCACCCTGTCTTTTAGATTTCTTTGTATTTATGTTCATTCCCTAGGCAATATTGTTTAGTGTGAATGTAGTCAGCTGGTGTGTTCAGTAGCTATATCTCAAGTCCCCACCTCTCCCCTGATGTCCAAGATCTTATATATAATACAACAACCAAAATTTTCTTTCTTAGATGTCTAGTAAGTATCACAAAGTTAAGATGCCTCCCAAATACCTCCCTAATCATCCTATTTTCCAAATTGCTCTTTCTCCAGTCTTTCCTGCTTTGGCAAATAGCACACCATTTGTTCAGGACAAAAATCTTGCTGTTATCCTTGACTACTCTCCTTTTTACAGGACACATCCAATTCATCAGCAAATCCAATTGGCCTGATTTTCAAAATTCAGAATGTGACCATTGAGCGTGATTTTCACCACTCTCAAGCCACCAGCATTTGTCTCAAGTAGTTTTGCCATAGCCTCCCAACTGATTTCTTCTTTTACTCTGGCCATCAACGTGCCCCATCCCCACCCCATGTGCCACCATGGTTTATCACCCATACGAAAGCCAGAGGAGTCATTTTCAAATGAGCTAGTTACCATCCTTCTCAAATGGCTTTTTATCATACTTAGAATAACTCCAAAATCCTTCCTTGAAGTCATTAAATAATATATCTCTTTCTCACAGGTAAGACCTATTTTATTTGTTGTTTTGTTTTGTTTTGTTTTTAGCTGAGCCATCCTGCTACCTGTTGGCAGCTCAGCGGCTGCTCAGCTCAGACCGGGATTCGAACCGCTGTTACTCAGAGCTCAAACTCTTGAGCGAGCTCTTAACCAACTGAGCCACTCAGCCAGCCCAAGACCTAGTTTAAAATCAACATTCTGATGACATCATCATCATCATCATCATCATCATCATCATCATCATACCAGCAATAGCCACCCCTGTTTAGCAAATGTGACAAAATGGGAAAACTCATTTTTAAAGTTTTATCTTATTTTTTTCCATCTTAAGATGCTACATAATTAAACGGGATTGGATTGGTCTTTTGAGCATAAAAAAGTTCATAGCATGGCATACTCTACATGATCTGGCCCCTAAGCAAATCACCAATTTCATTTTCAGCTTACTCTCCTTCTCTCTCTTTGTGGAACCACACTGGTCTTCTTGCTCCTATAACAGGACAGCCTGTTCCCAGTTCCAGGTCTGGGCCCTTGCTATTCTCTTTACAAAGAAACGTCTTTTCCCAGGTGCCTTCATGGCTTGCTCCTCGGCTGCATTCAGGCTCTGTTTAAATGTCTCCTTCCCTCAGAGAATGTCACTATTCCCTATCCCTATGTCTGACAATGAATCTCCATTGGCTTCTATTTTTTCCTGCTTTATTTTTCTTCTTGTTATTTATGACTACATGGCATTATATTTTATATCTATTTGCTTATATGTTTATTTTCTTTCTCTTCTATTGAGCTTAAGAGAGAAGTTTTTCTATTTTATTTAATCCTTTATCCCAAGTGCCAATAATACAGCACATAATAGGTACTCAGTAAATACATGTTGAATGAAAGAAAGAATAAACATTTAGCTCTCTAGTCTAACTGGGAATTATTTTAGCATATGGTGTAATATAAAAACCTGAACATTATTATTTTGGTATAGCTCACTAACTTTAAAAACTGTTTATTGTGTGCTTTTTCCCCTTTACAGTGACTCATTATACATACTATATCATTGTTACATAAGAGGTTATTTGGGGGGCTCTCGATTTCATTGGTTCCTCTGACAGTAGGACTTTCAAAAACAGTTTTATAATAAATTTTTATATTTGATAGGAATAACCCCTCCCTATTACTCTGATTTATGTTAGAGTACCTTTACAAACACTTTGTCAACATGGAAAAATAGTCAAGGGAATTTTCCTTAAATCTATAAATTGATTTGGGAATGATTGATACCTTAAAGATATTTATTCTTCCTAGTAAGATAAACATCTTTTTATTAAATACCATTTATGTAGAGTGTTACAAATTTCTTCATATGAATTTCACATATTTTCTAGTATTAAGGTCATTCTTTTGTTGTTTATCTTTTCACTGGGATTGAAAATGAGATTTTCATATTATAAAATTTTTTGTCTATTGTTGGTTTTATTTATTTATTTTTAACATAGAAATGTAAAAAGGCTATTAATTTTGCATTTTTAAAAGATTTTCAGTAGTGTTATTTTCACACTCTTAGTTGAAGTCAATGAAAGAAAATAAAGTTACATTATTAAATAATATATCTCTTTCCCAAAGATAAGGCCTATTTTAAAATCAACATTCTGATGAAATAATAATAATATAACAATAATAATAATAACAACAATAACCACCTCCATTTAGCAAATGTGACAAAATTGAAAAACTCATGTTTAAAGTTTTATTTTATTTTTTTTCCATCTTAAGATGCTACATAATTAAACAGGATTGGATTGGTCTTTTAGCAAAAAGAATTCGTAATCAAATTCTCAATCACTGCTTCTCACATTCCTCCTCCCCTCTTCCCCCATCCAAAGCTGGTTTCTCTCTCTCCTAACCATTCTACAGCCTGATTCACTGTTCATGATTCCAAACTAAGGCCAAACTGAAAAAGGTCAGAGGTAAACCAGGGGTAAGTATGTTGGAGGTATGAGTGGTAGTGAGGAGTTGTTGAAAAATGAAATGTGCTTTCTGTTACATCAGCTTCTCCCTGATTATTCTGCATTAAAAGAATAATTTAGAGTTGATTGTGGCTACCGAGAATGTCCCTGCCTATAATAGATGTAATTTATTTACACAGAAAAACCTTTCCTTATCAATGTTTTTCAACATTTGAATAAATCCACTGTACTGTAGAACTAAGGGGCCAGCACAGCTCTCATCATCAATCAGCATTGATTACCACATGTTAATTTAGGCTACAGCATTAATCTATGACAATAAGGAAATGTGAGATGAAATACATTAAATATCTCTGAATCACAGTTCAGTTTCACTAAGTGAAGCAACAATAATTAACTTGGTCCCCTTTAAGAGAACAAAGCAGCAACTGATTTCAATGTGCTGCTAAGTCAGGCCCTACATGCCTAGCACATCTCATGTCACCACAGTGAAATTTGTTTTGGCTTCTAAATCTGTTCATCAGTCCCATGAAACTGATAGCTTGATCAAAATTGAAGACATAGGAAAGAAACCTCTGACATTATGAAAGGTGCGTTGGATTCCTCTGTGGAAGTGATCATACTCCCTATCACAATGGACTTTAGCTCCCAAAGGCCAGTAACAACAAAAGAAAGAATGCCCTGGGAATCCAGCAACATGTACCAAAGCCTACAAATGGTTAAAATTGTCTTTCCAATATTCCATTGTGGTATTATTCACAGTTCCCTTTGTCATTTAATAAAACTCATTCACTATCCCCTAACCAAATAATTTATTGTACATTTTAAACTGCCTAAAAGATTATGGGGTCTCTCTCTCTCTCTCTCTCTCTCTCTCTCTCTCTCTCTCTCTCTCTCTTTCTCTCTCTCTCTCTCTCTCTCTCTTTCTATCTATCTCTATCTCTATCTCTATCTCTATGTAAGGGATAATTTTAAGGCAAGGCTTATGAGATGTCACCAAACATTGTCTTTTTAAATATGGTTAAGATAAATTTAAATCTCAAGATATAGTAGATTCATTAATCCAGTGTTGCATTCTTTGCATGCAGCCTCTATAAGGTGATTTTCTTTATAATTACCTCAGACTAAAGGGCTGTGTCCAAAGCAGAAGCTGAGTTATTGCTGTGCACTGTCTTCTTCACATGAAGCTGTTATGGACTGAATTATAAAAAGAGGAAGAGACACCTCTCTCTCCACGTGAATACAAAGGAAAGACCATGTGTGCACACAGCAAGAAGGTGGTCGCCTACAACCTAGCAAGAGAGCCCTCACCACAAAAATGTGCTGGCACCTTGCCTTTGGACTTCTAGTCTCCAAAACTGTTAGAAAATAAATGTCTGTTGTTTAAGCTGTCCAGTTTGTGGTATTCTGTTACGGCAGCCTTAGCTTATCTTCTTTTATTTGTTTGTTCTCCTTACATAGCCTCTAAACTTCACATGTAAATTCCCACTTTCATTTATGGGAGGGCACTTAACTTCAGTGTCCTCCCAGGTTGAAAGATTCAGGTTTAGACATTGTTGGTCTTTCTATTTTTGATGCAGTTCTGGATGTTTTTATGGGTTTCCACAAAATGTGATTTATTAGTTTCTGCTAACCATTCACATACACCTAGGTTTTGGATTCAGGTCTTCTGGTTTTGCCTCTAATCATGCTGCATCCACTGTTACTAGAAGTGCCAGTGGAAGACACAGATTGAACCCTAAATGTGTTACCTTTCTTATTGGGATCATAATTGGAAGGCTCTAATATCACAGGTGTATAAACCTCCACCTTCCACCCTTCTGTGTCAACGTGGTATCAAGTTTTCAATTTAAAATATGCATTTGGTCTTTCAGATTGCCAAGTTTTAGGGTGATGGTGATACTTTTGATGAAGGGACCTAGGAATTTGAGCTTGTGCTGTGGCTGTGCTCAGAACATGTGCCATCTTCGCTGTGTTCATCAAAAGCAGAGGCATCACTGAAGGGAGATTCTTAGAGGTCACCTTCAACAACAACAACAACAATAAATAATAATAATAACAATAAAGTTTTATTATTATTATTATTAATAATAAAACTTTATTGTTATTATTATTATTATTAAAAGCCTGTCTTGGCGGGTCATTTGTGAGGAAGGAGCTGTGTATTCATCTTGCATCAGTACATTTTATTTTAGCTTCTTATTAATTCCTATAGACTTTCAGTTCATTTTTTTTATGTGTTTCTAGGTATATAATTATACCATTTGCAAATAAGGATAATTTTGCATTTCTTTTCTAATAATTATACCTCTTATTTCAGTTTCATATTTATGGCTTTCATTAGTGCCTCCAGAACAATTAGATACCAATAGGAATTTTTGTTTTCCACTTGACTTTAATGGGATACTAGTAAGAATGAAGTCAGCCATTTATTTGACATGAATATTGTTACAGAAACAACATACGAAGTCTGACAATTACATTCGCCAACTTGTTCCAACGATGTACTAACATGTTTTGATATAAGAGGAATTATTCATTATGAGTCTGTACCAACTGGACAAACAATTAACCAAGTTTACTATTTGGAAGTGCTGAAAAGGCTTCATGAAAAAGTTAGATGATCTGGACTTCTCGCCAACAATTAATGGCTCTTGCATCACAACAAGTAATATATTAATTGTTTTCCTAATATTGAACAAAATTTGTGTAATGCACATGGATTTTGAATACAAAAATGGGTAAAACAGGCCACCCTCTGAGTAATGTTTAATCACTAAACATGTACACATTTCTGTCCTATAAAAGATTCGTGTTTAACTATGGTCTCATTCAATAGGTTTCTATTTCCATTAAAGAGAACAAATCCTATCCCTTTCCACTGCTATAGTAAACAGCAAACAGACTGATAATTATACAGAAAAAGGAGACACAAACATAGGACAGAGCATGCAGATTAGCAAAGGCATTTGGCAAAGTGCATTAAGGAGGACACTGTAGAAACCTACTGATAAAGACTTGTCAACTGCAACCAAATTTCAAGCAATTATGTTAACAAGTCATTAAAATACTCTTAAAATAGTGGTAAGGGCCCTGCAACCAAGAATCTGTGTCCCTTCCTTTTGTGCCCATAGCATGCTTGGCTTGTCTCTATTTATTATTCAGTAGTGTATCTAGTATTGGAAAGGAAATAACAGAACAATAGGGCTTTATGAGCTGCTGTTACAAGAAGTAATTCAATGGCATTAAACAGTAAATGCCCTGATACTGCGCAGTGGGAGAAAATGTGTCTCCAGCCGAAACTCCAGCAAATAAATGACTGTTCTTGTTCAGAGGAGATCTATTTAACATTCTCTGTTTAAAAACATAACAGATATAGTCATGGTCAGAAAGAACTGTCATTGTGGCCAAAATGAAACAGACAGACACTCAGTGGAAGGTGACCTATCATATGGTTATTGGAGGTTCCCACACAGAGCCGGAACCCTACAGAATGTACTGAAAGCCAATCCCATAAGAAACAATTGATAAAGGTTTGGAAAAGGTTATCCTGTAGTAAAAAAAAATGCTAGAAATTAACATCAGGGAATTGAATCTTGGTCGAGATATTTCTAAGTGCCCATGAGCAGTTACACAAAACCTGAGACTATTTTTCTTCATCTGTAAAATGAAGATAATAATATACACCTCGACAAGATATCAGAACTAGATGAAATGTTTACATGTAGCACAGAGCCACATGTGGTAGGTGTTCAATAAAAGGTGGCTTGTTGCTTTTTTATTATTATTGAAGCAAACCTTGAGAAATATAACAGACTTAAAAATATACTTAGATAGAAATGAAGACCCTGACAGAGAGAAGTGACATTGTTAGGACCAAACACTATGGGGCAAGAATAATGCTGAAACACAGAAAAATATTAATTAAACTTAGGAAAAGAAGGCCTCAGTATGTGTAGTGATAGGGAGGGAAGTCTCTCCCCTAAGCTCTATCAGCTCTTTTTGTTTGTGATTTATTAAATTTATTGGTGTGACATTGGTTAACATTACATAGGTTCCAAGTGTACAGTTCTGTAATACATCACCTGTATATTGCATTGTGTGCTCACCACCCAGAGTCTAGCCTCCTTCCATCACCATATATTTGACCCTCTTCACCCTCTTCATCCTGTCCCATCTCCCTTCCCTTCTGGCAACCACTCTTTTGCTGTCTGTGTCTATAGTTTGTGTGTTTATTTGTTTTATTTGTCCATTTGTTGCTTTTTGTTTTATGAATGAAATAATGTTTTGTTTTTTTCCTTTTCTGTATTACTTATTTTGTTTAGTATGATGCTGTCAAGGTCCATTCATGGTGTTACAAACGGCAGTATTTCATTTTCTCTTATACATTGTTTGCATGAACTGTAACTTCTTTATCCAATCATCTACAGAGGGAAACTTAGGTCATTTCCATGAATTGACTACTGTGTATAATGCTGTGATAAACATAGGGATACATATATCTTTACAGATAAGTGTTTTAAAATTATGAGAGTAGATACAAAGAAGAGGGATTTCTGGGTCATATAGTAATTTTATTCTTAATTTTTTGAGGAACCTCCATACTGTTTTCTATAGTGGCTGAACCAATTTATACTCCCGCCAGCAATGTATGAGGGTTCCTTTTTTTTCAACAATCTCTCCAACACTTGTTATTATTTGTCTTGTTGATAATAGCTGTTCTAAAAGGAGTGAGGAGGTATCTGATTGTGATTTTTATTTGCATTTCCATTATAGCTAGTGAAGTTGAACATCTTTTCATATATTTGTTGGCCATATTTATGTTTTCTTGGGAGAAGTGTATGTTCAGGTCCTCTGCCCATTTTTAAATAGGCTTATTTAATATTTTTGGTGTTGGGTTGTATGAGTTTTTAAAGATAAATTTTGGATATTAACCCCTTATCAGATGTATCATTGTCAAATAACTTTTTAGCATGATGTCTTTTTGTTTTGTTGATGGTTTCCTTTGCTGTGAAAAAAAAAGCATTTTAATTTAATATAGTCCTATATGTTTAGTTTTTCTATTGTTTCTTTTGCCCAAGTAGATATATCAGTAAAATAATACTAAGGGTAATGTCTGAGAGTTTACTTTCTATATATTCTTCTAGGAGTTTTATGGTTTCAGATCTTACATTTAAGTCTTTAATCCATTTTCAGTTTATTCTTGTATGCGGCATAAGAAGATGGTCCAGTTTCATTTTTTGCATGTGTCTGTCCAGGTTTCCCAGCACCATTTATTAAATAGACTGTCTTTACCCAATATAAACTCTTGCTTCCTTTGTCATAAATGAAATGACCACATAGGCATGGGTTTATTGTTGGGTTCTCTATACTGTTTCATTCATCTATGTGTCTGTTTTTATGTCAATACTGTGCTGTTTTCATTACTATAGCCTCATTGTATAATTTGATATCAGGTAGCATGATACCTCCAGCTTTGTTCTTCTTTCTCAGGATTGCCATGGCTACTGGGGGTCTTTCATGGTTCCATATAAATTTTAGGATTGTTTATTCTAGTTGTCTGAAAAATGCCATTGGTATTTTGATAGGGATTGCTTTGAACCTATAGATTGCTTTGGATAATATGGACATTTTAGCTGTATTAATTCTTTCTATCCATGAGCATGGTATATGTTTCTATTTATTTATACCTTCCTTAATTTCTCTCTTTGATGTTGTATAATTTTCTGAGTATGGGTCTTTTACTTCCTTGGTTAAATGTATTTCTAAGTATTTTTTTTCTTGATGCAATTGTAAATGTGATTGTTTTCTGAATTTCTCTCTCTGATAGTTCGTTATTTGTTTATAAAATGCAACCAATTTCTGAACATAAATTTTGTATCCTGTTACTTTACTAAATTCATTTATCAGTTCTATTATAATAGTTGTTTGGTGCAGTCTTTGGGGTTCTCTCTATATAGTATCATGTCATCTGCCAATAATAACAATTTTAATTCTTCCTTTCCCATTTGGATGCCTTTTATTTCTTTTTCTTATCTGATTGCTGTGGCTAGAACTTCCAGCACTATGCTGAATAAAAGTGATGAAAGTGGGCACCTTGTCTTACTCCTGATCTTAAGGGGAATGCTTTTAGCTATTCCCCATTGAATATGATATTAGCTGTGGGTTTGTCACATATGGCCTTTATTATGTTGAGATATGTTTCCTCTGTTTCCACTTTGCTGAGAGTTTTTATCATAAATGAATGCTGATTTCTGTCAAATGTTTTTTCTGCATCTATCGATTTTTATTATTCATTTTGTTTATGAGGTATATCACATTAATTGATCTGTGGATATTGAACCAAACTTGAATACCAGAAATGAATCCCACTTGATCGTGGTGTATGATCTTTTCAATGTATTGCTGATTTTGGTTTGCTAATACATTGTTGAGGATTTTTGCACCTATGTTCATTAGGGATATCGGCCTATAGTTTTCTTTTCTTGTAATATCTTTGTCTGGTTTTGGAATCAAGGTAACATTGGCCTCATAAAATGAGCTTGGGGAACTTCCCTTCTCTTGGATTTTTTGAAATAGTTTGAGTAGCATAGGTATTAATTTTGGTAAAGTTTACCTGTGAAGTAATTTGGTCCAGGACTTTGATTTGTTGGGAACTTGTGGAATACTGATTTGATTTTGTTGGTAGAAATTGGTCTGTTCAGATTTTCTGTTTTTTCTTGATTTAGCAATGGCAAATGTTATGCTTTTAGGAATGTATCCATTTCTTCCAGATTGTCCAATTTGGTGTATAGTTGATCATAGTATTTTTTTTTAATTTGTTGTATTTCTGTGGTGTCGATTGTCTTTCATTTCTGATCTTATTTATGTCAGCCCTCTCTCTTTTTTTCTTGATGAGTCTGGTTAAACGTTTGTCAGTTTTGTTTATCTTTTGGGAAAAAAAACAGCTCTTGGTTTCCTTGATCCTTTGTATTGTTTTTTTAGTCTCTATTTCATTTATTTCCACTCTGATCTTTCTATGTCTTTCCTTGTTTCCATTCTAGACTTTGGTTGCTGTTCTTTTTCCACTTCCCTTAGGTGTAAAGATAGACTGTTTACTTGAAATCTTTTCTTGTTTTCTTAAGTAGGCCTGCATTGCTATGGATTTTTTTCTGAGGATTTCTTTTGCTGTGTCCCATGGATTTTGTATCATTGTGTTTTCATTTTAATTTTTCCCAAGGTTATATTTTGATTTATTTCTTGATCTCATTGTTGACCTATTCATTATTTAGTAGCATGTTAATTAGTCTCCATTTGTTTGTGTGTTTTTCAGTTTTTTTCTTGTAATTGTGTTCTAGTTTCATACCATTGTGGTCAGAGAAGATGCTTCATGTGAATTCAGTCTTCTTGAATTTATTGAGAATTGTTTTGTGTTCTAACATATGGACTATCTTGGAAAATGTTCTAAGTGCACTTGAAAAGAATGTATATTCTGATGTTTTGGGGTGAAAAGCTCTAAAAATATGAATTAAATCCATCTGATTTAGTATGTCATTTAAAGCCACTATTTCTTTGTTGATTTTCTGTCTGGAAGATTTGTCCATTAAGTTCAGTGGGGTGTTAAAGACTGTTATTATGACTGTGTTTTTGTTGATTTCTGCCTTTATGTCAGTCAATATTTGTTTTATATATTTAAGTTCTCATATGTTAGGTACATAAATGATATGCTGATGCCTTCGTGTTGGATTGATCCCTATATTATTATGTAATTTGTCTTTCATTATAGTCTTTGGTTTAAAGTCTATTTCGTCTGATATAAGTATTGCTATTCCACCTTTTTCCCCCTCATTTCTACGTGTGTAAAATATCTTTTCCCATCTGTTTACTTTCAGTCTATGTGTGTCTTTTGATCAGAGGTGGGTCTCTTGCAGACAGATTATGCATCGGTCTTGTTTTCTTATCCACTCAGTTACCCCTAGGTCTTTTGATTGGAGCATTTAAGCCATTTACATTTAATGTGATTATTGATGGTAACTGGTTATTGACATTGTTCATACTTTTGATTTTCATTTGTTTGTTTTCTCCTTTCTTCTGCTTAAAGAAGTCCTTTTAACATTTCCTGTAATACTGGCTTTGTGGTAATAAATTCCTTTAGCTTTTTCTTATCTGAAAGCTTCTTTATCTCTCCTTCGATTTTAAATGACAACCTTGCTTGGTAGAGTAGTCTTGGTTGTAGTCCCTTGTTTTTCATCACTTTGAATACTTCTTTCCATTCCCTCTGGCCTGCAAAGTTTCTGTTGAGAAATTTGCTGATGGTCTTATGAGTGCTCCCTTGTAAGAAGACTAGTTGTCTTCTCTTGTTGCTGTTAGGATTCTTTCTTTGTCTTTAACCTTTGCCATTTAAATTACTCTGTGTCTTGGTGTGGGTCTGTTTGGGTCCATCTTGTTTGGGACTCCCTGTGCCTCCTGAGCGAGTATGTCAATTTCCTTTGCCAGGTTAGGAACGTTTTCAGTCACTATTTCTTCAAATAGGTTCTTGATCCCTTGCTCCCTCTCTTCTCTTTCTGGTACTCCTACGATATGAGTGTTGTTCAGCTTGCTGTTGTCCCACAGGTCTCTTAAATTATCTTCCTTATTTTTTATTCTTATTTCTATTTGTTATTTGATTGAGTGTTCTATGCTACTTTGTCTTCTAAATTGCTGATTTGATCCTCTGCTTCATCTAGTCTGCTATTGATTTCTTCTAGTTTATGCTTCAGTTCAAATATCGTATTCTTCATTTATGGCTGTTTCTTTTTTATAGTTTCTATGTCTATTTTTTATGCTTGCTATCACTTTGTTGAAATTCTCACTAAGTTCCTTAAGCATTCTTGTAAACAGTGTTTAAAACTCTGTTTCTGGTAGCTTGGTTGCCTCCATTTCATTTAGTTCTTCTGGAGGTTTCTTCTGTTCTTTCATTTGGGTCATGTTTCTTTGTTTCCTCATGCTAGCTGCCTCTCTGTGTTTGCTTTTACATATTAGGTAGATCTCCTATGTCACTCAGTCTTTGCTGGGTAGCCTTATGTAGTGTATGTCCTGTGTGGTCCAATGGCTCAACTGCCTGAATTTCTGTGCATGTGTTCCAGGAGTGTCCCTTGAGTGTTTTTTTCTTGTGTGTGTGTGTGTGTGTGTGTGTGTGTGTGTGTGTGTTTTCTTGTTGTAGTTGAGCCTTGATTGCTTTTGGTGAATCAGTGGGTGGGACTGACCGCCAGGCTGACTGACTATGAGAAATGGTTATGCCCACACTGTATGACCTGCTGTGTGGGGGCTGATCTTTCAGAGGGTGATTTGTCCCATTGGGCTCTTGTGCTTGTTGAGACCCCTCTTTGGGTGTGCCCCTTGTGGGCCTAGCCAGGCAGTACTCTGTTGTGGTCTGATGGCAGCCTCTGCATGTGTTGTTTCTGGTGTCTCTTGGGTGGGGCTCCCATGCAGGCCAATTTCAGCCTCACCTGTGACTGGCCTGGGGCTACCTGGTAACAGTTACAAAACTATGTGTGGTTGACTGCTGTCTGTACTGAACCTAGAGGCATGTGGGGGTGGTCTTGCTATAATCCAAGGCCTGCTGCCACCAACAGTGGGCCTGAGGCAGCTTAGCATAAGGCCCAGAACCCCCTAGGCTTATTGTCCCCCACTAGCTGCCTGTAAGGTCCAGCTGTTGAAAGAGCCTCCTTAGGTGCACAGGCCAGGCTGGTTGACCTGGTGTTGAGAGTGTCCCCAGTGATGCAGCACTAGCTGGGTGAAGCGGGGTCGCAGAGCGTCAGTCATAAGGCATGGCTGGTAGTTTTCACAAAGTTAATGTAGATTTTGTTCTTATGCCAGTGCCTGGCCATTGGTCACTTTCCACAGCAACCTGAGAACCTAGCAGCCAGCCATCACTCACCTCAGCGTAGTGCCTGGCCTGTGACCACTTCGTAAAATGCCCTTAGAACACCACAGCCAGCCACCACATGCTTAGGGCTTGTAAATCCTCGAGAGCTGCCCAAGAGTGGCTGCAGCACAGATTTTGGGTCACTGTCCACCACAAAAACTCCCTGGATTGTTGTGGGTCACCTGCCACTGAGGAAGGCTTTGCTGGCTTGTGCTGAGACTATCCTTGGGAATGCAAATCTAAGGGATGTGGTGGGGTTCCAGGGAGCTAAGTGTTGTGGTCAGTGGTTTCTACAAAGTCAATGCAGTTTCAGCTCCCATACACCTGCCAAGGCAGCAACCACCCAGCAAAGATGCCCCAAGAATAACACAGCCAGGCATCACATGCCCCAGGTTTGCAGCTTTCCAAGAGTTGCCCAAGAGATACTGCAGTACAGGTCTTGAGTCACTGTCCACCAGCAAATATTTCCTGGCCTGCCACTGGCTGTCCACCACTGCAAAAAGGTCTCTGCAGCCTATGGGGTGGGGTCAGCAACCCATCAGTCAAAAGTGCCCCTGGCAGAGGGAGTCCCAGTCAAGATGACTCAGTAGGTAAAAGCTGTGCTTACCTTGTCACATGACTACATCAAAATTACATCTAAACCACAGAACAACCATTATTGAGAATTACCTGAAGTCTAGTTGAACCAAGCCCTACAACTACAGACCTATAGAAGAAGCCACCTCGAGACTGATAAGAGGGGCAGAGATGAGAAACAGCCTCGTCCCACACCCACATGTGACCACTAAAAATCAGAGGAATATTTCACCTGTGAAGTTTCCCCCCAGGGGAGCAACAGGTCCAGGCCCTCCCCAGCCCACTGTTCCAGTTCCAGGGAGAGAAGTCCCCATAATTTCTGGTTGTAAAAACCAGTGGAGATTGTGTGTGATTGAGACAAAAGGTGGCTGGAGCCCCAGGCACTCCTTTCAAAGGGACCATGTCAGACTTACTGACAGAATCACTAGCTCTGAGATCCAGTGCTGAGGCAGCAGCTGGAGAGGCAGCAGGAACATTTGGTGGGTAACTGAGTTATCTGGCTTTGGGACAAGGGCTAGAGGGGTAAATTTCTCACAGACAAAGGAGCTGGCAGAGGCCATTTTTCTTTGTTGAGCCTGCCGCCTTCCCGGTATGCAGATGCAGGTGACTACCATATCTGAATCTCTATCAAGCTGGCTAATGCCATTCGGTCACCATGTCCTAGTGATGTTGAGACCCTGTCCCACTCAACTTGTGGGCACACCCAAGCTGATTCCAGTGGCTTTTTCATGCAAACTACCTGCCTTGACTCATGCTACAGACTTTCCTAGGATCTCTCAAAATTCCGCAGAACCCAGACAAGCAGCATCTTGCTTGAGTGTGTCCTGTACATCTGGCTGAGAAGCCCTAAGCCCAGCACTAGTGACATCCAGCCTGAGTTCACAACTTGGCCTCTCAAGGCACCTTCAAGCACAGTGAGGGCAGCAGCCATCTGCAGTTTGCTTTGTGGCTCCTGCTGTGTGACCTTAAGTGGGCATGGGCTGTGGTTGACCTTGACCTGCAATGGGTTCCCAGCACAGCTTTTTAGTAGCCAGAAGCTGCTGGCAGAACTACTCTTAGTTAATCCAGCTGTCTCCACCAGGGTAGGGATGGGCTGGTGGGGATTGGGTTTGCATGTCTGTGGCTGTGTTCTTTCTAATGGGTTTAGCCAGAATGAGTATAGACCACTTAGGCTGGGAACTTTTTAAAGCCCTTTTGTGATCTGCTGAGTGAGGATTTTACTGATAGGTGGGCCACAGGAGGATGGAGTGGGTGGGTGCCTGTGTCTGTGGAATCCTTCATCTGGCGTTGGTGGGTTGTGGAACACTGCCACTCGTTGCATTGCTTCTCTCCCCCTGACCTTGGGCTCAACCAGTGTGCCGGCCACCCAGGCCCAATTGCTGTCAGTGCTATTCCAGTTTTCCCATGATGGTTGCACCCCTACCCTTCACTGCTATTGCATCTGCTGGAGCCCCTGTAAGTGCCAAGACTGCAGCTGCAACTATTGTCTCTGTCCTTCCCCCCAACACCCTCATCTCCCCTTTTCATTTCTATATGTCCACCTTCAGATGTCTCAACTGTGCAGATATTTCAGATGTATTTGTGTGTTGAACAGGGAATAACTATTAAATTATAGCTATCCAACATGTTGCAACTTTAACAGGAGAGACCTGGTTGTCCACTCACATCACCATGCTGCTGATGTCTCTCCTCTATTTGCATTTAGTTGAAATTTGTTCTTTGGGGAGGAGAATGGAAAATTCATATCTGGTACACAGTATACAATTTACAAGTGTTTGAATTTATGTTTAGTTAAGATATAGCAATATATGCATTGCTTCATTTTAAAATATGGATCCACCATTCTCAATAAATCTGCTCTTAGTCTATGTAAAATTCCATGTTAAGTAACCACATACACAGCTAAGCTCAAAACAGACCCCAGAAATTCCATAGTTCATCATAAGCAAAGTCAGTAGTACCTTTTACAGAAATAGGTTTTAACAACACTTACTTTTGCCTGGGAAGAATATGCATCTTAAACTTGTCACATTATATTTTACATGTTTGTTTCAGTGCCTGTGACTCTCCTTTGACTGTGAGTTCCTTGAAAACAGGTACAGTTTTGTTACCTTTATGTTTCTTAGTACTAAACATGGAATACAGAGCTGACATATGACCACTGTAGGATGTAGATACTTTTTAGAGTCAATACTCCACATCATTTAAAACATGTTAAATTTTAGTAGCCACATTATGGCTGATTAAAAAATATTTTTATGGTAAAAATTTAAATACATTTATAATATTATTTGTGAAATTTGGCCATGAGCCAAACAATTTATGATTGCCTCTAATTTCTCTGTAGTCTCAGCCCCATAATGCACACCGAGGAATTCATGCAAAGTGAAAGACTCTCAATTAGACATTTTTTTCAATGGTAATGAAATTTCTTAAATTTTTAAATTATAGTTGACATACAATATTATATAATTTCAGGTGTGCAAAATAGTGATTAGATACTTATAAAAGTTACAAGATGATCACCCTGATAAACAAAGTACCTATCTGACATCATACATAGTTATTACTGTATTTTTTGCTATATTCCTTATGCTATAACCTTCATCCCCAAGACTATTTTGTAACGACCAATTTGGTGTGCTCCTGAGCACACTGGGCCATCTTATTTCTTGGGTATACCGTGAAAAAAAGAAAACAACTTTAAATTCTTAAGAAAGACGATCAAGAAAGCAGTTGAATGAGACCCTATGTTGAGATGTCTCATGTTTGCTTAGTCACCACCACCGTGGTGACAATTATGTTACTCCTTAAAGAGCCTTTCCCTGTCCACAAAGGACCTCTAGGTCTCCGCTGTATCACTCTTTTCCCAGGAAATACTGTCTCCAACACTGCACTGTCAGGTCTAGGCAAGCTAGAAATAGAGTTGAGAGTTTTGAAGCCTCAGTCTGGATAGATACACATTCTTACAAACCTCTGAGATTTCCACATCCGATTATTCTTTCAGGACTACTCCAAGGTAAGAACTTGAAATGCTAGACTTAGAACAAGGCTTTGGTAGACAGTTATTTACAACTAAAAATTTAATTTGCCTGAATGATTCTTAAGTAAAGTATACTTGAACCTTAGTTGAATATCTTACTCAAGAATGCTTTGTTTTTATCAATTATTCAATATTTTTAAAAATATGTTTGGTATAGCATTACTAGTCATCTGTTGGTATGAAGTTGAGAGTTGTAAAAACACATCTCTCTTAGCAATACTGCTTCCATGAATTGGATGACCATATTAATACTTGGAGAGGTTGTTAGATAGACAAGTAGCAAGTATTATGTTATAGCTATTTTACCTTAGAGAAAATGACCATGTGTTGGAAAAAAATTAACTACCACAAAGGTGCCAAAGCCATAGAGAGGAGGGTTGGACACTAACATGTATTGAGCATCTATTTTGTACTAAGGACTCTGTATACATGCACTTCTTTTACTAAGCATTGCTTCCCAGTTGTGTTAATCAGATCTATAACTGACCATTTTCAAAGTAAAATCTGGTACCATGAATAACACAAAGAGGGCTTTCGATGACTCTGGAGCATTCTCTTACTTGCTTAATAATCTTCAGTGGCTCCTAGTCTCCCTCTGGGTCAAGTTTAAATAACTCTGCTTGTTTTCCTAGGTCCCGTCTGGTCTCCCTTCCTAGCCAGCCTTATTTCTTCTTCCTTTCCACATATTTCCTCTGAATAATGTGGGTCAGACTTTCAGGGACTTACAAACATATGATACTCGTTGCCACCTCCAAGCTTCTTTCTTTCTTCTTCTGCCACCTATGCAAATGTCACCAGTTCCTCAAGGATTTCTTCACAGTTCATTATTTAGCAGAGTTCAGTGACCAGAAATGCTACAAAGACTTTGTTATATAATAATATGATCTTAGCTGTAACATAGTAACTCACAGGCATGGATTTTAAACAACGATGTTATAATGAAGTCAGTGGACATTTACAGCAAAGAAAGCTCTGAGGTTTTATCTCTTTCAAATAAGGCAAAATGTATAGCTGATGCATGACTGCAACTTCAAACTTCTGGATGTGGCATTTTTTCATAGGGCCTTAGGTCAGCAATGTGATTTTAATCCACTATGAAACTAACTTGAACATAAGCTTGACAAATTCCATTTTTAAAGTTATCAAATGCTAAAGTACAGCCCACGGTATTTTGATCTGCACTGTTAACACCTTTATAGTAAAGTACTAGACTTGAGGGATAAATAAAATATCAACCTTCCTTTTCTTTTCATGAAAGGAGACTGCTCTCCAAAAGTGTTCCATAATTCAGAATGAAACTCTTGGAGACTAAACATAATAGTTCACATTTTCTTTATAGGCAGTAAAAGTAAACATAACTATCAAAGTTATACAACATTCTAGTTTTGAATGATATTCACTGTTCAGCAGAGGTTTTCATACAATGAGTTTGTGAAAATAGACTGTTGTCAGAATTCTTTATGGAATCCTTCTTATGTTTAAGAGTTTTTTAAAAACACAATTTTAAAAAATATCATGTTTTGAAGCCCAAAGATAGTGGATACCAGATGAAATGTCCCATTTTTAGGGTAAATAGAAAGAGACACTGCAATTACACATGTAAGACAGTCAGGTTAGAATCTGTTGCTTTACAATAATCAAAACAGCATAGTATTGGCAGAAAAACAGACACACAGACCAATGGAATAGAATTGAAAAGTCAGAAATAAACCCACATAAATATGGACAGATAATTTTCAACAAAGACGCCAAAAATATACAATGGAGAAAAGTAATCCTCTTCAATAAATGGTGCTGGGATAATTGGAAAGCCACATGGAAAAGAATGAAACTAGACTGCTATCTGTCACCATGTGCCAAAATTAACTCAAAATGGATCAAAAACATAAACATAAGACCTGAAACAATGAACTACGTAGAAGAAAGCACAGGTACTAAACTTATGGATTTGGGGGTTCAAAGAGAATTTTATGAATTTGATCTCAAAGGCAAGGGAAATAGAAGCTAAAATAAATGAAAAGGACTATAGCAAACTAAAAAGCTTCTGCACAGCAAAACAAACCATCAACAAAACACAGAGGCAACTAACCAATTGGGAGAAGATGTTTGCAAACAATGCCTCTAGTAAGGGGCTAATATTCAAAATTTTTAAGGAACTCATACCACTCAACAACAAAAAGATAAACAATCCAATTAAAAAATGGACAGAGAACATGAACAGAAAATTCTCCCAACAAGACATACAAACAGCCAACAGATATATGAAAAGATGCTCAACTTCATTAGCTATTAGGGAAATACAAATCAAAACCACAATGAGATATCACCTCACACTTGTTAGAATGACTGTCATCAACAAGACAAATAATAAAAAAAGTTGGACAGGCTGTGGAGAAAAAGGAACCCTCATACACTGTTGGTGGGAATGTAAATTGGTGCAGCTGCTATGGAAGGCAGTGTGGAGGTTCCTCAAAAAATTAAGAATAGAATTACCATATTACCCTGCAATTTATCTCCTGGCATATACCCAAAAAAATCTGAAAACATTTATCCATAAATATATAGGTACCCCAAAATTCATTGCAGCTATATTCATGGTAGCCAAAACATAGAAAAACCAAAGAATCCTTTGATAGATGATTGGGTAAAGAAGATGTGGTACATATACACAATGGAATGCTACTCTGACATAAGAAAAGATGAAATACTGCCATTTGTGACAACATGGATGGATCTTGAGATTATTATGCTAAGTGAAATGTCACACTGAAAAAGTCAAGAACCATATGACTTCACTGATATGTGGGATATAAAACTGAATGCAACAAAGGAACAAGACAAACAAATAAAGAAACAAAAATTCATAGACACAAAAAATAGCTTAGTGGTTACCAGAGAGTAAAAGGGGAGGCCAAGTGGTAGAAGAGGATAAAGGGGATCAAATATATGGTGATGGAAGGAGAACTGACTCTGGGTGGTGAACACATAATGCAATACATAGATGATGTATTACAGAATTGAACACTTGCAACCTATGTAGTTTTGTTGACCATTGTTACCCCAATAAATTTTAATTTAAAAAAATTTGGAACACACACACACACACACACAAGAATCTGTTGCTTTTAATCTAAGGCTGCTGGTCTGATAAAAATTTTCTCCTATGTGATGTAAGTAACTTTTTGGCCAATAGAATCCCACAAGTATTGAGTTTTTATTATACTCAGGCCTGTGCTAGGTGCTGAGTACCCAGGGTTCCTGTCTTACTGGAGCTTTCAGGCTTGTGGAAAAGACAGACATGAGTGATATGATCACACTAAGGACTGTGTCATTACAAACCGAGGTAAATGCTCTGAAAGGAAGGAAGGATCCCAGGAAACTCACTTCTGAGATTTCAGGTTTTCCTCCAGGCACCAGGAATGTCACAGCAAAAAAACAGACACGTTTCTGCCTCAAGGAATTAGGTTCCTCAAGGGAATAGGTGACATTACATGAGTAAACAAACATGTATATCATCCCACATCATGGCTGTAAGGTGATGACGAACAAGGAGAGCAGCTGATTTAGATGGAAAATACGAGGTGCTTTTCTTAGGGGAGACACATGTGCTGAGGACTGAGGGGTGAGGAGGACCCATCCTCCAAAAATGGTTTTAGGGGCAAACAAAGCAGGTGCTGAAACAAACAAACAAACAAAGAGACATTTGATTAAAGAGCTGAGTATGCCACAGTAGCTGCACCAGAGTGGGAAGATAAGAGATGTGAAGTCAGGTTATAAAAAAATACCAGTCAGTTCATCAGAACCATACAGGACATGTCTCAGGGTTTGGATTAGACTCTAAATGCAATGAGAGAGCATAAAGGCGAATGAAATGATTTAAAGTTTTAAATGTTCATTTTGGCAACTAAATATACTGTGAAAGAAGGAAGTCCAGCTGACCACTATTGCTGTCCTTCAAGGAAGAGGAGAGGGTATCTTGTACCAGAGTGCTGGCAGGGGAGAGAGAAAGAAATAGAGATCTGAGGTGTATTTTGAAGGTAGAGTCAAAGAATTTGTTGATGTGTTGGCTGGGGAACAGCAGGAGAAGTAGCAAAAGTCACTTAAGGATGACTCCTGAGTTTCTGGTTTAAGCAACTGAGTGGATCCTGTTCATGTCCACTAAGTTGGGAAGTTTGAAGGCAGAACGAATCTGCACTGAGGTGGGTGCCATGCAGAGGAATTCAGTTGTAGCCACGTAGATTTCAGATACCTGTGAGACATCCTATTTGCAATGGCTGTGGGCAGTTAAATATGTAGGAGGAGACATCTGAAATGGGCATAATTGAAGGTTCTCAGTCTGTAGACAGTAAAGTGAGTATCGTCAAAAGAAAGAGTGTAAAGAGAGACGAGGATTCAAGACCTATTGTACAAAAGTTTCAGGAAAAAGGGTAAAACTAGCAAAAGAGACTGAGAAAGAGTGGCCAGTGAAATCTGGGACACAAGACATTATGAAAACTAAAAGAAGAGCGTGCTTAAGGAAATTCGTTACTAAGAAGTCAAATACTATTTTGGCTTTTACTTATTTATTGATTAATACCTGGGAATTTATTTTAAATGGTAAATGATGTATCAAAATACCATCAAGTAGCAATAATATTTCATGGATACAGTTGGTAAACTACTTCCATGTACTATACATTATCTCACTGGATCCCAGCAACAAATATATTTTATTATTGATTCTATTATGTACTTAAAGACGCTGGGGCTCATGGGAGCAACTGATACTAAATAACACATTTAATGTTTATTTAATAAGTGCCATGAGTTCCTGTTATGAGAGGCATATTATAGACTCTGTACATAGCTGTGAACAAAAGAAATCACATCCCTGAACTAACAGAGACAATATCTTTTGCAATAGATTTTGGACCATGATGGCTATACTGTGCTGGTGAATGTGCTTTAAAAAATATATATCTTAATTACTCACCTTTTTTTTTTAACAGTTCAGCAGTGTTAACTATATTCACAAGTTGTACAAGAGGTTCACTGTTTTGAATTCTTGCCAAAGTGATTAATCCAAAACAGCAAAGGTTTTATGAACTTGAGGATATACCACATTTACTAAACCAGATATAAGGGTCACTCTATGTCTCCATGTGACATATTGAAGAGTCTGTATCTTAAACCTTTCAAAAATCTCTAAGTACAGCATAGAGAATATGGTCGATGGTAGTGGAATAGCTGTATATGGTGTCAGAGGGGTAGTAGACCTGTTGGGGTTATCACTTTGTGAGAGGTGTCAATGTCTCATCATTATGTTGATTTTTACACCTGAAACTAAAAATGCTTAAAAAATTTCTGAGTTGAAAGAAAAAGTTTCAGAACCTTACCTATGCTCAGAGAAATCTTAATAACAGCAATACTTATAAGGAAGTTAAAATAAGAATCTGTGCTGTTTGTGTGTAACCAAGTCTTTATCCATTCGGGCGTTGTCTTGATATGCTATCAATGCAGTTATTCGAGCATACAGGCTTCTGGTATCCCATACATATTCTGTATTTTGATTTCATGGATAAAGTAAGTTTTAAAACTATTTCCACAAAACAAAAGGTTGCTAAATTTATGTTTTTTCAAATCATACAGAAAAAAGAAATCTCAATGTATTTAATAGCATATACTTTACCTTCTTTTTTTTATCCTCTTTTCCTCTAGGAATTTATTCCTGTCTAAAATAACCTATGATACCATAAAAAATGTGGCATCTTATCTGTGAAAGAGTCAGATAACGTTAGCGCCTGGTGGATTTATCAATATGTCTGGCACTTAAGAGATTTATGTGTGGGTCATTCTGACAGGACATAAGTTACATTGATTTTTGTGGCTGGATTCATGTTAACTGGACTTGACTGTATAATTTTGTGTAAGAGCCACTGACCTTCTTAAAAACTGCTTTGCATTTGTTTTTTGGATAAAATCCATTGTTTAGATTTCTTTGTCCTTTAAAATGACCATGATGGTTTCTGTGACTTTTTTTTTTTCTTTTTCTCTTTGGAATTTACATTGGCTGGAGAACACTTTCTTTTTAAGAACTAACTTTCACTGTTGCCGTAACTAAATCATTCTTAAAGCAGCTTCAGTTTTAGGGAGATTTTTAATGTCTTCCTGGGCATTTCCTAAGGTTAAAGAGGAGTTTAACAATAACTTCCATGTACAGTATGTACAGTGTGCAGCCACGGGTACATGAGTGCAGATGAATAACTATGTTGTTTCCACTAAAGCAAAAAGCCAAAAAAAAAAAATTCTACTGAAGCAACAGTGAGCCAGACCAATGGTTTTCAATGTGTCAGCACCCCCTTAGAGGGGCATTTTGGAGAAGTGTGGGTTGTCACAATGGGGACAGCACTAACAGTCTTCCATGAGACAGAGCCAGAGGTGCTGAATGGCCCACAGTGCATAGCACTGTCCACCACCGAGAATTGTCCCACGGCTCACAGGATTTTCAATTGTCCTGCTGGTCACTTACACAGATGAAAATAAAATCTGTTTATAATCTGAGTCTAGAATCTAACTACATTTTACAATAGCACAGTGTATTTTTGCATGATTTTCCCTCAGGTAATTTTCCCAAGAATGCCAATACTAAGCAAATTGTGGGAACATTTTATTTTGCTTTATCTGGACTTTAACTAAGAGTTGTTTATACAATAATTTTGTAAAATCATGTCCCAGACAACAATCACTTGTGAGGTTTGAGTCACCAATACAACCAATTCACCACACCTATGTCAGTCTGTATGTGCAACAGTCATATTTCTGGAATTCTATGTATAAATGCAAGCATCTTACCACTTCATTTTATTTTCTTGGCAGTCATGACTATTTTCATATTAAAATGCATGTAATTTTATTCAAATTTATTTCACTTATATTTCTCTTATAATAAAACCAGATCATTATATTGATTTTTAAAAATTTATCTTAGGATAAAAAAGAAGTGTTACAAAGAGTTATTGGCTCAACACTAGACAGAACAATTAACTTTTGACTTCTGAAACTTATGAGAGAAGTGGAACTATGTCATCTCCTCTCTGGAGGATTTTAGATGATGTTAATCTGCACAAATTACAACAGTTTCCCTGTCAACCATTTTGAAAGCATTGACTAGTTATATTGGAGAGATGTCAACCAGGAATACCCATTAGCATCACTGCATATACAATGGTCTCATTCATGAAGGTCCTTAGCATGAGAACCCCTATCCCATCTCTTGGCTCCAATCATAGCCTGGAGGAGAAGTCATTCTAATATAGTGAGCAAACACTCAGAAGCATAGCACTGCCCCACTTATTCTGTCTGTGTTGGTCCTAGCATTGCATCTATCCCCTTTGTGGCCTGAGGGCCCTGCTGCCTCACACAAGACAGCAATACAGACTTTTCCCATAGATACACATCCAAGTTCTTTCTCTCAGGGAATTTTATTATTGATTTATGAAGCTTGCAGTTTTCTTGACACTCACACTGTGGTCCAATGTGATAGTAGAGCCCACGAAAATTTAGGTAGACTGTGTTCTCCCACTCCTCTCTGCCTACCCCCTGCCTCCAGAGCCTTCCAAGACCATATGCAAATGTGCCCTCTGATGGTTGATGATCATCTCTTATTATTTTTTGACATAGGTTCAGCTTTTCACTGTAATCATTGAACTTTTAATGATCTGACATGCACATGACAAAAAGTAACTAACTTTATAAGATTGTGATAGAATCTTAGCCAGAGGAAGAAAGTTTTTTTAAATAAATGTATCCAGGTACTCTAGTACGAAGATTTTGTGCACAGAATCTGGACCGAGCTTTCTCGGGTTCAAATGCCTGCTCTACCATTTACCTGCTCTGTGACCTGTCTAGTTATTTAGTTCTTCTGTACAATGGTGATAATAATAGTACATATCTACCACATGGGATTGTGATAGGATTAAATTAGTTAATTTATGCAAAGTGCTTAGAACAGCACCTTTCACATAGTAAGCACTCAATAAATAATCATTATTTTAGGATTGTGTTTCTGTATTTAAGGATATTCACTTATACTTGCAAAGACATTTACTTTCTCAGTTGTTCAAATGAAAAAAAAAATCCAAATGCTCCTATGTTCATCCTTGATTTCATCTTTTGCTTCAGAAAAAGCATGAGTCCTTTCTTTCTCAAAATCACAAGTATGTGAAAATGAAAATAATTTCCCATGACCTCATGTACTTAAAAATGTGTATTATGTCTTTCTTATTGTAAAATGTGAGCCAAGAGGTCCTTTGGGCATGGCAAGCAGAGGCAGTTCCATTTAGGGTGAGATTTCATTCTGATCCAAGTGTATCCTGGCTTCATTTCTAAATCCAGTGACACTACATAGAATTTGCAACCTTACAGCATTGTCCTTTTTGGTTCTTTGAATATGTTTCTTCCCTGTTGGGAAATAAAATTTCAACCTTGCATCATGTTGTTACTCAACACATCTAACACCTCTTCACTGCTGTTTACAATCCCAGTGATTACCGAGGCTCCCAATCATCAGCTAATGCTTGTTAATGATTGTGATTTGATATAGCCAAAGAACAGAATCCCCTGACTATTCTCTGTCTCTGTGTCAGGTCTTCAGAGTATTTCTACACAGACACTCCTAGATCGTCCATTTGGACTGCATCGCCTAATAATCAGTAAAACTCACATTCCCCTTGAATTTACTGAATCTTTTTGTCTCACCTGGGGGCACAGCCTACAGGTTATGAAGACTCCAGACTTCTCTCCTATGTATAAATTAAATTCTGGAATCGACCCCCTTCTATTTATTTATATTACAATACCTGATATGAGAATTTAGAAATTTGAGCCAGATTTAATCCTTGCTCTCAATAGTTTACATTTATTTATATTAACTTTTTCTGTTCTGCCTTTTCTACATTTTACAGCAACCACTTTGTGGTTTTTACTCCTAGATTATTTTAATGGCTGGATTAGAGTTGACTGGTTTGTACATGGAGAGTCGATGGCAGGTAAATATGAGATCTGCAGGGCATGAAATCCTGTCCTCAGCTATTTTCCCCTTATCTCCTGGGATCCATCATAAGACAGCACCATTTCATAAAGTGTCATGCAATTGTTAAATAATACTAGAAATGCACACTTAAATTTTCAAAGAGCTAGAATAAATTCTTCATCCATATAGACATAATTAGAATTATCCATTTTTACAACTACCCATTCTTTTAGATGTACTTCCAAATAGAAAACAAATCCTATGAAATCTGTCAGAAGGGTCCCCAAAAAATATTCTGCTGCTTCCTTTAAAAGCCCCAACTTCAGAAAGGCTTGTAGCTGTCGGTAACTCAAGGGTTCCGTGCGGAAGGACGATGCCCATTGCTGTGATTTTCCCTCAAAACAGGGGATTCACAGACACTAGAGTTCTCGGCAAATTAGCATTCTTCTATGATTAATTTTAATTAATCAGTTGAGTAAGGCAGTGTACCGTTCCATATATCATATGGAAGAATTTATGTGTCACCTGCTTATAATAAAAAGTAATCCTTATTATCATAAAAGCTCTTTATGATGGAGGAGGGAAAGATATAAAAAGTGGCAGGATGGAGAAAAGAAAGGCAGAGAAATGAATGGGAAAAAATAGATGATAAAATCAGAGAGGCATTGTAATATTTACATGCTAACCGTGTGTCTATCTTTGTTTGCTTTTTATGCTTGACAGTGCAAATGAACAAGAGAGCGGGCAAGGACATTGTCTCTTCAGTTATCATGGGTCTGTCAGATGAGCAGTTGGTCTGATGTTTCCGTCTCTGCTGAAAGGCTGACTTAAAACTATATGACCTAGGCTGGCCAAGTGGCGCGATGGTTGAGAGCTGGCTTGGGACACCAGAGGGCCCCAGTTCGGATTCTACATATGAGGGCCAGTGACACTGCCCTTCACAGCTAAGATGCTAAACAACAGCTCAACCTGGAGCTGGGCTGCCATGAGTCGCTGGCGACGGCATAGGCTCCAGCCCTGTGGCAGTGGGTTGCCATGGGCTACTGTATGTAGCCAGCAGCCAGCGTGAGCAGCCAGCAGCCACAGTTAGTGGCTGTCCAGAAGCCGGCGACTGATCTGCCTCACCTGGGAAGAGCGCAATGATGATGCCAACTTGGGCCAGTGAAGCAACGTCCTCCACAACTAGACTGAAGAACAAAAGTACAGCAACGTGTCTGTTCCCCTTCCCCCAATTCCCCAATAAAAATCTTTAAAACAAAACAAAACTGTATGACCTGTTCTTCAGAGAGTCAAAGAAAAACTCCAGCGTTTGTGTAACTCCTACCCCTCTGGTAGAGGTAACTATATTCATATTTTCTTCCTAGCTAATCTGCCTTGTGGGGTGATAACATAAGACTGCATCCATATAACATACAGAGATTCGAGGTCTCTGGAGAAGCATCCAGCCATCTGTAATACTGTCTGTCCATTGGGTTATCTTTGTTGTCAGGGCTCTTTAAACAAATTTGCTGGAAGTTAATGCAAAAATGATTCACAAACCTGGACCCCCTACAGCAGTGGTACCAGTCCTTTGTTGCACAAAAGAATTGTATGGGAAAGTTCTGTTTTAAATGTTGATGTCCAGGCACTATTAAAGACAAACTAAATAGTTCTCTCTGGGTTTGGGGTTTAAGCATCAATATTTTTTTTAAGCTTCCCAAGTGATCCTGGAAGTCCCACTGGATTTGAGAACCACTGTCATATCTTTTGAGAATGTTAAGTGTGCTCAAATCTTGTCAGATTTCAAACAAATACCAATTTCCAAAATTTGAAAAGAAGACAGGGCATTCTGAGTGGCTCAGAGATTGAAACAAACATATATGTGTTAAATAGTGAGACGTTAAAACCAAAAGCAAAAGTCAAGGGATTGTGGAAGAAACAACTGTGATGATATGAAATTGAATTCAATTCAGCAAATGATTATTTGAGCACCTACTAAGTGCAGCAGCTTCTATTTTGGTTGAATGATAAACAGAGGTAAATTAATAATCTCACTAGATAGGATTACTTTACCAAAGTTAGTGGCTGAAATTGACATGCCGCTCCTGAACATAGTATGAAATGAACAGAGTGTATGTCACAGGGAACGTAGGCATGTGTTCAGGAAAACATTTTGGGAATAAGAGTCTTCAGCTCCGAAATAAAAAATACTGAAAACTGTGACTCTCTTGCACTGTAATATTTGAAAATCAAGTAGATTCACATCTGTCTGAAGGCGCCCCAGTGCGTTACAGCTTAACCACCCCATGATTTTGGTGTAGTTTTTGCTCCTGACCTTCTCCAAATTCCCCAATTATCTACTGCTGTCTCCTCATAATTAAGAAAAGAGGAAATTCTACTTCTTAAGTCTGAATCAGGATTCTGGGTTATAGCCTTTCCCCTACACATCAGTACATTTAGGCTTGAAATAGAGCTATTGGGTTTTGTTGTTGTTTTTCACAGTTACCTAGAAGAATATATGGGAATATAATAAAATAATATTTTTAAATTTGCTTGAGGAACTTAACCTATAGTTTATTTCACCTATAAATTAAAGTCGCTTTCATAAGGTATGTTGGTAAAATCTTAATGGCAGTTGAGGTATTTTTGTCTTCTCTCTTTAAGGAGTTCAAAGTACAGTAAAACCTTGGATTGTGAGTAACTTGGTTTGCGAGTGTTCTGCAAGACGAGCAAACATTTCTAATACATTTTAACATGGTAAACAAGTGATGTCTTGCAATACAAGTACAGTAACACCTTGGTTTGACAGCATAATTCGTTCCAGAAACAAACTACTCGTATTGCAAGACATCATTCATTTACCACGTTACTATGTATTAGAAGTGTTTGCTCGCCTTGTAGAACACTTGCAAACCAAGTTACTCACAATCCGAGGTTATACTCTAGTTTGTTTCTGGGACAAATCATGCTTGCAAACCAAGGTATTACTGTATTTTGTAGACAAATTAGTCTTTATGATGTCTCCATAGAAAAGAGAGTGTAGGTGTTCCATTTGACTTATTGGGTCATCAGAAAAGTCATGACGCATTTTTGCATAGAAATGCATAGAAAATATACATCATGACTTTTCCGATGACCCAATATTTCGTGCTTCCTTCTCTTTATTCATTCATGCAAAAGAAATTTTGAATTACTAATATGTGCCAGAAACTGTGCTAGAAGCTGAAAATGGCAGCATGAAAAAGTATTCTAATGAGTAGAGACAGACTCTAAACAGTTAAATAAATAATGCCATTTGGAAGTAAGTCTAATGATAAAGTTAAAGAGAGTGGAGAGGTAGAGGTCAAGGGTTGCAATTTTAATTGAGATGAACAAAGAAGACCTCAATGAAAATGTGACTTTTGGATATAGTCTCGAAGGAGTGACAAAGCAAACCGAACATTTTTCTACCAGATGTTTTAGAGGACCAGCAAGTATCTAGAGGAAACAGCAAGTATGAAGACCTGAGACTGGGGAATACTTGGTGTATTGGAAGTGAGAAGGCTGGAGAGGTGTAACCAAGGAGGTGTTCATGGTGGATGGGGCAGAGCTGTTCTCGTTTTAAACATACTTGTGATTAAATTGGCCATCTCTCCTTCTGCACCTTGACCTGTGTCCTCATAAGTAGATATCTGAGAAAAGCTTAGAGTCCCTAATTTTAGTTTGACAAAATCTGAACAGGAAGAGAATTCATCGATTAGTCAGGGGCCTGGAGAGAAACAAGGCATGCTCAAGTAGGATTGCTAAGTATATTTAAGTAAGGGAATGTTTATAGAAGAATGGGTACATCAGCCAGCAACAGCAGAAACCACACCCTAAATAGAAAGGGGAGAAAACAGTGTTACAAGAGTCTGGTAAGAACTGGAGCCGTGGAAGAGGGGCTGCTCACTGAGAAGGGCAGCAAAGCCCAGCCCCTCCCCTCCCTCCTGTCTCCTGTCAGTGCCTCCCAATGACCCAACTCACCTGGAACCTAGAAGACAAAGAGCCCTGGTAACGTACTCTGTAGGGTTCAACATCTTCAGACACAGAGAAGAATAGAAAGTGTATGGAGTGTAGGGGAGAGATGCAAATAGAGAAAAAACAACACAGCCTATAAGACTGTATATCATTCATATTTTATTGGGCTTTTAGTCCATAAGCAATTATAACAGTAATAGTTAACATGAATCACATATGTAATTATGTTATGAAGCATAAGGAGCCAATACAATATTCTTCTAGTCATTAAAAATCAAAATGCCTAGGAAGCTTCAAATTTAGATATTTTTACTCTACTACCCCTAAGAGGGGTGTAGGTGTATGAATGGATTGTATATTTTAAAAAATCATATATGTATCTATGTCTATTATATTGTCTTGAGTGAAGAACTTGCTATTCTGTTCAAGTGAGCCAACACAGACATTACTTGTTGATCTTTATTCCAGACCTCAGGCACCCTTTGGAAGGCCAGATGCACACACCTGTGCCTCGGTCTTGGATCTAACAAGAAGCCATCTATCTGATTACCTGTGTCAGACAGAGATCTCTACAGACTTCCCACTAGCCTTCAAGGTTGCTGTGTTGCCAGATTGTTCTTAGAGCTGTCACAACTCCACTCAAAACTCTTATTTGGAGGCTACTGAAAATCAGAGATGATGTCAATTGGCATACAAGTATGTTCACAGCATTCACTAGAGAGGGTTCTGGGTGACAAGGATTTGAACTGAATTGCATTATTGTGTCTTTCACTGCGATTTTAACTAAACAGCATAGAACTGTCTTAGCAAGAAAGCATCCAGAAAGTTATCTCTTCTCCTAATTCTAAGAATTTCTTCCAATATTTTACAAGCCTCTATGTGAATGTTAATTTAGATGATTTACAGAACTGCATTTCATCGTGAGAGGTTCCTTTGTGCCTTAATGATTGTGCAGGACTTTAAAAAAGGAGTTCTTCAACAATTTTCCAGAGTTAAAGAATAGCTGCGATGAGAACACCTCCCTTCAATTTTATCTGCAAACACCAGAGTTAGGAATCATCAATAATACATTCCTTGGTCACATTGCTTTAAGAAATGGGCCTCCCCACTTCAGGGTGGGTACACTCAAAGGCAGAAAAAAAACAGCTAAAAAAGAAAATTGGAAGTGAGCGACAACTTAGTCATTATCAATCTGCTTCAAATATCAAAGATGCCTGGCATTAAAGAACCCACAAAACATTCGGATCAGAAAGGACTCACTGATTGAAAAGACCCAGTGGATTTTATTCTGAAAAATAAAATTTTAAAGCTGGAAAGAAACGAAGATTATCACTAATCCCCTTATTTCTTTAGAGAAGACACTGAGGCTAGTAGAGATTGAGCACCTGGCTACTGCAAAGCTAATTGGTAATCAAGCCAATTTTCAGGCAGCTTTCCTGGAAGCAGGCCTGGCAGAGGGATTCAGGTGCACGGAATTTTCTGAGGGTGTGCTCTCAGGAGACACCTGTGACTGATTGAGGGATTCAGGGAAGGGGAAAGAGCATAGCAAGAATGAGGTCACAGGTAAGTCCAGTCCAGAGTATTAAGCACACTGCGGAACTAAATCCCAGCTCAGGTACAGCGGCTGAACTTGTGCACACGTCCGCCTTTGGATGTGGGCCGCCTGAAGGTGGGAGACAGGCCTGGGTGAGGCCGTTCCTGGGGACTGCTGAGAGCCATTAGCAGCCACCTCTGCAACTGAGGGGCAGTAAGCCAGTCCAGAAACAGAATGCTGGGCAGGGAATTACTGGTATTGTTCATGGAAACTAACTTTGCATTCAGGCCTCCAGACTCCTGCGTATGTTCTTTTCAGTAGTCACACTGTCTAGAGCTTACCTTTCCCCTTCATCTACTCAATATGACATCACTACTTCTTATGCTTTTTCCTTCTCATCCTAATAATAAGCAAGGGAAGACAATACACTACCAGGTCTTTCCTCCTGCGCCTTGGTTTCTTCAGCTGCTCAGACTTGTGAGAAATGGCATCAGTGTCCCTGACAACATGGGACACTGTTTGGCGTGCTGCACTGTTCTGTTTCCTCGAAGTTGTGTGGATTGTGGTGTTGTGTCCAAAGTGATAAATCAAAAACTCACTTTCTTGGCCTCGTTACCTGGTCTTCTACTTCTTCCTTAACTGAAGGCATTGATCAAAGTATTTAGATCAAACAAATCCACTTAAAAACAACACACTGAAAAGGAAAGGATAATGGAAATAAAAAGCTGGGCCATGGGAAGATTCAGCGATTCACCTTAAATAGTAGAAGTCTGGGAGTTCGTGCTGGCAGACCTAAGTGCATCACCTAATCGGTTGTTTGCTGTGCTGGTGGATGTGAAGCACGACAAACAAACAGGAAAGAAGCCTTAGGGTTTCCATCTCCATAACAACAGAGAAGAGAACACCTACAGGAGCCCCTGGCCAACTACCTGCACAAAAGCAGTTTTAAACTCAGAGCAGAGGGCGACATAGCAAATTATTGCTGATGTCTGAATAGCACAGGTCAAGGAGCCAGGTAAAAACATTCCCGTTTCAGTGTACTGAAGACTTTGCTACTTGGACAGATTTGCTGAACCAGCTGAAACCTTTAAAATACCAAGCTAACTACTGCAAGAATAATGTAAGACAGTAGAATGAGAGTTTAAAAATAATTTAATTGCAGTACATACTCTATTAAAGATTAGACAGCAACATATACTAGTAAATATTAAGAGATTGATGGATTGTCAAAACTTATCTGTGTTATCATGGATGTATCTTGTCTGAGCCACGCCCTGTAAATGATAACTTGTTATTAAGGTCTAAATAACTTTTTTTTTAAGATTTTATTGGGGAATTGGGGGAGGGGGAAAGCATTGGGGAATCGGGAAGGCTGTCCTTTTGTGCTTCAGTCTAGTTGTGGATGGCGTCGCTTTACTGGCCCATGTTGGAATTATCATTGTTCTCTTCCTGGGAGAGGCAGTCGGTCACCACCCATTGGTCGGCCACTCACGGAGGCTCACGGCAGCTCATGCTGGCTGCTGGCCTCTCACACTGGCTGCCAGACACTCACCTTAGCTCACAGCAGCCCACTGCAGCAGGGGCTGCAGCCAACGCCTGCGACTCATGGCAGCCCACCTCCAGGTCAAGCTGTTGTTCACCATTTTAGCCATAGAGGGCGCAGCGTCACTGGCTCACATGTGAGATCCGAACCGGTGCCCTGCTGCTCAGAGCTGGCGCCCCAAGCCACCTCTTAACCAACGTGCCACTCGGCTGGCCCTAAATAACATTTTGAAATTAGCTTTTCTTCCTTTTATCTATCTCACTGAAATATAAAAAAAAAAAAAGCCAAATTAAACTTTAACTCCACATTTCAAGGCATGATTTGTCTCCCTAAATATTTTCAGTATTCTCTTCAACAAACTTTTTAAATAATCTGGATAATGATTATTATATTATTATATTACAATAATATTATATATTATATTATATTATATTATATTATATTATATTATATTATTTTAATGCACAGGGGAATTTGGGGGAGATTCTTTGCAGAGACTTTTGCCAGTGGACTAAGATCTTTATGTTTCAGCATGAAATCGCACATTGTATCCAACTGATCGGCTTTTTAGAAACTACAACCCTGGACATTTGGGCTTCATCTTTGCTTTTACATTTCTGGACATTCTCCAGAGAACTTGGTAATTCTCTGAGAAATTTGGGATCTGGATTTGTTTTTTGCCAATAAAGAATATATTTTTTAAAAGTTGTTAATGGCAAATCCAATGTATCAGAAATTACATCTCAGCCCCTAATATATTCTTCCTAACAGAATTCAGGCTCCTGGACATCCCCTTCCCCTTCCCTCCAACCCCATTCCTTTATCTGTTAAATTTCTATAAGCAGGAAAGTTCCATTGTGTTGAGCAGCTGGGACTGGATATCTTAGACTACAGCCAAATTCTACAACTATCAATAGGTCAGTTTATTATAGAGGAGTGGGAAATATCATTCAAGAAAACTGCAGCCTTGAGTGTATTTAGCCAAGTGGAATTGGATACCTGTACATTTGCCAGTCAAAATTTATGCCAGGAATCTCTAATGAAAACTCTGCTACTCAACAAAACTATATGCAAATTGATGTTGAATCTTGTCAAATGCTTTGTTTGCATCTACTGATATCATCATATGATTTGTATATTTTGTTAATGTTGTGAATTACATTGATTAATTTGCATATTTTGAACCATCCTTGTGTCCCGGAATGAACCCTTCTTGATCGTGAAGTATAATCTTTTTAATGTATCATTGTATTTGATTTGCTAGTATTTTGCTTAGGATTTTTGCACCTGTATTTATCAGAGATATTGGTCTGTAATTTTCTTATTTTGTGCTAAGGAAACAGGAACCAAGGCAGAAAAGCTAAATCAGTATTAAAAGACTCCAGACTGAATCACTCGACAAGCCAAAGATAAAACATGTTTTTCCTTTCTGATCCTCTCTCTACACTTGCCATTTGTTAACATGGTGGTCGCTGCTGTCACATAACCACTGTGGATTCAGCGTGCTATCTGCAGGTTGAATTAAATTCCTATTTAGCCTTCATTTGGAGATTTGTGTCATGTCTTATGGTTTCTGGAATTGTAGTTAGATGTGTGCCTGGGAAATTTGGTAAGATAGGGATCAAAATGGTCCTGAATATGTCTTTATTTTAAGCAGTGATCTGCAGACAGGATATGTTGTGTTTTCAAGAAATACTTTATAATCAAAACATAACTTTCTTATTTGTTTAACAAGATCTGAATAAATTCTCAAAATCTAAGAATCATATAGAATATTTGGAGGGGGAATATTAATATCAATCCTCAAAAGTAGGTATACTTTTCCCTAACTAATCTACCCTGTCCCCTTTACATTCAGAAATCAGGATGAGACAAACAGTGTATGGATGTGGTCATTTATTGATCATTGGCAAAAGGTAATTTTAAATTAAGCCAACCTGTTCTTTTCTTACTTCCATGGCACTTAGTGTACATGTCAATGGACATATCGTGTATCAGAACCTCTTTAGGAGATGACATGGTGGAGGAGACTGAGCACTGAGCACTGTGAAACAGTGTTTTGCAAAGTGTGTTCATGGGCAACAGAATCAGTCACTGAAGTGGCTATCGAAGAAGCAATTTCTAGGTGCCAGGCTAAACCACCTGAATCAGAATTTCGAAGGCTGGAACCCAACGACCTACATTTAAAAAAAAATGTTATTGGGGAACAGTGTGTTTTTTCAGGACACATCAGCTCCAAGTCAATTCATTGTTTTCAATCTAGTTGTGGAGGGCGCAGCTCACTGGCCCATGTGGGAATTGACCAGGCAACCTTGGTGTTACAAGCACCACACTCGAACCAACTGAGCCAACTGGCTGCCTGGTGATCTACATTTTTAATAAGCTCCTAAGAGATTCACATGCTAGGGAACTACTTATTTTCTGGAGGTTAATTTTTAACTCGAACTTATCTGTCTTAGAGTGAAAAAGAGAAAAGATTAGAGGGGAAAAAAACCCATTCAAGCTATTTTTAAAAGTACTAGATGAGCAGTGTTCAGTGTTGCAAGAGCCAAAATAATCTAACTGTACCACAAGTATAAAGTAAGGCAGCCCTTTCTATAAAATATTTTAAAAACATGTCCTTCCTGGTGTAAGATATCTTGGTGTGAAGTAAATAAAAAACTGGGAATGGGAAAGTTAGTAAAGAAAAAAGCAATGATCATTGATCACATCTAACAGAGATCACTTTGCCTATACAGTTTTGTAGATTTTGCTCTGTGTAGATCATGAGTCCACATGAATGAATGCTTTTTCAACAATGTGTGTTTTTAAGATTTGCTTCCTGAATTTTTAAGCTAAAATCCTGTCTGTGAAAATAATTAATTATTACTTGGGAAATTCACCAGATTACATCTTAGATTAAGACAACATGAATACTTTAGTCTGAGTTAAGATCAATATAAATACCATGCACAAACAAACAAAGAAGATTGAGGGAGAAAGAGAGAGAAGGAGACAGAGATACAGATAAAAGTGGATGAGTAGGTTTTCTTGGAAACATGAACTTCACATCTACCTGTAAGAGATTGCAGAACAATATTTTCCAAGGATAAAACAGCGCTCTTGAAATATTTTTCCATAGAGGAATTACAAAAAGCAAAATAGTACTTATGTGCATTGGATTGGGGGTGACCAGGAAACCTTTAAGAAAATGAAACACTCCACTAGCCCTATGCACCAACTGTAATAAAATCTTGGGGCTTCAGGTTTAACATTCATGGCTTTGACTATTGTAAAGTGACCCAGGTCCCTGGCATGCAGTGGTCTGTAATTTTGATGAGACACAATTTGAATTACAGATTTTTGAAAGGACAGGGTTTCATAAGGGCACCTGGGCAGCAGCCAGGTGGTGTGGATGTGACTGTCATTGCACAGGTGCCATAGTGCTTGTACAACATTTGAAAAGATAATTTGCATAGGAGACATGTGTATCTTGATGAAAATATAACTTTAAAGAAAGCAAGGAGTGGATAAACAAATGCTTTGTGATTCTGAGAATTTTTATAGGAAGCATCCTGTCAAAAGAGCAAACATCTGCTATATTTTATATTAAGCTGATAAAAACAATAAGTGATTTCAATGGGGAAAAGCTTTATATGCCAAAAAATATGAAAACAACTTCACATTGTACTCAGCTGATTAAAAAATGGCATATATCTGCCTTGAGGATTCACAAAGCTTTATTTTCCTATAGCAATACTTTCTGTGAGACTGGCATAGTGTCTTGATCTTCCTTTTTTTTTTTTGCTTGTCAAGTGTATTCCTTAGCACTTGACAAATAAATGAGCATAACCATAATCATAACTTGATTACATATAGTCCATTTTCTCAAGAGGCTGTATGAGTGTAAAACATACATTCTCCCCTCCCATCCTGTCAGTGAGGCTGGCCTTCAGATAGGATTCTGGTGCATTCCAATTTACAAGCAAGCATTACTTATTGTTGGGGACACTCTCTAAAGATGAAGAATGCAGACACTGAGCTATCAGGAAGAATAAAGCAGCTCTCAAAGAATGGTAACATCACCCAGCAAACCTGCTGATTAGACTGAAATAAATGGGAGAGGTTCAATTAGATTCACAGTCTGAAAGGTTATTTAAAGGCCTTTTCCTCCAGGTCGGTGTGTATAAATGCTCAGTTTTTGTCCTTAACTTTGCTAGGATCAGTAACATCAGGTCCCTAATAGAACTGGCAGCTAAATGCTTCAATTGTTCAGGGCAGAATCCTTCTATGGTGCTATACTCATAAACCACCCTGCTGCCCCTCAATTTCCCCCTTAACCAATTCACCTTAAAATGATTATTTCCCTACAGTGGTGTTTAAATTCCAGGTTTAACGGGTCCATCTGGCTTTTTCTAAAAAAAAAAAAAAAAAAAAGTAACAAGATATAAATGATATTTGGTGGCTGGTCTCACTTATCTTCATAACCAATGTATGTCATACTGCTCTTTACAAAGAAAAATAGGTGTCATGTGAGACCAGTCACCCTAATTTTCCCTCCGTGGTCAGAGGGGGTATGCTCCTTCTCTCCTCTGGGACCAAAACACTTCTAGGTAAAAATACTGAGTAATATGCAATCAGGGAATGACTCAGACTGCAACCCCTGGCTGGATCCCTGCTGTCATCTGCAATTCAATGATTAGCAGCAGGGTTATGGCCACCTTTTCACTGGGCCTCCCCGCTGCCTACCTGATTCTACTACTGCTGCTGATGATGCTTGAATAACCAAAATCGTAGCCGAAGTCATCCTGTCTTTTGAGGTTTAAATACATTCAAAGTTAAAGTGAATGCTTTTCTTATTTTTCTGAGAATTTCTGGGGCCCTAATTTTCATGGCCACTCTGGCTCTGAATTTCTTCAGTTTCCTGTGGATTCTCTGACTCCTCTCCTGTAGCCATTCTCTTCCTTTTCCTCTGTGAAGACCCAGGCATGGGGTCTAGGCCTTTTCTCTGACTTCTCCCAACCTGCTCACTCAAGGTTACCACATTTAGCACCAAAAGTCTGCAGCACCCACCTATTTTGTTTTACTTAATTTGGCATTTTAACATTTGAATATAGACAATTAAATACTGCTCAGCCTCCTCTCTTCAGTCTCCCACCCCCATTTATTACTTACAGCAATTTAGTTTACCATTCCCTACTCAGTCCAAGACTGGGAACTAAATGTCCGCTAATCTTGCTAAAGTAAGTGTCCTGCCCTGTCCTTATTCCTCAGTAGCGCGGGAGAGCTACTGCATGGTTTCAAGTTTTAGAATTTTCTTTCTCTTATACTAGTCTGTGTACACGCCTCCCTAGCCTCTCCCCACTCCTATATGTTCAAACGCTACCATTTGGGGGCCATTTGCACTAACAAAGGTTGACTCCTTTGACTTATCTGTCAAGTCTGTTAAAAATTATTTGAGGTGATCCAAAGCTATGTGAGTCAACCCAAACATCGAATTTGGTCTTTCTCCCTGTCTCACTCACTCACTCCCTCACTTTCTCCCTCCCTCTGTTGTTCCCTTCTTCCTTCCTTTCTTCCTTCTTTCCTTTCTTCCTTCCTTCCTTCCTTCCTTCTTGCCATACAACTAAAACCATTTACAAAAAATTCATTCCAATATGTGGAAGAGGAGGAAATCTGGGTCATATAAATTTATACTTATAATTTTAAAACTCACAGATCCCTTCAAGGGTATTACTGTTATTTTTTTCTCTAAGTGCATAAAGCCTGAATTTATTTATTCATTTTTATTTTTCAAATTTTTTATTAAATTTCTAGGTTAGCAGGGACATTGATTAGTAAAATTATATGGGTTTCAAGTGTACAATTCTATAATAAATCATCTATATATTAAAGTCTGGATTTAGATATTGTTTCATGTATCTTTGTGAATTGAATTTCAATCTCTAACTACAAATAGGTAAAATAGAATATGCATTGTTCATGAATACAAATAAAGTATTCAATATTGCACATAAATTAAACATCTTATACCCTTTGATTGCCTAGGCCATGGGCCAATAAAATAGGTCACAATAACATTGGCAAAAGTAATAATTCTCTAGTTTGGCTCCTATTTGCATGATAAAAAAAAACTTCAGGATTCTCAAATCTCTTCTAAATAATTCTGGAAACCATGTCACACATTTGTTCTCAGCAACTACCAGACAAGGAATATTTTCATCCTCTAATGCTCAGACCCTGCTTTCCAGAGGATCTTGATGCTAGAACCAAAGGCATGATTTTTGCCTGGGCTCCTTGCTCTAGTCCATTGTCTCTCAATTCTAAATATAGGTAAGCATTGCTTCCTTTTCACACATCTGTTATCTGTCCTCTAACAGTTCCCCTTCTCTCATCTTGAAGTAAACCTTCATGACATAATTGACAAGTAAGGTTCCTGCCTTATGTTTCTGTATCTTACTGTGATCTAGGTAAAGCAGTTCTTTTTTAATTTTCAAGTGTAATTTCATTTCAATAAAACACCAGTTGATTAGGCTGGGATCCAAGTGCAGATGCTGTTCTCACCTTCAACTGGTTCATTGCTTATCTTTCTCCTTTTTTAGGCAAGTCCTGTGATTTTCAGAGATCCCCAGAGATCCTTACTCTCCAAGGGACTTTCCCAAGAGGCCAACCCACACACTGAGGCTCACTACTTCTAGTGCCAGGGTTGGGGCTGCTCAGTAAGACGTATGGGACATGCCAAAGCCAGATGCTGCTTATTTGTGTTTTGTGAATCTTCGAGAAATCTTTCACAAGTCCACAGCATGAGCCAAGACAGCCATTTATATGGAAAAGCCACTGGAAGTGACTTGTGTGGGCCTGAAAGTTGGGACTCAGGCCATTGCAAATGGTGTTAGCCACGTCGATGGAGACTCAGATATGCCAGCAGCCTGCATTTGCACATTGGAAGAGGGGAAGGCTCAACAAAGAACAATGGATTCTGCCAGCACTTCTGTCTGGGAGAAAGCTGCCCCTCCAGCTCTTGCCCTGAGACCAGACAATTTAGTTCTTCCTCATATGTTCCTGGCACACTTTCGAGCTGCTGCCCCAGTGCTGGAGCTCAGAGTGAGTACATCAGCAAGTAAGTCCATATGCAGACCCTTTAAATGAATGCCTGAGGCTGCAGCCACATTCCTTCTCACTCAGCCACAATCTCTGCTGGTTTTGACAGCCAGAAGTTAAGGGGATTTCCCTCCCCCCACCCCCCCAGAACTGGAACCCTGGGCTGGGGAGCCTGGTTTGGGGCTGGGACCCTTCACACCTTCTAGGGTTTCCTCCACAGCCAAGATATCTCTCCTGATTTCTATTGGTCATACTCAGGTGTGGGACCAATCAGTTTCGTGTCTATACTCCTCCTACTGGTCTCGAGGTGGCCTCTTCTGGATGTTTTTATAGGTAGGACTTAAGTTCAGCTAGACTTCAAGTGATCATCAGTGATGGTTGTTCTGTAGTTTAGTTGTAAATCTGATGTAGTTGTGAGAGAGGGCAAGCAGAGCATTTACTTAGTCTACCATCGTGACCGGAAATTACTTCCTTTTATTCTGTTTCACTTTTCCCTAATCATATTTCCTTTTGATTCATTTTGAGGATGGTTTTTCTTCCAAAATCTCTTGATCAACTGTCAACAAATTCCCCCCAAAAGAGCCCACAGATCAGGTGTTGATTCCCTTTAGCATCTCAAGTATAGATAAAATGCTGGGAAGAGGAAGTTTCCTAATATGAAAGATTCAAAATGTTTTACATGATCTCAGTGTAGCCTCGCAACTGACAAGCCTACTGCTCCTGCGTACTGATCCCATGAAGTCATAAGGAAGTGTCTCGGAATGCTGAGACCCCAGGGAATGATCTCGGTAAAGCTTCCTTATCAGATGGTCTCGGAATGCTGAGTTCATCTCCTGGGGTCCTGTGTGTGCGTGCGTGTGTGTGTGTGTGTGCGTGCGTGCGTGCGTGCGTGCGTGTGTGTGTGTGTGTGTGTGTGTGTGTGTGTGTGTAAAGGCACAGTACATGCTGGAACACAATGGGGCTTCTGGGAAGACAGTTGCTAGGTACAAATTTCACAGACTCAATAGATTGGAATGAGAAAGACAAATTTACTCCCTTGTAGCAGCAGATAATAAAAGCTATGTGTAAGCCCAATTTGGGGCTCAGTCCAAGATACTTGAGTCTCCTGACCTGCTTTAACCTGATACTTGGCTCTTGTCTTTTCTTAACCCTTCGCTGCCCCTCTTGCATCCCACCGTTCTTGCCGCGCAGGAGGCGACCTCCCAGCATCACTGTAGAACTGTTTAAGCCATAGAAGTTAAAAAGAAAGTTACCTGTGTTTCACTGTGATGTATCTGTGTTTCTTCTTTATTGTCAATATGTGTTGCAAATGCTTTAAAATAACTAAATGTTTGAATTATAGAAATGCTTATACTTTTTCTTTCTCTTTTTTTGTGTTTTTATCTTAGCAATTTGATTGCTGTCACATCAATACATTTACATCATCCTTGTTTTTCTTTTTAGAGCCTCAGTAAACTATAATAGAGTCTGCATCTACACACACTGTATATATTGCCATATATACAAGGTGTGATCAAAATCTATGGTGAATGTTTAAATTAAAAATAAAATTATTGCAGTAAAAGACAGATCGCCATTCATCCCCCTCAAAATACTCCCCCTCACTTCAAACACAATTGTCCCACCATTCTGGCCACTTTCTAAAGAGTTCAGGAAGTTATCTTTCGTGTCTTTAGTTGCACTGTCATGGCTGCCTTGATGTCCTGAATCAATTCAAAACATTTACCTTTCATTTGACTTTGGGGAAAAGCCAGAAGTCCCACGGTGCCAGATCCGGTGAATAAGGTGGATGAGGGCATATCGTAATGTTTTTATTTGACAGAAATTGCCGTAACAGAAATGATGTGTGACACAGAGATGTTCCATTATGATAAAAAACTATGGTGAATGCTGCTGCTGAACACCATCCAAGGAAAGGCAGGGATCTTCAATATGGGAAGCGGCATGTCAAACTTTAGTAACAGTGTGTGACAAGTTTCATCTTGCTCAGTGCAGTCAGTTGGGTGTGACCTATAGTTGAGAGAAGCTGTGTTTTATTTATTTCTTATTTATTATTATTTTGTATTAGTTTCAGGTGTACAAAACAATGTAATAGTTACACATTTTACCCCTCACAAAGTGGTAACCCCCTCCCCCAATCTATTGCCCCTCTGACATTGTCTATATCTATTACAATTACATTGACTATTTTCCCTATGCTGTACTCCATATTCTGTGACTAAGTATATATTAAATTATAGTTAATATACAATATTATTCAGCTTCAGCTTCAGGTGTACAGTGCAGTGGTCAGGCATCTACACTGTCTATGAAGTGGTCTCCCTAATAAGAAGGTGTGTTTTAAAGTGTGCCATAAATCATCCTCCATCATGACAACGCTATGTGTCACACATCACTTCTGGTGTACAGCAATGTTGAATTTGTCCAGAAGATTATTTCTATGTAACATTTTAAAAATTCTAATGTAGGAATTATCTGCATATTTTATTATGTGTATGTTTGGGATGCAAAAGATTTTTTTTATGTTATGTACTTTTGTCAATGTCATTAAATTAATGTTTTCCATTCACCTAAGAAGACTAATAATTTAAAGTAGCTCAATAATAAGAATAGTTTATATGTAATGCCTGCATAAAAGATACACAGGCTTTAAAGCAGATGGATAATAGTAATTATTCAGTGGAGATGCCTGACAGACATCACCTTAACCAAGTAATATGAGGTATGACAATTAAGTTTATGAACTCATCCTAGACAAAGTGTTTCATGCCTTATTGCTGAATATCACTACAGTCACATTCAAAGTAGTCCCCTAGGGAAGCTATGCCCCAATGCCAGCACCTAGTCCACGCTTCAAAGCAATTTTGGAACTCTTTTTCTGGAATGGCCATCAGAGCTGTCCTCGTATTACCCTTGATGTCCTGAATGTCATCCAAATGTCTTTCTTTCAATATTTCCTTTAACTTCCAGTAAAGAAAGAAGTCATTGGGGGCTAGATCAGGTGAATAGGGAGGGTGTTCCAATACAGTTATTTGTTTACTGGTGTAAAACTCCCTCACAGACAGTGCTGTGTGAGCTAGTGCATTGTCTTGATGCAAGAGCCATGAGTTGTTGGCAAAAAGTTCAGGTCATTTTCGTCTAACTTTTACATGGAGCCTTTTCAGCACTTCTAAATAGTAACCTTGAATAACTGTTTGTCCAGTTGGTACAATTCATAATGAACAATCCCTCTGATATAAAAAAAAGGTGATCAACATAATTTTGTCTCTTTATTTGGACTGATGGAACTTTTTTGGTTGTGGACTTCCATTGTGCACTTTGACGCTTTGTTTCAGGGTCATATTGGTACACTCATGTTTCATCACCAGTAATAACATGGCCCAAAACATTGTCTTGTCTCTCCAAAAGGTCTTGGCAAACTTTAATTCTTCTTTGCTTCTGTTTATCAGTGAGGTTCTTTGGGACCATTTTTGCACACACCTTTCTTATGCCAAGATTTTTAGTTAAGATTTTCTTGTTTCTTTTTTTTTTTTAAGATTTTATTGGGGAATCGGGGAAGGGGAACAGACAAGCTGCTGTCCGTTTGTTCTTCAGTCTAGTTATGGAGGATGTCGCTTCACTGGCCCATGTTGGTATTGTGCTCATTGTGCTCTTCCTGGCTGAGGCAGATCAGTCACTAGCCTTTGGACGGCCACTCTCAGCAACTCATGGCAGCTCACAAAAGTGCACGCCCACTACTGGCCAGCCCTACTGCAGCCTACGCAGTCACCGGTGACTCACAGCAGCTCCAGGTCGGGCTGTTGTTTACCATCTTAGCTGTAGAGGGCAGAGCATCACTGGCCCATGTGAGATCCAAACTAGTGGCCCCGCTCTCAGAGCTTGCGCTCCCAAGCCAACTCTTAACCAATGAGCCACTTGGCCAGCCCCTCCCAACTGTTTCTTTCTCAGTGTTTACTTGGTCTGCTGTACTTCTCAGGCAGTTGACGATTTTGGCGCACAATTGGACAAATTTTTTCAATGTTTTCATCTGTTCTGCTCATTACTGGCCGCCCTGACCTCTCTTTATCAGTGAAGCATTCTCTCCCCTCAGAAAAACATGTAATCCATTTGCACACTGCCATTTTCTTCATGGCATTATCCCCATAAACTTGGACTAACATGTCCCTGATCTCACTTCCACTCTTGCCAAGTTTAACAAAAAATTTAATGTTTGTTCATTGCTCTAATTCAAGCTCAGACATTCTCATGACAGCACATAAAAACACACAACAACAATAATGAATGCCATTCAGCAAGACACCACCACACATCAATATGAATACAGCTGTGAGACACTGATATACCAAACTATGAAACCTTACTGAGCTGTTTGTACAGTGCTGCCAATTGTAAGCACATGGTGGCAAGTTTCTGAAATAATTGTCAGACCTCATATGGCATTTTAATATCACATGTTCCCGATATGGTGTGATCACAAGAGCACGTTACCTCTGTGGTATTCCTCCCCAAATTCTATAACCTCAATGTATTTATGAGAAAACATCAGGCAAACCCAAACTGAGATGTTCTACAATATATTTGACTGGTACTCTTCAAAAGTATCAAATCATGAATAGAAAGGAAAAACCCAGAAACATCAACAGTCAGAAAAGACTAACAAGACATAATTCCTAAATGCAATGTGTTAACCTGAGTATCCAGAAAAAGAACATTAGTAGAAAAACAATTTTGAATAATGATTATACTTGGTCAATAGCATCATACCAACATTAATTTTTTTAGATTTGATAAATATATTGGCACTATGAGATTAGAGGAAGCTGGGTGAAGAGTACACAGAAACATTGTACTGTCTTTACAACTCTTTTATAAAGAAAAATTATTTTGAAATAAAAAGTTTAAAAATGAGCTTGTAACTCGAAGGGCTTATTTATAAGTTTCTTAATTCAAGATAAATATCTAGAGTGATGTAAGAAGTACAGTTCTGGTATCTATTCTATCTATCTATCTCTATATCTGTATCTAGATATAGAGATAGATACACAAAATCATTCACAAATACACATTAGCTTTCTCAGTTAGCATGAAATGCAGGGATGGGAAGATTGTTCTGCTTTAGTGTAGACAAAAAAAGCACATAAATTGAAAAGTCCTGATGAAATCTGAGATTTCTGTTTAATATTCATATTTCTTTCTTTCCTAAGCCCATTAGCTCACTTCTCCATAATGCATCAGTTCACACTGACATCTATAAAAGTGTTTCTTTCCAATTTGTTCCCTCTAGAATTCTTACTCCTTATTCCATCTGGCTTTGTAAATAGATAAAATATCTGTGTTGCATCACATTATTTAAAGGAGCTTCCAATAACATTCACTGACTTCAAACATGGCTTAACCATTCCAGCATCTGATGCAAATGAACTCTTTAATTCTCCTCAGATAGTGCCACCCATCTTTGGGTCTAACTGCTGTGTGTCATCATCTATGTAGCAGACTGCTCTACTTTTTTGTCCATCTGTTCAGGCGTAGGCAAGCTTACTGTTGAGCAACTGCATTTCTTACTATCGCCAAAACAGGTTTTCTTTTATGCAATCTATACAGATGAGCTGCACCCCTGACAGTAGCTACCTAGATAGATCCAAGCTCATCAAGCTCACTGGTGATAGCAGTGGAGGAAATATAGCCAAGAATCTTTTAAGTGTTGTCAGGAAACAAAGAAGCAAACCCTCAGGGTACATGTCTCTGTGTATTTACCATCCAGGACTGGATGACCAATTTAAAAAAGTGGAAGTATCATCTGCTTTTCTATGATATTTATTCACTAAAAATTTAAATGCCATTAGGAAAGTGGTTTTAACCATAAGTGCCATATATCTAAGTAAGTTTTGGGACTATGAAATTGTAACATTTCCCAAGAAGACATACAAATCTCTTGGTAAATATCAAGTTAAGATGAATTTGTGTCTTTTTTTTTTTGAAAGGAGATGAAAATGACTGCTCACTTATTGCATTACATTTTGCAGTTTTCAAAATGATCTGACAATATGTATGCATCCAAATAATTTGTGGATAAAATATTTAGGAATTTAGCAAATGCCAATTAACTGAAAAAACATATTGACGTATGAATATTCTGTTGTACTAATGATATTTAAAGGAAGAAGGATGAAGCAATCTCATTCTCTTCTCAAGACTCTACATCATTTTTTTTCTTTTAATAACATGAGGTAAAAAGTCTGAGGCCAGATTAAAATATGACATTGTCATTTGCGAAATATTATTCTTTCTCTTAATGTACATCACATCTTAAAATAATAATGCTTCAAATGTCAATTTTATATTTTGTCTTACATTTTATACTTAAATTCTCATATAAAATTATGAGATTTTATACTTAAAATCTCATGTTTTGATGCAAGAAAAATATAATTCAGAAAATAAATCAGTGATAATATACATTTCATCAAAATGAACATGTGATACTTTATATGATTCAGTAACTTCCTGGAAGCCATAATATTTTCATGGGCACAGATTTACATTCTTAGGGTAAATGCTCATGTAGCTTGAAGGCAGCACAAAGAAACACATCAGGGATGTTCTTGTGCAAGAGACTGTCCCAGCAGTGTGTAGTCTTACCCAGTTGGTCAATTTTACCCAGAGGAAGCGAGCTAAAATGGTCTGATGTACTCAATACATTATTCGTTAACAGTGGGCACTTCATCTCTATTTGTGCTAAAAGCAGAACCAACCAATCTGCTTACCATTTCTTGTCATGCTTTTACAAGGCAATAAAAGCAAAGTACTCATCAGTCCTGTAAATAAATGATATAAATAAATCATATAAAATGATATTGATGAACTTGTAATAAAATTGATTGTTAATATTAAATAAAAGAAGATTAATATGGACAATTTTGTTATGCAGAGATCACACCAAAGTAAGGAAATGAATATTTCTATTATACTCTTAGTCGATGTGAAACAGATAACTTGGGTCCACCAAAATTTTATGCTTTCCTTCTATATGAAGAGTCAATGCTATAAGCTATTAGCTAACCCAGGAACTATATTTCCCAAACACCCCTGCTTCCAAGAACCATATGTTTAGTTCTTACCAGTGGATGTGGGCAGATATGATTGTTTGTCACTTTCACACTGGAGTTTTTAAAAAACAAATGTGAATTCTCCACTGTCTCTTTGTCTCTTGACCTAAGAATCCCATGGGATGTCAAAACCACAGGATAGAAGGAGCCTGGATCCCAGAATTATCACAAGGAGGAAACTTCCTGCCCACAAGGAACAATCATGTAGAACTGTTACGTTTGTGAGAAATAAACTTTTATCACATGAAAACTCTAAATTTCAGGTTAAGCTGCTACAGAAACTAGGACTGTTCTATCTTACACAGAAAGATATTGGTCCATCAATACATGGTAATAAATAGGTAGAAAGAGTTCAACATCGTTAATAAATATGCCCTACAAAGGCTTCAGAGTAAGGGAGACACAACAAATAGAAGACAAACTGTTGTAGCAGAGATTGAGTTTTTATGCCCGACATTCTTAGAAGAAAAACTATGAGTCCATGATTACTGAACTGGAAAAACACTTGAAAGGATGTTCTTTCTGAGACAGGAAGGATAACCAAACATGAAGTTTTCAAAGAGAATAAATTAAGTTAGAAAAATGGCTGCTCGCTCATTAGGAAAGTTTCTAAAGACAAAGAGGATTAGGGAAGAATTATAAAAGTGAGCTAGAACCTGCAATAACTCACCTGGGTCTCCATTCCTACACCTATTTCCAGGGTTGAGGGAGGGGAAGGCAGAGAGAAAGGGGAGGGAATCACAGTTCTCTTAAAGATTCTGAATGTTAGCCAAAGAGAACTTACTTCTCTGTTAAAATATCAGTTTATTAGTGAAGCATGCCTAATTTCTCCATGCTTATCCATATGTTCCCTCCCTTTATACATTTGTGTTCCTTTGGCATCCACAGAACTTTGTATGAGCCTCTATTCAGCACTAATAAAGCATGGTGGGCTGTTTCTCTAGGAGTATGCTGTCACCCAGCAATGATAACTTGAGTACAGGGGTCTTATCTTATTCTTCTCTGTATCCCCAAGAGTCATTTATTTATAAAATGTTTATGGAGCATCTACTATGTGCCAGACCCTGTACCAGGTACTGGAGACAGAACAATGAACAAGAACAACAAGCTCTCTGTCCTTCTGGAAATTACATTTACATTCTACAAGTGATTTGAAAAAAATAAAGAAAAACATGAATTATTTCAAGTTACAATAATTTCTATGATTAAAAAGACAGAAATAAGAAAGAGCAGAGGGGGGCTTTTTTTAGGTAGGAAAATCAAGGCGAGTCTCTCTGAGAGGAGACAATTAAAAGATAAGATTTGAAGGAAGACATATAGAGCTATCTATGCAAAAAGTGTTTTGTTTTGTTTTTGATGTTGAGTTGTATGGGGTTTTTTTAACCCCTTATCAGATGTATCATTGGCAAATATCTTCTCCCATTTAGTAGGATGTCTTTTTGTTTTGTTGATACCTGACCACTCCACTTTACACGTGAAGCTGATGTAGAGTAATATCGAATGTCATATATATATATATATATATATATATATATATATATATATATATATATATATATACAGTATAAGGACTATAGTCAGTGGTATTGTAAAGCTATGTATAATGTCAGAGGGATAGTAGACTTGGGGGGTTATCACTTTGTAGGTTGTAAGTGTCTAATCATGTTGTTTTGTGCACCTGAAATTAATAAAAATAATTTTAAATAAGTAAAAAACAATGAATGATCCCAAAAGAGAAATATTGAAATCTTGGACCACAATGAAGGCAACAGAGAAAAAGGCAGATCCAAGATGTATTTTAGCCATTTACTTCCCAGAATGTACTGAAGATTTCATTGTAAGCATTAACAAAGAGAGTAAGGAATCCAGGATCACTCCCTGGCTTGAAAACCTGTGTAGAATGTAGGTATGGGGAAGATGGTTGTGGTAGTGGGAGAAACAGATGGATATAAGTTGAGGAGGGTAGAGTGGGAAGAAGTCACATGTTCTTTACAATGATTTGACAAGCATATGAGATATCCAAGAGAAGATGTCACGTAAACAGTTGCATGTGCTAGTCTGAAGCAGAGAGGACATCTGAGTTGAGTAGGGCATTTGGGGTGTCCAACCTAAGACATAATTGAATTTATGCAAATTACTTAGGGATAGCACATATAAGAAGAAATCAATACCTTTTGGTGTGCTTTGTGTGTCTTTGTTGAATGAGGATGAGACTCCTGACCTCATTACCAGCACCCATGAGCAGGTGGCTGCCTTACACACCACCTGCTGCACCCTACCTGCTTTGCTCTTTCTATGCCAGTTGCCTATATTGGTTTCCACATAGAGTCTGCGGCCTACCTTCCCAGGTATTCCATCTTTTCAGCTCAACTCTCTCATACCATCCTAATGAGTTGAGTAAGTAGCTCTACTCTCTAATGCCAGAATGCCTATCCTTCATATTTTGATCTGTTTTGCTAATGACGGGGTATTTTTTCATTCTGATAAAAAAATAAACAAAACATATATGTTCACATGGTCCCCAAAACTTAGGGAGATTATGAGATCCACTAGCAAGTATGTATAAACAAAGAAAAAAAGAATAAATAGTCTAGAATAACCAGGTCATTGGTATATGTTTAGATCTATACCAATATGTATAGGGGGAAAATCATTACAGGTCAAAGCATAACACATCTCAAAAAATTCTGTATATTTTCTATTAGGAGTAAGTCACTTTGTATATTCTTAAACAATTATGTGACTCATTTTTTAAACAAAAATTTTTGATATCTTAAAGTTTGTGCTCTACTTCCCAATCAAACATACTGTATGTTTTTATTTTTATTTTATTTTTTATATTTTATTGTTAGTTTCAGGTGTACAGAACAACGCAATAGTTATACTTTTCACCCTCACAAAGTAACAACCCCCTCTCCCCATCTATTGCCCTCCCACCCCCGATATCATGCTTATCTATTACAATTCCATTGACTCCATTCCCACACTCTACTCCACATCCCATGACTATATGTATATACAATTATAGTTGACATACAATATTATTCAACATCAGCTTCAGAAATACAGTGCGGTGGTCAGTCCTCTACACCGACTATGAAGTGGTCTCCCCCACAAGACATGAGTCCATCTGGCCCCCTAAGAAATATTTACAACATTATTGATTATATTCCCCAGACTGTCTTTTTCTATCCCCAAGGCCATATTGTAGTTACCAATTTGTATTGTCTCATCCCTTCCCCTTCTCCCTCATCCCCACCCCCTCCCAACTAGCAACCCTTAGTTTTTCCTCTGTGTCTCTGAGACTATCTCCATCCATATCTCCCATCCATTCAGATCCTTAGAATCCATGTATAAGTGAGATCATATGATACTTGTCTGTCTCTGACTGATTTATTTCACTTAGCATAATGTTCTCTAGTTCCATCCATATTGTTGCAAATGGTGCTATTTCCTTCTTCTTTATAGCTGAGTAATACTCCATTGTGTAAATGTACCAAAGTTTCTTACTCCAGTCATCTACTGATGGGCATTTCGGTTGTTTCCAAGTCTTAACTATTGTGAATAGCGCCGCAATGAACATAGGGGTACATATATTTTTTCGGATTAATGTCTTGGGTTTTTTTGGATAAATACCTAAGAGAGGGATTGCTGGGTCATAAGGTAGTTCCATTTCCAGAGTTTTGAGATACCTCCATACTGATTTCCATAATGGCTGCACCAGTCTGCAGTCCCACCAACAGTGCACCAGGGTTCCCTTTTCCCCACAACCTCGCCAGCATTTGTTGATTGTTGATTTATTGATGATAGCCATTAAACATCCTGTATGTTTAAGGGGAAAAGATACGATGCATGAGAGTTATTTCATTTAAAAGGATGTATTCTTTACTGGCATTATACTTATTGTTAAAAACTTCATTGTAAGTGATCTGAATTTTCAACAGGTTTACCTCATCACCATAAAATCATGATCTTTTAAAGGCAATTGAGTGTACAATTAACCTTAGAAAAAGGATGTCATCATTTTCAGATTATCTCACCTTTCAAGAGCCAATCATCCAGAACCAGCGTTTCTAATGAAATAAAATTTTCAGAAATTGGATCTGATCTTTGTTTTCTTGGCTCTCTGAATACAAAACACACTTTGTGGGATGCATGCCTAATGAGTCATTCTTGTTTTTCATGAAAAATGATTTTCCAGTAATGGAGCATTTTGCTTTTTACTGATTCACTTGCATGAAATGAATATATTATAGCTTGCATGTTGTAATTTAGCTAATTATGACAGTTAAACTGATGCATTGGTGATTTCATGAATTTGAAATAATCCTAAGTTTTTAGTGGTCTTACAGCTGACATTTTTTTTAAATCCTTATAAAATGAAACTTTCTTAATTGCATTTGCTTTTGTTAATATTCTCTGATCCTTGCAATAGGTACATGTTCACCACGCATAAGGAAAGAAAGTACAAGGTCTGACTTTAGAAGTGACACTGCCATGGAAGAAAATGGAGCAGCACACAGAGGAATGATAGAAAGTAATTAAATGCCCTGCTGTGTTCCTCTTCCCATGGATGTAGCTTAATACTTATTTATTGTTTTGTATTCAAGCAAGCTTCAATTTAGTAGTTATCAATTCACAATTTCAGTGTTTTTATCCTATGTACATACAGAGGCACTTACAGAGTAAGAAGTCCAGACACTGAGCCGGTTGTTAATTCATCAATAAGCTCAGAACATCTTCACAAGACTGTACTTGCTCCCATGTAAACACCCTTTCACTTATTCATTTAGTAAACATTTCCAGTGCCTACTATGTTTTAGGCACTGTCCTAGGGAGTTAGGATGTAACAGAGTGCATGCTCTCATGCCTCTTTAGTGGAGCAAACAGAGAAAAGAATCCCATAAAACTAATTAACTACTTATTCCACTTTTCAACTACTTATCTATTATACTTTTATAAGTGCGAGAAGGAAAATAACTGATTGCTGTGATAGAGCATAATGGTGACCTTATTGCCTTAACATTCCCCTCAGATTAACCAAATGTTAGATAGGTTTCTTTTCAACTATAAGCCCCTGAATTTCTTTTTCTTAGGGAATTTAGTTTAGAACACTTGTAATTGCAAATTCTTTCTCTGCCCCTTTGAGATGTAAATCTTCTCCCAGCCTTTTCCCAGCTTTATACCAGAAAATGTCTTTCTTGGGGACCTGGGCCATCCCTTTGAAATGTCATTGCCAAGAAAGAAAGATGGAGGCCGCACCCTGTCTTTGAGGAGGGTAGGAGTCTAACTTCAACAACTAGCAAACACTGCTCAGGCTGTGTGTGCTGACAACCTCCCTACTAAGGTCCCCCAGTAGTTCTCCACTAGCTCAACTCAACCTTAAAACATTGCTCCTGCTTTTTGTTTCAGTGGAGTTGAGCTCGTGCTCTTTTCTCTATTGCTATTGTCTTGTACTGCAATCTTTCTTGCCTGTTTAACTTGCCCAGTGTAATTTTTCTCTGACCGTGGGGAGAGGCAAACTGCCATCTACTTTAAAAGGTCAAGTGAAGGAAAGGCATCCATAAAGATGTGGCATTTAAGTCCTGGCCTGAGCAGTGAAAGAAGCAGCCATGTGTTAGATCAGGGAGGAGCTCTTCCTAAAGCATCAAAGCCCAGAAGCTGGGAAGAGTTTGCCGTGTTCACAGAAGACCAGGGTGAAGAGAAAGGTGTGAGACTGATGGGTAGGCCAAGGCTGACAGTTTAGATTTTATTGCAAGAGGATTGGGAAAGCATTGAAAAATTTTAAGCCAAAGAAAAATATGATGTGTTTGGATCAAAGGAAAAACAAATGAATGAACAAACAAACAAACAAACAAAAAAACTCCAGCAGCTTTAAAAGAGATAAATTGCATGGTGTTAAGAGTGGTTCAGTCACGGAGTCAGTCTTTCAGTCTTCACTTTGGAAAAGATAAGTGTTTTCAGAGAGTCCAGATCTAAGTGATAGGGTAGGTAGATAGAAATGAGCAGAGGGTGAAGAAATTTAACCCCCATTAGAAAGCCCCTTGTTACAGCTTCCACCTGGGTCAAGACCACCCCCACTCCCCCAACCCCACCCCCACCCCTGCAGCTGCCCAGCAGGGCTCCAGCCTCACACATACCTCTAAATCAAAGAGATATGTTGTTAAAAGTCAGAGGAGGGGGTTGGGAGGGGGCACATCCTGTTTGTCACCAATACCTCACTAGCCCAACAGGATTCCAGGTTTTCACACACCCCTAAGTTATGTGTTTACACATGCCCCTGAATTAAAGGGATATGTTTGCTCATGCCCCTAAATCAAAGAAATGCATTGCTGAATGCCAGAGGACTAGGCACCTCAGGGGGAGAAAGAGAGATAAGAGAAGGGAAAGGAGGAGGCAATTCCACCCATAGAAATAAAAACCTTCATGCACTGTAAGGAGGTTGCTTGCCTCCCTTGAGTCAGCCTGCTCTATGTCTTAGAGTGCACTTTCTTTTACTAATAAATTTCTGCCGGTCATGCTGCACAAAATTCCGTCTCTTGTTTGAAGTCTTTTCTTCAAGAAGACAAGAACAGAGGTTTCAACATCATTTCCTAGTAACATAAGAAGTTTAGACCAGGTGACTGGGAGTTTAGAGAACTGGGAATAAATGTAAGATTGGAATTTTTCCCTAAAGAAAATTTACTTTGCATTTGGTCTTCTAAGATAAAAGTATAGAGAATGTAATTAAATTTAAAAGTTTCTTTGACTATATTAAATCAAATGCTATGATAAACTACTCCGATTACATCCAGGGGCACAAAACATGTGTTAACTGATTCTCTGTGTTGATGGGTTTCTGTCAGAGCATTTACAAACCTGACTGACTCCCAGAATGGTGCTCTACCAGAGACCAACATCCCTCGTTGTCTCCAGTTTTCAGTTAATCCTACCACTGATCTAGCCAATGAAAAATCATGGCACAGGCTTTGTCAGCACAACAGATCTATAACTTTTTCATGCATTTGGAAACTGTAGAGAGCCAGCCAGCTAAACCCTAAAACAAACTGAGTCCAACCTGTGGTCCATCCTGCAAATGCTGCCTTTCATAGCCCCACTCAGAGCAATTTGCAAAGGATACATTTTCCTTTATGACACTAAGTTACAAAATTCAAGCCTGAATTTGACCATTCTAATTACTCTAGTTTGGACAATAGCCATAATTGCATGTAGTAAGCATAGAATAAATATGGAATGAATAAATGAATGAATGAGTAAAATAAGGTATACTCTCCAGATACTGTAAATAAGAATTTCCAACCTCTGTAATTAAAAATTATGAGCTAATACCTAAATGAGGTCAGCCATTTGTAAGAGTAGCCTACTCCAAAAGATGTTTTAATGTATTAAATAAATATTAATTATCTACTGAAGGGTCAGCAAACTTTTTCTGTAAAGGGCAAGATAGTAAATATTTAGGCTTTGCAAACCATAGGGTCTCTGTTGCAACTACTCAACTCTGCCATAAATTACTATTCCAATAAAACTTTATTTATGGACACAGAAATTTAAACTCATATAACTTTCACATGTCATAAAATATTCTTCTTTTGATTTTTTTCCACCATTTAAAAGTATCAAAACCATTCTTGGCCCACAGGCTGTACAAAGCAGGCATCTGGTCACAGTTTGCTGACCTCTGCTTTCCCTGCATGTCAGGTATTGCAGAGACCACGGTGAGGAAGATAGTTTCATAAGGCGTTGATGATGACACTAAGGAATCCACTAAATCCAGTTTACATGACCAACAATTAAATTTAGATAGACCAGTAGGACGTAACCTTGAAATTTTTACACAAAGCTCATTAATGTCTAGCATAAGGTCATGACATTCTTGATGACCAAAAACAAGAAGTTGTAAGTATACTCATTTCAATGTATTCCAGGGCCTCTTCAGGGGGAAACACTTTTACAAAAGGAATCAATTTTTTTTCTTAAGAAAGAAATTATATAGAGTGAAGCAAAAGCAAGTGTCCAGGCAGTTCCACTTATGAATGAAATATCCCACAATCTATTCCACTCGTTTGGCTCTAGCATCATGTTCATTAGGAAACTTCCTGATTTCCAGTTCAGTTTCCCAGGTACTCTGATTTTGCAAAGATAATATCCTGAGTAACAGGTATAACTATATCTACCATTGGAAACGAAGTTCCACACAATAAATTACTAACCCGGTCATAAACTTCATAGTTTCAATCAATTCCCCAGATTCTCATAAATAACATAACTTTCTGAGCATGGAATGCTGAGAACCAGACCGAGGCGCTTGCTGAGCTGTACAGGTAGCGGCTTCTGCTGAGCTCCGCCTACACAGCAGGCACTTAGCTCCGAGCTGCCAAGTTCTCCGCCAAGCATTCTGTTTTCCGCCCACAAAGTTTCTCTTAAACACTTTATGAATCTGTTTATATTTACTTTTCATTTTATCTGTGAATATTTCAGTATGTATCTCCGTAAGAACTCTTTTTAATCATAAGCACAACACCATTACTATACTTAAGTTAATGTTAATGCCATAATATCAATGAATATAACATTAGTATTTAACTTTCACTCCCATACATATTTTTTTATTTATATTTTTCTCTTATTTACATTAATGTATACATTTCTTTTCATTAATCTATGTCTGTATACATTTACCAAGAGGCAAATGATTACTCTCCATGATAGAAAATATAACTTGGTAATTTGACCCAAAGTTCTTTCCAGCCTCAACAACAGCCTTTCTCTGTAGTAAACAGAGGGCTGTACTGAGAACAAAGAGATCATGTTTCCAGTCTTTCTCTGCCACTTAATATATAAGATTAAGAAATCACAGAGCCTTTTTGGGACATATTTCTTCACTTCACGAAATGAGGAAGGTGAGTAAGTAGGTGCACCTGAAAGACCCTTAAAATCTTTTCTAATTTATTAGATAATTTGTTCCTACCCCTTTGGTTAGACAGCATAGAAAGAACTCTAACCAAAACCTCAATGTTAATCGTTAAAATAATTGGATCTGTTCCTTAAAACTAAAGAATCAGCATGAGAAAACCAAAACAAAATCAGTGTCAGACAATATCCATGTTTAAGGCCTTTCCTTTCTCTGAACTCTTCTTAGTAAGCAAAATAAATAGCAGCCAATTGTTTAAAACAAGAATGAGATATATAGCATCACAACTAACTTCATACTTTCTGCACATGCATTTAATACAGAAACTTCAAATTGAAGTTTCTCTTTTGCAGTTTAATATTCTTCTCTATCACCTTTTTAAAAATTTCTCTTTTAAATTTAAAGGTCAATTATAGCCCAAAGGATTCAAGAAATCAATATTCTAGTAATAATTAAAGGTTACAGTTTAAAGGAAGACTCACAATATAATAGGTTAAAATCCAATAATGAAGGCATAAGAAGTGGTCTAAGCTAACATTTACAAATCTAACTAATAAAAATAACTCTTTCTGGGCAGTTAATTTTTGACAAAGAAGCCAGAAACACACAATGGAGAAAAGAAAGCCTCTTCAATAAATGGTGCTGGGAAATTTGGAAAGCCACATGCAAAAGAATAATACTAGACTGCTTTCTGTCACCGTGTACCAAAATTAATTCAAAATGGGTCAAAGACCTAAACATAAGACCTAAAACAATAAACTGCATAGATGAAAGCATAGGTACAAAACTTATGGACCTTGGGTTAAAAGTGGATTTTATGAATTTGAACTCAAAGGCAAGGGAAGTAGAAGCCAAAATAAATGAATAGGACAATAGGAAACTAAAAAGCTTCTGCACAGCAAAAGAAACCATCAACAAAACAGAGAGGCAATCAATAAAATAGGAGGAGATATTTGCAAACAGCACCTCCGATAAGGGGCTAATATTCAAAATATATAAGGAACTCATATAACTCAACAACTAAAAGATAAACAATCCAATTAAAAAATGGGCAGAGGACCTGAACAGACACTTCTCCTAAGAAGACATACAAATAACCAACAGATATATGAAAAAATGCTCAATTTCACTAGCTATTAGGGAAAAGCAAATCAAAACCACAATGAGATATCACTTCACACCTGTTAGAATGGCTATCATCAACAAGACAAATCATAACAAGAGTTGGAAAGGCTGTGGAGAAAAAGGAACCCTCATACACTGTTGGTGGGAATGTAAATTGGTACAGCCACTATGGAAAACAGTATAGAGTTTCCTCAAAAAGTTAAGAATAGAATTACCATATCACCTAGAAATCCCTCTCCTGGATATCTACCTTAAAAAAAATCTAAAAACATTTATCTGTAAAGATATATGTACTTCAATGTTTATTGCAGCATTACTTAAGGTGGCCAAGTCATGGAAACAACCAAAGCATCATTCAATAGATGATTGGATAAAGAAAATGTGGTGTATATATGTACACAATGGAATACTATTCTGCCATAAAAAAGGTGAAATAGTGCCATTTGCGACAACATGGATGGATCTTGAGATTATTATGCTAAGTGAAATAATTCAGACAGAAAAAGTCAAGAATCATATGATGTCACTCATGAGATATAAAACTGAAAGCAACAAAGGAACAAGACAAACACATAAAGAAACAAAAACTCATAGACAGAGACAGCAGTTTAGCGGTTACCAGTGGGTAAGGGAGGAGAGGGAGTGGTAGAAGAAGGTAAAGGATCAAATATATGGTGATGGAAGGAGAACTGACTGTGTGGTGAGCATACAATGTGATATATACATGATATATTATATAATAGAAATGCACACTTGAAACCTATATAATTTTACTAAACTTTGTCACCCCAAAAAATTTAATAATAATTTTTTTAAAGTGTCTGGTAATGCCAGAGGAATAAAACAAAACAAAACAAAACAAACAAACAAATAAAAACCAGAACTCTTTCTAAATAGCTTCTTAAAACATTAAAATTTTATTATAATTTATCATTAGATAGAAAGCCTTTAAGTCTGTTCCAATCACTAACTGAATTACACAATTATTTAAAAGTTATCTCAGCCAATTGTCCATGCCTATCTCTGTGTTTTAAGTAGAGTTCAGGAATTAGGCATCTGATCTTAATTTTTGTGAAAGTCATGTGTATATTTTGTTCCTTCTTTTAAGAGAGTCCTTAAATTTAGGAGATAACTGCTACAAAAACTTGATGAAAAAGTAATTTGGTCAATTTGGTATAACATAAGCAAAACTAAAGAAACATTCTAAAAATATATATACATATTTGTGGGGAGGAATTCATTCTTTTCATGTATTAAATGGGATTGAATAGTGGTAGACCTGCCATATTCTCCATCAGTCTAGACAAAGACATCATCTTCAATGACCTGCCACACCTACATCTGGGAAATTCTCTACGATACAAAAAGGAGGTAACCAGAGAAAATTTAATATTATATGGGCAGGACCAAATGGGGTCCATCAACAAATGAATAGCCAGCTTATAATTCCAGAGTCAAGATGGCAAGAATTAAGAGTAATTTTATTCCATCCAACAGCTCAGGTCACAAGCAAATAAATATTAACGGAATGATGGAATTTTAAAATGTCACTGTATTGTCCTTAAGCCTCTCAGTAAATGGCATAGCGCCAGCCTCATGCATACCTTCTGCCTATTTCCATATTCTCTATCATGTGATTCCAGCTTTCATCACTCCAACTGACCACTTGGAGATGGAAGTCTAAACCAAAGGAAGTCACTCTACAGGCTGTTGGTGACTTACATTTTAAGATGTATCCTGGTATGAAGAGTTAAGTAAAAATTCAAGTTTTTCTCTCAGAAATCAAAAAGCTGCGCCACTGAGGCAATTAGCAGTAAGGGCATAAACCAAAAGATTGCATCCAGGGATGCTATGCAGTCGACTCTGCTCCAAAGGAACTGTGTCGATCCACAGCCATAAGAAAGATGGAGTTCTTTGAGGCCCATGTGGAATCCAGGTTCTGGCACTGCTCCTGCTCCTGATCGTTTTACTTAAGTAGTTATGAGTAGATCGTGTTCCCAGCAATTACGTAAAACTGACAGACACCAACCAAAACTAGTCTTCTCTCAAGTTTACCCTTTGGTTTGGAAAATCTACTGTTTGCTTTCTTTATTTTGCTTGACTGATAAGGTTGAGCACTCCTTCCTGCAAAGATTTCCTTCACTTGTTTTCCAAGGCCCCACAGTCTCTTAGATGTCCTCTTCCCTTACAGGCAGTTGCTTCTTAGTCTCTGTTGCCTGTCTCTCTGACTTTTAAATAAGGAGTGCCCAAGGTTGTTTCCTTGGTCTTTCTCTGTGTCTACACTCACACTTGGTGATCTCACCATATGGCACGGATTTAAATACCATCTATTGGCTCACAATTCTCCAAATTCTATCTTCTGCCCAGACATTGCCCCTGAATCCAGGATTTTATTTCTAACTGCTTACTTGGTACTTTCACACGTCTGTATCTTTTTAGCATATCATGCTATTCACAATTCAACTTCTACATGTGTACCGACAACATACTGGACTGGTCAATGGTAACTTCGTTCTTTCAGTTGTTCTCACCAAAAACCATGGCATCATTTTTGACTCCTCTTTTTCTTGTGCCTTATAGTCAGTCCATCAGCAAAATTTTGACTTTACCTTCAGAATGCATCCCAAATTTTACAACATCTCACTATGTCCAAATGATCATGTTGATCCAAGCATCTCAGTGCATTAGCTTCTACATTGATTATGTTTCCACCATTGGCCACAACAATATATCCTCAACACAGCAACCAGGGTGTTCTTTTAAACAAAGTTTGGTCATGTCACTTCTCTACTCAAAACACTCTAATGACCTCCCATCTCACTCAAGGTCAAAGCCAGTCCTTACAATTACCTCCAAGGCTCTATACCTTCTGGCCCTTGCATCATTTTTTATCTCCCTCGCTCTCTCTACTTCAGCTATAATGCCTCTTTGTTCTTTGAAGACATTGTTTACACTCATGCCTCAAAACCTTTGCACTTGAACTTGTGGTTCCTTCTATAGGAAATGCTTTTCCCCTTTATATTATAGATACACAGCTTACTCTCTTACATTCTTCAAGTCTTTGCTCAATGTCACCTTATTAATAATTTCTTCTGAAAACAAACTATTTAAAAATATAGCCCCTACCATCCTACAATCCTGTATCCTTTTTCCCTGATCTATTTTTATTCTTAGGAATATCACTTATTTATTTAGTTGTATTCGTCTGTCTCCCCCTCACTATAATATGAGGTCCAGAGGGCAGATATATTTTTTCTCTTGCTCAAGCCATAATTTTGTACTAAGAACATGCCTAACACATAGTAGGCACTTTATAAAAAAATATTTGAATAGGCTTATTCAGAACTTCGAGAGACATGGATATACCTATTTTAATCTCCCATACCCTTCCTTAGAAATGGATTTATTCATTCTTGGGTTAGTTGCAAGTGGCTAAAACATAAAAATATTCAAACACTTTTCTGTCTACCAAGCAACAATGTTCCATTCCTAAGGTATTGACAAAGTATACACTGAATAGGCCTTTGGCTCTAAATCTCTACTTTGGCATTCTGCAGAAATGAGTTCACATAGCAGGCCTGTGACTGTTATCTTTAGAAAGACATGTTTGCAAGGTTGATCCTCAACTGGCATCTGGGAATTTAGATTTAGGGAGAATTCTCACCAGCCTAACTGATAAGAGTGGTTCACTGGGCCTAAACTGATTGTACAAACAATATTGTTTATGCTAAACACCTGCTTTCCTTCTGGGAGCTTGGAATGTCAGGCAGAAGCTGTCTAAGTGACTAATCCCCCCCAAAAAAACCCTAGAAACTGAGTTTCTAATGAGCTTCCCTAGGGGACAACATTTTACATGTGTCATCACAACTCATTCCTGGGGCAACTAAGTACATCCTGTGTGACTCCCCTGGGACAGCACTATGAAACCTTGTGCCTCATTTTCTCCACACTTCCCCTCATGCACCTTTTCCCTTTGCTAATTTTGTTTGGTGTTCTTTCACTGTAAAATAAATAAATGAATAAATATATAATAGCCACGAGTGTAACTATATGCTGAACGCTGTGAGTCCTAGAAAATCATCTAACCTTGGGTGAGAGGGAACTTGGGAGACCTGGACCTGATCACCCACTGAACTCTTAATTGAAGGACTATTATGAGCTTCAACCCTACGGTGAGCTGAGCAGGACCACAAATGAGCTCGTGGACTTGACTTACTTTGCGCCTAAGACCTAAGGCTTTAAGACCTAAGGTTTCTTCAGATTGAAGCAGCCTGCATGCTGCTCCTGAGCTCCTTCCACAAAGGCGTCCAGCTCTCAGGAAGCACATTCGGCACAGTCACATGACAGACATGGAAGAGAGAATCCACAGAGCCGAGAGCACCCAGGCTCTGCCCCAGCTCAGTGGTAACTCCTGCAGAGCTTCCCAAAGTGAACGAATGTGAGGCTCTTGACACAGATAGACCTCTGTTTCTTTCTTGAGACATGGAGTAAGGAGGTGTCTTCTCAAGGTTTCAGTACTGGTTTTTAACACTACTCTTTGGGTTTTTATGTTTTTGGTTTTTTTTTCATATATAATACGATAAATATATTTATTTATTTATTTATTTGTTTGTTTGTTTGTTTATTTATTTATTTATTTATTTATTTATTTATTTATTTATTTATTTTTACTAGCATGTCCAAAAATATCTTTATTGTGCTCTCACACATACACGAGGTAGTTTTACTAGTTATAGAATTCCAGATTTGAAATCATTTTATCTAGAATTTTAATGACCTTATTCTAGCAACCTGTGTTATAGATGAAAAGATGATATGTCCTCATTCCTTTCCTCCTTATTCTTTTTTTAATTATTTTTTATTGTGAAATACACATTTTTTAGAATTAGTTTCAGCTGTACAACACAGTGCAATAGTTATACATTTTACCCCTCGAGGTGACAACCCCCCTCCCCCAATCTGCCGCCCCACTTCCCCCCAATATCATACATATCTATTACAATTCCCTTGACTCCACTCCCACACTATACTCCACATCCCATGAATATATATATTCACTTATAGTTGACATACAATATTATGCAACATCAGCTTCAGGTGTATAGTGCAGTGATCAGTGATCAAGCCTCTACCTCATCCATGATGCAGTCTCCCTAGCAAGACATGTGACCACCTGACACCCTACAAAATATTTATAACATTGTTAATTATATTCCTCGAACTGTCTTTCATGTCCCTGTGGCAATATTGTAGTTATGTATTTATGCTGTCTAATCCCTTCCCCTTCTCCCTCATCTCCACCCCCTCCCAACTAGCAGCCATCAGTTGTTCCTCTATTTCTCTGAGACCACTTCTGTTTACTTTGCTTGTTCATTCAGTTTTTTAGATTCCACATATAAGTGAAATCATATTGTATTTGTCTTTCTCCGACTGACTTATTTCACTTAACTTAATAGTCTCTAGGTCCATCCATATCATCCCAAATGGTACGATTTCATTCTTCTTTATAGCAGAGTAATACTCCATTGTATAAATGTACCAGAGTTTCTTAATCTAGTAGTCTACCGATGGGCATTTCAGTTGTTTCCAAGTGTTGGCTATTGTGAATAGCACTGCAATAAACATAGGGGTACATACATTTTTTTCTGAATTAGCATCTTGGGTTTCTCTGGATAGATACCCAAGAATGGAATTGCTGGGTCATACGGTAGTTCCATTTCCAGTTTTTTGAGATACCTCCATACTGATTTCTATAATGGCTGCACCAATCTGCAGTCCCACCAACAGTGCACCAGGGTTCCCTTTTCCCCACAACCTCGTTAGCACTTGTTGTTTGTTGATTTATTGATGATAGCCATTCTGACCGGAGTGAAGTGGTATCTCATTGTGGTTTTTATTTGCATTTCCCTAATGATTAGTGACCAATCCAGCAGACCAATGCAGACCCAGACCTGAGCCTCTGTGGGAGGGCCCAGCCCTGAAAAAATGGCGCCCTCCTGTGCACTACTCGCTTGCAAGCTCCACACCAGGGGAACAATGGTCCCAAAAACCTCCAGCTCCCACACCAAAGGCACTCAGTTCAGTCCTTCCCGCAGGCTCCTGGGCCCCACTCAGAAAGCTACTCCCTCCACCAGGAACCGGGTGAGTGATCACCGGCGAGCGAGTCAGTTTGCCGGCTCCACTGGTTCTCCAGCTGCCCTCAGCCTCATCGAGTTGAACAAAGAAAGTCCTCACTATTTTCTACTTCCAGCTATCGTACTGTAAGGATCTCGGCTTGGACCCTAGCCAGACAGACTCACGTTAAAAATTATACTTCAGCTACTCCCATAGACTCTAAAAACAAACTAACAGCTCCTTTTTGCTTCTGTATACCTGCTTTGCTTCTGCTGGGGAATAAAAGGTTAAAGAAAAGACATTCCTCAGTTCCCCCTTCCTCCCCTTGCTCCTATCTTAACATATCAAAAGGCCTCACCGCAATTAACTCTCCCCTCGCTTTTATTTTAACATATCAAAAGGACAGTTGGCTCCCATGGCCTCTATCTTTATACTTCAAAGGTGTTTTCAAGTTTAGGGGACAGGCTGTGTGGTCAGCTCAACCCAGTTACGATATACTGTTAAAACATCTGAACATAAACAGCCCGGTTGTGATAGCGGGATGCGATTTTAACTGGAATAACTACACGTTCTTTTTAACTTCTGTAACTTACTTTGCATATAGCCCTGCCTTATAAAAAGCCAGACCCCCAAGCCTAGGGGCCGTTCTCCTTTTAGCGGGGAGACGGTCGCTGAGCTCAGCTTAATAAAATCTTCGGAACCCTAATTTGATATCCAGCCTCTTTATTAATTGTCTGGACTTAACAGTACAACTCCTCTTCCCGGCAAAATAACTCTGGGCTGGTGAGTGCAGTGTGGGGCCAGAGGGTCTCTCCCCCAACCAGAGAAGCCTCCCTACCACTGAGGTGTCCCTCACGGGGTTCACCCTCTCTCATCTCCACCCCTCCTACCAGACTCGACGTGGCCTCCTCTTTAAGTCCTTTGTTTAGAGCAGTGGTTCTCAACCTTCCTAATGCCATGACCCCTTAATACAGTTCCTCATGTTGTGGTGACGCACAACCATAAAATTATTTTCGTTGCTACTCTATAACCATAATTTTGCTACTGTTATGAATTGTAATGTAAATATCTTTTTGTTTTCCGATGGTCTTAGGCGACCCCTGTGAAAGGGTCATTTGACCCCCAAAGGGGTCGCTACCCACAGGTTGAGAACCACTGGTTTAGAGGTTCTATTCATCTAGTGTCCAGGGAACTTCCGAGGTTCAATATCTTATAAATTATTTGTAATTTTGGTGTGATCCTGGGAGGCAGTCTGCTCAGAGTCTGTCTATTCCGCCATCTTACTGGAAGTGTAGTCTTTGGGTTTGAACTATTCACTCAACCATCTAATGAAGAAAGCCTACATATACAGACTACTTCCTACCAAAAGCACAATAGTAAATATAAAGCATATGTGTATATGTAAAACATGTTTTATAGTAAATAGAATAGTAAATGTGATTTTGACAGGGACTGGTCTACCACTTATTGTATATATAATCTCCTGAACCTCCATTTCTTTCTTTACTTCAGAAGGACTATCCTGCCTTTATTCAAAGTCCTGATTTTTCTAACACATATGTTCCTATACTAATCACTGCTCTTCAGGAAAAAATACTTGCAAAAGACTAGCTAAAATAATCAAGGAGATGGATGCACTGCTGTATGCAAACAGACTAAAGTGATTAGGATTCTTCTGCTTGAAAATACAAAGATTTAACAAATATATTAAGTGCTATGAATAATTCATTTCCTAAGTCATCAGTAGTGATCACATGAATTCAAAATAAGAGCTAGTTTTGGATAGGAAATAGCCAACATTAGTTTCGATAGTGTGAAATAAACTTTAAAAAATCATCACAATAAGCAACACAGGCTTATTTTTTTTAAAATCTGTATTAGTTTTCTATTGCCATATAACAAATTACCACAAACCTGGCATCTTAAAACAATACCCATTTATTATTTCTGATCCTGTGGGTCAGATGTCCAGGAGCAGCCAGCTGGGCTTGCCACATAGGGGCTAACTCTCAAGGTGTCTGCCAGGCTCTGTTTTTTATCAGTCTCAGGAGAAGAACCTGCTCCCATGCTCACTCCAGTTTTTGGCAAACATAGATCCTTGCAGCTGTAGGACTGCGGTCCCCAACTTCTTGCTGGCTACAATCTGGCAGTCACTCTCAGCTCCTGGGGATGACCCATCTTTCCCTGCCACATAGCCCTCTCCATCCTCAGAGCCAGCAGCAGAATCTCCCTTGCATCAAACCCCTTTGACACTTGCAATTTCTGTCCAAGAAGAGCCCAGTGCCTTTAAAGGACTCATGTGATTACACCCACTAATTATAAGCTCCCAATCTTAAGAACATTTAAAAAGTTGAGATATCACTTCTGCAAAATCCTTTCACTGCTTTACCTATATCCATGTTTAATTGAATAACTGGAAAAAGGTGTGTGTACACCAAGGTACAGATAGTCTGGGGTGTGGGGGTTATCTTAGAATGCTGCCTACCACAAAATCCTAATGTACAAATCTCATAAAGTTGGGGTTTTGTAAATGTTTCTAATCTTCCAAATTAGTATAAAACAAGAATCCCTTTTTTCTAGTCATAATGTGGCCCTTTGTGCCTGTGTTAAAAACAGAACTAGAGCTGGATAAAATATAAACCTGACTCATAATGAGAAACATTTTTATGTTTTAAATTTCTAACTTTAATAACTTTCTTTACATTTTTCTCATCTACTTAATCATCTTCATCTATAATTGATCTCTCTTCTTTTTTAGAATCCTTCTTTCCCAGATTTAATTAGTAATCAAAGTTAATTGACAAAATCCATATTGATAGCCCTCTTTCACATATAAGCATTGGGAAGAGAACCTACCAACCAAAATAAATGTGTGATGTTCTCAAGAAGTTCACTCTTGAATAGAAGCAGAACATAATGGAAAAAAGAAACCCAGAGAAATGCACAGAAAACCCACAATCAAATGCCATGCACTGAGCAGAGCAATTTCTCCACTGGCTGTAGGACTAAAGGGCGTGGCCCTGAGCCAGCTCTGCCCTGTGGTAGGAGAGCCTTTGCAGTAACAGACCTACACCCTCTTCTGCCCATTTCACACTTACCGCACTTACTAACAATGTAACCTGGGGAAACTGTTCTGACTACAAATGGAGAGGAAAATAGTTTCTAACCTCTAGTTATTGTGAGATTTCAATGAAATAATGCATGTAAGTCACTTTGAAGAGTATCTCTGCATTTAGGCATAGCAGATGAGCAATAAATGTTTACTATTATTATCATTTGCATAGAATAAATTATAGAGAGAGCGTTTTCTCTGTACACCCATAAAACATCATGTGAATGGGTCTGGATGGGCCCCTCCCTAATTATTATAATTTTCTTTACTCTTGTCTGTTCCTCCTAACAAACTGACCTTCTAAAAGACAGAATCTGTGTATTTCCTCTTTCTGTCACCAGCACAGAGTATGTGCTTAATAAATATAAGTATATATTTTGGATAAAGAATAGGCATAACAACTGATCAGTTCTTATCAGTGTTTGGAAAACTAGAAATCATTAACCTTGGCAGAAGAAAGGGCAGCTGTGGAAGGCAGTAAGGAAAACACATCCAGAGATCAAAGAGGACAAGCACAATATGTTTACTTGTGGGGAATGTCAAGTCATCAGTGAGGATAGCTCATGTATTCTTCTCAGTTTCAAAGTGGAGTTTTAGGTACCAAGTTTTGACAAAATTATAGAGTAAGTAACATTAGGGAAATAACCAAAAGCTGATTTTCTCAAATATAATTATTTTGACTAGCATTTTAAAAAAATAAGACAGCTTAATTTTAATACTTCAAATTGGCCATGACGTATTTCCTGTTTCTACTTGTGTCAGATGGATTTGTCCCCTTCACTACAAAGCAACATCAAGGGCAAATTAAGAGTTCAATTCTTTACTCTGTTCAATCTCATCACCTTTAAATCTTCAACAAAAACTAAAATGGTCAGCACAGTCAGACCCACTGGGGGACACATTCTTTTACCAAACTTCAAAATGGTCAGTCAAAAATTAAACTGAATAGTTTGCCAATGTTTAACATCTTCCCTGTTATATCAAATATATAAAACTATGCCCTCGATACATTTTGACATGAGTTCAACAGTAGAAGTCAAACAAATTGTTTTATTAGTTAATTTTGAATATTTACCCTGTTGATAAAATTTCATGTGGCCATGATAAGGCCTAAAGCAAAATTTAGCTGCCAAATTTTAAACTCTTGAAGGTAGCTTCCTTTGATAGAATCTAGGTCACACAGTACCATTTTGTTCAACATCTTCCCATTTAATACAATGTCCTCAGCACAAACTTCAAAAAGGACACATTCCTAGAATAGGTCACATTCTGCCAAGCAAAGCAAAGCAAAAATTAAGTGTGAGTGATTTTTTTATGCACAAGCACAGATATGCCAAACCAGCAATGTAGTTGACCCAATTATTTTAAATATTAAGAGGAGAGGCTTGATGCTACTAATCTATGTTTCTAGTGCTTTCAGAGAGGAATAACATGGACCTTAGGGTCATATATTCCTATCATCACTGTGACGGGGGCCAGTTTGGTTAAATTTTACCTGTAAAATGGGGATAATATCTCATATATTGATGTTGTAGGATGAAGAAATCATATGTGTAAAGTTTTTATTGCAGTGTGCAAACTTTGTCTCTAGTAGGTTGCTTGCTTCCATTTTGTTTAGTTCTTTCTCTGGAGTTTCCTCCTGTACTTATACAGGATGTATTTCTTTGTTTCCTCATTTTGGCTGCCTCCCTGTGTTTGTTTCTATGTATTAGGTAGAGTTGCTATGTCTCCCATTCTTGCCAGGTGGCCTTATATAGTAGGTGCTCTGTGGGGCCCATTGGTACAGTCTCCCTGGTCACCTATGCCAGGTGCTCCAGGAGTGTCCCTTGTGTGGGTTGTGTATGCCTTACTGTTATAGTTGAGCCTTGATTGCTGTTGGCATGTTGGTGGTGGTATTGACCCTCAGGCTGACTGGCTGTGGAGTTTGCCATGTCCACAGCTCATGTACAAGCTGCTGTGTGGGTGGCTTACCCCATTGAGTGGGATTCGCCCCAGCAGGCTCTGGTGCCTGTTGAGACTGTGGGTATGCCACTTGTGGGGCTAATTGGGTAAAGCTCTGCTGTGGTCTGAAGCCAACCACCAAGTATGTTGAATCTGGGGCCTCTTGGGAGGGGCTTCAGTGCAGGTCCAGGTCACCTACTGCCTGTGACTGGTCAGGGTATAGCTGGTAGAAGCTACAAAGCAATCCGTGGTTGGTTGCTGCCTGTGCTGGACCTGGAGGCATGTGAGAGAGGCCACACTGTGAACTGAGGACATCTGCCTCCAGTACTGGGTCTGGGGTAGCTCCACAAAAATCCAGGACACTAGAGGCCTGCTGCCAGCTTTCCACTCCCCGAAGGTTCAGCCACTGATGAAACCTCCTGTCGCATGGAAGTTGGGTGAGGTGAAGTCTCAGTGAATGACCAGGGTGAAGCGAGTGGATCTCACTCGACAAATCAGATTCTGATTTGGCCATGGATGGGGTGGCTGTGACAGCTCAACACAGGAAACATATTGCCTGCCTGCCAACTCCATGAGAGAAAACCCCACACAGGGAAAATGCCAAAATACCTCCAGTCTTTGCCCTGAAGCCACACAACTTAGTCTCTCTCCTTATGTCTCCGACACCCCCAGAGTCACTGTCCCTCCATTGGATCCCAGGGTGAGTACATGTGAGTGAGTGAGTCTGTGTGGGCCCTTTAAGAGGACATCTGGTTTCCCATCAGCCTCCCTTCCCACCTGGACAGTCGGAATCCCCACTATTTTTCATAGCCAAATGCTGTAGGGGCTCCTCCCAGCACCAGTACTCTGGGCTGGGGAGCCTGGTGTGGGGCTGTGGTCCCTGGCTCCTTTTGGCGGAAATCTCCAGGTCTGAGATATCCCTGCACTTTTCATCCGCCACACAGAGGTTTGGGACCAGCCTGTTTTGCATCTCTGCCCCTCCAACCAATCTCAACATGACTTCTTCTTTATATCCTTAGTTATAACTTCTGTTCAGTTAGACTTCAGACTCCAGGTTGATTGTTCTACAATTTAGTTGTAATTTTAATGTGTTCACAGAATGAGGCAAATACAGCGTTTATCTATTCTGCCACCTTGGATCTCTCTAATAGGGTATTTTCTACTCGTCTTTTCCTTCCCTTAAATGGGGTGTCCTGTCACTCAACTTTTCTCACATATTTTCATTGAGGTGTTCATCTATTCTGCTATCTTTAATTATTGTCTCCATGTTGATATTGTCAGATCCACAGCTCATGTCCTGAAAGTTTCTCTGAGTTCCAGACTTATATATCCCACTACCTATTGGTTACAAACATATTGATATCCCATAGACACCTCAAAATCAGCATGTCCAAAACTAAAATTCTTATCTACCTCTCACCAATACTATATCTCTTCCTTTTATTCCTTACTCAGTGAATAGAATTACATCTCCCCAGTTACTCAAACCAGAAACCTTGGTGTCACCTGTGGAGGTGTACCTGTGACCTGCCATCATAGTCTATGTGAAGGGCAATCATTCCAGATGCACAGCACACATTGCTGCCTTCCATTTTCATATCTCTTCACACTGTCCTATTGATCGTGCCCCCATGTATCTTCCATTTCCCTTGCATCTCACCACCACTCTTCTAAGATTCATTCCTGCCATTTCTTGCCTATATCACAATGAATCCTATTTAACTACCGTCTCTCTTTCTTACACCTAATTTTTTCACCCATTGAAGTTAGTTTGAGTTTACTAAAATATAAATATGATTATTTTCTTTTCTTAAGGCTATCCTCCTTTAATGATTCTCTATTTCCATGGAGATATGGTTTGAAATATGTCAAGACTTACCCTGTTTTCTTCTCTAGCCCCCAACTCACATATCCAACCATGATGAACTATTATCAGTTCACCATACTTTCTCTTCTCTGGGCCCTAGCATATTTCATTCCCTCTACCTGCAAAACTTTCTCTCTCCTTTGTTTAGATATTACTGCTTTCAAATAGCCTAAAAGACATTCCCTGTGATTAACACTACATTACTCCTCTCAGACTCTGAGAGCAGGCAGCATGTCTGTGCTTTGCAATATCATATTTCCATATAAAAATATTAAAATATAAAATTATATTAAACAACTATACATTAGCTTCATATAAGAAAATCTGATTTTATTGGACAATTCAGTTGTCCGTGAGTGGGAATAAATAAATTAATAAATAAATCAATAAATAGGACATAATTAGTTCAACATTGTAACTGTTGCTGCACACCTGATGACCATCTAAGGGCACTGAGGTTGCAGAGAGACCTTTCTGTCTTATTAATCAACTTTTCTTAGTTAACAACATTTTCCCCTGTATTATGAGTCTTACAAAGTAAAATGTGTGCTGCATGAATGAATACATTTTAACATTTTACAGTCTGTCTTTAATTATAAATTATATATTTATGTAATTACAAATTTCCAGAGGATAACAGAAAATCTTTAAGTGGTCCTATGTAGTCATGAAATTATGATAAGTTCAGTAGGCACATTAATGCAGAAAATATGTTTACTGCATTTTAAAACAGATTCCTAAAAACATAGTTAAGTATAAATAAAATTATCTGAGTTCTAAGTTCTAAAGAGAATAAAATATTTTTTCAAAGTTTTTGCAAGGTGAAAATAAACATTGGAGTAATCTTTGTCTTGTGATTATCAAAATGGCTGTTTCTATTTCTTCCTAATAATTATATCAAAAACTCAGATATTTTCATAAAGAAAACTAGTTAAATAGGAATCAGACCTAAGGCAATCTAGAAGAAAAAGGTTTTATGCATGTTTAGCAGCAGCTATTTGAATCTATAATGTATGATTTTAAAATCACCTTTGCAAATTTTCCTCTATATAATATTTTTGGGTAATTATTTACTTACGTTAATATATTCAGAAGGTAACACAAGGTAACAATTAACTGTCAAGGATCAAAGAAATGGAGAACTAAGGGAAATAATATTTTCAAGCAGAAAATATTATGTTTTCTTCTCATTCTCAAGAAAACAGAGTATTCACCTTACCATCATTATGCAAAATTAACACATTGACTTAATTCTTCTCCAGCACAGAATTACCTGTATCTTACAAATGACTTGAACATTTTTATTCTAAAGAGTCAAAACAACATGCCTTTAGATATTTCACAGATTTAAAAATATGTAATCTTTACAAAGATGAGAATTTTTACTAGCCCCAATTTTGTTCAATGAAAATAACTGAATTTTGTTTTCAGAAAGGCAGTGTGTTTGGGACAGTCAGATAGATGTGGGTCTAGATTGTAGACATAAGAATTGTCCAAACTTGAAGAAAATTTTAGTGAGTATATTTGCGCCAAACTAAGACAATTGCCAGGAGGCAAAATCTCAACAGATTGAGAAAATGCTCCAGAGAATGACAGTTTCGCAGCTTGTTTTATACATTAGAATCAAAGGAGGAGATGAAGGAGGTTTGCATGAAGTCCACTGGTTGTAGATTAAGGAGGCTGGAGAAAGCAAAGCGGGGAAATCTCTGGGAATGGATAAAAAGTAAAACAAAGAGATACATGCTTCTTTACATTGGTGGATACAGGATAAATAATAATTAACGTTTATAGTACATAGGATGGTATTTGGGGAACAAGATAACAGTGAGGGGGTCTCTGTCTTGTACTCTGGTGCCCTAAGGGGTCTGAAAAAAAGGATGACTCTGGCATCCAAGGGTATGTTAACTTAGATGCAAAAGGCAATAGACAGGCTCACTTAAGGTAAAGATTGACCTTTGTTAAGGAAGCTACAGGCCAAGGATGTGACTATCCACCATGACCCAATTTTAGTTAGGATTTTTTAAGTTCAGACCATCCTATGTGGTTAATTTCAGTCTGAGTTTATAGGCCTGCCATGCTGGCCTCCCCTGAGCTTGTCAGGTTTAGTATGTGGCCACATTTTGTCCACAGAATCACAACATCATTACCTCTCACTGGCGCTGCATGCAGAAACTTGACTCTGACAATGGCAGAGGGCTACCTAGAGATCCCTAGCAAATGGATGCTGGTGTTTACTTCCTTTGGGTGGTGATGGTTAGAGAAGCAAGAGAGAGTGTGAAGATGAGCTATGAAGGCCGTTTAGAGGGCAAAGTCAGCAATCAAAGAAAAGTGAATAAATCTGACAGCCAGCCAAAATATTGGAAGATTTCTAGGGCGAGTCATAGGAAAACTTCTAAATTTTACCTATAGCAACATAGATAGAGAGCAGGCTGGGGAAGGCTGTTACTAAGGGTGAAGTGTGCAGAGAGTGAAGAGAAGAGCTGGTGCTGAGAGTTCATGACTGACTCACTGGAGTGAGCATATGTGATGATGCTGAGGTTGCTGGCTAAACCAGGGCATAGGTGATGCGGTCACAGTGGGTTAGGGAAAAAAGAGAAAGAAGCAAACAGGGCAAAGGAAAGAAGTGAGTTAAATAAAGTCTATGCATCCTCTAAGACATGGAGGTAAATTCCTGGGGGACAATAACATTTTATGGACAGTAAGAAGGACAGACACAAAAATTATTGACAGAGGTAAGACAGGCAAACTAGATCTCAACAGAGAAGCCATGTGAAAAGCTTTTGGCTAATATGTGGAACCTACAAAAGCCAAACTCATAGAAACAGAGAGTAGAGTGGTCATTACCAGAGGCTGTAGGGAGGGGAATTGGGAGATGTTTCAGGGACAAACTTCCAACTAGCAGGTGAATAAGCTCTGGAGGTCTGATGCACAGCAGTGATTACAGCCAACAGTACTGCATTCTATACTTCAAAGTTACTGAGAGACTAGCTCTTAAGGGTTCGTACCACAAAAAGGAAATCCTCATTACATGATATAACACAGGTGTTAGCTAACTCTATGGGGGTGATCATATTGCAATATATAAAAGCACCAAGTCATCACATTGTACACCTTAACGTTGCATAATGTTATATGTCAATTATATATCAATTTAAAAAAAAGTTTGTCCAATGCAGCAGAGAAAATTGGCAGATTCCAGATTATAAGAGGCCATCTAATTTGTCACAGGCTGCTCTGTGGTGACTTGTGAGAGCAGTGACAACAGTGAGGTGGAATCAATCACAGTATGGTAAGGAGCAAAGGAGAAGTGAGAATGGAGACAAAGGGTGTAGAAGCCCATTAGACAGTTGGCTGGAAAGAAAAGGAAGGAGATGCTTTGGTAGCTTGAGGTTTAGACAAACTTAGAAACATGTTTCTGAAGATTTCCAAAAAGTCTTAAGCAGCTTTTAAAGCTGAAAAATAAAAAATGATAATTAGAAAGAAAGAAATTTAAGATGTAAAAATATGATGAGAAAGTCTCAGAGAAGTGTAGACATTGGTAGTGAGAATCCAATAGGTGAGGTCAAAACAGAATACAAATAGAAGCTCCTGCCCTCAAACAAAGACAAGATTAAAAAAGATAGGGAAGTTTGTAGGCTCAGCCTCTCATTTGGTAATGATGAAAAACACCTACAATGTTTAATTGATTTAACTCTCCCATTTATACTTCCATTAACTCAATTCTATTAAAGACATACTACATTTTATTTCAGTCTAAACAGTAAAAATATTAATAAACTTCAAATTTTATAATGGTTGTCTTAAGGTTTATTTTCCAAGATAAATAAATTTCCTGGAACCTTTGTAATCATTTTTATCTTGAAAGTTCAAAGCTCTAAGAATTTACCAAATATTTTTTTTTTTTTTTTTTTTTTTTTTTTTTTTTTTTTTTAAAGATTTTTATTGGGGAATTGGGGGGATGGGAACAGTGCTGGGGAATTGGGGAAAGGGGAACAGACAAGTTGCTGTCGTTTTGTTCTTCAATCTAGTTGTGGAGGACGTTGCTTCACTGGCCCAAGTTGGCACCATCATTGCGCTCTTCTCTGGCGAGGGAGATCAGTCGCCGGCTTCTGGACGGCCGCTCACTGCGGCTGCTGGCCGCTCACGCTGGCTGCTGGCCACACACGGTAGCCCATGGCAATGCACTGCCACAGGGACTGCAGCCCACGCCGTCGCCGGCGATTCATGGCAGCCCAGCTCCAGGTTGAGCTGTTGTTCAGCATCTTAGCTGTGGAGGGCAGTGTCACTGGCCCTCATATGTGGGATCCGAACCGGGGCCCTCTGGCATCCCAAGCGAGTTCTTAACCATCGCGCCACTCGGCCGGCCCTACCAAATATTTTTAAAATATATAATAGCTATTTTTTTCCTGTTAATGTAATAAGACTTTAAAAGTAAAGAGAAAAAAAAGATAGTTTCATCTTCATGAATTGCAAAACCAATTTCCTCACTATTTGTTGGCATTAAATTTTTTCATTCTCCCATTTCTTAAATTAATATTTTTCCTAATAAAAACACAGACTATGAGCAACACTTCATTATACAGTATAAATATCAGGAAAACAACCCTAGAGGCTGAACTCTATTCATGCTTTGTGAATTTGTTCAGCTGTGGATAATTAACAGGTGGTTTTTCTATATTCAATGTTTATTATACTATAATATTTGCTAAAATTGATAAGTATTTTACATGCTATTCCAACTAGAAATATAACCAAAATGTAAAAATTCACTCAATTTATAGTCTAATTAAAATTCCATATTAACACTGACTTTCTCATTTTTAAAAGAAAGTGAGCATTTTGAAATCTCAATGGTTTAAGATTAGCATGTTTTCCATACATTTTGCACATCTTTGTTTCACAGATAAAATATGATAAAACAGATTATAGAAAATATTTTAAAGCTTCTGTTTGCCAGGCACTTTACTTAGTAATTCAATTTTCCTCACAAAAACCATCTGAAGGAGAACCCTGTTACTATTTCCATTTTACAAATGGAAAAGTGAAGTAAGAGGTTAAGGAATTTTCCCCAAATCATACAACTAATGGAAGGACTTGGCCCCAGGTTGTGTGGCTCCCACGTCGGGCACTGTGGCCACTGGATTATTCTATCTTCACCAGTTTTGTCTAAGGGTTAAATTTCAGGTGAAATTCCAGTGACACCAAAACAATGCGTTGAAAAATAAGTATTCAAATAATTAAAGAAGCTGTTTAAATTGAGCCAAGTGACTTCATATTCTGAAATTGTGTAGACAAGGCTTTTTCCAGGCCACAAATGAACAATCACTTGAGAAAAGCCTCTCATTTTAGAAAGCCACTATTTGGATTTGCATTTGTTTTCCTGTGAAGGTTGCATTAGCTCCTTCAAGGCTCAGGAGTAGCATTTAATATGTAAATATATGGCAGAAGTAATTTACTCTCCTTGGGAATTTGAAAGGAGAATCTAATACTTGGTTTACTATGTATCATACCACATTCACCCCTTCCCAGGGAGAAGCTTATGAAATTCATAACTACTAGCAACTGTCAATGGCAGATTTTTTTATGTACTCAAAGAAAGGTCCCAGCTCCTTGTTGCCTTGGTAACCATGGACCCCAAAGCAATGTATTAGTGAGCAGAAAGCTGGGTCTCTGTGCTATTTGCTTTACTAGCCAGGAGGGAGCAGAGCTCTGTGCCAGGCAACCCTCCTGAACATATGGTTAGAGGAACATGGGCAACCAAGTTATAGGAGCTCCCAGCCAAACAGCACTAACTTCAGTCTTTATTAGACTTGCATATATATCTATTATTCAATTTTCTAAGGGTTCTGAACAATATCATTTTTACTTAATCTTTATTCTGATTAAGGAACATGGAAAGAGTTGTCATGTGTTGTCACAAACCCTGAAACAATTGAATTTCCTAGGCTTTTTCTCTTATCTTTATTGGTTATGATCTAACGTTGACAGCAGTATCGTAACTTAATACTATTTAATACAGATTGAAATGTTATTTTAATCCATAATCTGCCTGTTGTGATTCTGTCTTTCTGTGGGGGGAATAACATAATTCATATCAATGGGAAAACAAACCTCTATATGCTCCTTTCTCTTTGTAGAGATGAGTGGAAAAGAGAAAAGGTGAGTTCAGAAATGAAGGACCATTGTTTAGTAAAGCATTTCATCAAATCTTTGGATATAAAGGATGTGTCCCAAACTGAGCTTGGAGACAGGACTAGAGGGCTTTGAGATGATCTGATAAGAATGAATAAGGCTAGAAACTAAGTTGGCAAAAACTATTACAACACGCCGCCCTCCCCCCCACCCCAGCCCACAGCCTTTTTTTAAAGAAAGAAGTGTCTTATATGCAATTACAAGTTTACAAGTTTCCCACCCTGTGGTTTAAAACCCTTTCCATCACTCCAAAACATCAAGGTTCACTCTTTAAGTCTGAGAACTTAATCTAATGAGTGTGTGTGTGTGTGAGTGTGTGTGTGTGTGTGTGTGTGTGATTTAACGAAGGGGTGGACATCTTTTTTGGCATGTGATGGAGCAGAAAAGGGAAAACATATGTGAGATTTTAAAGTGATCCAAAAACAAATTAATTTGCTAGGGAGAAAAGCCTACAGCCAAAGATGTCTAGGAAAAAAGTAAACTGCTCCCTTGGGATTCAGGAACATTTCATTTGAGTTTGAAGAGCTGGAACCCATCTGAGTGATCTCAGAAAGCTCAGTATCTGTGGCATCGCTGTCTCACCTTCTACAAATCTGAATTTTACAAACATCCGTGTAGCCAAAATCAGGATGACAAGCAGATACGTTTCCTTTATATTTGTCAATTCTGATCAATTATAATCTTTGACAAATATCTAGTAGTATTATTTAATAAAAAAGAAAAATTCGTATTACATTTTAAAAAAATTTGTCCATTGTCTTCTAGCCTTTAATATTACTCTCTCTTATATAGAGAGATTTAGAAATCAGAAACGAATGGTTACATAATTTTATCAATTTAATTATTTTTAGACAAATTAAATGTGCTTATTGTGAGGCTTCAGCTTAATGCACTTATATTTATGAGCCATTCATTAAAAAGTAAAGCTGAGAGTGATCTAAGAACCAGTAATTCTACCCCCTAATTTTATATTCTTTCCTTCTATTTTCAGAAATATTTAATAACGGCATATCATGTGTCAAGAACATTATACACCTGGGCGTGCTACTGTACATAGTCGAGAGGGCTTGCCCCACTCTGACCATCTGGACCCTGACTGGCTGCAGCACGGAGACCACACACACTGCACATCAATATCATGTGGCTTTCACTGCACATAGATTGTCCTAGGTTTCTACAAAATCTCTCTCAAAAGAGGAGTTCAGGTATCTGAAATTCCTTTTCCCTCTTCTGCTCAAAAATTGTTATGAAGATCTAATTAGTATGTTTATAGTCTTTTAGAATGAGTGCCCTTGTTGTGACATTGACTTTGTAAAAATGTGATCGGCTGTTCAGATTTTGGTTCTCAAAATCATTTAGTTGTTTTAATGTATTCCTTTACAATATCATTTCAAAACTGAACAGTGACAATAGAATAGCCACTGTACATGCTTAAATGAAAGAGCCATTTAAATCTTTGGACTCTATTCCCTCCAGACAAAGGAAAAGAGTAAAACTCATTAATCATGTTCTGCAGAACATTGTTATTAGAGTGCAATGAGTTGCCCTAGTGGCAGAGAAATACTCAGGAGGTTTTGAAAATAGCAATTACAAGATATAGGTGAATCATCTTAAAAACACCTTTTGGGATATTTTCAGAGAAGTGAATGTGTTTTCATGTTTACATAACTACTTGAGGCACGTGCTTCCTTAGCATTCAGTCAAGTGAACCCAATGATGTCATGTGAACGGGATGGTTTTTCAGGGTTCTCCATTAAGTTAGAAAAAACCAATTTTTACAAACCCCCAATCGCACGCATTTTCCTTCCATCTGGAAATTCGATATCCTGTACAAATGCCCTTGTTTCTAGTCGTTGTTAGAAGAAGTGATAAATCATTCTTTTTATGCTTTACAAGGCCTGAAATAAGCCATGATTATGTCTCTTCTTCCCTAGTTTAACTCATCAAGATTGATTTGAGTAAAATTGTGTTTGCCTAAACGCACTACCACAGTGATCTCACAAAAAGAAAAAAAAATGCTTTTGCATCTTGACTTGTTTTTGACTTACAATAACAGTGGCAATGATTTAAGAGAAATTTCCCTCTTAGAGTTAGTATTTTTATCTTTTATTAACATTTATTTTGAAAGTACCATTGTGGCAGACAAACTAATGGCCCCAAAGATGTCCACGTTCTAATCCCCAGAACCTGTGAATGTGTTTACCTTGCATGGCAAAAGCAACTTGCAGCTGTAATTAAATTAAAAACCTGGATATGGGGAGATTACCCTGGATCATCCCAATGTAATCACAAGGGTTCTTATAAGAGGGAGACAGGAGGATAAATCAGAGAAGGAGAGGACACAGTAGCTGGAGTTACATGGCCCAGCCAAGGGATGCAGACAGTCTCTAGTGGCTGGGAAAGGCGAGGATGCAGGCTTGCCCTTAGAGCCTCCGGAAGCAACGCAGCCCTGCCAATCCTTTCTAGACTTCTGACCTCCGGAAATGTAACAGAATAAATGTGTGCTTCTTTAAGTGACTAAATTTATAATTATTTTTACAGCAGCCATTGGAAATTTACACAACCCTTTATTCAGCTTTTTGAAATAGAAAAATGAATTCTCTGTGACATCTGTAGAAAAATATTACAGTTTAATATTTGTGACAACATACTTGTGGATATCATGATAGAGAAATTGGCTTAACCTAGCTTAATTTAATAAATGTTCAGATTGTCTGTGTCAGTCATATAAATAAAAGTCCAACAGGTACCATTTCCCCCATTTTAAAGAAATAATATCAAACTAAGACACTGTCCAGCCTTTAAAAGGGAGACTTTCCAATCGCTTATTCCACTCTCCCCCTCTAATAGTAATAAAAGATTTTCCTTTAAAATGAGGGTAAAAATTCTTGATCCATTGGAGAAAAAAATATAAGCATTTGTAAATGACCACTTATTTCTTTAGAATGGATGTGACAGCCTCTCAGGAGCAGAGTAAATGTATAAATATGTCTTGACAAAAGGAGCTGAGATCGGTAGTGCTCCAAAGAAGCTTGCATTCATTTCAGTGACAGAAAATACTGCACATCCTCTTATAGGCTGAGATAACAATGTTTCAAATATGTATGTTAAAGCCCTTGGAACAAACATAGCATGAAAGGGATCACAGTCACAGAGCAGACAGCATGCAGTCCTGAAGTGCTAAGAGTTTAGTCCATGAAAAGAGAAGAAATTTTAAAATCTTGAATGCATGGGGATATTTTTCGGGGCCAAATTGACAAATATTAGAGTATTGATACAAGTGAACAAAGATGAGCTCATTCATTGCCATTGGTAAGAGGAGTAAAATGTACCCTACGAAGAGAAGCGAACATGTTTCTCAAATGAGTAACAACTCTAAAGCGGCATGGTCAGATTGGTGGTCATAAGCAGAACTCATCATAGGGAGTAGACAGAAACTCAATAATATTATGAAGGGCAACTGAATTTTTCTGGTTGTTTTTCCTCAGTATATAAGTATTTTTTATATTTTAAGTATATAAGTGTACTAAGCTTTATAAATTCATTTCTTTGTAGCAGATTTTCTGTTGCCCCACAGAAGATGCCCTTATGTTTCTGCATGAGGAGAATAAACTCTCTCTTCTATAACTCAAGGAATAGTTAATCTTTAAGGTCCTTTCTGGGATTGACATTCTAAGGTACCAGTTAAGCAAAGAGCTTCTCCATTGAACCACATTATCCTGGTCAAAATATACAGTTTGGGAGCATAAGTTCAGGACATGCTTAGCCATGTGTAATTTTTTGCAAGTATTTACCCTAGAAAATGACCCCTCTTTTTGTCCATAGTCCTTACTAGAACAAAATGTAGAGATAATCAGGACATTTAGAATAAATGTGGAATTCACATTAAATCCAATTTTTAGAGAGAAGTTTGAAAAAATCCAAAATCTTTTTTTAATTAACTTTATTGGGGTGACATTGGTAAATAAAATTATATTCTATAATACATCATCTATATACTGTATTGTGTGTTCACCTCAGTACATCACCTTTAGAACAACTGTAATCCTGACAGAAGTATAAGTAAATTTTGGGGCATTCTCTCAACTTACCTAAGATGAACGTATACATGTGCAGTGCAGGAAAGCCAACCAAGCCACTGAAGAGAATTCCTCACAAAACACCTCACCTACACTATTTCAACAGGTTCTCATAACCACCTTCTTGAATATATATTATGAAATCTAAATAAGCTGAGGCCCAAAGAACCTCATACAAAGTCACAAATCTGGGAATTGTAAGAATCCAAAAGAAAACTCATGTCTTTGGACTTCAGGATAAGTTTTCAATTTCAATTATTTATTCATTTTAGTAGTAGGTCTTGATTTCGTGAGACATAGTCAGTGTTGCCAAATTAAAAAGCCAAGAACCACCACAAAATCCCAATTTTGCTGTTACAGAAATACTTACTGTAAGGAAAATTAAACAAAAAAGATCAAAGTGCTTTGAATGTTACTGTGCCTAATGTAGTAGCCCAACTGTTAGGTGAACTCAAGGTCGGAAACAAAAAATTAGATTGAATATTAAAGACAGGCTGCCTTTTCCTCAATGAGCTGAGAGTGCTGTACTCTGATACCACAAATAGCTCTGCAGGACAGCTGTAAGCCTCAGTCATGTGTTGATAATGACATTGAAAAGCAATAAACAAAAAAAAGTTTATTTAATGGAAGGACATATTCCAATAAGTTGGCTTTATGCTCTGCTATTAATATTTCACTGGAAGGTAGGATGGATCAATTGTGGAAAGTTTTGCTGTGGGCCAGCGGTAAAGCTGTCCGGTGATAGTGATCAGGGAGCTACCAGGAATGGAAACCATGACCGGCATTGGGGGAGGGCCAGATCCTTTAGAAATATAGTCCCTCCATTCCTTTTATCACCTTTCATTGTCAGGATCAATAACAATGAGTGTCACACCAGTTTGATTCAACGAGTTTTAAAATAACCACTCAATTCTAAAAACACAGGAGACTGTCGATTATTAAAAAAAGAAAGAAATTAAAAGGATAATTTGATAGGAAAGCATTGCAATAATTATCACAATGTATATAATCATCTCTTTTCATTACTGATCACTGTTCATTCTGGCTGATTCACTTAACTGCCTATTTTTCAATCACTACATTTTTTTTACAAATTAAATTTAACTAATGTAGTGATCAGTGATAAGCAGTGAATCAGGGAGAAACTAATGATTATAGATAGATAATGCAATTGTCTAGGGTAGTTGCTCTCGGAGAATGTGCTGAAGCTTTATGAAGAGGAAAGCATGAAAGCAAAAGGCAATGCATAGCGGTATAGTCATATTTCTCTTTCAAGTGTCATATTTTCACATTAAGGACCCAGTGTACTAGCGGTTGGTAAGAACATGCAAAATTGTAGTTTCCCCAGTAAGGACTTAAATAACGGCCATGAAGTACCTAAGTCACATAACTATTGGTCCTAAACTTCTATGTGTAAAAGTAGACCTAAAAATGTCTATTAGGTCTGATATTATGCTAGTCACCAGTAGCATAAGGGTATAGTTACCATTAGCATAAGGGGATTACCTTAGTTACCATTAGTATAAAATATTAACCAGTTAACAAGGGGATCAGATACAGTATTAAGTTGAATTTCTCTGGTAAAAAAAAAAACACTCAGGCACTGACCTTAGTCACCATAAAGATTCTCTATTCTTCTACTTCAATAACTTGTGTCAAGTCTCAACGCAGTCATTTGATAAATGGGGGAGTCCCTGCTCCTTGACATTCCCTTATTTGCCAGAACTCAAGGTGAGAATTGGCTGAGAGTCCCCTGTAAGTTAGGTTCATGCATGTATGTTGCTCCAAATAAAGCTTCCTCAGTACAGGTCATTAATGTTGTGTCCTTTGTATACACATTTGCAGTTCTGATTAATTCGTGCATCTATCAGCAGTGCACACACTCAAAAATTGATTTCCTAGTAAAGGCAATACATTTGTATTAACTCCAACTGTGCTTTCTCTCTCAAGCAAAACAGTTGACCAAGGTTGGAAATATAATACAATTTGTGGTTCATTCAAGCCAGCAAATATGTTTTTATTTCAGTGCCAACTAAAACACCTCGATATTCAAGCCCAATTGGAAAATGCTCCATAACTGAAAATCATTTTTTTTGCCAGGACCTTAGGAGGGGAAAAAAAATGGAAATGCACAACACCACTTATTTATTATGCCTGCTAAGAACCCGAATCATTATACTGATCTTATTTTTATACTATTTTGATCAGCTGCTGAACCTACCAGTAACTTCATGAAATTGCCAACTTACCAGCCAAAGACAAGAAAAATATTGAAAACTAACCATGGAATTTTTGAGATGTTGATTAAAAAAAATCCTCGGGATTATATAGCCTTAATTTTCTCTTAGAAATACTAAGTAAGAACAACAGTTAATTTTGATAAAATTGAAAGGACAATGAAATTTAGTCCCTCAGGTTAACCTTCATTACTACTAACATTAGGAAGTCTGTATTCCTCTATGTGTGGAGTGTGTGTGTGCGGGCATGTGTGCTTTATCAAAGTTCAGATCATCACAAGGAACATATTCAAATAAAGTATTATAATTCCCCTTGGAAAAAAGATTTTTAATTCTTAGGGATAAAAAACGTGAGTAGCCTTACAAAATCATACAATCTGAAATGGAAGAATACATTAGCCCCCTAAGGGTAGTTTTCCAAATATAGTATTATTTCTGTAACAAAATATAGTTACTAAAAGTAATTTTATGTGCCTATTTTAATTTAAATTTGGAAAAGGGAATAGAAAATGGTACTTCATTTAAAAATATACTTGTCTATTGAGAATTGAAAGCCTTCTCTGACTTCTAATTTTGCTGCAGCCTATAATAGGAGTTACTCTGCATTTTAATTTCCAGTAGTGATTTTTTTTCAACCTCCACAGCCCCACAAAGTTGCTCAAGGCATACAAGATCTTTGTACATCTAAACAAGTCTCATTCTCAGGTTTCATTCCTAAGGCTATCATACTTAAAATCTGTAGTCGGAAGACCTAAAGAATTTACCAGTACCACAGTTTATTTACATGAATGAATACACAAAAAATATAACCTAAAATTGTGTACCTTGTCTCTGATAACAAGAAAGCAATAAAAGCATATTCAGTAGAAAAAATGAAGTAGAAAATACATAAATAATGCTAGTTGCATTAGGGATGCTTTTTTCTTTTTTTCTATTTTTCATAGAGATATACTATGTTTATAATTAGTATGTTATGTCATTGTTTCTAAAAATTAGTCTTAAAAATATAAGTTATATGATATGGTTTACTCTTTTAAAATCACTCTCTCAAGAAGATAAACTAGCCCTAGCCAGTAACTCCGAAAGTGAGGTACTTAGAACATCTTAAATGGATTTCAAGGGGGAGGAAAGCCCATCAAAATCCATGGGGTGAACCAGAAATGATCACTAGAAGTAGAAGACTAGTTCTTTCTCTTTTCTTTTCTTTTTTTTTTTTTCACTTGGGAGTCAAACTGGCAACTTTGCTGTTAAGAGCACATGCTCTATCCACTGAGCCATTGGAGCTCAGCTCAAGGTGTGGAGTTCAGTCTTAGTTGCAGGTGGGCATAGCCCACCATGGAACAGGCAATCTTGTCATTAGGAGCATGTGCTTTTACAAGCTGAGCCATCCTGCCACCTGTTGGCAGCTCAGTGGCAGCTCAGCTCAGGTGCAACTCACTGGTTCATGTGGGAATCAAACCAGCGATCCTGTTGCTCAGAGCTCATGCTCTAGGGCAAACTCTTAACCAACTAAGCCACTCGGCTGGCCTTCAAGACTAGTTCCTTCTTAAAGGCCACCCTTCTTGCAATGTTTTATTAAATATATCTTATAATTTAATAACAAGAAATTTATATATTAAGTTTCAATTATGACATATTTTTTTTTGGTCAGGCCTGTGATGAATAACATGAAATTAATACTCCTGGAATTTTTTTAGGTATAGATTCCCTCAGCTCTCAGATGCTCATCCACACATTCTGGGCAATGTGGCAAACTTTTCAGTTGGAATATATTTGTTTAATTGGACTCTGGAGATTGATGACTTCCTAAGTGATGTTAGCTATGACAAGCTTAGCAATGGAGGCTGTGTGTTCATCACCACTATTCTCAACAATTCAAATCAACACATAGTTATAAATAACTCTTGTAAGCAGACATTTTCTAAGTGCTGGGGACATAAAGGAGTATGAGACATAGACACTGTTCTACTTGTTGTCTAGTGGGAGTTGTATCAATTAGCTGCTTTCTTCTGCAAAAATCAGAAAACTCAAAATGGGTTATAAATTAAGATAATGTATTGATTAATATCAATGGAGAGTATAAGGAAGAGCAGAGTTCAGTTGTGATCAGTTGGCCTAACTCTCAAGCGACCTTTCCTCGTGGGGTAAAATGGCTGCAGTGGCTCCAGATTCATACCTGCACACCACAAGAGAGAAGTGTTCTATGGATTCATCTATCAAACAAGTCGTATGAGGACATGACTTGACTAAACCAAAGTAACCACTGTGACTATGACAAAATCATGTACTGATCTTCTTAGGCTTCAGTTACTGTCCATGCTTGAACCAATGAATAAGATTATCCTGACAGGCAAATATCAATGAGGGTCAACCAGTTGAGGTGGAGATGGAGTTAATATCACCTATATCCCATAAATCCCATACACACAGCACAGGCCAGAATGTATGCTGAGGAGAAAACTATGAGTTTTACTAGAGTGGTAAATACAGTAATAATGAAAAGTAGTAATAGAAGTCAATAGAAGGATGACACAAAAATATCATGAACAGTTGGGAGTGTGAAGTCTTATATATGTTTTGGTTTTTATGACTACTTATTGAATTACCATGCATTGAATTTAATTCACAATTAATCGCTAAAATAATGGTAAATGAAATAAATATTTTACAGTTCAGAAAGATTAAACAACAAACGTGGGTTGTTATTTTGGAAAACTATCTGAAAAAGGCCTTGATGGAATGAAGAGTGAAGATGTTTTGGCTTAAGTGACTGAAGAGCATGGCAATTTAATGGAAGAAATGGATCAAGCAAGGAGAAGTATGAAACACAGAACATATTTTCTAGAATAGTCTAACCTTAGATAATAAGATGCAGTGTCTTCCTCATGTCTTATCTTTTTAAAGCACCTATGTACACAGACCACTATTCTTGTAACACTCTGCATTAACCCTTAACTGAGGTATCTCTTGAAATTACACTTTTCTAACAAGATTGAATTAAATTTAAAAATTACAAACAAGCACACATTTCTATTTTTACAATAGCTTCAAAAGAGATTTGGCAACATAGTCACATAGTCCATCCCAAGTAACCATTTTAGCTAGACAACATAGTAGAGACACTGAACGTTATTACATTTAAAATCTGCTATTCAAGAAAACTAGGGACACTCTTGACCAGTGACTTTTATACAGGTTAGACCACCATAGTTTCCTCTGGCTATTTTTCTAAAGCAATTTGGCTACTAGAATTGCAAGGCTATGTGACCCAAAACATCGTAAATTATAAAGTACATTCTAGATAACAATATCTTAGAAAATGTTATCAAGTTGAGTCTGTTTATCTGAGTTTATTTTTCCTATTTATTGAAGCATCCAAAGGTAATGGGAAAATGTGCAGCTGCTTCTCTCTGACCTCATCACTTAATATTGTTCATTTCTAGACAAACCAATGTTAAAAAAGTCACCAGCTCTCAACCAGAAAATAGTTGAGCCAATTGACTCTCTTCTTCTGAGCAATTAGGATACATCTATAAGTTCTCAATTAACTACACTCAAATTGTAAGTAATCCTGGACCAGAGGACCCCCATTTGGAATAGCTTGTTGAGGGGAATGAAAATTATAATAACAAAAGTTTTCACAGCTGATCAAGAAAACTGTATCACTTTCAGAGTAATACATGAGAGAATTTATTTATTTATTTACCCCACTCCTCCACTCATTTATTCAACAAGTACTTTTGGAAAGCTCACTAAGTGCCAGGCATCATACAAGACAAAAGCTTACTATGTGCCAGGCATCATACAAGAGTATTGGGCAAATGACAAAACTAAGACTGATAGTTTCTGCTCCAAAACAGGTGAGACTAGTTGGTAGAGAAAAACCAGCCATAACAATACCAGAAGATGTGTTAAATAATGAGATCACACAATATGGGCATTTAACTTAAAACTGTAAAGTTAAAGAATCTATCCTAGAATTTTTTAAATGCTTAAGCTAAGAATTAAATGATAATTAAAGCGAGCCTATCAAAGAAAAGGGATGATTCTATCAGAAAGAAGGAACAGAATATACAAAGGCCTAAAGGCTAGACAGCACAGTATAATCAGGAAACTTCTAAAACCTAGAAGACCTCACAATAGGGAGCAGTCCAGGCTTTTTATAATATTGGGGGTTTTGTGGCTTGATATATATATATATATATATATATATATATATATATATATATATATATATATATATATATATATACAAATAAATAACTAGGCAACCAGACCAGGGATGCAGAGAACACTGAACTCTCTTCCCTGTCCCACTGGCCAGCACAGCTAAAGCTCTTTGCTGCTGATGCAATGCTTCATTGGTTAAAGACATAAAGGGAAAAAGCCTGGAATTGTCTAAGAATTGACCAAAGCTCGGGCAAGTACCAAAGACTGACAGAGCCACATCTGCAATTACCCACTAAGCAAAGGAGTCTTACTGGTGTTCTCTTAGTCTTGCTGCAGAAATTTGAGAGGTACAGACTAACCATGAACATGGCTGAAAACAATGCATTGATTCATTCCTTTAAAATACCACAATCCTTAAAGAATCACTGAGCCACCCCAGCACACTAACGAACAGCTCCATTAGTCCAAGAAGTCTTGTTCCAAACCTTGTTAGCTCTCAAAGAAGAAAGATGAGTCCTCTTTTTTTGTCTAATATTTTTAATTACAAAATTATAGAGAAGCTACCAAATGACTTTGAAAGATTAAGTATCTTGAGTTTTAAACAATTAATCTCTATATTAAAATCATTTTCAGAAAAAAATAATAAATCCATTATACAGGAAAAAAACAAACCTAAATTGATCCCCAAAGCATAAGGTAAAGATAGACTGGTATACAATTTAGGTCTTAGTTTAAGTTTCACTTTTCTCATTTTAAAGATTTCACAATACTTTAAATTTATTTTTGATATGCAAACATGTAGTTAATAAAAATATCATTACCAAATAATGTATCTCCACAGATTTATAATGCCTCATGGAAGTAGACAAAGTTACATTTAGCAGTGTGCTTAGTTTCTGAAACTTGATTGTTAAGTTTTCAGAATTTTTGCAAACTGGTTGACATCTGACATGGTGGAAATATTCTTACCATGAAGTTGGCACATTCTACAAATCAGAGTTCCCCCTACGGCAAGAGCCAGATTTAAACATTTATCAGCACATCACTAGTTACATTCATGGAGAAGTATGATAAAAATATCACTTCAGTATTATACAACTGTTTATAAATATACATGTGCTAAACATAGTAAAAAAATATTCTAAATATCTTCCCAAGTCCAGATTATAAGGTTGAATCCAATTATTTTCTTACTGTCTAAGTTTTCCCCTTCAATTATTAAACAACATGGAAAGTAGATGACAATAATTAGAGTTAAAAAACTAAAAAGCTTGATTCTCAGATTAGTTTTTTTCAGATATTGCCTAATGTGATTATTCCAGGATTTTTTTGTTTCAACCTATGTTTATTTATAATTTTTTTAAATTAAGCCACTTAACTACCTATGAAATATGAGTTTTGGAAAGAGCACTGACCATTTTTGCCAGCATGGAGAAGAAAAAAAGATTTTATACATATATTATATGTAAATTAATATTTAAATATATATTTTATATATCACATATCATACGCTTATACATTTATAAATTAAATATATTTAAATATATATTTAATATGTATTTATAGTAAATAAATATAATATATATTATATGTAATATATATTTATTTATATTAAATAAATATAACATGTATTTATATATTATATATAATATATATTTAAATATTTATATATGTATATATAAATATATGTTTATATGTTATATATATAATTATATCTAGATAGATAGATAGATAGATAGATAGATAGATAGATATAATCTTCTAAAGCCATAAAATTTAAACTTGGAAGGTCTTTGGATCTCAGTAAGTAAGGAAAACCAAACCAACTCTTGGTAAAGAAGTTAAGTAATTTTTAAGCAGCAAAATTTTGAAAAGACAAGATGAGCATATGAAAGTTTTCCACTAAATTTTAAGGACAGTTGGAGATAAGGCTATTGCCATTATATGTAACAACCCAAAGCATAGGAAGCCAGCTATCCAGCTCACTTGGACCCAGGTCAGATGGAAGTGCAACAAATGGGTGATGAGAGAAATTCATGGCTTCACTGTTTTACTCACATCATTCTTCACAAACTCATAGCATGGTATTGAGATCAAGCTATCAAGAACATGACCAATAGAAGTGCACCCATTCTTAGAATTATCAACTTTAGAACTTCTCTGGAGATGAATTATCCTGAGATTACAGTGAATACAAGTTAAGTGCCTTACTGCCAATGATTTCAAAGGTTCCTTTACTTACACAAAAGGCTTTAAAGAACTTTTAAAAGTGTGATGAATTTAAGTAACCAACACACACTGCAGTCCTGACAGTGGATAAAAAGGTCACTTTAATATATACCAGTGTTCAAGGATAAGAGCCTGTGAGACACATTTGGCACCTACGATCTCTCTCCTCTGATACATCCCGTCAACAGGAAATACCCAGGTCTTTATAGCAGGTCTTTTTAAAGACCATAGAAATACAGGAGTAACCCAGTCTACTACTATGCCCATCACAGGCATCTTCATTTCCTTCACAATATTTTTTACCTCTAGCATTTATGTTTGGGTCTTTCTTAGGATTCCCACCTTTCTGCTTACGTTGTCCATCTGTTCTGGCATGCTGCCTACTTTGTCCATTAGAGTCCTTAGCATATTAATCATAGCTGTTTTAAACTACCAATCTGAAATTTCCAACCTCCATGTCATCTTTGGTTTAGATGTGTGGGAAGTTGACAAGAAGTCTTTTCAAATTGTGTTGTATTGCCCTTTAGCATGCCTTGTAATGTTTTCTTGATAGCTGAACATTATATAGTGGGTAACAGGGACTGTTGTAAGTAGGTCTTTAATAAGCTGGAGATAAGTTATGGAAAGAGGAGAAGCATTCTATAGTCCTGTGATTAAGTGTCAGTTTTTTGTAAGCTTGTACCTCTGGACTGTGAACTTCACACATGCTTCTCAGTATCCCTCCTCTCTTAGGTGGAACAGGATGCTAGAGTGGGCTAAAGTTGGGTATTTCTCTTCTCCCATTTGGAATCTAGAGCTGGCTGGAATTGAGTATTTCCCTCCTGCCAAGTAAGTTAGGCTCTGATAAAATCCCATCAGGATAGGCTCCAGTTGGTTAGTTTCTCCTGAGGATAGACCTCCTTAAGAAGAACAGAGTGCGCCGGTATATTTCAAAATTATTTATTTTGCCCTTTCTCTGATAGAAGCTGGAGGGAATCCCCCCCCCCCCCCCTCCTTGTTTACTGTTGAGACTGGTCAGGCTCCCGGAGGTGTTACTTATAGTAGCACAGTGCCCCCACCACACACTCTGACAGGGTCCTTGGGGTTTGTAACTCTCAAAGTTGTACACTCTAGGCCTCCAGGAATTTGACGACTGCAGTTTTTCTACACTGACACTAATTTTCACAGCAGTTTCCACTTGTAAGTCTCTGTTCCAGGGCTGTGGCTGCCTGTACCCACCTGTCTGTCTTTCCAGTCTTGGGGGCAGTGATTTGCCCTATGTCCTTCCCTCTCTTTCAGATCCAAGAAGAGTTGCTGATTTTTCAGTCTGTTCAGGTTTTAGTTCTTTTTGGATGGAGTGGCAACTCCCAAGCTCCTTGAGTGCAGAACAGGAAACCAGTGGAGTTAACCCAATCCAGAAATCCTCAGAGACAAAGCAATACTTAACAACAATTTGTCCTAAATTCACTCTTCAAGTATGAGTGGTCTTTTAGGGAAAAGCATCCATCTGGACTTTGCTGAGACAGAATGATACGGGATTGACAAAAAAAGGAGAAAGGGTTAGCATCAGAAATAAAAATTAAAATGAATAACAACAGTTATTACATACATACATTACTTTAATTCTGACAATGACCCCATTAAATAGGTGTTTTATGTCCACTGAATAAATGAGAAAACTTGAGGCTTAAAAACTTTGAGCAAGGTCACAGAGATAATACTCAGAGGAGCAAACACTGAGCTTTTACCACTGTGTAATACTATTTCTCCAGAATTTTCCAAAGGAGTCCATAGGAACTAAATAAGAATTACTGTTTTAAAATTTTTAAGTAAATTTCTTGGTTAGAATTTTCCTTACCCAATGTGTTTCCCATGGTGATCAGTAGCAAAGACCCTTAGAAATCAAAACACATGACCATTGTTTTGATTACAATAAGAAATGTATGTTTTGAAGTTTAGATACTACTCCACAGCCAAGCTTATAGAAAGAGGTTTTCCCAAGGTAAGAAGTAGACGATGGTAAAATTTGAGAAGATAAAAAGGGCAGGCTAATTCCTTAGAGAATATGACACTGAGTCAGAAGAATATGGAACTTTCACTTAGTTTAGAATATGAGACCTAAGTCCTTTAGACACAGTCCTACGTAAGCTCTCCAAGATAAATTTTCCTCTATACTGATTTAGCATCTCAATCTACATTGATACTATCAATCTATTGGGTTGTCAGAAAAGTCATGACATATTTTGTCTATGTTTTTCAAAGTTTATTTATTTATATAAAGAACAAAGATCAATCAAAGATATATTGCCCATTTTGTTCAATAACCATTCGCCATCTTTCAGTGAGCTTCATAATTCCTCATTCCTAGAAGGACCTGTATTTATTTGCGAAAAACTGAACAAGGTGCTGATTTACAGCCTCATCTGAATTGAATGTTATACCACGCAAGGAGTTTTGAAGAGAGCGAAACAAGTGGAAGTCTGATGGCGCAAGGTCAGGCGAGTATGGTGGATGTGGCAACACATCCCATCCAAGCTCCAATAATTTTTGAAGGGTTATCAAACTTGTGTGTGGTCTTGCGATGTCGTGATGGAACACAACTCCTTTACAATTAACAAGCTCTGGGCGTTTCTAGATGATGGATTCATTCAAACTGTCCAATTGCTGACAGTACACATTCGAATTGATTGTTTGGTTCCTTGGCAGGAGCTCGAAAAACATGACACCTTTAAAATCCCACCACACTGAGAGCATAACTTTCCTCTGATGAATGTCTGCTTTCCATGTCATTTGAAGCAAATCGTCACATCGGGACCAAGACCGTTTGCACACCACATTGTTGTAAACAATCCACTTCTCATCACCAGTTATCAGTTGCTTCAAAAAAGGATCATTTTCCTCATGCTAATGAGCATATTGCAAATGTTTACATGTGCTGTCAAATGAACTTCTTTGAGTTCATGCAGAATTCAAATATCGAGCTTGCTTACGTATCCCAGCTTCTTCAGGTGGTTGTGAACACTTGAATAATGGATAATCAATGTTCCTGCAATCTCTCGTGTCATGTAATGTGGCTTTGACTCAATCAATATCTTTATTTTGTCGTCATCAACCTCGGTGGGCCTCCCTGACTGGGGAGCATTGTTGAGATCAAAATCACCGGCACAGAATTTCATGAACCATCATTAGCACTGACGTTCCTGTAGAGCATTGTCACTGTAAACTTTATGCAACTTTTTACAAGCTTGACGCGCATTCTTCCCTTTATGGAAGTAAAACAGTAAAATATGGCAAAAATGCACAGTTTGGTCCTCCATCTTCAACTTGTAAAATCTCCAAAACTTAACCAAATCGCTCGATTTTATTTTTAGAATGAAGCTAGAACTGTCAGCTGTCAAATGACATAGCAGTAACATAGATGCAAATGACTCTAGTACTTCCAAAAATGAACTAGTGCCATCTGTCGCAAACATGCATCATGACTTTCCTGACAACCCAATATTTATTGACTCTATGCATGTTCCCGTTTCTCCAAGTCATTTATTATCTATGTTATACTCCTGACTAATGTATTTGTTAGTAGGCATTCTTGCAATGTATTGTTCCCTGCATCCTTGGAGACCTTCCTTCTAAAAATCTCTCCTTCCACAAAGTCTGTTATGGGTTCACAACTGAGATACAAATACAGACAGAGGGAAAATGATGCAGAAAGACCTCATACACTGTTGGTGGGAATGCAGACTGGTGCAGTCACTATGGAAGGCAGTGTGGAGGTTCCTCAAAAAATTAAGAATAGAATTACCATATGACCCAGCAATTTCTCTCCTGGGTATATACCTAAAAAATCTGAAAACATTTATCCATAAAGATATATGTGCTCTGGTGTTCATTGCAGCTTTATTCATGGTGGCCAAGACATGGAAACAACCAAAGTGTCCTTCGATAGATGATTGAATAAAAAGATGTGGTATATATACACAATGGAATACTATTCTGCCTTAAGAAAAGGTGAAACACTGCCATTTGTGACAATATGGATGGATGTTGAGATTATTATGCTAAATGAAATGTCAGACAGAAAAAAACAAGAACCATATTACTTCACTGATATGTGGGATATAAAACTGAAAGCAACAAAGGAATAAGCCAAACAAATAAAGAAACAAAAACTCATAGACACAAACAATAGTTTAGTGGTTACCAGAGGGTAAGGGAGTGGTAGATGAAGGTAAACAGGATCAAATATATGGTGATGGAAGGAGAACTGACTGTGTGGTGATGAACACATAATGTGGTATATAGATGATGTGTTACAGAAATGTACACTTGAAACCTATGTAACTTCACTAACCATTGTCACCCCAATAAATTTTAATTAAAAAAAAAGACAGACACTGGTGTTTAGAGTCTTGGGGTTAATACATCTCCAATTAGCCATAAGTCCCACTTCACCTTCCCCATGCGATGACAACCTATTGAAAGGAAGGTAGAAAGAAAAGAATGAGGGGTAAAATATTAAGGAAAATTACCAAAAGTTACCAAATATCTTCAGTGTTTCAGATACTGTGTTATACATGTCTATGGACTTTAAATTTATTTCATAGTCACAAAGTCCCTCAGACCCTACTTGTGTAATTTCTTCCCCCTTTATTTTTAGAATTGACTGTAGTTAATTCAACCACATCTTCCTAGTATAAGAAGTATAGATGGGGTAGCTTCTGGTCAAGATAATATAGTAAGCTTACACTTTGATATTTTCCTCTGCTATAATAATAGCAATACTGGGAAAATTAAAAAAGGAGAAAATTAAAAGACATAACTGAGATCAAATAAAAGATAAACACCTCTGCGGCCAAGACATAAAACAAAAACACTGTGAGGCAGGACCTGTGAGCTGGTGAGTCTTAGAATTCATAAACAAGTGGAGTTTGCCAGAAATTCCTTTTCTATAATTGATACAGACCAACATGCATGAACCCAGAGGCTAAACCCTAAACTATCCACTGGTGGCAAAGAGCAGAATTCAGATGCTCCCTGGGAGTACTGAAAACATATACTTGAGGTCTCATCACATGGACATGAGTTGATCTTGGTCCTCAGGTGCTAATGGAACAGAAAAAAGGCTTTGACCATGTCCAGGACTGCATAACAAGGCTCTTTGGTCTGTGCAATAGATAGCGTTACAATCACAATGTCCAAAACACCCAGGGATTGGGACATACAATCGGATACAATCAGTGATAAACCACTATGAGCCTCCAGCTCCTGCCAGCCGTTCATTAAGATATTACATTTCTCACTTCCCTGTGCCTTTAAGTCCTCAAATAACAGAAACACTAATTTAAAAAAGGGTTCCCTTGATCCTCATGGAATTCCACATTCTTTCTGCTTGGACCACCATGGAAGGAACAGGAAGACAGTATAGAAAGTGATTTAAGTACCAGAGTGTCATCATTTTTGTGCCAGTTCCCTGAGCTCAAATTTCCATAGGACAATGTGAACAGGAACAGATGGCATTTGCACATACATTGGATTGTATTACAGGAGAGCAATCCTGAACTTAGGGGGCTTCAATTCTTTATAATATGTAGTAAACATGTCTGCTGTTTGTTCCAGATGAAGACACATTATACTGGAATGTAAGCAAAACTGCCTTTCACTCCAGAGCGAAATAACATCTCCATTATCCAAGACAAATCTTTATAAACATCCATTAAAAGTCCTAAAGGAAGAGCAGTCAGTGCCTCTCTTACAGGATGTTCAAAAACATGGAAGACAAATGGAGAATTGCCTCCCAGCAAATACATGAAAAGATTCTCAATCTCATTAGTCAAAGAGAAAGTGCAAATTGAGTGATATAATATACCCATTACATTGGGCTAAAAAAGCAATATCTAACCGTGGGAAGCATTAATGTATGTGTAGAGGAATGGAAACGCTGGCACACTGCTGAAGGGAGTGTGAATGGGTCCACCACTCTTCAGAGTAATTGGAACGTGAGGTAAAGCTGAAGATGTGCATACTCCAGGGACCAGCGATTCCACCTCTGTGTATGTGTGACCATGAAGCACTTAAAATTGTTGACAGTAAAAAATGTTGTTGGCAGGATTCCTTGCGTGCATGACAGCACTGTTTGTAAAACAGAAAAATTGGAATCAGCTTAGTTATCCATCAGAGGATAACTCTGATTATAGAGGCCGGCCGAGTGGCTCAGTTGGTTAAGAGCTTGCTCAAGAGTGCAAGCTCTGAACAACAGGGTCGCTGGTTGGATTCCCTGCTGGAGCTGAGCTCCCGCTGAGCTGCCAACAGATGGAAGGATGGCTTAGCTAAAATAAATAAATAAATAAATAAATAAATAAATAAATAAATAAATAAATAAATAAATAAAAATAAAAATGAAAACTAAAGAGGAGAGTGGTTAGGAAAATTATGGTCTATTCATAAAATAGAAGACTCTACAGAAGTTAAAATGAATGGAGAAGAGCTGTATGTATGTTCATGTATAATTCTCAGAAATACTTTGAGCTTAGTATGCCAGTCATACAACATTAAAACCTGTAAAAATTATTCTTATTTTTAGATAATAGTTTATGTAATAACTTTATTTTTAAAAAGGAAACAATCTTGCATGGGAATATTAAATACTGAGTTCTTGGTAGGTTTTCCTTCTAGAAAGTGAGGGAATTAGGATCAGGAAGGACTCCCAGAAGGCCTTAACTATAACTGAAGTCATTTCTTTAGTTTAATGATATAAAACCAAGCTAGTACAATATTAAATTTTATTAAGCTTCAGTATGGGAGTGATTGTTAAAATATTCTATAATTTTTTTATGCATTTGAAACATCTTATCTTAGGAATGATTAAAGTTGTGCCCATCTTGGGGAGCTAATTATTATTCCTGCATACTATCTTTAGTCTTTTGACCCAGAGAGACAGCATAGCTTCATGATGGAGAATCTATACTCCAAACTAAAAAGGCCAGAGTGCTCAGCTCTCTATCTAACAATTTGTGTGACATTAAGCAAGTTGACTGTTTAAGCTTCAGCCTATATGGAATTCTGGGAAAATAATATACTTTACATTCTAGGGTTGTTAAAAGTGCTGCATGAGTCAATAAATAAAAATGCCCTCTCTTACTTGAAGAAAGCATATAACAATGTAGACTGATACATGATATTAGGAACAATTTAATGTATATTTAATATTTCCTCTTTTATCTTTGGCTATAGCAATCTAATGGATCTTTATAATCTCATTAGAAAAAAGGTCTCTTCATAACAACTGACCACTCATCTCGCTATTCACCCATCTTCCCATTTAGCTTATGAGGCTGTGATCACCCTGTTTCCTCTGCCTTTAATATCTCTCCATTCTCCATGGCTTATATAACTGTTATTTTCCTTTGCAGCCAATATGAAGACCCATTTCCATAATACGACTTTCCTAAATCATACCACTACATACACAAACACTTTGCTCCAAATAGCCTTCCCTGAGTGAAAACATACTACTGTCAATGACCAACACGTTCAGTGTTTTATGTTTTATGGCACACTATAGTTTAAAATCACTTACACATTATTGCATTCATATGACATTCTTGTGAAGATGAGCTACTGTGCAGAACTAATTTTATATCTGCTGACTCTGAGTTTAATACTTTGCATCACCTCATGTGTTAAGTCTGAAGATCTTTTCAAAAAATTTACCTTTATTCATTCTTTAATTTATTTATTTTTTATTGTTAGTTTCAGGTATACAGAACATTGCATAGTTATCCTTTTCACCCTTTGCACAGAAACAACCCCCATCCCCCATCTACTGCCCTCCCACCCCCGATATCATGCTTATCTATTACAATTCCATTGACTCCATTCCCACTCTCTACTCCATGTCCTGTGACTATATGTATATATAATTATAGTTGACATATATTATTATTCAACATCAGCTTCAGAAATACAGTGTGGTGGTCAGGCCTCTACACCGACTATGAAGTGGTCTCCCTAACAAGACATGAGTCCATTTGGCCCCCTAAAAAATATTTACAACATTATTGATTATATTCCCCAGACTGTCTTTTCTATCCCTGAGGCCATATTGTAGTTACCAATTTGTATTGTCTCATCCCTTCCCCTTCTCCTTCATTTCTACCCCCTCCCAACTAGCAACTCTCAGTTTTTCCTCTATATCTCTGAGACTATTTCTGTTTACATTTCTCATTTATTCAGTGGCATAAAAACAGGCACATAGATCAATGGAACAGAATAGAGAACCCAGAATTAAATCCAGGCATATACAGGCAGTTAGTCTATGACAAGGGAAGCAAGAATTTACATTGGGGTAAAGATAGTCTATTTAATAAATGGTGCTGGGAAAATTGGACTGACACAAGGAAAAAAATGAAACTGGACCACCTCCTTATGCCATATACAAGAACAAATTCAAAATGGATTAAAGACTTAAATATAAGACCTGATACTATAAAACTCCTAGAAGAAAAAAATAGGGACTAAATTTGCAGACATTACCCTGAACAATGTTCTTACTGATACATCCCTGTGGGCTAGGGAAGTAAAAGAAATAATGAACATATGGGACTACATCAAACTTAAAAGTTTTTTCACAACAAAAGAAACCATCAATAAAACAAAAAGGAAGCCTACTGAATGGGAGAAGATATTTGTCAATGATATATCTGATAAGGGGTTAATATTCAAAATATATAAAATACTCATGCAACTCAACACCAAAAAAACAAACAACCCAATTAAAAAATGGGCAGAAGATATGATGAGACATTTCTCCAAAGAGGACATACAGATAGCCAACAGGCATATGAAAAAATGTTCAACCTCACTTAGCATTAAGGAAATGCAAATAAAAACCACAATAAGATACCATTTCACTCCAGTTAGAATGGCTATCATCAATAAATCAACAAAAAACAAGTGCTGGTTAGGTTGTGGGGAAAAGGGAACCCTGGTGCACTGCTGGTGGGACTGCAGACTGGTGCAGCCACTATGGAAATCAGTATGGAGATATCTCAAAAATCTGGAAATGGAACTACCGTATGACCCAGCAACTCCACTCTTGGGTATCTATCCAGAGAAACCCAAGACACCAATTCGAAAAAATATATGTACCCCTATGTTTATCGCAGCACTATTTGCAATAGCTAAGACTTGGAAACAACTGAAATGCCCATTGGTAGATGACTGGATTAAGAAACTTTGGTACATTTACACAATGGAGTATTACTCAGCTATAAAGAGAAGGAAATAGTGTCATTTGCAGCAGTATGGATGGACCTAGAGAACATTATGCTAAGTGAAATAAGTCAGTCAGAGAAAGACAAATACCATATGATCTCACTTATATATGGATTCTAAAAAACTGAATAAATGAGAAATGTAAACAAAAAATTTACCTTTAAAAGTATACCTTGCTATTGCCTTTTATAAATTATTTCCCTCTATAAGACTTTTCTAAAAACTGAAAACTGAAAGACGTTTTAGTAGCAAGCATGAACTCATCAGTGAAAACAAAAATGAACCATCAAGTATATCCTGTAATGTCTTGCCTAAGCGTGTTTAGAGGCCCTGTTCAATCCAGATACAACATAATTGGTTGTTTAATAGTGGGTAAATATGCAACGGATGGATCCACAGAAAAACCAGGAGGAGGTAAAAGACAGGCAATTTGCAAATATATCTATGTTATGTAACCCCCCGACATAAATAAATGAGCACGCAAACAGAAAGTCCTCATGCAAGCTGATGGGAGGATCCTATATGGAAGGCTCCTATATAGGATGATCGTATACAGAGGCCTCTGACTCTCCAAGAAGACTGGTCACACTTACATCAGCTCATAGCCTGTAGACTAGGTATCTCATATCAGTTCTGAGAAGAAGTAAAACTCTCCCTGCAGACATGTTGGATTCACACAAAAAGCCCTAATTCTGAGGAGTCCCATTGGCCTAGGATCAAGGAGTGGGGGTGATATAGGACAGGGGAAGATAAGGAGAAAAGAGTCACACTCTCCTTTTCACTGCTGAAACTTGAATATTAAGTCAGCTTCATTTAATCAATTTGATGCAGGTCAAGACAGACATTAGAAATTTCATAAAAAGAACTAAAAATTTCCATTATCAGCAAGTGCCTACCTATGTTCCATTTCTGAATAATATTCAGTCCTTATTCAGCTTTATGTTGCTCTTTGTCTAAATCAATATGCTTGCTTCCTTTTATTTCTGGATAGTTTGCAAATTACTCAATGATAAGTCATGCACTTGATTTTTTTTAACATCTCTGATATTGCTAATGTAAAATTAGTTTAAAATGTATGACTTTTTAAATCTTTACTTTCTTATGACTATAACTTTGGCTGTAGAAAAAGCATAATAATTTTTAATGTCAAAACTTGTTTCTAATTGCTAATTTGTGATGATTAAGAGGATGATTGGGGAAAAGAGAAAATAAGTGGATACCAAGTTGAATCCATGTCCCAGTGAAGGTGATAAACAACAGAAAAAAAATGAGAACAGATAAATCAGGAGAAAGGAAAGAATAAACAGCAGTTCAGTCAACCAGAACTGACTAACTACAAAAGTGAATGCAGCCACATTAGATGTAAATACAGACTGGAACACTGAGAAATACTGTGTAGGTAAATTCTTCATCTTGAAACAGGGGAAATGGGTCTAGTTATGTCCAACATACACATATGTAGTTAAACTTTCCTAATAAGTTAATAAAGCTTTATAAACTGTAGGTATCTGTAAAAAATGACAGAGACTGTAATGGAGATGAAGATATTAAGTGTGTAAAAGAAACACATTACTGGTAGGACTTCTTGGAATGCAAACAAACACCATGCAGAAGATTAAACCCAACGCAAAGATAAGAAAATAAATTGTACTTTTGGGGACCCACAAAAATTTGAAACAGATTGCTTAGCCTTACGAGACTAAACAAAACCATCCAGGACTAAGCATATGTGAATAAATTTACTTTAAAATTTATACAAAGTTGAATTAATTAAGTGTGAAATTATTCAGTCCCTTTCATGCATTTTTAGTTTTTAACTTATGATTCTTCTTTCTGCGCGATTCAGGGTGTAATGATATTTACAACTGTCTGCTATGGAAGAAGCAGAGAGAAGTGGAAAATGGTTCTAGTTCTGAGTTCTCAAAGAAACTTCACCCATCTCCTTCCTCATCTTGTTTTGAGATTCTTGTTTAGGCATAAGAATGATGAAAAACCATTATAAATTAGCATGGTGTTGTGAAAAAAGCTATTTTTAAAAAAATAAGGGACTTAAGTCCTAATCTATGTCCACACTTATTTCCTGGGGTCAGCAGGCCCCAAAACCTCAGAGAAGATAGACTTCAATGAATGGAAGCTCGGTACACCAGAGAAGAGACACGCATCCTTCTCAAGAATGTTAACATTATCTGCATTCAGTGATAATGACCATAGCATCCCTGACAGTCTCAGGGATCAGTTTTTTGCAGGACTTCAAGAACAGTTATCAAGGCTGACTCTGTATCAAAGGAGGCTAATAACTTCAACAATATGAAACTACCTGTGCTGCTGAATTTCCTGTCTTTACACGTGGTTCACCAGGGATGGTGAATTGGAGAACTAGGAATGAAGAGCCTGAATGTTCAGAAGCTAACAAATAAACAAATATAACTACCTGTGAGAATTTATATAGGAGCATGGTCAAAGTTTAGAGCATATAAAGACAATTTGGAGCCTATGATAAAATAAATTCCTTCAATACTAGGGCAATAATTTTTCTGTAGAATCTTGGGGGTTGGCAAAGTTTTTCTGAGCAGAGCATGATGAAAGGCATTACTTTAAGGATTTTGATTTATGTTGGTATATATTACAAATTGTGGGAATTATGTTTTAAATCACAGAACCCATAAGAACATAACCTACTTTCATTAAGACCTTAGTACTTTTAAGTCTTTGTCCCTAATGAGTCAGTAATAACCTAAAAGATTCATAAATGCTGAAATTTAGATATAATACTTTTCAGTAGCCTCCATGCAGCAGATTTAGTGCAAATTGAACCTTCCTTGGAATTCATTCACAAATGTTAAATTTCCAAATGATTCATTTTAATGATATTCTCACCTATGAGTTCCCAGATTACATATGACCAAATATGCTTGTGCTAAAGGTATAGAAATGGTTCACATTGGTTTTATGGGGATTATTACAAAGTCCTCAAGGGTGTAGCAACTGACATAAAGATAAATGAGGATAAAGAAATGTAAATAGATATAAATATGGATGTATGTAAAGAATATTCCTTATAAATGAGAGACAAAACTATGCTTATTTTTATCTTTGCTTATCAAAATTTGGATAAAAATCAAGAGACTTTTGGTAATGTTAAGGTATAATGATGAATATCTCTTTCTCTAAAAAATGTACTGTTTGTCATCTAATGACAATTTTTCCTTAGCTTTGGAATATTTTATAACTAGGTCTTTGGGGGAAATTCTCCATTTGAAGAAAATTTCCTTTTCTCATTTAAAATTGAATCATAAGCCAACTAATAATCCAGGCACTGTAGGAATGATGTGATGTCCTTATTTTTCTTCCATATAATGATATATATATGGTAAGAAATTCATTTTTGCTAAATTTTAAGTTTTGTTTCAGAAGATAAAAGCCTGATTTGGGCAAAGCTCCCAGAAGTTCCTTTGGGAGAAAATGACACATTTCAAAACTGCAGAGTTCCAGTTGTATTTGGTTAAAATAATCATTTTGAAATGGTGGTTTTCTGTGTATGTGTTTAAGGAACTGTTCTGTGTATTTGAGTTCAGATTTAAGAGATGGCAAATTATGTGGACTCAACTCTGTATAAAGTCACAGTTAACAATAAGCATAAGTGTTGAGTTGTGACATCAACCACATGTACTCCCATATCCTTATTTGAGCTTAGGACAGTGCTCTCCTCACTGAAAATAATGGAAGCAAGATACCTAGGTAACACTGCTGAATTTATAACAAATATGCCACCGGATAGAAAACATCTATCTTTACCCTGAAGCAGGGAGCAATGTCTTCTTAAAAATAAAATCCTCTTTTGGCAGCAATATGTACAATTATATTATGGTCACAGTTGCTGCATCCACTTCAAGTAAGTTAAGAAAGATGGAAATGATCCCAGAAGAAATACAAGGCCTGAGTCCAGTAAGGCTGAAAGATGTAATTATCTTTCTACATGGCACTAACATTTTTCACAGAAACAAACAATATTGAAATATCTGTCGCTGATAAAAAATGTTAGTTTAAATTCAGCATTTGCCCCAGTATAGTTTTCCTTAAAGTTGCATATACAAACAATTCCTAGAGAAAAGGTTGAAATAGGATGTTAAGAACACCCTCAATGGCCTATACTCTTTTGGTGTAAAAGCCACTTAGATACATTATGAAACTTTGAATTCTTAACAGGTTCCAAATAAAACAAAAATGGTAAGGCATTAGATTCATTTCTATACCCACTTAATCAAAATTCAGTTAAAATTCTATTCTTCATTGCCAAGAGAAAAATGTTGAAAAAAAAAAGTGCATAAGTCATGATGTCTTAATGGACTCTTAGCTCCTAGAAAATAGTTAAAAAGGAAAAAAAAAATGTAGCTCAGAGGCAGAAAGGGTTGGACCAAACTTCATAGTATTAACAGTTCTTAGCCTTTCTTGTTAGGGATTCTAGTCCAACATTAATGATGTTGTTTTCAACTGCAAAATAAAGGTATTATAGAAACTGAAAGAGAAAAAATCGTTAAGACAGTTTAACTTCCATGTTTGAAATAATAGTCAAAATAACTTTATTCTCTGTATTTTCTTTATGGTACACAAGTAATAAAATCAAAGTATGAATTATGGGCCCTCATTCAAAAGCTTTTTTACCCCCCATACCCCACATCAGCACCAATGCTCACTAAACATATAGACTACACATGAAGGTTAAGTTTTTAAATGTACATCTGTTCAATTTTTTTTACTTTCATAATAAAATCATATACCTTGTTTCAAATGAAATCTGGCTTTTGTCATTTTTATAGCTGTCAAAAATTCATTTGCCTTGTTCATTTTCCTTTCCATTCTGTACTACAAGTATTTGAAATATATTTTTCAACTTTCTAATAGCTAGTATATCTGCAAAAATGTTCATAAATATCAATTTAGAAACCAGCTAAAAATATTCTGTACTTTCATCTTCCTAATAATCCTGAATAGTGACAGAAAAATGTATTACTTAGTGAAATTCCAAATGGAGATATTGTGGTTACCAAAGTTTACATTAGACCCAATTAGGACACATTCTATTTAAAGTAAACTTGGTGTTAGTGAAATTTGTCATGAATATTAGGGTGACTGAACAAGTTTTCATAAGTCTTCCCTGAAGAAAACACGAAATGAAGAAGATACAGACACTGCTCTCAAGGTGTTTAAAATATTCTAAAGACATAAGAGAAATACAAATAATATAAAAATAACAATGTTAATTTCATTACAGAGTATTTTCACCTATAATATCCAAACATTTTAGACATGGCAGAAGTAATATTTCTTTGTGTCACTATGAATAGTCAAATATATTCCAAACATCCCTAGAAGTAGAATAAGATAGTGGTCATCATTTTTGTGTTTTGACATACTTTTTAAACTATTGGAAAAACCATGAAAAATTTTTTTCAACTTTATTCTTTTTTTGCACTATTCCTTTCCCTGAATAAGACTTTCATTTTAATGGGGACACTTCACTAAACAACAATGTGTTTATTATATTATTGCTTATCCTCTTACTACTATTTTAGTTTATAAGTGTAAGCTTTGATTTTTTTTTAAACATTTCTTGAAATTTCTTACTGAAAACATGCTAAGAGATTTTTGGTCTTCAACCAAGATATTCATGATTACCCAAATGAGAATGCTAATAAAAACTCCCAATATGTCAACTAGATAAACCTATTAAAAATGAATACCATATTAATACTATATTATTTACACATGCACATTGTGGAACCTGAATCATTAAAAGCTCCTTGAACTAGATAAAGGTTTGTTTTTTTCCTCTTCCTTTTCATCATGAGATGAACTTGTAATTGTACACAGACGCGTTACTGTATTCAGAGCAAAATACATCCATTTTTTCCAACTTCACTTTTGTTTTACTCAATAAAATTTTTTAGGGGGGCTGTGTGCATATATTTTTGCTAAATAGTGAGAAGTTAAAACATTGAGAAATTAATATGTGTCAACCTGTGGATTATTTTGTTGAACTCTTAGAGCCAACATATGGATAGCTAGCATTTATCTCCCTATTCTAAATGTGAAGAAACTGAGACTGAGCAAGATTAGGTAAATCACCTAAAGTTCAGGCTAACAAATCGCAGATGCAGGATGGAAACCCAAGGCCATCTGAGACCTGTGTCAACTCTCTTAGTCACTATAATACGACACTTCCCCAAAGACATAAAAATCTCTTTAATTTAACAAGCATCAACTACTTGCCAACACTTGCAGGAGTAGATCTTGCTCATATATCATTAGATAAGAGGTGTTGCTTACCTCATATACACAGTTGCCATAGAATCTAATGAACCCAAGTAAATTGGTAAAAAGTTCCTTGGAATATTATTTTTAAATTTTTAGTGGAGAACAGAATCTACATTATAAAGTCTGTACTTTATAGTTTCATAATATGTAAGTTAAATGTATATATATATACAAACACACAAAGAGTAATAAAATAAAAAACAATAGGCTGTGGTTCTGTTCTGATCACAAACCCTGTCACCGGCCCGAGAAGCTAATAAAATATCTTCCGTATTCCCTGATGGAAACTTGTTTGTGATAGCCATTTGTACACAATGCCCTGACTCACTTTACTATATCACACAGTCCACTGCTTGTCATAATCTCAGCCAGTTCACATAGATCTGGTTATTCTATTATCAGGTCTCAAATGCTAACTGCAGTGCATTATCTTTCTACAGCTTTGTAACTGCTCAATATTAAATATTTAAACACAGACTTCAAGTATTTCTATTCCCGTTCAGAGATTCATACAAATGCAATAACTTCCAGAAGTATGGCTATTTTCCAACTCAAGTCTTCAAAAATACAAAAATACCCAAAACAAAACTTTTTCTGTATACAACTACAGCAAAACAAGTTTTGTATGTCTTCCTGAACTGGGGATGTAAAAGACCAAATTCCAGATTGAATATCACCTGAGAGTTCCTTAGTGCTCTCAGCTCAAATGCCATGACTACTGGTTGCTGAAATCAGTATTAAGGTTTGCCACAAATACTATGCTGTTTATAGCAATAAAAGTTCTCAGAAAGTCCTTCCCTGACTGTTCTAGCTAAAGCCCTTTACTTCACCCGGTTTGTAATTTGTAAAGAATATATATTTGCTTGATTTCTGTGCCTCTCCTCCACCGTAAGCTCTACTGGCTATTATTACACTCCCAGTGTTCAACCTAGCACGCATCCTCTAACACTCTTTGTGATAAAATTCGTTCTTTGGAATAAAGAACGAATAAATAAATCTTGCCACTTTGGTTTTACCTTCCACAGTGAAGTCACAGTCGTATATCTGAAATGCAAATCAATTCCTTCAGTTGTTCTTAACACTTTCCAATGACCACCTGCTTCCTAAGATAGAGACCTAAAAATCTTAGCAAAATGTGCAAAACCTTTGAATACTGTGCCTGTCCCTATCCCCAACCTCCTTCTATATCTGCATGAAATCTCTGCTCGATGAGTCCAGAATTACTGGAAGTTCCCCCAAATGCTTAGAGCCTCCATATTTTCCCAGATTTTCGACATGATATTTCTTTTTCTAATTAAATTTATTGGGGTGACAATGAATAGTAAAATTGCATAGCTTTCAAGTGCACAATTCTGTAATATGTCATCTATATATAACATTATGTGCTCACCACCCAGACTCAGTTCTCCTTTCATCACCATATATTTGACCCCCTTTACCCTCTGGTAACCACTAAACTGCTGTCTCTGTCTATGAATATTTGTTTCTATGATTGTTTGTCTTGTTCCTTTGTTGCTTTCAGTTTTATATCCCACATATCAGTGAAGTCATGTGGTTCTCAACTTTTTCTGTCTGGCTTATTTTGCTTAGCATAATAACTTCAAGATCGTTCCATGTTTTTGCAAATGACAGCATTTCATCTTTTCTTAGGGAAGAGTAGTATTCCATTGTGTACATATACCACATCTTCTTTATCCAACCATCTATCAAAGGACACTTTGGTTGTTTCCATGTCTTGGGCACCATGAATAAAGCTGCAATGAATACTGAAGCACATATATCTTTAAAAATGAATGCTTTCACATTTGGGGGGTATATACCCAGGAGAGGAATTGCTGGGTCATATGATAATTCTATTCTTAACTTTTTGAGGAACCTCCACACTGCCTTCCATAGCAGCTGCACCAATTTGCACTCCCACCAACAGTGTATGAGGGTTCCTTTTTCTCCACAGCCTCTCCAACACTTGTTATTATTTGTCTGTTGATGCTAGCCATTCTAACTGGTGTGAGGTGATATCTCATTGTAGTTTTTATTCTCATTTCTCTGATGATTAGTGATGTTGAGCATTTTTCCATATGTCTGTTGGCCATCTGTATGTCCTCTTTGGAGAAATGTTTATTCAGGTCCTATGCCTATTTTTTAATTGAATTGTTTGGTTTTTTGTTGTTGAGTTGTATGAGTTCGTTGTATACTTTGGATATTAGCCCCTTATTGTAGGCATTGTTTGCAGATATCTTTTCCTATTCTGTCGGTTGCTTCTTTGTTTTGTTGATGGTTTCTTTGCTGTGCAGAAACTTTTTAGTTTGATATAATCCTATTCATTTATTTTAGCTTTTGCATCCCTTGCCATTGAGGTCTAATTCACAAAATCTCTTTGAAACCAAGATCCATAAGTTCAGTACCTATGTTTTCTTCAATGCAGTTTATTGTTTCAGGTCTTATGTTTAGGTCTTTGATCCATTTCAAGTTAATTTTGGTAAATGGTGACAGATAGCAGTCTAGTTTCATTCTTTTGCATGTGGCTTTCCAGTTCTCCCAGCACCATTTATTAAACAGGCTTCCAGTCTCCAGTGTATGTTTTTGGCTTTTTTTATTTATGTGGATTTACTTCTGGGCTTTCAATTCTATGCCATTGGTCTGTGTGTCTGTTTTTCTGCCAATACCATGCTGTTTTGATTATTGTTGCTCTGTAGTACAAGCTGAAGTCAGGGAGTGTGATACCTCCAGCACTGTTTTTTTTTTCTCTTAAGAGTGCTTTGGCTATTTGAGGTCTTTCGTGATTTCATACAAATCTGATGTTTTTTTGTTCTATTTCTTTAAAAAATGCCATTGTTTCATGAAATCTGTGTATTGCTTTGAGTAATATGGGCATTTTAACTATGTTGATTCTTCCAATCCATGAAGATGAAATGTCTTTCCATTTCTTTGTGTCTTCTTCAATTTCTTTTAAAAATGACTTACAGTTTTCAGTGTATAGGTCCTTTATATCCATGGTTAAGTTTATTCTTTAGTATTTTATTCTTTTTGCTGCAATTGCAAACGGAATTTTTTTTTCATTTCTTTTTCTGAAGTTGCATTGTTAGTATGTATACAGGAATACAATGGATTTTTGTACATTGATTTTGTAACCAGCAACTTTTCTGTATTCGTTTATTGTTTCTAATACCTTTTTGGTGAAGTCTTTAGGGTGTTCTAAATAAAGGACTATGTCATCTGCAAACAGTGACAATTTAACTTCTTCATTCCCAATTCAGATGCCTTTTATTTCTTTCTCTTGCCTGATTGCTCTGGCTATGATGTCCAATACTATGTTGAAAAGCAGAAGTGATAGGGGACAACCGTGTCTTGTTCCTGAACATAGAGCAAAAGCCTTCAGTTTTTCACCATTAATTATGATATTAGCTGAGGGTTTGTCATATATGGCTTTTATGTTAAGGTATTTTCCTTCTATACCCACTTTATTAAGCATTTTAATCATAAATGGACATCATATCTTCTCAAATGATTTTTCTGCATCTATTGACATAATCCTATGATTTTTATCTTTAATTTTATGTGGTGTATCTCATTGATCAATTTGTGTATGTTGAACCCCACTTGATCGTGATGTATAATCTTTTTAATGCATTGTTGTATTCAATTTGCTAGGATTCTGTTTAGGATTTTTGCATCTGTATTCATCAGAGATATTGGTTTATAATTTCCTTTTTTTGGGCTATCCTTACCAGGTTTTGGTATCAGGGTAACGGTGTCCTCATAAAATGAATTAGGAAGTATTGCCTCTCCAATTTTGGAAGAGTTTGAGGGGAACAGGTATTAGATGCTCTTTGAATGTTTGGTAGAATTCAATAGTGAAACCATCCAGTCCTGGACTTTTTCTTTTGGGAAGATTTCGGATGACTCATTCAATTTCCTTGCTGTTCATCGGTCTATTTAGATTTTCCAATACTCCATGACTCAGCCTAGGAAAGCTATGTGTTTCTAAGGACATGTCCATTTCTTCTAGGTTACTGAATTTGGTGGCATATAGTCCTGCATAGTATTCTTGCATGATCCTTTGTATTTCTGTGGCATCCGTGGTAACTTCCCCTCTTTCATGTCTAATTTTGTTTATTTGTGTCTTTTCTCTTTTTATCTTAGTGAGTCTAGCCAAGGGTTTGTCAATTTTATTATCTTTTTAAAAAACCAGCTCTTTGTTGCATTAATTTTTCTATTGTTTTTTCTTTATTTCATTTAATTCTGCTCTGATTTTTATTTCCTTCTTTCTGCTGATTTTGGGTTTCATTTGTCCTTCTTTTTCTAGTTCTTTAAGGTGTAATCTTAGGTTGTTTATCTAGGATTTTTCTTCTTTTTTGAGATAGACCTGTAATTTCCCTTTTATTGCTGCTTTCACTGCATCCCAATCATTCTGATAAGATGTATTTTCATTCTCATTTGTTTCCATGTATCTTTTGGTCTCTCCGATTATTTCTTCTTTGAGCCAGTTGATCTTTTAAAGCATGTTGTTTAATCGCCACATATTTGTGGTATTTCCTGCTTTCTATTTGTAGTTGATATCCAATTTCAAAGACTTGTGGTCAGAGAATATGCTTAGTATAATTTCAATCTTCTTAAATTTTCTGAGGCTAGTTTTATGTTCCAATATATGGCGTATCCTTGAGAATGTTCCATGTACACTAGAAAAGAATGTATAGTCTGATGTTCTAGGATAAAGGACTCTTTAAATGTCAATTATGTTCATTTGGTCTAATGTGTCATGTAAGCCTGATATTTCCTTATTTATTTTCTGTTTGGATGATCTATCCATAGCTGTCAATGATGTATTTAGGTCCCTTACCATAATTGTGTTTTGGTCAGTTTCTTCCTTTTGTTTTGTTAGTAGTTGCTTTGTATATTTCAGTGCTTCCTGATTGAGGGCATTATATATTGATAGGTGTTATGTTTTCTTATTGTATTTTCCCCTTTATCATTATGAATTGTCCATCTTTGTCTTTTGGTTTTTTTTCTATTCTGAAATCTGTTTCATCTGATATAAGCATGACTTCACCCACTTTTCTCTGGATACCATTTGCTTGGAGTGTCAATTTCCACTCTTTCACTTTGAGTCTATATTTATCCTTGTAGCTGAGATGTGTCTCATGAAGACAGCATATGGTTGGGTTTTGTTTTTTTATCTAATCTGCTACTCTGTGCCTTTTTATTGGTGAGTCCAGTCCATGTGCATTTAGGGTAATTATTGATATATGAGGATTTCCTGTAGCCATTTTGTCTTTTGTTTTCTGGTATCTTGGTGTCTCCATTGTTTCTTTGCTTTTTTGTTACAGTCTTTTATTTTGATGTGATGGTAGTCTATGATTTTCCCCTGTTTCTTCTTTTTTATGTTATGTACCTCAGTTCTGGATTTTTTATTAAGTTTATATAAAAGAAAGTTTCATAAATACAGTAGTTCTTTTTCTTCAGCATGTTTCTTATCTCCATTTCCCCTTGCAGATTCAGATCTTTAATCTCTCCCCTATGATGTATTTGTTGTCACAAGTTATCCCTATTTATGCTATGAGTTGATTTCTGAGTTGCAATAGCAAGCTGTCCTTTTCTTCTCTTTTTCCCTTTTTTAAATGTTTTTATCTTCTTTACCCTTTATGTCATGTTTAAATGTATAGTGCCCTATTTTGTGTAGGGGTTGGCATTTCCTGCTTCTGTCTGTCTGTTTGTAATGTTGCTCATGGTTTTGTATGCTTTTGGTTTTTTTGTGTTAAGTCAAAAAACCTCCCGTAGTATTTCCTGTAATAGAAGTCTTCTGTTGGAAAATTCCCTCAGCTTCTGTATGTCTGGAAAAGTCTTTATTCCTTCTTCATATATAAAGGATATATTTGATGGATGTATTATTCTTGGTTCATAATTTCTCTGTTTCAATAGTTTGAATATTTGATTCCACTCCCTTCTGGCTTATAGAGTTTCTGCTGAAAAGTCTGATAACAGTCTGATGGGCTTTCTTTTATAGGTTACTGTTTTTATTCACTGGCTGCCTTGAAAATTCTTTCTTTGTCATTAATTTTTGACAGGTTCAATACAGTGAGCCTTGGAGAAGACCTGTTGGGATTGAGGTAATTTGGTGCTCTGTTTGCTTCTTGGATTCAAGGATCCAGTTTTTTCCACAAGTTTGGGAAGTTCTCATCGACTGTTTGTTTGAATATATCCTCTGTTCCCTTCTCCCTTTCTTCTCCTTCTGGTATGCCCATTATTCTTATGTTGCTCTTTCTGATGGAGTCAGAAAGTTCTTGTAGAGTTATTTCATTTCTTTTAAATCTCAAGTCTCTCTCTTCTTCCATCTGTGTCATTTATGGGTTTCTATCTTTCATATCACTAATTTTTTCCTCCATCTGGTCAGCTCTACTATCTAAGCTGGCCATTTCGTTCTTTATCTTTTTTATTGAGTTCTTCATCTCCAGAATTTCTATTTGGTTCTTTTTTAAAGTTTCAATCTCTTTGGTAAAATGTTCATTTTGTTCTTTGATTGTGTTTCTGAGTTCATTAAACTGCCTATTTGTGTTTTCTTGCATCTCATTGAGTTTTTTCAGAATAGCAATCTTGAATTCTCTGTCATTTAAGTCACATATTTCCATGTCTTTAGGTTTGTTTTTTGGAGAGTTTTCATTTTTTTTTCTGAGCTGCCTTGTTACCTTGGTTATTCATGGCAATTGATGAATTTTTATTTCTCTTCCTGGGCATCTACAGGAGTGGGTTCTGCAGCAGGTTGCTATGAAGAGGTCTTTCTTTTGCTTTCCAGTAGATGTTGCTGGCATGTTTTATTTTCTCTTCTGCTGCAGCCTTTTATTTTCTCTCATGTTGTAGTGCTGTATTTTTCTCTTGCACTGTTCCAGCTTCTCACATGATGAGGGGTTTTGTGAAGTTGGGCTTCTCCTCTGTGGGCAGGATGCCTGGGTCTTAGGGCACCACCTCTGTCAAAGGATGTGGAGGGCTATAGAGTTCTGAGCTTCTGAAATCCCAATGCTGCCCCTGCAGCCCAGTGCAAAACCTGTGTTTCTCAGTGGCTCTGGTTGCTCTCGCAGGGTTTCACTGAGAAAGGTGGGAGTAGGGTGGTCTGTGAGATGTGGCTGATGCATTTGTGACTCATAGTAATAGCAGCTACCAACCCTACAGCTGTCTCACCCTTACAGCTCTTTCCCTATCACTGGAATTAGGTCAGCAGCTGCAGCACTGTCTCTCCAGTTCTCAGGGCTGTAGATATTCTGTTCTTTAATCAGGCCCTGCTACCGTTTCTTCTAGAGCCCACTTCTACACTGGGAAGGTGAAGTGTGGTGAGCTCTGGGAGGATGGAAGGGAGAATGCCAGGCTCCATGCCTTTCTTTTCTGCCTGGCAATGAGGGCTTAAACCACAGTTCTCACCTTTCTATATTTGGTCTTTGCTCTGAAGTCTCTGCTGCGAGCGCTGGGTTCAGCCATATTGTATGCTGATCCCTCAGGCAGGTCTGTGGACCATAAGGGGGTACACCTGCAGCCTGGATGCTTCCTTCTCCCAGGGAGCTCCAGACTGCAGTGAGCCCCAGTCTGCATCCTCCGGCCAACAGCCCCCATATCTGCACTTCTCCGTCCCCACCTCCCCTGTTCACCTGATTTGCCCACCTTCAGGTGATTCGATGCATGGGTCTCTCAGACAAGCTTGTGTGTTGCTTAAGTTATCCTTTGTTAAATTATAGCTGTTCAATTTGTTGTAACTTCCAGGGCAGATTTTAAGAAGCACTCCTCATGCCACCATTTCTGTGACGTATGACTCGACATGCTATTTCATACACCTTAAAAGCTCTGCTCTCCACCTAATCCTTAGCCCCTGACATGTGACAATATATGTCTCCTCCTTTTGTAAGGGGTTATTCAAGGGTTCTGTGTAATTTTTCAGTGATTTCTTTCCTAATACTCCCTAATACAATCATATTATCCTTTGCTTATGCTTTTATTGCATTTTCTGTCCATACTGTCATTATAGCAATTACTATATCATACTCATCATTTACTTTAGCGTCTACTTTCCTACCAGACTAAGATTATGACTGCAGGATCATTTAATGATCAAGAGTTGTAAGTTTCATCTGCATGTTATCAGTATTTAACAGAGTGCCTATGTTAAAGGTGATCCTCTATGAAGATGTAGTAAATGAGTGAATGAGTGAAGGTGTCATTGTCAATTAACATTCATGCTAGGATAGCTGAAAATTCTATTTTTTTCTCTGTACGGTGGAAATAAACTCAACCTAACTCAGAGTATTATTCTAAGAAATGGATTTAAACACACCCTCCAAATTCAATGTTCTACAAATGCCTCCTCAAGACATTTGTATATTAAAAAAAAAATTACAAGCATGAATTCAGTTTACAATTCTAAATCAGAGAGTTTGCAAAAGCATGACTTTGAATTGTTTATCACATGGCACAATAGAGAGATGATTCTGTTTTTCCCAGGAAGTATGCTACAGAACACAGTGAAGCTTTATCAGATCTCACTATTCTTGATTCTATGCAGGGGAACTGCCATATACTGACACTTAAGTTAAATATTTCCTGGGATGAGGTCTAAGACAGATTCACCCTATACTAAGTTCTTTAGTAACTGATACCATTGATTTTTAGAGCTGGAGGGGTGTTATGAGAGAAGACCGTTTCCAGTATATTTTTTTTCCTTCAGAATTTAAAGAAAAAGGTTGTGCAAGAGTGATGAATGTAAATACCCTGGAAGTAAACTTTGAGAATTAACTAAGTATTGCAAGATCTTTATCACCGTTAGCAATTCGTCTATATAAAGATGAGTTTGGAGGCCGGCCAAGTGGAGCGTTGGTTAAGAGCTGGCTTGGGACGCCAGACGGCCCCAGTTCGGATCCCACATATGAGGGCCAGTGACACTGCCCTCTACAGCTAAGATGCTGAGCAACAGCTCAACCTGGAGCTGGGCTTCCATCAGTTGCAGGTGATGGTGTGGGCTGCAGCCCCTGTTGCAGTGGGTTGCCATGGGCTACCGTATGTAGCCAGCAGCCAGCATGAGCGGCCAGTAGCCGCAGTGAGTAGCTGTCCAGAAGCCAGCGACTGATCTGCCTCACCTGGGAAAAGCACAATGATGGTGCCAAGTTGGGCCAGTGAAGCAACATCTTCCACAACCAGACTGAAGAACAAAAGGACAGCAACTTGTCTGTTCCCCTTCCCCCAATTCCCCAGCGCTGTTCCTATCTCCCAATTCCCCAATAAAAATCTTTAAATAAAAAAAAAAGATGAGTTTGGTGCTATAGTAACACATTTCTGCATTATTTCTATAACAAAATGACCTCAAAGAGGAAAATGACACTGTGTTAGCACAAACATGAAAGTGTGATAGATTTTCATAGGACTTAAAAGACATTTCTGTTAATGCTAAAAGCAAAGGTGTGAAATACATTTTTCTAGGAAAAATAAGTACTGAAAATCCCACCATTCAGTAGAATACCCTGCCCTTAAAGTTGGATTTTTATTTTTAATAAATGTTCTTAAATGATATATTACAGAATTGTACACTTGAAATTTATGTAACTTTGCTAACCATTGTCACCCCAATAAACTTTAATTTAAATAAATAAATAAATAAATAAATAAATATTCTTGAATGGCTACTGAATAGCAACACTAATAGTGAATAGTCTAATAAAAAAAAAGCAAGCTTATTTCTTCAGTATAGATATTAATGAGAAATAAAATGAAATTTTTCCATTTGTTTCTTCAGAGAAGACAACTTTATGTTGTTTGCTATAAAATACAATTTTAAGAAAAAAATAATATGTGCAGAATGTTTCCTATTCAAGAGGGTTCTGTGAAATAACACATAAAGGACTTTTTCCTTATTAATTTGATGAAGAATGGTGTCATTACATACACTGCCTTTAGTTAAATTAGTCAAAAGGAATTTTTTTCCTTTAATAGGTTGGAAGTTATATACACTAATTATAAAGCTTTAGTGATTATCTTTAAACATTTAGAAATAAATAGCAATAATATTTAAACATAGAGTTTTGCTATCAGTTTAAAGACTTAATTAGTATTATTCCAATGGCATAGAAAACTAAACACTTTAAAGACCTTTACATTGAAAATAACTAAAATTCTGGATAAAATCAGAAGAAAATATATAGTGCTTCATTAAGATGACATGAAAATAAGAATCTACCACAATGGATTCGGTTCCACTTAGAATGAAAATGTAGGAAGCCACAAAAGAATGCTGCTTTTGCACAAATAATGAGAGAAAGACAGATATACTACAAAATCGTAAAATTTTTAGAGCCCATCAATGAGTTAAGGTCTCCAAGCCTTAATGGAAACTGAATTCTAAAGAGTGAAAAGCCTGTAAGAGTAAACACAAGACACACAGTTTCACTTACCTAAGAACACAGGAGAAAGAGGTGACCATCAAACAAGCAGATAAAAATAAATAAGTAAAACTTTAATAAAATTTTATAGGACAAGTATGGAAAACATGTCAGTTGTAATTGAGAAACCCAGGAAAAAAGGACGTTTGCACTCATTTACAAACTCTCTTTGCCATGCTTTCCCCCAAGTTCTCCTGAGAAAGACTGGTACAGAAAGGGAAACTGGAGAGAGCCCTCCTCGCTTGGCACAGGTGTTCAGAATATAATAAGCTATTGCACAAAGTCTATCATGTTCCCCTATACCTTTCTTCCAATGAAGCAAAATGTTTAAGCCACTTGGAGAAGAGCAACAAATTCTCCCTTCCCTTGGGATGTAGGTAAAAATCCATTATTTTCGTACAGAAGTAAAATCAAAACCCACTGTCACCAGTGTTGAAATGGAAATACTCCCCAGTCACAGGACACAGTCAAAAAATTTTTGCTGCTGAAAGAAGTATATAAACAAACAAAAAAAATTATTCCTATCGAGGAATGGCAGAAAAGGCTCTTGACCTCAGGATTTAACAGTAATAGCAAACAAAGATCAGCTAGTACTTGGCAAGGAGCAAGGAATTATCCCTTCCATTGACCAACCACAAATACAATGCAGAGTTTTGTTATCATGGGCAGTAAACAGAAGGAATAAAAGCAAAAGTCCATATTTGAGACCCAGGAACACAGAGCCTGACAAATACTGAAGATGGACACACACAGAAAAGAGAAGTAAAAAGTGAAACTCCTTCTGACCCTTAATATGAGACTAATACCAAGTAACAAACAACAGCAGTCTACCCCCGGAGAAGGGACAGGAGCATAAACAAAGGCTCACCCTATGCTCAGGTGTGCACAAGCTTCTGGAGCTGAGAGTAGAGCAAGAACACCGGGAACAGCACAAGGTAACTCCTGCCAACCACTGGATAAATTTGAAGCCTATGTTGTACTGAAGGTAATTTTAACAACAATGAAATCTAAACCCAAATCAATTCCACACTAGATTGATTAATAGCAATGATATGACTGAAGAAGAGGCATTTCTCACATAAATACTATTGCTCTCACTCTCTATCATTCTATATATTATGATAGCATTCAACAGCAGCAAAAATGAGACAAAGAAATAAAGAAAAGCAAGAACAATGACTCATTGTGAAGAGGTAAAGCAATCAACAGAATTATACTTAGAGTTGACCCATAAGGTAAAATTATCAGACAGGACTTAAAAATAACCATAATAGATACATTAAATTATCTAGAGGAAAAGATTGACAATACTTATGAATGAATAGGGGATTTCATCAGACAGATGGAAACTACAAGAATCTAATGGAAATGCTAAAAATAATAATAATAACAAAAAAATAAAAACAGTAACAAAGATGACAAATTCCTTTGATGTACTCATTACCAGAGTGGAAATAGCTAAGGAAAGAATCAGTAAACTTAAAGATAGATAAAAATAAATAACCAAAACTGAAATTTAAGACAAAGAAAAGAAAAGAATTAGAAAATGCAAAATAAAGAATTCAAGAGCTGTAGGAAAACATCAATCTAGTATACAAACAAAAGAAAATATAACTGGACATACCATAGTCAAATTGCTGAAAGATAGAAGTCAGGCTGAGAAAAATGAAACATTTCATAGAGGAAAACAAGGATAAAGTTTATCACAGACTTCTCATCAAGAGCTAAGCAAGTCAGAATACAACAACATAATATCTTTAAAGCACTGAGAGAGAATCTATTGATTTTGAATTCCACCCCCAGTATAAGTACTCAAAAGTGATAGCAAAATAGTCTTTTGTTTTTAGATAAACTAAAGATGAATTCATTGTCAGTACACATATACAATAAGAAATGTTAAAGTTCTTCAAGCAGAAGGATTGTGATGCCAGGTGCAAATTTGGATGTACACAAAGGGATGAGGAATACTGGAAATAGTAAAATAAAGGTAATCATGAAAGTTTTTCCTTATTTTCTATCACTTGAAAGATAATTGACTGTCGAAAGCAAACATACTACATGATCGTAAGTTTATAAGACATGCAGAAGTAAAATGTGTGACAACTATAGCACAAACATGAGAGAGAGCAAATGTAGCTGTAGCATTGTAAGGTGCTTAAACTATACATGAAGTGATATAATAATATTTGGAGGTTGACTGTGAAAAGTTACAGATGTACACTGCAGATCCCAGAACATTCACTAAAAAATGTTTTAAGTGTATTACTAATAATGCAATAGTGAAAATAAAAAGAATCACAAAATACTCAATAAAAATAAAGAAATAAAAGCAAAGAACAGGACAAATAGACAAATATATGGTGGATATAAATCTTTTAAAACAACATAAATAACAGTAACTACATTACATTTAAATAATCTGAAAATCCCAGTTATAAGGCAGAGATTGTCAGATTGGATGATAAGAGAAGAATCAATTATAGACATTGGAAAGCACTTTAAATATAAAGGCATATGTAGAGTAAAAGTAAAAGAGTGAAAAAGATGTTATGCAAGAACTATGAAAAACAAAGCTGAAGTGGCTATATAAATGTCAGATAAAAATAGATATTACAACAGAAGACATTATTAAGATTTGCATAATTATAAGGAAATCAATTCATCAAGAATTGATTAATGATATAGATTCATCACCATTATATATCATAACATCTTAAATGATTATGCACCTAAAAATAAAACTTCACAATACATGAATAAATAACTAGTATAATGGAAGTGAAACAGACAAATCGATAGTTATAATTGAAAACCTTCAACATTCCTCTCTTAGTAACTGGCAGAAAAAGTGGACACAGGTTCATGAAGATATAGGAGACCTGAAGAACACTATCAACCAAGTTAACCTAGTTGATGTTTCTAGAACACTCTCCAAATTGGAGCAGAATGCCATGATTTTCAAATACAATGAAATGTTCACCAAGACAGACCATATTCTGGGACATGAAACAAACCTCAACAAATTAAAAAATAACTGAAATCACCCAAAATTCAACTTTATGTCTTTCTGATTCTAACCAGAATTCAGTCTTCCAAATTCTTACCCATAATTAAATGTTAAAATTAGTGTATCTACACTTTCTTGTTTTTAACCCAGGATTATTTTCTATATCCTTTGAATCCCAAAACTACATTATTTATATCAGTCTAACAATACCTATCACATTCTTCCTTATAGCATAATCGTGTTCCAAAATGGTTTATATGAGGTTGACAATTAATTTCACAAACTTTTCCTAGAAAAAGTGCTACATACTTCATTGCTGAATATCACCATGGTCACCTTCAAAGTACTCCCCTTGGGAAGCTATGCACTGACACCAGCGCCTAGTCCACCCTTCAAAGCAATTTTTGAACTCTTTCTGCAATGGCCATCAGAGCTGTCGTCATATTAACCTTGATGTCCTGAATGTCATAAAAATGTCTTCCTTTCAATATTTACTGTATATTCAGGTAAAGAAAGAAGTCATTGGGGGCCAAATCAGGTGAGTAGGGAGGGTGTTCCAATACACTTATTTGTTTACTGGCTAAAAACCCCCTCACAGACAGTGCCATGTGAGCTGGTACGTTGTCGTGATGCAAGAGCCATGAATTGTTGGTGAAAAGTTCAGGTCGTCTAACTTTTTCATGCAGCCTTTTTAGCACTTCCAAATAGTAAAGTTGGTTAACCGCTTATCCAGCTGGTACAAATTAATAATGAACAATCCCTCTGATAGCAAAAACGGTTAGCAACATCTTTGCAACAAGTTCACAAACTAAATTGTCAGACCTCATATTTCCTTCGTACAAATATTCTCCCCATCTATACTCAGGAATATAATCTCTGAATTGGCCTCTCAGCTAAATGCTACTTTCTCATCCTCCCTTGAATGTAGGTGTGATCATATGACAAAAATTTCATCAAAGGGATGCAAGCAGAAGTGATATGAGCAATTGTCATATTATGACCTTAAAGAAAGTAATGTGTTCTTTCCAGCTCTTCTTCCAGTATTCTATCACCCAGAGTGTGGTAGTGTGTGTGAAATATTTTGGTCCTAGAGATGGTGAAGCAGCTAAATAGACAGCTAGAAGATGAGTGAATCCTGGACATCATGGGTCTACCGCATCAACCTTGTAGCAGTTATACTAGATTATAACCTGAAAAATAAATATTACTTTATTTTATTTAAGCCACTATTTCAGTCTTTGTTATAGCATCTAAGAATTCATCAAATTTAATATGTCCTACAAGTTCCTTGGGGGAAGGAATCACATCTTTTTTTATCTTTGTATCTTTTTTAATACTGATTATTTTGCTTAATAGGAATGCCTTATACAAAATAAGTACTCAATAAATATTTGTTGCATTGAACAATGCACATATTCAATGTGCATTGGATAACATCTTTATATAGGTGGACTAACTACCAAATGGATAAAATTGCATCAAATAGTAGAGGAAACAAGATAAGCCTACTTCACGAAGACTTGCACAAATTGCAAGTTAGTGATCTAAAAAAAAAAAGAATAAAGAAAAGAAAGAAAGAGAAATGACTGCTCTTTTACGTAATTAAGCTATTTTAATTTTTTTTAAGCAGAGAAATATAACCAGAGAAATCATAATCATACTCTTCCTCTTTATATTCTTATTAAAGTAACTTAAACAAATACAAATGAATAAGATGATTATTTAAAGCCTTGTGCTCTGCAGTTCAAAGTCATGAGTTTGTATCAAATGATTACCATATGTGTGGAGGGAGGGCTTGGGGATTTTTACCTATGTTGTGTGATACAATTGTGGTAGATATATGACATTACGCATTTGTCAAAACCCATGAAACTCCGTAACGCTTAATGTGTGCAATTAGAAAAAACATGCAGGAGGCCGAGGGTCTCAGGATGGAGGTAGAATGTGACTAAAGGATATCATTGTTTTACAAACGTATAACACACCATCACTGAAAGGGATGAGGGCAAACGTGCTGACTTAAGGAACTTCAGAAATGTGTGATTGGAGGCACAGGTAAAATACACAGGCACTTTACTTTAGTAACAAAGTTGCATCGCACAGTGGTGCAGGTTATTAATTCTGCCACCACTATACATATATACTGTAACTGAACCATTCTGTAAGTGGACAGCAGATGGTGTGAGCCAGGATTCCCGTTGTTGGAGTAGGAAATTACCAAAGAGCAACAGGAGATGGCTAAAATACTCAACGTGGTAAGTGGTAATGGATTAGAGGTGGAGACATTAGTATGGACCCACGTTTACCTTAATTCAGATAGTTACATATAGAACTATTTAAAGATCTGTATATATACACAGGTTGATATGCACACATGTATTTCCTTTGCTTTGTCATCTGAGAGCACCAAGAAGTAATGGTACCCCTATTAGCAATAAGTACACCTAGCACCCAGGTTTGGTTTCAAATACATTCTCCAGTAAAGGGAAACAGAGTTCACTGGGAAAATGGCTGATCCTAGAACTGGAGCAGGAACTATAAAAGGTAAGCCTAAAGCATCTTATAGTGCCAAAAGGTAACAAATTGTTATATATATGGTGTGATGTGAAAGGGACGTAGGAGCCAGCTGAGAGTTTTCAATAGCTAAAGCTGAAACAATTTGAGCAACAAAATAGAGTAGTTTGGGATTGTAACCTAAAGTAAAAAAAAAAACAAAAAACCATGAGTCCATACTGATATAAATAAATGATCAAATAAATATATAGGGAAAAGAGACAAATGTCCATTGGAGAAATATTTGAAATAATTTGCGTAGATACACTGCCTATAAGGACGTGGAGCATTCTTCTCCTTCCTTAAATGTGAGCTGGACACTGTGGCTTTCTTCTGAAGAGCACAGTATAAAAAGGGAAAAAAGAGCAACTTTAGAGTAGCAAAACTTCAGACAACTACTCTACTTTACCCTAAAGTAGCAAAACTTTAGACAACTAGCCAAGTATTAAACTTAACACCAACCATGACAAGTTGTGTTCATTGTATGTACCTTGATATGTAATGAAAATTGCACTGTACCTCTGGTGTTCCTCCCCAAAACACATAACTCCAGTCTAATCCTGAGAAAAACACCAGAGCAATCCCAATTAAGTGACATCCTTCAAATGACCAGTACTTTTTTAGATTGCCAAAGTCATCAAAAACAAGGAAAGTCTGCGAAACTGTTGCATCCAATTAGAGTCTAAGAATACATGACAACTAAGTAAGTGTATCCTGGATGGGATTCTAAAACAGAAAAAGGACATTAGGTAAAAGCTTAAAAAGTCTGAATAAATTATTGACTTTCGTAATAATAACATATTGATAATTAATTGGTTCATTAATTATAATGAATGTACCAACAAATAGAAAGAAGTTAATAATATGGAAAACTGGGTGTGGGACATATGGGAACTCTGTATTATCTTTGTAATTTTTCTGTAATCCCAATACTATTCTAAAATTAAAAGTTTATCTTAAAAGTATTGTAGAAGTTATTCTGGTTTCCTTTCTCACTCTCATGCCCCACATCTAATTCATCAGCAAAATCCTGTTCATTTTTTCAAAATATAATCAGAATACAACCAATTCTCCGCCTTTCACTGCTCCTGCCCTGAACAGACCACCTTGCTCTCATTCCTGATTATTGCAATAGCTTTCTACTGTTCTCTCTAGCTCTGTCTTTGCTCCCCTCTGGTCTATTCAAAGCATAGCAATAATGGTGATTCTCTAAACCTACAGTCAGATAATGTCACTGACTACTCAGCCCCAATGGCTCCCTATCTGTGAGAGCAACAGCCATGACCTTGCAAAGGTCTATAAATCCCCATGAGATCTGGCCCAGTTCCTCCCAGATCTCATTTCCTATTCTTTTTTTATCATTCACCTTGACCCTAGTTATGCCCCTAACATTCCTAGTAAGCTCCTCTCTCAAGATCTTAACACTTAGATTTTTACTCAAATGTTAACCCTCTAGGTCAGCGGTTCAAAACCTATGGGTCGTGACCCCTTTGGAGGTCGAATGACCCTTTCACAGGGGTCGCTGGGTACTCGTATGTGGGCATATCTGCATGTGGGCCTGGAGACAGATAGAGGAGCAGTGTCTTGGTTCCTAAGACCATCGAAAATATGTGTTTTCCGATGGTCTTAGGTGACCCCTGTGAAAGGTTGAGAACCACTGCTCTAGGTAATATTTGAAAGGTAAGCTCTTTCTTGGTGACCCTATCTAAATTCCAAACCCCTAAACACACTTGCTATTCATGACTCTTTCTTACCTTATTTATTTCCTTAGCCCTTTTCACCATCTAACATACTATTTTTAATTATAAATCTTGCTTATTATCTTTCTCTTCTCATTAAACAGATGGGAAGGCAAGTTCAATGTAAATTCCATGAGAATAGAAAGTTTGTCTGTTTTATGCGCTCTTGTATCATCTGTACTCAGAATAATGTCTGACAGTGGAATATTATTAATATTTGTCAAAAGAATATAAACATAAATAATATAAATATAAACTTGGAAGGAAGGGTGTTCTTAAGTCCACATGGCTGGCATATCAAACTCTCGTCTATCTCAGACAAGACAGTTAATAATAATAAGTATTATGCCAAAATATATTTTTCTAAGAATCTATGCTTCATCGGTTTTTGTAGAAATAGATTGTTTTCATTTAAAAAGCATTCATTTTTAAGTATAGTCAAATTTAATTTGGACTATACTAATTTAAGATTTATGATAATTAAATATGGGGTGTATACTATGAAAAAGTGATTGTTAATAAAATTAATAGTGTACATAAAATTATAGAGAGTGATATTAAATTTCTAAATAAACATTTTTATAGATTTTTTAACAAAAACTTACATAAGTGGATGTTTTTAATTACAAGTTGGTCTGATTAATTCTTTAAATGAAGGCCCAAAGGCGCTCTGCTTAGAATGGTTTGTGAACAACTTGTTTAAATAACTGTATGTACTTAAAGAAAACAAGCCTGTAAATCTTCAAGAACACAATATCATTCAGACTGTTTATGAATACCAAGTAGTTTTTCCTTCTATTAGTCCAAAATGTTGAGTCTTAAAACATTTGTCTGGTTCGACTTTCTCTGTTATGTATTTTTTTCAATTTGTTTGAGTTGTAAAACAAACCACCTTATATTGTTTCCATGACTTAAGACCTTAACACCTCTCATGATATTGGAAGTGTCTAGAACTGAAGAAGAAGAAAAAATTACATTTAACATAGCAATGCTTTTTTTCTTCATGTGCCCTAAATTGCCATTTATTTCATATCTCCATGGAACAAAATTTGAAAACAATTACTATCATTTATGAATTTAAAATTATTTTCTGTTATCTTTTAATTATTTAGCTGATTATTAGTCCAATTTCTATTCTGTTAAGTGAATCTTATAGATTGTAAACATACCCCCAAAAGGCACAACTTACTTGAATTTAATAGCATACCTTTTAGTATCTACACTATTTTTAACCAGATTTCATATTCTATAATTCAAAATTGTTTCAGAAAATAAACTACTTAATATGGAAACCATGACCCACTACCATAAAGAGTGATAGGTTTACCCTGTATGTACGTAGGCATCTTCCCTCAGTTTTCATAAATGGGTTTTAATGCTATACTCTTCATGGTTGATTACAAATAAATCTTCCCCTTAATATAGCATCTGGCTGCAATGCACCAGGAATGAAATCACCACTGATTATGGCCAGCATGCATTCTGATTGTGCCATCTATCGTGATAAGTATGTGGAAATTAAATCCTTGTTAAATATTTTCTAATATCGTTACATGGAATATATTAATTCCCAATTCTTGCCAAAAGATACAATCTTTAATTGTCTTACCAGAAAGCCCTAACCAAAAACTTACTTTAGAGAAACAATATTTGTAAGGAATTCCCCTAAATCAGGAGTCCTTCACGTTTTGGAACACAGATCCTTTGAGAATCTAATAATAGATTTGGACCATCTCCCTAGAAAACATTACATAGGCCTGTAGACTCAAAGCCCAAATTAAATTTCAGAAGCTTTGAAGGCCCTTTGAAATCCATGTAGTACACAGATTCAGAACCCCTGAATATGTATACTAAAATTGACCTCTAGATCAAGCCTCAGAGAGTTGCATACTTACATATCATTATTCTTATCACTTGTAGAATTTCTTATATTATTTAATATGATTCCATTCTCATCTTTACACTTCTACCCATCTTTACCACCTCTCCAGTCCAAGTTACTATTGTATCTTGCCTAGACTCCTGCAACTTCCTAACTTTTTTCTTCTTCCTATGTTTGTTTCCTTTAAATCTATTAGAAACAGTGATCAAAGTGATTATTTTATAAGGGCACATCACCACTTATGTAAAATCCTTCAAATGTTTTCCATTGCACTCAGAACAAAACACATTTCTTACAATGTCAGCAAGGACTTGGATGACCTGACTCCCAATCTTTCCTGGTTTCACTTCTGAGAAGTCTCCCCTTTCCCAGCATACTCCAATGACATTGGCTTTACTTCAGTTCTTCAGAGGTATCACGTTTTCTCTTCCCTGAACATCCATTGTTCTTCCTGCCTGAAATGTGCTTTCTTTCTCCTTAAGCTGGCGAGTTCCTTCTCATCAGCTTAAATATCACTTTCTGAAAGAATGTGTTCTTGTAAATTTTTCCAATATAAAAATGGTCCCTCAAAACAATATGCAACTGTCATTGATGTGTATGAATATTTATTTTTGTGTTTCTCTCCAACTAAAGAGTAAGCTCTATGAAAGTGAGCATAATTCATGTAAATGGATGCACAGCAAAGTGTTTGATATAAGTGACCTCTCAATAATTTTATAAGCATAGAAAGTAGCTAATGAAATAATGATATATTTTAAGAACAAGAAATATAAAATTAATTATTATATACATGATAAAGATAGGATGTTACCCACAGGAACACATTTTCCTATATATGAAGAGTTTTGGATATGACATATTATCAATATGCTTGACCTGCCATATTCCAAACATATAAAAGTGTTAGCTAAAATGTATTCAAAATATTTTAAAATATTTTTAAATTTTAATGAAAGAAAGAAAAAAATGAAGGAAAAAGAGAAAATCCTATGTTCCAGATACAAAAAGTATTCAAAGCAGTAATTTGGAGCAAAAGTCAAATGGTTCATTAGGATCTTAGTATATAGATCTTAATAGCAGAGGTTGAGAATTTAATGCTTGCACATGAATACAGCAGAGGCTTCAGGACAGTGCAAAGTAGAATGTTGAACTTTAAGCCCATGTAAAGCCAAAATCCATGAAAGACAACCCTGACCATGAAAAGGAACTAGAGAATTCTGTCCTCAGGTTCTTTGAGCATCACTAAAACTTGTTATCTGTTCCCAACATGGGTAAAAACAGAGTGTCTCCAAGAAACTAAAACTCTAAATTATAATCAGAAAAGATCAAAATTTTGATGCTTGTCTGCTGTTGAAAACCAAAAATAAGAAGTGAGCATTTTTTTTTTAAGTTTCAGGAGCAGAGAATTTAATGAAATACCAACAGACTCACACTTCCACAGTCCAAGATGCAGCAGGTCCTCCACTAAAATTAACCACTGTTAAATATGAGTTCAAAGTATACCGTATTTGTTGTGTATAATGTGCTCTCATGTATAATGTGCACTCACATTTTTGGCCCAAAATTTCAGGGAAAAAAGTTTTTTGTTTTAATTTTTTATTTCAAGTTTTTATTTGTTTACATTTAGGTACTTGTTTTTTGTGTTATAAAGGAATTCTAGAATTTATGTTTTAACATATTATGGTACAAGAAATTTTATGTAACACATAATTACAAAACACAAGAACAGATACAATGTACAAAAAATTTTATGTACCAGTAACAAATTTACAATATTTATGCATCATAAAAGGCCAAGAACTCTACGTCATTGTAGGTTCGTCATAAGTTCAACAAAATTGATTATCATATTCCAGGGTATTATTTTGCATATGGATATGATTTTTTACTTCTAGAGTTATGCTTTTAACTCATGAGTATAAATAAAAGAATTAAAAACATTTATATAGATAATGGAATTAGTACTACCCATGTATAATATGCATCCTTATTTTTCCCTCACAAATTTGGGCAAAAAGGTATGCATTATACATGGAAAAATATACTAAGTTATATGATTATTACCAGGAGGAAGAGATGGGAAACAATACAAATGAAAAAATTTAACTTCAAGAAATGAATAAAATAATATAACCTTAAAGGTTAATTTTAATTAGAATATAATTTTCAAAAACATGAAGGAAAGAACAAAAACTGTAAAGCAATTACAGTTATGAGAGAATGGCAGGTTAGTTTGAAATGGAATCAGATAAACATTTCAAAAATTGCATACTTGTATAAAGTTATTTAAATTTTTAAAAATGGGGATGAATTCAGTGGTCAAGTTAGTGACTAAAATAGAAAACTAAAGAGAAAATAAGGTAAGTGGAAGATAATTATACCTGAAGAAATTATTCATAATGCCACACAATGAGTTAAAGAGATAGAAAATATATGAAAAATAGGTTAATAGTCACGGAGGATGAATTGAAAGAAAAAAGTTGATGTCTAATAGGAATTCTGAAATGAGAGAACAGAGAATTAGGAGAGTCATTATTTAGAGGAATACTAGATTTAGATTTTCCAAAATTAAATTAAAAAAACCAAACATTCTCTGTTTGAAGAAAACCACCACATACATAGCAGGACTGTTGAAAACAAAACACAAAGAGAATTTGATGGAACCTGAAGAACATAAAGTATCTGAAGATATCAAGTACAAGGGGATATTGCTAAAAATCCTATCTACAGGAAAAAGAAACATTGTTTCCAACAGAACTATATAACAGACAGAAGACTTTTCATTAGTATCAAAAAACATCAGGGCCGGCTGAGTGGCACGTTGGTTAAGAGCTGGCTTGGGATGCCAGAGGGCCCCGGTTCAGATCCCACATATGAGGGCCAGTGACACTGCCCTCTACAGCTAAAATGGTGAACAACAGCTCAACCTGGAGCTGGGCTGCCGTGAGTCGCCAGAGATGGCATAGGCTGCAGCCCCTGCTGCAGTGGGTTGCCATGGGCTACCGTGTGTAGCCAGCAGCCAGCGTGAGCGGCCAGCAGCTGCCATGAGCGGCAGTCCAGAAGCCAGCGACTGATCTGCCTTGCCCAGGAAGAGCGCAATGATGGTGCCAACTTGGGCCAGTGAAGCAACGTCCTCCACAACTAGACTGAAGAACAAAAGGACAGCAGCAACTTGTCTGTTCCCCTTCCCCCAATTCCCCAGCGCCGTTCCCATCCCCAAATTCCCCAATTAAAAAAAAAAAATCAGAAGACAGTGGAAATTTGTCTTCAAAGTACAGAAGAAAAATTACTGTCAAACCTAGAGTTATAAACCCAGGTAAAAATGAAATTCATAAAACAGTCAAAATAAACACTTTCTGGCAACATGGGCCAAGAAAGTTTAAACATCATGAACACATTCTGACGTAAATATTAAAAGACATACTCAATAAGAAGGAAATTAATCTCAAATGGAAAGAGAATACAAAAATCAGTGGTGAGTAAATAAATTAGTAAGTAGATTAGTAGATCTAAATAATTATGTAAAAATATAAAAATGATTAGTGAGAGGCTAAAAACAATGTATTATGACAACAGCACAAAAGGTGAGAGTGGTATAAGAAATATATAAAACATTATTGAGAGATATAAAGAAGGCCTAAATAAATTAAGCAGCCGCTGTGAGCGGCCGTCCAGAGTCCGACGACTGATGTGCCTCGCCCGGGAAGAGCGCAATGATGGTGCCAACTTGGGCCAGTGAAGCAACGTCCTCCACAACTAGACTGAAGAACAAAAGGACAGCAGCAACTTGTCTGTTCCCCTTCCCCCAATTCCCCAGCACTGTTCCCATCCCCCCAATTCTCCAATAAAAATCTTTAAAAACAAAAACAAAAACAAAAAAACTATAAATCTGTGACAAATTTCTTAATTTCAAAATGATTCTTTTTTTAAGATCTTAATTCCCCCTTTGGTGAAGTTTACAATTGCAAATTAAAAGAAATGTTCATGGAGTTCACTTAAATTTTATTCTGTTTTTATAAGATGCTATATTCTATATTAGAAGTGTTGCTTCTTCCTGCAAGAAAAAAATGTAGTAAGTTATTCTGAAATCTAGCCAATCTGAATTTCATAATCACTTCATTTGTATGATATTAAAGCAAATATTTTGGTTGGTGAAAAAAGTCATTATCAGTTTTACAAAAGAAAGCAATAAACTAAATGCTGAGATTGAGTAAGAGCAGAAGAGAAACTGAATCATTTAATAAAATCTAGGGTTATTTAATGTGAATATATTCCAAAGTGATCAAGATCATGCAAACCAAACACTGGAAAAAAAAAACACATTTTGTCTAGCAAAATCAGAATATTGTACACTGCTTTACCAGGATTTATCAATGGTTTAGAAGTTCGATGGTGTTTCTTGGTTTTGCTAATGGAACAATAACAGGGTGATTAGAGGCAGTGGCTCTTTTCTCTGAGTCTCCCACAGAAAGTGGAATCGTCACTGTCACTTTCTCTTACGTAAACCTAAACTTCTTTTTTTTTTTTTTTAGCTGAGCCATCCTGCCACCTGTTGGCAGCTCAGCGGCTGCTCAGCTCGGGCTGACTCGAACCGCTGTTGCTCAGAGCTCAAACTCTTGAGCGAGCTCTTAACCAACTGAGCCACTCAGCCGGCCCCCTAAACTTCTTATTTAATCTTTCTGAGTTGCAGTTTCCTCAGTTAAAATACGGATTTATTGGTTTATGCAACAGACATTTGTTAAGCCCCTACAATGTTCGAAAATTGGTCTCTACAGCATGTTACCTGTATCATCGGGTCACTGTGAGAATGGAAGCCCCTGGCTCAAGGCTAGTACCCACATCACATCCCTTCTCTTTCTGTCCAATCAGATGCTGCTTCCTCTGCCTGGAATACTTTCCTCTCCTTACTTCCCAATTTCACATGGTTAACTCTTATCCATCTTTCTCATGTCAGCCTTCCCTGACCCTCTCACATTACACAAGGTCCCTCAGTCATACAATCTTTTAGCACCCTGTGCTTTTTCTCCATAGCATTTATCACAATTATAATTATTTGAGGTATCATTTGTTTATTGTCTGCCTCATCACTGTTCTGTTTACATTGCCTGTGACATTATCTGACACCTTGAACGTATTTAATAAATACTGTTGAGTAAGTAAGTGAGTCGGAATTTCATTAGAGGAGAGGATGAAGGGGAATAATTCAAAGGTGACTCCAAGATTTCCACTTTGAATAACATTGTCCTTAATAAAAGGAAGCAGTAGATAAGGGAGAAAAGATAATGAGTTTTTGTTTTAAACATGCTGGATCAAAAGGGCCTGAAAGTCACCTGGGGTGAGGGTGGAAGTTATTTAGGAGACAGGTGAAACTATGGTTAAGAGACAAGAACTGAAGATCTATATTTAAAAGTCCTTATTCTTTATGTGGTAGATTAGCTTCAGGGATAACCAAGAGAGACTAAAAATGGCATCCTGTAGAAAACAATACAGAGCTACATGAGGGTTAATTTTATGGGTCAACTTGGCTAGGCCATGGTACCTAGATATTTGGTCAAACATATTCTGGTGTTTGTGAAGGTTTTCTTTTTCTTTCTTTCTCTTTTTCTTTCTTTCCTTTTAAAATGAGATTAACATTTAAATTGGATTGCCTTCTGTAATGTATGGGGGTCTCATCCAATCAGCTGAAGGCCTTAATAGAAAAAACTAACCTCCCTAGAAGAAGAGGGAATTCTGCCAGCAAACTGCAGCTCTTCCATTCTCCAGCCTGCTGGTCTACCACACAAATTTTGGACTTGTCAGACTCCACAATTGCATAAGTCTGTTCCTTAAAAACAAACAAACAAATGAACAAATAAACAAAAACCTCTCTATATATGTATGTATATACATGTACACGTTCTATTACTTCTATTTCACTGGAGAACCCTAATACAAGCTAGTTAAAAATAGAAGAGGGATAATTGATTTAACATGGTACCAATTCACAAAGGAGCCAGAAAGTAAAATTCAAAATATTGACAATTAATCCTCTGTGGCCTTTCAGAAATAAATCATGATTTTCTAAGTACATTTTAACCTATATTTAAAGTGTTTTTACTGTTACTGCTTTTATATTATTTAACAAGAATTGGCTTAATCTGTCAAAATTATAAGACATTATGAAAACATAAGCAGTAGTATTAATAGGAAACAGGTTTGTGAGAGTTCAGGAATCAGAGTCCTTTCAAATGCAGATTGGCTATTTCTTGGAAACTCTAATTTTTACCTTTAGGAAATATTTCTGTGGTTCTAAATTTTGAATTGCTGATGGTCTGTTTCTGTGACAACGTTAGTATGTAGGTGTTTCTGTGACAGGTCTTTCATAAAAACTGGGGGGGGGGGGAAGCAAAAGAAAAGGTTAGCTTAGGTGTTAGTTTGACTGATAAAATATTTACTTATAACTCCACAAGCCTCAGGCAAAAGCAAGCAAGAATCCTGATGACCAAAATAAAGAATTCTTTGTAACAGAATCCATAATGTAAAGATAAACTACACAAGGAAGTCACTGATGGAGACAGTTTCAGTTCCACCCATCTTATGCAAACAGGGGATGTTTAGCCTGAAAGACCTTTCCATGTCCACTGTCCCAGACTTCCACACGAAGAATGTATATGAATGTGGTAGAACACTGTAAGACTGGGATGGACGTTAGTAATCATCTACTCCAATCTTTTTATGTTCTTACAAAGTAAACTATGTTCCAAAGAGGTTTAGTGACTAACCCAAGGTCATACAGGAACAACTTTCAGAAATAAAAAATAGGTCACTAGCAGATCTTCAACAAAGTAGTCTGATACTGCCAAAAACAAATTAATGTAAATCTCACACAACTAGAAGAACTTCCTGAACATAGAGTATCGAGAACCCCAGTGCTCTGATTCTAGTACAATAGTTTTTATCAGGAATATTTTGTTGGCTTAGTAATACGAGGCCTGCCAATTAAGTTCACAAACCCATCCTAGAAAAAGTGCTACATACCTCATTGATGAATATCACTACAGTCATCTTTGAAGTACTCTCCTTGGGAAACTATGCAATGACGCCAGAGCCTAGTCCACCCTTCAAAGCAATTTTGGAACTCTTTTTCTGGAATGGTCATCAAAACTGTCGTATTACCCTTAAAGTCCTGAATGTCATCAAAATGTCTTATTTTCAATATTTCCTTTATCTTCAGGTAAAGGAAGAAGTCAGTGGGGGCCAGATCAGGTGAACCGGGAGGGCGTTCCAATACACTTATTTGTTTACTGGCTAAAAACTCCCTCACAGACAGTGCTGTGTGAGCTGGTACATTGTTGTGCAAGAGCCATGAATTGTTGGTGAAAAGTTCAGGTCATCTGACTTTTTCATGCAGCCTTTTCAGCACTTCCAAATAGTCAAGTTGATTAACTGTTTATCCAGTTGGTACAAATTCATGATGAATAATCCCTCTGATATAAAAAACAGTTAGCAACATCTTTGCAACAAGTTTTCAAACTTAATTGTCAGATCTCTATACAGCTGTTCTCTACTTTTGAATAAATAAATAAATAAATAAATAAATAAATAAATAAATAAATAAATATCATTTTCTACTTCACAAAAGACTTGCAATACTTTATTTTACTTAGTCTCACAACTTCCTGAGGTGAGATAGAATGATTCTCTCAGGTCATATGTTTCCTAAGAGCTGAACTGGAACAAGGCTCTCTGACCTTTATCAGCACCCTTTTGACACCTGTTTTGAGGTAAGTTCATACAATTAATCCCTATGATGGCATAAAGCCTCAGGCTTGAGTAATATGAACAAGTGGTTTACTTTCCTGACTAACTTGATAAGAAGAGACAATTTTATAAATAAATAGATAGATAGATAAATAGATAGAGAAAACCTGCAGCCAGTTTTACCACTTGAGTTTTGGAGTCTTCAAAACTAAACATCATCATCAAACTATTAAGTATAATTAGCCAAGACTTTGTGTTTCTGATTTATAAGAAACCAAGAAGTAACTTTAGAGAAAAAAAAAAGAGCAATGGGTAAAAGCAGCAGTAAATTTGTGTGACTGAAGCATCTGTTTATTATAGCATTCAGAATCTCAGGTTGTGACACACTGCCTTCCAACTCCCAGGGCCTAATAACTGCGTCAGTATGTGCAGTGATGACAGATGTGACAGACACCAGCATGGCTCTCACGGCATACATCGTGTTGTTTGTTACAGCCATCTTCTATTTCTGGAAAACATTCCCAGCTGCCTGCAGCACAGCTAGGAGGTAAGTTAGAAAATATGTTGTTTTTCTCACAGTTTACTTTCTAACTAGCCTACTACTAATTAAGTAGTATGCATAGGTAGAAATAATACTTGAAAACATGTCTTGAACACTGGTTTTTTATAATACCCTGATTTCTGATCATTCTTATTTCAGGGTTCTAGAAGACTCATTAAAAACATTTTTTTCTGCAGTGTTCTATAACCTTTTGACATTTTCTTCCTATATCAGTCATGACAACTTCATTATTGAACTCTATAAATAGGAAGGTTGAGAAAAAAGAAATGGACACATTATCCCCCTGTATATTTGAAAGCTGACAATCAAATTTGAGGTGGGAAGGCTATAGCAACATCTTGATTTTTGTTCTCTTTGAAGGGTTTACTGTAAAATAACTAAAGCATTTCATGTGAGTTCCGTTACCCATCTTAACCCATCAGTGAAATACACATTGTTTTGTATATAATCTACTTACAACTGACATGAAAAGAATAAAACATTGTGTTCTTTTTGATGAGTTTCTAAGGACAATTTTGGCTGTTTTCAAAGTAGTAAAGAATTTCCATAGTGGTTGACATGATCTACACTTACTTTATACTTTTCCAGGGACAGAGAAGATGGAACTATAAGTGACACAAAACCCTGGACCTTTTGATCACTTATACATGAATCTGGTTTAACCCTAATTAATTATCATTGTTACTTTATTATTCCAGGTTTCAGTTAATTTTTTCCTTTTATAAAATGATAACAAAAAGCACTATAATAATTTGCTTTATATGTTATTTGAATTTATTTGTAAAGTTTATAAATTCCCATTGCATAATAGAGACCATTTATTTCATAAATAACCTATAAATTTAATGTTAGTCAGTAGTTAAAACTGCCACTCACTCATCCTTTACCACACAACTACTCTCAACTTTGAAAACGTGCTGATCAAGCATCTTTCTTTTAATAGCTTTTGACCACCATTTCTTAATGCTGTATCTGATCAGATAAATGCATGGAGGAGAAATGATGAAGCAAAATATTTCACACACTAATCAGCCCCAGTTAAAAACTGACTATCATAGAGAACATATTAATTGAAAATTCATATTTATTATCAGAGTAAATTCTTTCTGAATATCACATTCTTTTCAAAGATCATCATTTTACTCATATAGGAACAGTACATTTTTGTATATATTATAGTCCTTGAGAAATGTATTATAATAGATAGAAGATACCCATAATCATGTTTTATAAATAGAGACAGTTTGACATTTAAGATTGACAGTCACACATCAAAAAATGGGTTGGCGGAGCTACGGTAGTTTGCTTAGTCTCCTACTTAAACCATGTGAAACGCTGCTGTGACTGCTGAAGCAGGCATGACGTGGGTTAGCAAAGCTACACCAAATATCACTGTTGCAATGGAAAGTAAAAGACATTTCCATCGAAGTGGTGGTCTGTGGTCATGAAAATATCTGTAGTGTCAAAAATAACTGATAAATTAATTGTATGGACGACTCCTGTCTAGAATTAACATATGAAAAAAAATGAAGCTTCTTGTGCATTTAAAATAAAACAGTGTCAAGCAGAGAGTAACAAAGGGGTTGATTACCAATTTGGACTCTGAAAGAAGGTATCATTTAATATTCTACAATAGTGTAAGCCTTTCCAGTGTGATATATAAAATTTTTCTTTTCAAATAAACTTGTTACTCTTCTTAGATTTATAAAACAATGGTGATTAACATGAAGCATTATGAAGTACATATTTTAACCTAGAATATTTCTTAAAGAGATATAAACTTCCATTTAAATGATGGCTGAGATACCATAATTGATTTCACTTGTTCTCAGATTTCCAAAGGGTCCTTAAGTCTGACTTTTATAATTCTGTGACTATTTAAGTAAATAGCTGATACAAGTGAGTGGTGGTTTCTTCCACATTTACAACAGCCATTTTAGAACCAGACTTTTTCAGTATTTTACATAAGATAGGGTGTGTTAGTTTGCTAAGGCTGTCCTAACAAAATATCACAGACTGGGTGGCTTAAACAACAAACATTTATTTCTCACAGTATGGAAGCTGGAAGTCCAAGAAGGTGCTGGCAGGTTTGGTTTCTTCTGAGTGCTTCTCTCCTTGTCGGGCAGATGACGACCTTCTTGCTATGTTCCCATACAGCCTTTTCTCTGTGTACACACATTTGTGGGGTCCCTTTGTGTATCCCAATCTTTTCGGTATAAGGACACAAGTCATACAGGACTAGGGCCCACCCTTACACCTTCATGATAACTTAATACCCTTTTTAAAAGTGCTTTCTCCAAATAAAGTCACATGCTGAGGTACTAGGATTTAGGACTGGGGTCTAGACAAATTTTGAGGGAACACAATTCAGTGCATAGACAGAGTCATACCCAGTAATAAAAGTTGTATTGCTTTTTAGACTCTTGCCTGAACTACTCTTTCACATAATGAAACATTTTTTATACAAAGGCATTCTGCAATTTTTAAAGCACGATGACTTTTTATATATAGTAGCCCCCCCTCCCCGATCCACGGTTTCACCTTCCCCAGTTTCAGTTACCTGCAGTCAACCATAGTCCAAAAATACTATATGAAAAATTAGAGAAAATTCCAAAAAAAATCATAAGTTGTAAATTGCATGCCCATTCTGAGTATTGTGATAAAATCTGGTGCCGTCCTGTTCTGTGCCAGCCAGGACGTGAGTCATCCCTTTGTCCAGCATACCCACCTGTTCATGCTACAGTAGCAGCCTCAGTTATCAGACCGACTGTTGTCACAGTGCTTGTGTTCAAGTCACCCTTATTTTACTTAATGGCCACAAAGTGCAAGACTAGTGATGCTGGCAATTCAGATATGCCAAAGAGAAGCCATAAAGCGCTTCTTTTAGGTGAAAAGGTGTGTGTGCGTAAGAAAGAACATAGTGTGTACAGCATTACGTACTATCCACGATTTCAGGCATCCACTGGGGGTCTCAGCACATATCTGCCATGGATTAGGGGAAGCTACTGTACCAATAGAGTCAAACTACAACATTTCACAAACACAATTTTCATCAAGTTTTGAATTCTAGTAGAAGCTGTTTCTGTTTCTTTGAATTTTGTTTGTTTTTGCTAATTTCCAGTAGAGAATATTCGCAGAATTTGTTATCTTCTCCAACAGTCAAGCATTATGATTTCTTCTTGCTTTTACTTAAAGAAGCAGCAGCAATCAATGCTGCACATTCCTTTGACATTTTTCATACTGCCTTTATTCTTAATCATTAATAATGAAGTCTAGCCATGATAGTCAGACAATGCTCCTTGCCACTGTGTGACAATTTTTCAATGACACCTTATCAGAAGGTTAGAATTATTTAGCCACGTTACTCACCTGGCTTGTCCACTTTGAGCTGCTTTTTCAATGAGCTTCATGGGATTCATAGGTTATAAGTCTATCATAAGTACACTATCTGAATAAAGTCAGGATCACAGGTGCAACATTAAGTTGCTATGGCAAATGAAATTTTTCCCAGTCTGATGGGGAAAATCAGATTAAACCATGGATAACTGAAGAAACCTATAGATTTGAACTGTATTGCACTTAAAACCATAAAAAATGGCCTTTATATGTTATTTATAGCAAGTTGTTCATGTGTGATATAAAACATTTAATAATACTTACACCTTCTTTAAAGGTACCATTTTTATTACTCCTTTGCATAAAACTTCATCAGTTACATTTGTTTAACCTCAAATGGTGGAGTACACAACTAATTACTTTCCCAATAGTGCTGTAATAATCATTTGGAGAGTTAGTGCCTAAAGTCAGAGAAAGAGATACGATAAAAGCATTAACTTCCATTTGGTTTATTTTGTACTAGTTACCTTACCTACAGGCGAGACACACAGCCCAAGGGGACTAAATGACATCAGCACTATATTACAAGTGGGGTGACAAATTGTCACATGAGTTTTTATTGCAGCTTTTGTTACTTGAGAAAAAATGACTACCTCCTTAAGTACAGAATGATAAACTCTCCTAACATCATAAGGCAAAGTACTTTTTATAAGTAAGATAATAATTCCTCTGAATGGTTATAGAAGTGTACAAATCAAAAGGGACTTCAGAAGTAATGGTTAGAGGATACAGAACCAATAAATTCTTTATACAATAAGAAAAGCATTTTAAAGATTTTTGCAAGTGCTAGTGCCCTTTCTCCATGAATGATAAAAAGACGAGAAAGCAAGGGCAATAAGCAAGGAGCAATATGTGCAATAAAAAAAAATACATTTCAAATCTAGAAGGTGGTTCCATTTTTATTTGACAGAATTTATTCTGGTTGAATAGCTAGGGATTGCAACTCGAAAAAGTACATTTATTTTGTAATTCGGTGATTTTTGTTTTTGAGTATGTGTGTTCAGAAACATTGAGTTTTATTTGAAAAAAAATCACCTGGCAAAAGTAATGCACAGCCAAGCATATTATAGTTTGAAAGGTAGTTGTTAGTCTTCCCAGACCAATGATTGATGAGAAAAAATAATTCTCACCAGCATTTCAACCCAGCTAATATACCTAGAGTGATTTAGAGAATTCTCTCTGTATTATTCCTATAATTTCTTTTTAAATCTCCCTTTAGTTCTTGCACATGTGTTAACTAGTTGCCAAGAATTAACCCCTGCAACTATTCTCCACAGTAACAGTTTTTGAAAAACTGTAAATTAATCTGTTCTTTAAGAAAACTTCCAAATTTGAAAATGAATTAAAAATTCATTGTGTCATTTCTATATTTTAATACACAACTCTTATAGTCTAAAGAATTAAAAAGATATAATTTATGTTTCTTTAAAGCATTCATTATTTCTCATAAGGCTCCCCCCAAAAGATGGAAGATGGCTCAGGAAGGGTAGAAACAGAAGCAGCTGGGGACACCACCTATTCACCACCATTTCAACTCTTCCTTCTAACTTCTCTGTCTACCTGTACTTTCTGTTCTATTTTCACTGAACTGCTCAGGTTCCTCATAAGCCTTCACCCCAAGCTCTTATACTATGTCAGATCAGAGACCCCAGGTGAAAGCCATGAGCCTCCTTGAAAGACACACATAAAATTTTGTATGTAATTTTAGGTGTTCTTTGGCCTATGAGGTCTAACCATGGGCCCTTCTACTGTATCTCATATCAGGTATATGCCTTTAGGTTCAATCACCTATAATACCTGGTAAATTTTAATATCTCAATTCAAGATTTGCTCAAGAGGCAGTTTCATCCAGCTCTTCTTTTCAAACAACTCCTCAAATCTAAGACTTTCAGCAACCTCATAGGTTACTCCATAGACCAGGAGTTCACCTCTGGCATAACAAACTATCCCATAAGTTAGGGTCACTTGGTGCTCTGCTATCTCAGAAAAGACAGTGGGTAAGAATTTTTCAGGAAAGAGGAGAGTAGAGCAGGCAATATTGGCATATAACAGAGATACTATGAAAAGGTTTACAAATTATAAATTTTTGCATACAAAAAACACAAAGAATAATAAGTAGGTTATAAAACACAACAATAAAATGAACACGCATGAATTTACAATCTAATCTAAGAAATGTTGAACAGAAAATACTTTTTTTTTTTTTTAGCTGAGCCATCCTGCCTCCTGTTGGCAGCTCAGCTCGGGCCAGGACTGGAACCGCTGTTGCTCAGAGCTCACACTCTTCAGCAAGCTCTTAACCAACTGAGCCATTCAGCCTGCCCTGAAAATACTTTTTTAATGCATCTAAGTGGGTCCTTTACATTTCAGAAACAGTCAGATTAAGCAAACGATATGCTTGCCTCTTCTCATGACCACATAAAAATTGCAACTAAACTATAGACGAGCCATCATTGAGAGTCACCTGAAGTCTAGATGAAACAAAACCCTACCTCTAAAGATATTCAGAAGAGACCACCTTGAGGCAGGTAGGAAGGGCAGAGATGTGGAAAGGGCTGGTCCCACACCCATGTGTGACCATTAAAAATTGGGAGGGATATCTCAGCCGTGGAGGCCCCCCTCTGAGAAGCAAGAGGTCTTTGCCTTACTGCAGGCTTCCCAGCCCAGCGTTCCAGTGCTGGGGAAAGAAGTCCCCATAATTTCTGGCTGTGAAAACCAGGGGAGATTGTGGCTGAGAGAGGGAGGGTGGCTGCAGTCCCAGGTGTTCATTCAAAGGGCCTGCACACAGACTGATTCAGTGATGGATTCACTCTCGGGCAGCAGCTCAAAAGATGCCAGGGACATATGGGAAGAAACTGAGTTGTCTGGCCTCAGGACATGGGTTAGACGGGCAGCTGTCTCCCAGACAGAAGTGCTGGCAAAAGCTGTTGTCCCTTTCTTGAACCCTCCCCCCTCACAGTGTACAGATGCAGGCAGCCACCATATCTCAGTCTCCATCAACCTGGCTGATAATTTTTGCCCTGCTTTGGTGATTCCCTGAGTCCTCGACACCCCCCCTCCCCCCGCCAACTTTCAGGCACACCCAAGTAGCTTCCAGTGGCTTTTCTTCGCAAATAACATGAATTAGCGCATGTGGTGGAATTTCCTAAAAATCTCTCAAAGTTTCACAAAATGCAAACAAGTTGCATCTGGCTTTGGCAGGTCCCATGCCTTCCACTAAATAGCCCCAAGCCCAGCACTAGTGGCAGCCAGCCTTGGTTTGTGGCTTGGCCTTTTGGGGCACCTCCAAGTCCAGCAGGAGTGGGGTTATCTGTGGATTGCTTTCTGGCTCAAGCCAAGTGGACCCATGCAGGGCACAGACTGCAGCTGAGCTTGAGGCCCATGAGGTGCCAAAGTGGGGAAATCCAGTGGCCATCTACAGACTGAGCTGAATTGTCACCCAGCAGAGTCCAAAGATGACACACCCAAAGGGCAGATCAGGCAGACACCAGAGCCCTGCTAAAGCTAATCCTGCTCTATAGGGTCAGGCCCTGCACAACAGCTCCTCCACGGTAGTCACAGCCAGTCCTCACAACAAATCAGCTCAGGGCTAAATTCTTACCATTGACATACAAATAACAAACAAGGCTCAGCTACATCAGGAGGGCATATACAACCTACCCAAAGGACACACCTGAGCACCTGGTTCAGGTGACTAGGAAGACTGCAGCACTGGGCTCCACAGGACACCTACTACATAAGGCCACTTCTCTAAGACCAGGGGACATAGCAGCCCTACCTAATAATACATAGAAACAAACACAGGGAAAAAGCCAAAATGAGGAGACATAGAAATATGTCCCAAATAAAAGAACAGAACAAAGCTCCAGAAAAAGAACTAAGCAAAATGGAAACAAGAAATCTATCAGATACAGAACTCAAAACACTGGTTATAAGGATGCTCAGTGATCTCAGAGGCAACTTCAGCACAGAGATGGGAACATAAAAATGGAGATAGAAAACATAAAAAAGAACCAGTCAGAAATGAAAAATACAATAACTGAATGAACAGTATATTAGAGGGAATCAAGAGTACGTTAGATGAAGCAGAGGACAGAATCAATGATTTAGCAGGTAAGGTAGCAAAAAAACCACCCAATCAGAACAGCAAAAAGAAAAAAGAATCCCAAAAAAATGAGGATCATTTAAGGGGCCTCTGGGACAACATCAAGTATACCAACATTTGTATCATAGGGATACCAGAAGGAGAAGAGAGTGAGGAACTGAAAACCTATTTAAAGAAATAATGATGGAAAACTTCACTAACCTGACAAAGAAAAAAGACATACAAGCCCAGGAAGTGCAAAGAGTCCCAAATAAAATGAACCCAAGGAGGCCCACACCAAGGCACATCATAATTAAAATGCTAAAGCTTGAAGACAAAGAGGAAATCTTAAAAGCAACAAGAGAAAATCAGTTATTTACCTATAAGGGAACTCCCATAAGACTGTCAGCTGATTCTCAAGAAAAACTTTGTAGGCCAGAAGGGAATAGCATGAAATATTCAAAATGATGAAAAGCAAGAACATATAGCCAAGATTACTCAATGTAGCAAAGCTATAATTTAGAATAAAATGTATAAACAGCTTCCCAGAAAAGAAAAAGCCAAAGGAGTTTATCACAACCGAACCAGTATCACAAGGAATATTAGAGGAACCTCCTTAAGATGAAAAAAATAAATAAAAAATATGAATAATGAAATGGCAATAACTACATATCTATCAACAATTACTTTCAATGTAAATGGATTAAGTGATCCAATCAAACGATAGGGTGGCTGAATGGATAAGAAAACAAGACCCTTACCTATGCTGCCTACAAGAGATTCATTTCAGATCAAAAAACACACACAGACTGAAAGTAAAAAATGAAAAAATATATTTCATGAAAATGGAAACAAACAAAAAAAGCTAGAGTAGCAATACTTATACTAGACAAAATAGACTTTTAAAAACAGCTATAACATGGGCCGGCCAAGTGGCACGATGGTTAAGAGCTGGCTTGGGACGCTAGAGGGCCCGGTTCGGATCCCACATATGAGGGCCAGGGAGAAAGTTGAAGAGATTAGGAAGTACAAATTGGTAGTTACAAAATAATCATGGGGATGCAAAGTAAAAAGTAGGGAACAGAGTAAATAATATTGTGATAGCATGGTGTGGTGTCAGATGGATGCTGGACTTATGGTAATCACTTCTTTAGGTTTATAAATGTTGAATAACTATGGTGTACACCTGAATCTAACATAATTTGTATATTTTCTATATTGTAATAAAAACCTAAAAAAAACTAAAATAAAATAAATTCTGTCTTTTACTCTATACTCATTTAAATGATGGCAGACATTTTATATATATTTGACTCTAACAATTGTAATAAAAACAAAATAATTTTTGTAAAAATAATGGAAATAAAAACAATGCTTGAAATGATACTGAAAAATGTGTACAACCTTAAGAGGTTGGAGGGAGCCAAATATTTATTCAGCATCTACTTTAAGTCAGACTATTCCAAATTGATAACCTTAGTTCTATGAATTAGGAAATGTAATTTTCCTCCTACCATACAGATACAAAGTAGTAGAACGAAATTATATTAATTTATAATGTTTGGGGTCCATCCATTTGACTCCAAAATCAGTTAAGATCAGAACGCTTCACCTTAATCGCTGTGTAGGCAATAAGGAAAGGGAACTAGATATAGTCCTTGTACTAAGTCCATTTTACCATAGATAATGAATAACATTAACAGATTCTTACAGAGTATGTTCAAGTTGCTATGGGAACACAGAACTTCCATATGGTTCTTCAGAGCCTTCTTGCTCTACATTATGCTGCCATTCACCAGAGAATATGACTGCTGATATATGCATTACATTCTACAGAGAGTAAAAATAATTAAGCTTCAGTTATAAGGTTCTTCCAGAAGGTGCTGTTTTTCTTAAGATGATACCACTGGTGATACAAAATGGAAGATGTGTACATTTTCACTGAGTCCATGGTTATGAATAAATTTAATCACATTTCTAATAAAGTTTGTAAATCAACAAAATTAGAATTCTACCTTACACATCTGCTAAAAGTGTTCCTGTATAGGAGGTATCACCTAATAGTCTGTCCTCAGTCATTGCAGATATCATTTCCAAAACGGCACATAACCCCATAAAAACAATTTTTTTCTGACATACCTTCAAATATAAGTTTTCTCCAAGGCAGATGACACATACAGAATCCCAAGTAACATGTTCTATGCAGTTATATCTGATATTATCAAAATGCACGTATTTCCCTCTTTAATAGGAATGACTCCACTTCAGCTTTCTCCCATTACACTCAGTCATTGATTTATGTCAGTACGGACGCATGGTTACAGATGAAATTTTTATGCCATTTCCATAGAAAAGAGTGATTGGAGGTGGGGGGTGTTTTTAATTAAATTGGAGTGACAATTGTTTGTAAAGTTACATAGGTTTCAGGTGTAAAATTCTGTAATACATCATCTATATATCAGTTCTCCTTCCATCACCATATATTTGATCACTTTTACCCTCATCTACCACTCCCCTCCCTGCTAACCCTCTGGTAACCACTAAATTATTGTCTGTGTCTATGAGATTTTGTTTCTTCATTTGTTTATCTTGTTTCTTTATTGTTTTCAGTTTTACATACCACATATCAGTGAAATCATATGGTTCTCTACTTTTTCTGACTTATTTCGCTTAGCATAATAATCTCAAGATCCATCCATGTTGTCGCAAATGGCAGTATTTCATCTTTTCTTATGGCAGAATAGTATTATATTGTGTATATACACCACATCTTCTTTATCCAATCATCTATCAAAGGACACATTGGTTGTTTCCATGTCTTGGCCACAGTAAACAAAGCTGCAATGAATATCGGAGCACATATATCTTTACAGATAAATGTTTCCAGAATTTTAGGGTATATACCAAGGAGAGGGATTACTGGGTCATATGGTAATTCTATTCTTAATTTTTTGAGGAACCTCCACACTGTCTTCCATACCAGCTGCCCCAATTTGCATTCCTACCAACAGTGTATGAGAGTTCCTTTTTCTAAAAGCCTCTCAAACTGGTGTTATTTTCTTGTTGATGATAGCCATTCTAACTGGTGTGTGGTGATATCTCATAGATCAAAGACCTAAACATAAGACCTGAAACAATAAACTGTGTAGAAGAAAACATAGGTACTAAACTTATGGACCTTGGGTTCAAAGAGATGTTATGAATTTTACTTCAAAGGCAAGGGAAATAAAAGCTAAAATAAATTAGTGGGACTATATTAAATTAAAATTTTTCTGCACAGCGAAAGAAACCATTGACAAAATAAAGAAGCAACCAATGAAATGGGAGAAGATTTTGCAAACCAACGACCCTGATAAGGGGCTAATATCCAAACTATATAAGGAACTCATACACCTCAACAACAAAAAACCCAAATGATCCAATTAAAAAATGGGCAGAGGACCTGCATAGACATTTCTCCAAAGAGTACATACAAATGGCCAATAGACATATGAAAAAATGCTCAACATCACTAGTCAACAGAGAAATGCAAATAAAAACCACAATAAGATTGGAGGTTTTAAAATAAAAGTTATCTTTGAAAAAAACAAACATAAAATGATACTATTGAGGATTTCAATTAAAAAAATATTGGAAGAATATTGAGGGAAAACTAATTTCAACTAACTCAGAAAAATATTTTTGCTACTGTTTAATATTTATAAGATATAATAAGGAAGCCAAGAGTTACAAGATATATAGCCCAAAGTGAAGATTTAAAAATTACCTGGGGGCCAGCTGAGTGGCACATTGGTTAAGAGCTGGCTTGGGATGCCAGAGGGCCCCAGTTTGGATCCCACATATAAAGGGCCAGTGACACTGCCCTCTACAGCTAAGATGCTGAACAACAGCTCAACTTGGAGCTGGGCTGCCGGTGACGGCGTAGGCTGCAAACCCTGCTGCAGTGGGTTGCCATGGGCTACCGTGTGTAGCCAGCAGCCAGCGTGAGCGGCCAGCAGCCGCTGTGAGCAGCTGTCCAGAGGCCAACAACTGATGTGCCTCGCCCGGGGAAGAGCGCAATGATGGTGCCAACTTGAGCCAGTGAAGCAACGTCCTCCACAACTAGACTGAAGAACAAAACAACAGCAACTTGTCTGTCCCTCTTCCCCCAATTCTCCAGCACTGTTCCCATCCCCCAAATCCCCAATAAAAATCTTAAAAAAAAAAAAAAGTTAAGAATAGAATTACCATATGACCCAGCAATCTCTCTCCTGGGTATATACCCAAAATAACTGAAAACATTTATCTGTAAAGTTTAGATAAATGTTCATTACAACTTTATTTACAGTGGTCAAGACATGGGAACAACCAATGTGTCTTTCAATAGATGATTGGATAAAGAAGATAGAATACTATTCTGTCATAAGAAAAGATGAAATACTGCCATTTGTGACAACATGGATGGATCTTGAGATTATTATGCTAAGCAAAATAAGTCAGACAGAAAAAGCAGAGAACCATATGATTTCACTGATATATGGTATATAAAACTGAAACAACAAAGGAAAAAGACAAACAAATGAAAAAAACAAAAACTCCTAGACACAGACAATAGTTTAGTAGTTACTAGAGGGTAAGGGGAGGGGGAATAAAAGAGGATAAAGGGGGTCAAATATATGGTGATGAAAGGAGAACTGACTCTGGGTGGTGAACATGCAATGTGATATATAGTTGATGTATAACAGAATTGTACACTTGAAACCTATGTAATTTTACTAACCATTGTCACCCCAATAAATTTTAATTAAAAATAGTCTATTTTGTCTGGTATAAGTATTGCTACCTTAGATCGATTGATTGATTGATTGATGTTTCCATTTTCATAAAATATCTTTTATATCTTTTTACTTTCAGTCTATGTGTGCCTTTCAATCAGAAGTGAGCCTCTTGTAGGCAGCATATGTAAGGGTCTTGTTTTCTTATTCTTTCAGCCACATTATCTTTTGATTGGAGTATTCCATTTACATTGAAAGTAATTGTTGATAGATATGTACTTATTGCTTCTTTATTATTCATATTTCTTATCTTTTTTTATTTTCATCATAAAGAAGTCACTTGGAGATTCCTTGTAATACTGGTTTGGTGGTGATGAACTTCTGTAGCTTTTCTCTTGTCTGGCAAGCTCTTTATCTGTCCTTCAATTTTAAATGATAGCTTCACTAGGTAGAATAATCTTGGTTATATGTCCTTGCTTTTCATCACTTGGAATATTTTGTGCCAATCCCTTCTGCCTGGAGTTTCTGTTGAGAAATCAGCTGATAGCCTTATGGGAGCTCCCTTGTAAGTAACTGATTTTTTTCTTGCTACTTTTAAAATTCTGTCTTTGTCTTTAAGATTTGGCATTTTAATTATTATGTGTATTGGTGTCAGCCCATTTGGGTTCATCTTCTTTGGGATTTTTTGCACTTTCTGGGCTTGTATATCTATTACTTTTACCAGGTTAAGGAAATTTTCAGCTATTATTTCTTCAAAATAAGTTCTAAATTTCTTGCTGCCTCTCTTCTCATTGTGGTACCCCTATGATGCAAATATTAATACACTTATGTTGTCCAAGAGGCCCCTTAAATGCTCCGTTTTTTTGGATTCTTTTTTCTTTTTGCTGTTCTTATTGGGTGTTTTATACTACTTTATCTTCTAAATTGCTGATTCAATCCTCTGCTTCATCTAATCTGTTGATTCCCTCTAATGTATTCCTCATTTCAGTTATTGTATTCTTTATTTCTGACTGGTTCTTTGTCATGTTTTCTATCTCCATTTTTATGTTTCCTATCTCTGTGCTGAAGTTCTCCCTGACATTATTGAACATCCTTATAACTGGAGTTTGGAATTCTGCATCTGATAGATTGCTTGTCTCTATTTTGTTTAATTATTTTTCTGGAGCTTTGCTCTGTTCTTTTATTTGTGACATGTTTCCTTGTATCCCTATTTTGGCTGCCTGCTTGTGTTTGTTTCTATATATTAGGTAGGGCTGCTATGTCTCCTGGTCTTTGTAGAGTGACTTTATGTAGTAGGTGTCCTGTAGGACCCAGTGGTGCAGTCTCCCTTGTCACCAGAACCACGTGCTTCAGGCATGTCCCTTGTATGGGTTGTGTGTGCTCTTCTGTTATAGTTGAGCCTTGGCTGTTGTTTGCAATGCAGTGGGAGGGATTGGACCTCAGGCTAATTGGTTGTGAAGACTGGCTCTGACTACACTAGAGGAGCTGTGGTACAGGGGCTGACCCTGCAGAGCAGGGTCCACTTTACCTGGCCCTGGCGCTTTCCCAATCTGTCCTTTGGGTGTGTCATCCTTAGAGGTGGCCATGTGATGCTCAGGCTTGGTCTGAAGCTGGCCACTAGGAAGGGGACCCACTACAGGCTAATTTCAGCTGCAGCATGTGCCCTGCACAGGGCAACTTGGTATGAGCCACAAAGCAATCCACAGATGATCACCACCTACATTGGACTTGGAGGTGCTTCAAGAGGCCAAACTGTGAACCAAGGCAAATTACCATTAGTGCCAGACTTAGGGCTGCTCAGCCAGAGGTATGGAAAATGTCAAAGCCAAATGCTGCTTGTTTGCATTTTTTGAACCTTTAAGAGATTTTAGAAAAATCTGTAGCATGAGCCAAGACAGATTGTTTGTACAGAAAAGACACTGGAAGCCTCTTGGTGTGCCCTAAAGTTGGGTGGAGTGATATTTCAGGGAATCCCTAAGGCAGGCCAAATGAAAGATGATAGCCAGTTTAACTGAGACTCAGATTTTGTGTCTGCCTGCATTTGGAAATGTTCATTTGCTTCTTACATGTACAGAGGTTTTTTTCCCTTATTTCTGATACATACCTTTTGCTTTAACTTAAAACTAATAGAACATTAAAGCATATTTTACTTCTCAAACCATTTGGTTTGATCTCAGGTTCAAGGTTTGAATGGAAGAAAATTAATTTGCTATGCAAATGGCTGAAATAGATTTTTAAAATATATTTCATGTTTCAAATTGCAAGTACTATAAAGGTATCATGTTTTATTGTATGGTTGATGACTGTATAGTCTTAACATCTCTTGACTCATCATGTACATTAGTTTTAAAAGCATAATCAATGGAAACATCTCTCTATAGAAATCACTTCCATTTCTTCCATGCTTGTGGAACTTTCTTAAAGATATATGAACATAATTTTAGGTTCCTCTTGGGAAGAAAAAAAAAGATTTCTACTTGAATAATGCAGGTTTTCCCTCAAAACTTTACCTGTGTTATTTGGAAAATAATAATATGTCTCTATTCTCTTTTTCTTTTATATGTGTAGGCATAGACTTCATATTTATACTGAATCACTAACTTATTAACTACAAACTGTTTCATTGGTTGGGTTACAAAATACACACACCAATTTACTCATTCCAATTGGTAAATTGGTAAACTCTGTTAAGCCATCTTGTTAGTATATATGCAGCTTTAGTTAAGAAAGAACCTGTGAAAAACTTACAGAGGATTTTATTGGTAAACATGTGGGAGGACAATCCTTTAACTGGATTAATACTAAAAGGGACTAGTATTTTCTTCAAAGAAAAAGGCAGAATTTAAACTAAGGAACTTAAACATAATTGAAATAATTTTTATATTAATGTAAACATATTTCATTGGGTGAAAATGTGTCATATTTTAGGATCTCATTTATCAAAATTAACAAACAGGATAATAGAAATACCAACCACCAGTAATAATAAAGGTTTAATAGCTTTTCTTGCCTTTTTACTTTGTTTATTGGATGTAGTGGTGAACACAATACAAGCCTCCTTTTTATTAAGCATTATTAATGCTTAGATGAGCCTGCCCTTTATTTAATGCCATAATGAAGGTCAGTGACAATGGTTTTTAGGCAAATCCAATAATTTATAATGGGATAAAACGGAAATGGTCGATTTTCTGGTCAAGATGGCAGAGTAGGTAAATGCTGTGCTCACCTCCTCTCAGGACCACATCAATTACAACTAAGCTACACAACAACCATCATTGAGGATCACCTGAAGTCTAGCTGAACCAAAGCCCTACAACTACTAACGTACAGAAGAAGCCACCCCGAGACTGATTGGAGGGGCAGAGATATGGAACTGGTTGATCCCATACCTGCGTGTGACCATTAAAAATTGGGAGGTATATCTGGGCTGCAAAGGTTCCCCCATCTCCCAGTGCCACACCAGGCTCCCCGGCTTAGGGTTTCAGTGCCAGGGAGAGAAGTCTCCATAACTTTTGGCTGTCAAAACCAACAGTGGTTTGAGTGGCTGAGTAAGACGGAGGGAGGCTAGCGCTCCTCTTACAAGAGCTGCACACAGACTTTCTTGCTGATGGACTCATTTGCTTTGAGCAACAGAGCTGGGGCAGCAGCTCAAAAGGCACCAGGGACATTGGAGTGGAGGAACTGAGTTGTCTAGCTTCAGTACAAGGACTAAAGAGGCAGCTTTATCAAGCCCTTTCTCCTCCCTGCATGCATTTAGGAGTGAAATCATTTCATCAACGGGTACCCAAAGGTTTCCTTCAGGATTTGACATGAAAAGACGTGTTTCGTTAAAAGCTGCTAACGACTGAAAGAATGATTCTAGCAGGATGGATTTCTCTCACCCTCTTATCTATAACTATCAAAGTTCATTTTCCCACCCAGTGGGTTATCCAAATTAGAAAATAGATTAAGGTGTCTTTCTTTTTATGACATCACTCATTTCATTCTCAGAGGTTGCATGTTACTTAGTCATATGTATTATTTACTAAGTTTCTCCCAAAGTCTTTCCCTTGGCAATATGAGTAATAAAATGACTGGAGGGAAAAAAAACAAAAACCCCAAAAGCAGTCCCTTTGCCTTTTTATGACACGCAATCGAAACAGATTGAAAGTGTAGAACTCACCGTATACTTCAGAAAAAAATCACCATAGACTTACACCCATAGAGGGAAAACACGAAGTTCCAAAAGCACGGATCCTCCGAAGTGGGGCCTCTGCCTCCATACCACAGGGTGTGATGTGAGGAGCCCTGACTCATCCCCAGCTTCAGCCATGTTCCCTGCATCTAGCCTGGAAAATTGGCCGTTCACATTATTTATTCCTTTTCTGTCATGAACCTCTAATTTTTATTGCATTGTGATCAGAAGATAAAGTTGCACTCTTTCCAATAAAATATTTATTAAGGTTTTCTTTGTTGCCTAATATATGGTTGCTTTTGTAAATATTTCGTAGCACTTAAAACTATTTGGTTTCTGTTTGAAAGGCACTAAGCATGGTACATTCCATTAATGGCAATTACTTATAATAATTGTTCAATTCACTTAATTTATATATATATATATATATATATATATATATATATATGTAATTTTAATTGGGGAATTGAGGGAGGGGAACAGTGTTGGGGAATTGGGGAGGGGGACCAACGAAGTTGTTGTTCTTCAATCTTCGTTGTGGAGGGCGCCAGTCGCCATTTGGCTGCCTGTTGGCAGCTCATGTCCTCTAAGTTTAAGGTGCTGTGTTGCACTCTTAGTTGTGGGTGAGCATAGCCACCATCCCATGTGGGAGTCAAACCTGGCAGCCTTGTTGTTAAGAGCACATGCTCTATCCACTGAGCCATCCAGGTGGCAGCTCAGCTCTAGGGCACCGCGTTCAGTCTTAGTTGTGGGCAGGTGCAGCCCACCAAACAGGCAGTCTTGTTGTTAGGAGCACGTGCTCTCATCAGCTGAGCCATCCTGCCACCTGTTGGCAGCTCAGCGACAGCTCAGCTCAGGCACAGCGTCACTGGTCCATGTGGGAATTGAACCAGCAGCGCTGTTGCTCAGAGCTCACGCTCTTAAGCTAACTCTTAACCAACTGAGCCACTTGGGCAGCCCACTTTGTATATTTTTTAAATATTCTTGCTCTGTCAAGCCCCAATTACTGATGAAATATTGGTCTCTAGAGATGAGAATGAAATTGTTATTTATGCAAAAGCTACATAAGATAAAGACAAAAAAGATAAATGCTAACAAAAATGATGAGCTAGAAAATGAAAACAAAAATAGACATTTGCTAATTCCTCATCTTTTATAAGAGAGGCTCAATATACTAGTATATCATTTCAGTTCTCAAGCTTTAAATGAGAATATTTAAATGAATGGCTATAATTATTAGTAGGCCTAAAAATATGCTTCAATATATACTTTCATGTTACTGAATTGTTAAAGGAGCTGGGAGCAGGCACAAATGAAACAGATATTGTATAGCAACAGAAAGGAAAGAGAACACAGCAATAAAGCCAAAAATAGGATCATACATAAATAAACATTAATACAACAGAATTAAGTCCAAATGTCTATCATAGACATGAAGGTGAGATTAAAACCACTTTTTAAAAGCAATTGACTTCTCAATGGAGACAAGGTAAAAGAAATAAGTTCCAACCATACTCTGTATACAAGATGATATCTTAAACAATGTAATTCGTAGCTTGAATATAAAAGGGTAAGTAAAAGAAAGCCAAAGTAGTCAAGTAAAAAGAGAACAAATAAAGCAATACTTATGTTGGGCAAAAGTGAACACAATATACAGAACATTAAATAGAACACAGAGAGTTGTTGTTGTTTTTTTCTTTTTGATGAAGTATTCCTTGTTCAGGTAGTTGCCTTAGAGAGAAAATACCAGGAATGCCAAAAAAATGTATACACATTTTAAAAGATGTTATCTATGTATTACTTTTCAAAATTAAATTGAATTACAGTAGCACTGTGTTGCATAACCTTTGCTCAAAAGATGGCATTAATCAAATGAATGCTAGTGTCACATGTGAGAGGCAGGAAAGTCAAAGAAAATGGCAGAAGCATGGTTGTTGTTCAGTGAGCGCAAGACCATTTTGAAGTGGTATTTGAAATTTGAGCACGTTCTCCTGACTTAACACCCCTTGACTTCTACCTATGGGGGACCTTCAAGGATGTCATGTACCATAGAAAATCAGCTACACTGGTGGTAATTTGGGAAGAAATTGAAACGGCATGCGTAGCAATACAAGTGGACACTTTGGTCAATGTTGCTCAAGCAGTAGTTCGCCATAATTAGAAGTGTCTGGACACTGATGGTAACCACTTTGTGCACCTCTTGTAATTGAAGAAGTCAAACGTGACTTGTATTCATTTTTTGTTATTGGTATATATTGAGTATTACAATTTTAATACAGTATTTTTCCTTTCTTAAAATGTGTATACATATTTTTGGCACCCTCTGCATAGGTGTTCTATTTTAGGATTCCTTGCATATTTAAGTTTATTTTTAGGTTGCCTTCACACGTGAATGAAAACATGATTGATATGAAACATTGGGGTCACCTCAGTCTACCCTTATGACTCTTTATATATTGCTTGGTTGCCTACTGGTATTGAATGTCCCCAAGAGAATACTGGAGCCAGCTTGATTTTTTCCTAACATTTTTGAGAGATGTGTTTCTTTTGCTTGGATACTGAATGTTTACATCATAATTCTGTTGATAATTTATATTATATTTCTAGCGTACATTAATTACTGCCTTTAATTCTTTGAACAACTCTGTGATATTTGAGACTCATTGCAACCCACTCAAATGATCAGCTTTGGTCTTGTTGAAGGAAAAGGAAAAGGCAGAATTCCCCTAAACTATTCTACTTATGCAGCACTTTCTTAGATAAATTCTAAGAAATTGTCTGAAACTCTGCTGCTGATATAATGATCTTCTTGATATCAAACTTATAAAAATATGTCAAAAAAAAGACAAGGCAAAAGCAAGTTCTTATCTACCAATTAATTCTTCCACAAGATTTTACTCTCTCTTTTAAAAATATGATATAATCAAACATACAAAAAATTACAGTATAAGAAATACCCATGTAATCACAACTCAGAATTAACAATATGCTAACAACATTTTGTTATTTTTGCTTTAGATCTCTTTTTAATCATTGTTAAGAAACTAGACTTTGAGTCCCCGTGTACATTTCCCTGGTCTCATTCTGCTCCCTGTCTTCCCAAAGACAGCCACCATCCAGCTCATCCCGGTTTCTATACTTTATCCCATTGCATTGTGTCACATTTTTATCAATATACATATAGTCTCATGCTGTACTTTTTATATTCATTTTATTTTTGAAATCTATTACTTTTGAAACATCTTTACACACTTAGAAATCAAGGTCACTGATCTCTGAGTACTTGAAAAATTGTGGGTTCTCTATTATGGTCAGGATTTACATGTGTTAGATCTTATATATTAGATCAAGCTTATAAATTGAATTCTTCAAACCTTCTGTAACCTTGAAAATTATTTTGTCTGCTTGATTTACTGATTACTAAAAAAGGCATATGCAAATATCCTGCCATAACTATGGATTAGTTAAATTCGCTTTATAGTTCTGTCAATTTTTGCTTTAAACATATTTTCTTTTGTAAATTTTTTCTTGTGGTAAGAACTTTTAAGACCTATTATCTTAGTAACTTTCAAATATACAATACAGTATTGTTAACTATAGTCACAATGCTGTATATTACATCTCCAGGACTTATTTATCTTATAACTGGATGTTTGTACCTCTTGACCACCTTCACTCTCTAAGTATTTATATTTAAATGTGCTTCAAATATTTTGAGACCATGATATATAAAGTTTAATTTTCTGACTTTGGGGGGGAAACATTCCTTTTGTCTCTATGCTTTATTTCTTTTTATCCCTACTTATACTCTGCATGTTAAATACATTTTTGTTTATTAATCAACAAGCATTTATTTCCTAGACATTTTTTTTCCTAAAATGTATTTACCTTTCTGGGTCATTATATATTTTATGTCTAGTAAAAATGGAATACATTTACATATATATATATTTTTTTCTTTTTTTTAACAATTTGAGTCTCTTACATATGTGAATTTATTTTTATAATGATATCTGGTATATTTTATCTTATCTCCATCATCTTCTTTTGTGTTTCATTTTTACAATAATTTTTCTTTGCTTCATTTGTTTCATTCTTTTTCTGCCTTTGTATTAAATTGACATCTTTTCCCCCTCTATTTCCCTTTATTGATTAGAAATAGTTTTATGAATGGATTTGTTTTTATTTGTCTTAGGACTGAGATAGTTCTTTCCGTCTGAAAACCCATGTTTTCATAAATTATCTAAAGTTCCAGACCATCAAACTTGTTTTCAAACATCATTAATCCTCAATTCTCTATCCTTTTGGAACTCATATATGGGTCATTTCATTCTCTATTTCCTCGTCTTTTAATTTTTTCTTCATATTTTCCAACTCTTCATTTCCCTGTGTTGTATCCTAAATATCTACCTCTCTTCAACTATATCTAGTTTTTTCTTTATCATATATATTATGATTTTTATTTTAAAAATCACATTTTTTTTAACTTCTTGGATTTATATTTCAGTATTTTTTAATTTTCCTATTCTTTTCCCATTATGTCCTGTTTTGTCTAATAGTTTCTATTGCTTCTTTTTTCTCTTTAACAAATAAAAACCAGTCCTTTGGTCATTTCATACAGATTGTTCTTGGCATGTTAATCAAGCTATTCTGTGCATTTACTCACTCTCCATTCATTTCCTCCTGTTATGTATAATTATGTGTATATTATGTATAATTAGGAATGTGTGCTGATGGATTATTCATTCCACTGTTGCAGGAGTAAGATTCTAAGGCTGTGGCAACCAGTGTTGGGGAGTTTTTTCTCTATTCTCACTTATTTTGTTTAAACTCCTATATCAAGGATCAGTTTATTGTTTTTTGTCTGATGTGGCAATTATTTTCTTTTGCTCATATTCCTGTTTACTGCTGCTGGTCCTGGCTAAGGCTATTCCTGGGATTTTTTTTTTTTTAAGTTTTAGCACCTGCTCATTTTTTCCTCACAACAATTGATTTATTATCATCCCTATTTTACACACGAGGAAATTGAAACTCAGAGACAGTGTTTGGAACCCAAGGTAATGACTAGTAAAAATGAGAACTGGGATTAGACACTCTTCACCTAGCAGCAGTTGTTCGATTATTTCTATTGACAAATATTGTTGAAATACATTTACATGCTACAGAACAAGATATAGACAGCGAGATCATAAACCCAAATCCCATGTTTCAGGAATAACTAAATCTGTAAATAACATGGCTTGGCAATATACATACTTAAGCCCTTCAGAGACTGCCAGAAGTGAGCGTTTTCCCTACACCTAAATTCATCACTTACCTTCTTCCTGCTCACTGGACTGTTGGTCTTACATGAATGGTGGTAACACTCTCTCCGCTTTTAGGGTTTGACTTCAGTTTTAAAACTAAGACTTCTAAGTCTGACGTGACAGCGATATATCCAACACAAAAAGAAATGTCAACAGGAGCGACATTATGTACCTGTATAAACAGCGCTTGAAGTCCAATGTTGAGAATCCTTTATTATCAACAGTATGATACTTCAAACTCAATCAGACCACTTATTTGTTCAGCCAACAAGAAGGTCGCCTTGCACAAGACGACAGCAAATGCACACGGAGCCTCAGAAAGCAGCATGTCAACAGCAGGCGTCTGGTCTCTGCAGGTTGCTCCACATTGTCCCAACATGAGGAAACACGCTCGGGAGTTTTCAGTCCTTTTATTTCTCCAGTTCGCACAAGTACCTAGAAACATACTAGGTTGACTTTATCCTCAGTTGTTACCGGGCCTAGGTCGGCCCTCTGGGCCCAGCGCACAGGAGGAGACTGAGGCTGGCACAGCTCCAGCCACCAGGGCAGCACCGCCACCGCTGCCCCGCTGGTGCCCCACCTGCAGGCCACCCCCTCTGCGACCCGAACGGCTGCAGGTTTACGGCTGCACAGTCCCAGCGCCCAGCAGCAGGCTGGTTCGGCAGGGCCCGCTCGGTCTTGCTTGCCTAAGGAAGTGAGGAACGTTTTCCATATTGTGTCCTGGCAAGCCCGATCCTTTACACGCTCCTAAGTGGGGGATATGAATGAGATTTTCCAAAGGTTCCTCCACTTAACTTGCGGCCATACTGGGCCACTCTTCCCAGAAATGCAGATGCTTGCATTTTCCCCCCCAATCGATTCAAATAATTTTGTGTATAGGTGTGTAGTGGTTAAAGTCTAGATTCTGGAACCTAGATGTCTGAGTTTCCATCCTGGCCTTGACCTTGGGCAGATAATGTCCCCCTCTTAGCCTCAATTTCCACATTTGCAAATCAAGATAGCAATAGGTCCTCTCTCTAGGGTTTTAGTGAGGTTTACATAAAAATTCATGTAAATTAAAAATGTGCTTAGCCCATTAAGTGCTCAATAACTGTTAATATTATTAAGATGCAATCATTAATGCTTAGGGCAGGATGTTGACACATTTCCATAATTGTTACATGGATGATTTTTTGTCTTTGATATTTTAATTCTCTGCTAATCTTGTCTATCAGTTTTGTAAACTTAGATTTATACCATCATATGGGTGGAGGGGCTATTGGTTGCCTTCCATGCTTAAAATCAAACACCAGATTTTTAAGAAAAAGATTTCATTGTTAAGCTAGCATTATGCGGTAAGATGGGGATGGATGGAAACAAGAATGCAAGCATATTACAGAAGATGATGATGTGTTTGCCCTTTTCGCATTCACTCCATTTCCTATCTAGTCATCTACTTGAAAGCTGAAGCTCCTCCGGAGATAGCTCTTTGCTCCCAGTCCTTCCAGGTACAGTTCTGCTGGTTATTGCACAAGCTAAACGAAAGGGTGTAGAGAGGCCCCAGGTGGTCCAACAGCAGCCAGCCCTGAAATCATCCTTCCATCTCTGCTCATTTGCTCCTCAGAGAACTGCACATGTCTTCAACTGCTTATCTCACACTTCTTGAAAGGGGGTGCAGGAGAAGAGGTTTCCAGGAAAGACATCATTAGGAATGTGAGCTAAAAAATCAAGCTAGCTCCATATTCCTGGGCTCCTCTAAAGTTCTTCTCTTCCTTCCCTCCCACGACTATTCCAATTCCGTCAACCACCCTAGATATGGTGGAAAAAATAGAAAGTTCCTCTGATGACAGGAATTCGTACTGGAGGGGTTTTAAAAAAACAAAATGTTTATTGGGTTTATTAAACTATTAATCAAAAATGTTAGCTGGTGTACTACATGCTTTGTGGAATGTTGAGAAGGAGGTGGTACATCACACAGCTCAGGTGAGACCCACAGATGCTGCGTTCCATGGTTCTGACCAATCTACTCATGGGTTATGATCTATCAGGCACCCGGAAAGGTTAATTACATCGACTACGTAATCAGCATAGCGCTGCATGTTTATCAGTTCAGATCTTATCTGTTGTGTGTGATTTATAAGAAATAAAGATTGATTTATGAAAGAGTGGGCTAAAGTTATCACTTTGGTCAGGAATACTCTTGTTATATAAGACTCCTCTCCTCAAAAGTAATCTCAATTTGCCCTTGAAATGGTTTGATAAGTTATAATGAATATACTGTCTTTCGTGCTTTTTGTGAATTGTCCCATTTGGGCAAAAACAAATGCATTGGGGCAGTGATTGTGAATCTTAGATACAATCTGGAATCATTTGAGAAGTTTGTTAAAAATCCCATTACTCAGGCCATGGCACAATTACAACAAAATTCCTGGAACTGGAGCCGCAGCATAAAGCACTTATTACGGGTCCTACAGGTGATTCAAAAATGCTGTCAAGGTTGAGAGGTACTGAGTTTGAGGCTCTGCCCCAGCTACCATCCTTGGCAGCATTCAAATGTTATTGATATTGATCAGATACTAGTTAGCTAATCACTTAATTGACCAAAAGGGTCAAGCAGACACATACTTTTAAGCTATTTAGAATATTTTATTAACTGTTTGCTCAAGAAGTGTATGCTTGCATCTGCTCTAAATTAATTTGAAGTAATTAAACATATATGTGTGTATATACATCAAAAAATTTTAACTCAAATATATAGGCATTATTTAATACTTCATTTCATTATTATAAACATGATTTTAAAAACCATAATTTGTTAAGATAATTTCCAGGAAATTAGAACTCTTGAGTGTTTTGATTAAATTTCTCCTTTACCATGTAGACCCAATCACTTCTTAGGAATTTTAAAATAATGTTTCATAAGGGCAGGATCATCATCTACAGGGCAGGTGTCGCTTGAAATATGACTCAGTATACTGAGAAATATTTCAGTATCTTTATAAGCCTTGTAGCTACTTGCAAAAGGATGTGAAGTGTGTGTGTGCACACAAGGCTGCCCGCTAATGTGCATTTTTCAGGAGAGAAGACTCAAGGCTTTGATGACATTGTACAAGCAGTGAGGGAAACCTGCTCTCAGTTACGGGTGAGATGTTCTGGGATTGTAGCTGCTGCCATTTGACACTCAGCCTATCTCCATCTTTGTGGAGACAACTGAGCATAATACACTGGATTGGATACACTTGGATGTGAGCATAATACACTTGGATGTGAGTTTCAGCTCTGTGACTCACTTGCTGAGTAAGTGCAGCTTTCCAAGTTTCAGAGTTCCTGTTTATAAAATGATGCTGATACTATCTGTCCATCCTATCTAATAGGGTTGTTTAAAGTTTAATATCTAATAATAATTTGTAAATTCTCAACTTTAATTGAAAGACAAGGAAAGGCTTAGCATAAAAAACAGCTCTCTTTTGAGTCACCTGACAGCTTCCAGGCCAGCCCTCGTGAATAGCTATATAAACCCAAAGAAGAGAGATGCTCAAGCAGACACAGAAATAATGGTTTATGCACCATCTACATGACTTTTGGGGAAAACACCTGACATGTGTTTGGGACCTTCTTGACAGGGCATGTTCCAGAGATGTGTGTGTGTGTGTGTGTGTGTGTGTGTGTGTAGAGGTCTCCTTCCCTCTAAAATAAAGAACAACTTCAGTCCAGTATGATCTTGGCATACTGGTGATTAACAGGAAGCAATAAGAGACAATCCATCCAAGAAGCAGGGAGAGGGCAACACATCTTCATGAATCTTCTTGGTGACATCTCTAAAGGAAACATGGGCTGAAAGAGAAAGAAACATGTAGTGACTGAGTGGTCCTGCTCCAGAACACTCGTGATCCTCTCTGGGGACTTGCCGAAACACTGGAGGATATTTTAAGTGTGTATATGGCATGATGGTGAAGTTTGTGCTCCCTTAGGAAATGGAGGAGAGCCAGGAACCCTTGCTCCATCTGATCTTATCACTGGCGAAACCACAACATTATGACATACTCTGCTCTGTTTTTCTTCAGCTTTATATCATGAGTGCCTATTTGTATATATTAAAAAATTGTAGTGAAATTCAGTAGTTTACATACTTGTCATTTATAGTTTAACCAATTACATAACTACTACACTTTCAAATACAATGAAGTTCATAGCCCTGTACATATTATGCATATTATATATGCCTATGTCCTTTTTGAAATAATATTTCTAAAATCTCTGTCTCCCATTTCTCTCTTGTTCTCTCTCTCTCTCTCTCTCTCTCTCTCTCTCTCTCTCTCTCTCTCTCTCTCTCTTTCTCACACACACACACACACACACACACACACACACACACACACACATACACACACTTGAATAAAGCATTAAAAAGCTTAAAAATTGATTTTACATTTACTGGATTAGAGCAGGATTTGTTAATTGCCATACTTCAGACAATATCTCTTTTCTAACATTGCATAAAATGTCACAAGGTTAAATGAGGTTTACTCCTTATTTTAAAATTGGCCTGTGCTTTGCTTTCAGGAAGAGATTTTTATAACATGATTATTATCATTGTTATATTCAGTTTTTTCTCTAATGTTTGATGACAAGATGTCCTGTTTGTAGACGTTTTTGCAAGAGTTTGATCAAAAACATTGTAGAACCCATGTAGACAGCAATCAAAACTGTTCTCAAAGACAAATGAACATGACTTGAAATCTTAGCATTATCTTTCATTCCACTTTCTCCTTCCTCACCTCTGATTATTCATCAAACATAAAAGTTCTCCTTTTGGCCTCAACGGCTTCATATTTGTGTGCACATTGGAACCTTGTCAGTTCCCCCCAAAACCCACACTGTTCCCCACTGCTGTGCCTGGACTTCCACTGCATCCTCTGGGATGGATGTGTCCCCTGTGCCTGGGGGACACCAACTCACAATTCAAAGCTTCATTCAAGCCTTATGTCTTTTATGGAAGTTTCCTGAATTACCACCTTCACTGCCAGATAAAATTAATCCCTCCTTCATCTATGCTTCTCTGTAACTGCCTGATCAGCCTTCTTCCCATATGAGAAAAACCACATGAGTCCTGTGACTGTCGTTGCAACCAGTCTGCAATGTGTCCATCAACCAATAATTTGATATTTCTTCAAACTAACAACATTAAAAATATTTTTTTAAAGAACAGGAAAAAACTAACTTTCCACTAATAAAAATCGAATATATCTTTCTGTATGTACAAAATAGGGATTTATGTCATATGCAGATATAACGTTAACTCAGGTGGAATTTTTTATTTAGCTTTCACATCACTTACAACTGAATAGCATTAGAAATCATGCTCACTAAAGATAGAGGTTACATATAAATATAATAAAAAGCCTTCTCTAAAATATCTTTCTGAAGTTCTTTGTTCTGGCTTTCATTCTGTTTCATCAACATACTTTCATACCATGTTTTTACTAGCTTTGTGTCCAATAAATAATACCAGAGAATTATTGGTAAATAATTAATTGATTTTCAATAAGATCAATAGATGGTCTTAATTTTAAATACTAAAAAACTATATATACCATTATTTTCAAGATTACTGATGACCAAACATGTAATTATTCACAATAAGACATAATTCATACTTTATATATTGTTAATTATTTAGGCTTTTATTAAAGAAGTTTTCAGTATGAATTAATTCAAATGGTATAAACATGTAAATTAACAAGTTATTCTAAGATAAACATTGCCTTTGAGAAATTCATTTTTCTAATTGAATTTAAACTGAGATATTGATAATCAGCCTAATAAAAATCTAACTGTAAGACGAAAACTCCTATTTTGATAGGTTTCCCCGTACACCCCCCCTTGATGACTCCACCCATTCTAGTTCCAGCACAAATCTTGAAGTTAAACGACCTTGTGGCAAGGTGATTAAGCCCTAACGGCACGCTGGGACAGAGGACAGGGACACAGCAAATTTTGTATATTTGTTGTTCTTGCCTTTTAGTCTTCAGTCACTTAATAATCAGGTGGTTAACCAGGCAGTGTATTTCGTCAACTGGCACTTTCATGCTTGCTACTACTGCTTTATTGTTCCCAATTTAAACAAAAATTAATGTAATGTTTATTAATATTATATATATATATATATGTATATACTTGTGTACTTGTGTGTGTGTGTGTGTGTAGTATCCAGAGTCCTTGAAAATAGAGTATCTTGCTCCATGCATTGATAAGCACATCATTTTGATAGCTACCCTGTTAGAAGTCCTTAGTGACAAGACCAGCTGCACATTTGGCACAGATCCTGCAAATGCCAGATATGATGCGATGATGAAAAACTACCTAAAGTTAAAAAGCATAAGTCATAGAATCCTCAAATGTGTCTTAAAGCCCATCTACTTCAATTTTACAGGGTATTTTGAGGGTATGTGATGGACATATCTCTCAGAAAAAAGAAGGGACTGGTTGGAACATATAGTTTTGAACAAGCAGATTCAAAAATTACAAAGTACTTTGTTTTCTGTCACATAGCATTTTTTAAAATATCAAAATAGCACTGGAATAGAACATAAAATATCTATGTTTATCAATAGAGTATTTTTTAATTGGCAGTTTACAGTACAATGATATCAGTGACCTGGTTTAGCCTCAATCGTTTTTATAGATCAGGAGACTGAGGCTGTTCTCCAGGCCTGTTCCTCCTGAAAATAAAAGCAGCTACATCCAGAACTAACAGCTGAGCGCCTGGGCACCAAGAATGATTGAGAGATTTCTGAGGAATGAATCTGTCTCTTTCGCCTCTCAAAAATCCTGTTGAGTAGTTAAAACAGATACGATTTTAAAACAGATATGTGTCCCCAGAAGGCACAGATTGATGGAGTAGTCAGAAAATTGGTATCAGAGCCAAGACTAGAACCCAGGTGTAATGAATCTTTGACCAATACTTTCTGCTGTAACATAATTTTCCAAATTAAGAGTAAACAAACATGTACTGCTTCAGAGTTTACACTGGAAGATGACAACTAACTTCTAGTTAAAAATGATTTCTTATTTCCCATTTTGCAATGGAAGTCTGGATAAATAGAATGTAGTAGGTACATACAACAGAATGTTATTCAGTCTTAAAAAGGGAGGAAATCCTGCCACATGCTACCACATGGATAAACCTTGAGGACATTATGCTAAGTAAAATAAGCCAGTCAAAAAAAGCCAAACACTGTATGAGTCCACTGATATGAGGTATCTAAAATAGTAAAATTTATAGAAACAAGAAGTAGAATGGTGTTTACCAGGAGAAAGAAATGGGGAGCTGTTGTTTAATGGGTACAGAGTTTCAGATTTGTAAGATTTTCATCTTACAAATTACAGGTTCTGGAGATCTATTTCACAACAATGTGAAATGTACTTAACACCACTGACCTGTACACTTAAAAATGGGTGCGGTAGTAAATTTTGTATTATGTGATTTACCACAATAAAAATAAATGTAATCTCAATGATATGTAAAACTGGTTAGTAACTGGCAGAGTCAAGACTTAGGGTGGGATTCAAATCCTCGTTCTCGTATCCCGGCTGCCCCTGCACTGCCTGTTTCCCCACTAATGTCTGTGTGGCTGACTGCCACCTGCGTGACTGCAAGCCGGTTGCAATCACGTGTCAGCATTCCTGTGTGGGATAATCAAGAGTGAGCAAAGACCCCGTAGGACAAAGCCTGAGGAAGCAGAACCCCCTTTTTGCCATACTTGGAGTCCAATATCCCAAAGGAAAACATTAAACTACCTTTCTTTACCACTGAAAACAAGTGACCAGTATAGGCCATTGGTCCACTGACTTGGCCATTTTATTCCCTTTTTTAATGGTTACTTATTGTCCAGGAGATACGGCCATTGAAAGACAATGCTCGGTAGTTACACAGTCATCTCCAAGAATTGAGGCCTGAGGATGCTTCACGCAGGTGGTGGGAAAACAGTTAATTCTAACAGCCCTACACTCAAACCAACAGTTTCTCAGTTGGCATGTTTACAAGGAAAGTTGGAAACCAAATGAAGGATAATTGCCCATTCTCAACAGGATGTGGCAGTTTTCATCTGTTTTTTATTTTTAAGCATCAGCAAAGCTTCCCAAAAAGCTAAATGTGGAATGATTCTGAGAGGAGTGATGTTAAGGCCTAAGTCTGTGTTATTCCCAAATACTGGATTAATTCTTAAAATACAAACCACAGCGCCATGTGCTCTCCACTGATACCTTCCCCTTATCTACAGGCCTGCCTAGGCCTGCCTAGAATGATGCACACTAACAGACAAACAGTACCCTGAATAACTCATGGAGTTGAACAAGATTGGTTCAAATTTGAATAAAGCTAGTAATCTGGGAAAGTTAAAACCTCAATTGTTAGGTTCCTTCTAATTTATGCTGATGGTTTTTGACATTAGATAGTGGGCGGACCCTGTTGTTTAATCTTTCTAGAGAGCTTAGTCACCTCACTTCTGTTGCTAGGATTTGTCTTTGGAGTCCACAGTTTTTCTAAATAAGGGAGTAGCTAATGGCATACCTTTTATAAGGACACAACATATTGCTACATTGTGTTTTCCATTTTCTTTTAAAGAAATCTCCTTATGACAGCCAACGTTCCCTGGAAATTTTGTTTCATTCATGATACTGGGTTAAAGCAAACCTCTGTGGCGTACCTAAGCTACATTCAAAATCAGCCTTCTTCTCCAATATTAACCCCTCATCTTTGGACCAAGCCAGTGAGCTAAAGTTCTTTTTAAAAAATGAGCCACTTCCTTTGAGAAACTCAGTTCTTCAAATAAATATAACAATGCCAGATCCACGCTGACAGGCCTCCAGGTACAAACACAGGACTTCGTTCAGGAACTCTTCTACACAGGGACACTGGCCCTAGCTCTGGAAGCATTGAGAGGGGGATGAGTTTTTAAGTCAAGGAAGTCTAATAGCAGATGTTAGAATAGATCAGGAAGGAAAGAGCCTAGAGGCAAGGAGGCAAGTCAGTAGGTCATAGTAATTGAGCAAGAAAAATGAAGACCTGCACTAAAATAGTGACAGTGGGGATGGAGGAAGAACAAATGGCTGAAAGAGCAAGGCTAGAGATAAAACTGCCACACCTCAGCAAACTAGTTAATGTGAGGTACAGAGTAGGAGGAATTTTATCATCCACCCTCCTAAAGTGAAAGTGAGGTCGCATTTCTCACCTGCTCACAACCCTCCAGTAGCTTCCCAATCCACTCAGAGTCTACACGTGATTCATTGACTTGTAAGGCGGCATGTCACCTGATTTGTCCCCATCGCGCCCCAGCTTACTGGGCTTCCTTCCATCTCAGTGCCTATGCACCAGCTTGTCCTTGGGCTCAGGGCTGTCTTCCCCAGACCATTTTCTTCTATCCCCTGAGACTCCAGCTCAGACCTCCCTCCACCTCCTCAGAGAAGATTATTTGAGCTCCCTGCAGCAGCAGCACCTCATCCCCCAAAGTCACCACGTTTGTCCTTTCTACAGCACCTATCAGTACCTAAAACTATTGTGTTTGTTTCTAACATGAGTATTGTCTCTCCCTTCTAGAACGTCAGCTCCCCAGGGACAGGGATCCTCATTACCACCAATGCCCACCATGTAACAGGTTCTTAAAAGATACTTACTGACCAACTGACATATGGACACACATAGATGTGTGTGTGCCTGTGTGCATGTGTGAGTGAGAATGTGTGCATGTGTGCGTGTGTCTGTTTGCACAAATACCATATATATACATATACTCTATGGTAAGAAATTATGGCTTGAAATTAAAACTATCAGACTCAGATACATCCAAGTGAAATTCCTGTGCTGAGGTAAAAAGTATTAATTTATATGTTTAATGACAGAATCATTCTATATTGAACTCTACAAGAGCTATAAATACTTCTGATAGAGGAGAATTTGATTGAGATAAATACTCATCTAGAAATAAATTTCTAACCCACAGCATCTAAAGAGAAACAAGCTACACCTCAATTTTGTCCCAAGAATTTGTAGATTAAAAGCCATGTTTTGGAATCATGGGACGAAGAGAGCTGGCATGCTCACACCACCCACACCTATATTTTCAGTTGCATTATTAGGAAATGAGATGGCTTTTTTTAGTAGGAGTGGTAGGCATATTTCAGAGAAGACTACTTTTTGCACGAGACCTGCTAGCCCTGATGGAGTCGAGCTATTTTAGGATGAAGAGGAAAGGATCTTCAGGTTCTAATCCCAAACCATGATTCTTTACACACCTTACAGGGTTGTTAAAAAGGCCAAGTAGTCACAGGACATGGAGTAGAGAGTGGGAATGGAATCAATGGAATTGTAATAGATAAGCATGATATCGGGGGTGGGAGGGCAGTAGATGGGGGAGGGGAGTTGTTACTTTATGAGGGTGAAAAGGGTAACTATTGCATTATTCTGTACACTTGAAACTAACAATAAAAAATAAATAAATAAATAAAAAAGGCCAAGTAAGTTAATGTTATTTTTATCAACTTTACCTACATTCTATTTTCACATCATTTTTGGATTTGAAATTTCATTGAGGGCCCAACCTGGATCTCTCTGAGTTCTGTATATCATCAGCAGAGTTCCAATGACCTCTCTGCTAAAGCAGCACTGGATATGCAAGGGCCATGGGGTAATTGGTCATGACTGAACAATATGAGTGCTACTCACTTCCACATTTTCTTCCTAATTTAGAACTTAATCATTTGAAAACAATTATATCACTTGGGGGGAAAAATGGCTCCTCTTCAAGGAAAATGTATTCCATCCAAACCTGATTCCAGGCAATAGCACAGTTCCTCATCAGCTCTGTGGATCTCACTACTAGGACCATCCTCATCAATGATGCTGAAATAGGCTAGGGGCATCACATCACTGAGCAGCTGAGGCCTCCCCTTCCCATGGTGCTCTGCCCGTAGGGCTCCTTCAGTGTGCTTCAACTCCTGGCATTGTGGCAGAAATAGTATGAACATTAAGTAGGAGGAGTGGTCCCACTGGTTCTCAGGGACACCAGTGAAAATCAGCCTTAGGCTCGCTGCTTCATGGTACTTGTCATTTCTGCTCCAGGAAACACAGACTAAGCCTACTAATCCAGGGAAATACAACGTACACTGAAACAACTCAAAGATGAGGCAGATCATTTCAGTGATGTTTCAGTAATTTCAAATGAGGAAAACATAGAAGGTTATTTAAAAAGTTTTCTTTAAAGAGTCAAAAAAGGTAACTGTTTTGAGTATTTGATAATATCTAACCCAAAATTCAATTCCATGATGGACCAGCAACACAATTTCATCAAGATAATTTTGTAAGTGGTGCTTTTGTGTAAATGATTAGTTTATTAGATATTAAAAATAAAGTGGGATTGTTAAAGTTGTTCATAAAACAAACATAAAACATATTCTTTACATAATTATTAAAGAGCCTGGCATTTTATTCAGACATTATTTCAAGTAAATTAATATACAAGCAATTAACTCTTCAGAATAAAGAATTGTGGAAATACTAAAAAGAATAAAATAATATTAAAATAATTTAGTAGTAATAATAGTATTAGTACCACTATCCTTATATGCTTATATTATCTTCAACAAGAATGTATATTTACATAATTCACACATATTTAGACTTGTTATATTTCACTCAGCATTACTCAATATGTTCAATAATTTTATGTAGTCTTTATCATTTCAATAGCTCTAAGCTATGTTATTTTCCCTTGTTTTCCTTTTTAAATGTTACCCTTTTCTAATATGTTTTGAAATATATTTAATGTTCTCTCCTTTTATGTTTCAGGATGATTTGAAGTATTTTAATATCACTCAGATTAATATAAAAACATCTGACAGACATTACTCATTCTATAATTATTAGCTCATAATCACATGATCAAATACAAATTTATTTTTATTCCCTTTATTTAAATAAAAAATTCAAAATGGGTCCTTTTCTCCTTTCTAAAACTCATTCTCCCACTCCAAATATATAACTTTCTACAGAGGTTTAGTATTTCTACATTAAATTTTTTACTTTTATATTTTGCTTTCGTTTCAACAGGTAAGTGACTCAGAAATAATTCACTTCATTATTATGGTTATGTCAGTAAACATTAATTCATCACACACACACACACACACACACACACACACACACACACACACCTTTTATTATCATGTTATCTCTAAAATGAATGGTCCTTTTCTTTTGTAATCATAAGACCATTTTCCAGCAACCTCCCTAATCAAAAGTTTTTCTCTCCCCTTCTCTAAATACCCAAATACCTCACCTCAATTTTGTTTTTTTCTGGAGTTCTAGATAAATTTTCTTCAGTAACATCTACAAAAATATGTATTTTTATAGTAAGTATTCTCAAAGTTTGTATGTCAGAGGATGTGTTTCAGCCGTTCTCACATATGAATGGTAGCACAGCTGAAGAGCTGTATTAGAACACATTCTTCTTTTCTTTAAAGATTTAAAGTTATTTCCATGATTACTTTTCTTGACTGGTGCTATGAAGAAGTCTAACATTTTCTTGATTTTGGTTCCTTTGATGGCCACATTTTTTTCTGCATAGAAGTTTAAATGATGATTTTATATTTTAAATTTAGTGACATTTAGGGAATATACATTGCTAGAGGGGGTGCTTATGTGCTTGTTTTTTTAAAGGCCTATGTTTAGACAATCTCATAAATTAATCCTGGCTGCCTAAAAGAAATCAATTATTGAGCACAGACACTGACAAAAAGTGGCAGGGATTTTAATGAGAATTAAGAAATCCCTTTGTCGTGTTATATGTGCAAAGCTCTGGTTCTCTGTGTCTATGAATGTATTTTCTCAAATATTTTCTATGGCTTGATAGTTTCAATTATTCCTAGCTTTGACCCCATTTCACCCTGCTTTTGTGACATAGAAAAAATATCCTTAAATTGGAGGTCTAGAGCTTTCTTTCTCTTGATGAGTAATAAAGATAGACATAGAGAAAACAAGAGCAAGGGTGAGCCATTGGGTTAGATAGCAGGGAGAAATGACCCAGCTGTTCAAAGGGCCCATTGATTAAACCATCCACAAATGAATAGAATAGTGCTTCAAGGTCAATGCTTTGTGTCACCAGACACATTGTCATAGGCAGAAATACTTTTTTTGCTGTCAACTTTGCTTCTGTTGATTTTCTCCTCCACTGGAGGAGAAGCAAGAACAGAAAGGCTGCTTAAAAGGTTGGTACAGTCATTAAAGAGTCACCTGAAATAGCCTTGAAAACCCCTGCATACATTATCTTTTTTTCTCACTAAGAAAGTCTGAGTTAAACAGAGAAATTTCTGAATAGAAGACTACTATTCAGTGTAAGAGGTCACGGCAATGCCTATTTCTGCCATGAAACAGATCAGAGGAAAATCTGACCACAGAGGTCTCATGAGGTAGAGGCATTTCTCTACATCTCAGATGAAAACTCTTCAGTGATTTTAGTGCCTTTCAGAAATCTTGTAAATTCCCTGAGTATGAACTATGTTAAAATCTAAAAATAATCACTTTTTAAAATGTCTCAGAACTATAGGATTTCAAGTAGATTTCATTTTCAATTTGAGTCTCTTCCAACCAGCAAGTCTTGCAACAATAATGTGGGTAAACCAAGCCAAAACATTTATTAGCCCAAATCACTTAGATATGTCTATTTCCCATATCATCTGCTCTGCCACCTCTCAATAGCAACTGAAGCTCTCCTCACCCTGGAGCAGAAACAAAGATTTAAACATCATTCTAACTTTGGTTGAATCCAGTTTGGGGGAGAAAACTGTGATTAAAAGAGTGGGGCTAGGAAGCAGGGAGTCACTGGACTTGGAGGAGCTGGGCAGAAAGAGGGGGTCCAATAGAGGAATGTGACCTTTTGCCAGGTTAGCGGAAGCTCCGCACTTGGAGGCATTTGACAGTGACCCACTCGCTTACTGTGCCCGGGGACCACTAGATGTTGCTCATTCCTGGATACTTATGCATGCCAAACAGCGAAGACACGGGTGCCTTCCATTACGGTGGCAGCTTGAAGAGGTGGGTAGAAAGGAATACCACTCGAGAATCGTCCTAGGAGTAGAAGCAACTCTGGACACATTACCACATTTTCAAACATGTATAGACATTTTTCACAATTGAATTTTTATTGCATATAGATTTTGTGTACTGTTTTGTGTACTGTTTTGGAACATAACCACTGTTTCTCACTATTAAATTTTCTTTAAAAGAATAACTAAATAGAATACTTAATAGCCATATAATGTTCTATCCCATAACTTACTGCAACTACCCCCCTATTTGGCTGTTAACAAACATAAAAGGCTGGGATGAACATTTTAATACATAAATTTTAGAATATTTCTCCAAGGTAGGGCTTTGGGAAAAGTTAATTATTGGGTGAGAGTAAATATACAGTTTTATGGCTTGTAATGCATATTGCCAAATGCTTTCTAGAAGAATCTTAAGAAATTCTTCTCCCATCAGAGTTTATGTGAATGATCATATCATACCATCAACGCAAGCATTGAGTACCACTTTCTTTTAACATTGCTTATTTGATGAGTTGAAACGATATTTATTATAGTCCTCTTTTACATTTCTTTATTTATGAGACTGGACATTTTTCATATGCTCATTATCTGTATATATATATATATGTTTCCTGATATGTCTGTTTCTATACCTAGAATCTCTTATTGATTCATGTGAGTGTATCATATATTAAAAGATAGAAACTTTTTGCCTAATTTTTGTTACAAAATTATTCCATTCATTGTTCAAACTTTAATTTTACAACAGTTTTGACATTGAGTTTTTCATCCCTTGACATTTTATTTTTAGTCATTCCGTTATATACAGAGACCAAATAGATAAATACCTAAATAATGTTTACCCATACAGAGATCAAATAAATAACTGAATTAAACCATAGGCTTTGCTATAGTATTTTTTTTCTTTTCATTTTATAACAGATTGTCCCTGGAATTTTTTGGATGTATTGCAATTAATATTGCTGTACAACAAACCACCCCAGGGCAACTCATCTCTGCTCTAAGTGCGGCAGTGGGACAGCTAAGGAGATGCACAGCCAAGATCCTCTTTTCAAAGAAAGATTTGCCATCAGCTACGGGGTGTGTGGTCGGCGAACACCCCCCGATGTCAGGTCCTTCGGGGTCTGCCTCAGCTACAGAAAGCTGCCTCATCTGAGATCACATCCTTTCCAGAACACCTCACACCTCATGATTGAGTGAGACAGGGATATGAAGGTCCGGCCATCTCAGCTCCACCCTGAACAAACGTGATAGGCAAATCGCACTGAAGAGCTTCACGCCTGGTTGGAGAAGGCTTTGCTGGACTTTCACGGCAGTTTAGATTCTTCTTCTGCCCAATCTTGCTGTTCCCTGCCTCACACCGTTGGTGAAGTCTAACCACTTGTACCATTAATTCCATCTCAGTGTTTTCTTCCAGAGAACCTAACCAGCAGCAGGCAGCTCACTCGAGTCTTGGAACATCCTGTCTCAGGATGGCTCACTCCTGTTGCTGGCAAATGGGGTGGCTGGAAGCTGAGCGCTCCAGTGGGGCTGTGGACTGCCAGCTCTAATTTCTTTTGACATTGGACTGTCTTAAAATTCTTACCTGGGGCTGGCCGAGTGGCGCGATGCTTAAGAGCTGGCTTGGGACGCCAGAGGGCCCTGGTTCGGATCCCACACATGAGGGCCAGTGACGCTGCCCTCCACAGCTAAGATGCTGAACAACAGCTCAACCTGGAGCTGGGCTGCCGTGAGTCGCCAGCGTCGGCGTAGGCTGCAGCCCCTGTGGCAGTGGGTTGCCATGGGCTACTGTGTGCAGCCAGCAGCCAGCGTGAGCAGCCAGCAGCCACAGTGAGTGGCCGTCCAGAAGCCGGCGACTGATCTGCCTCGCCCGGGAAGAGCGCAATGATGGTGCCAACTTGGGCCAGTGAAGCAACGTCCTCCACAACTAGACTGAAGAACAAAAACAACAGCAACTTGTCTGTTCCCCTTCCCCAATTCCCCACCGCTGTTCCCATCCCCCCAATTACCCAATTTAAAAAAAAAAAAGTCTACCTGTATTAGACCATAATTTGAATGAGTTAACAGCAGATAATCTTTTTATTTTATTTCATTTCATAGTTAATATTCAACATAAATTTTTCAAAATAGGTATGTGGGTTTTAATTGTTACAAATATTTGAAATATTTGAAATATTCAGTATGTGTAAATGAAACCAAATGAATATTCAGCAACAGAGCTATGTCCAGGCTGACAGTATGGGAACACTGCTCTTCACACAACCAGAGGCACTACAAGGTCGGAATGAGGTCACTCTTCTTCACATGGGAATGTCCCCCCATTTTATTAGAGATAAAAACACCAAAATCCTGGGGGATTTGAGATCCCAGCTTGTGGATGCTGCCACTGTTTATAAAGAGACTTAATGGGTACAACATTTTCAGGAATCATTTGGGGAAGATTCCCAAAATTGAAATATCAATTGAGTTTTATTTCATTAGCTCACAACATATTTTCCAAGTTATCCCATCTAATTATGCCATTTACAAGGAGATAGACTTGAACATAAATGCTGCCTTCTATATACCTTTTTAACATATCCTTGGGAAAACGCTCTGTTTTTAAAAAGCACCATGTGCTGACTCATGAGAGCTTTGGTAATTCTTTATGACTTTTAGATGTTTTTCTGAGGCACTTGGATCTAGCTCCTCATTACTCATGTGACATTGGTTTGATGCAGTTCTTGTGCTTTGAGTGTACTAGTGAACACCCTTAGATTTGCTTCTAAGGGGCTGCACACCATGCCCCTTATCATCAAGACACTCTTCCATGCAAACTATAATTTAATATATATATAGTCACGGGATGTGGAGTACAGCATAGGGAATAGAGTCCATGGAATTGTAACAGCTATATATGATGTCAGAGGGGTGGTAGATTGGGGGTGGTTATCACATTGTGAGGGGTATAAATGTCTAACTATTGTTTTGTACACCTAAAATTACATCACCATCATCATAATAATAATGACGATGATGATGATAATGATGAACCTGCTAACTTACAAGGGAGCTGGCCTCACATTGTCTTGGAAGCACCTGCTGGGTACAGAGCACAGCACTCAAGTTAAAGGGGACACAAAGGAAAGAAAGGATACGGTTCAGCTCTTGGGAATGTACTTGAGGTGAAGAGAACAACAGACAGAAACTGAAGCCTATTTTCCAAGGCAACTTCCTCCATTATGCGCAAGTGCAGATTCCAGATGAAAACTGAGACATTCTTGGTATCCTGTGGTCTGTCAGAGGATATCATAATGCCTATTACTGATAAGGGTACTGAAACTGGAGCAGGACTGACTAATCCCATTTTTAAAAGCTACTTATCAAACCCTCTTCCATTTTGACTCCTCTTTGTCTAAACAAAGCCAACATAATTGTGCACTAAAAAATTGTTCTTCCTCAGGATACTCATGTGCTAGAGAACACAGATATGTGTGTGTGTGTAGAAATACATCATTAAAGTGCACAAGAAATGAAGTAATAATTAATTGTGAATATTTCCATATATATCTTATACACTAGGATAAATTACATAATATGGAGACATTCCGCAACACCTGTCATTTAGACATTCAGAATGTGAAAAACTCTAACCATGCTTGTCCAGCTGAAGCTCCCTGAGATGCCTCCTGCAGCTCAAAAGTCAATGGCTGAAGCTGCATGAAGATCAGAGCTTCTTCATGTGCCAAATTCTGTTAAAGATTTAATCCCTAAACCTAGTTAACTCCCAAGCCATATCATCTGGGATTTGGAACTGTTCTCACATCTAAGACAGGAGCCAGCCAGATCTCACCAGATTACATGTAGCATACCAATCTGTGAATGAAGGGTTCTGTGGCCAGGTAAGTTTGGGAATCCTAGGTACAACATTTCCCCCTTAGAAAAAATAAAATTTAGCATTTAAGGCTCTGATAAATATGTCAGCTAAAAAAAAAAATTGTTTGACTCTGTTTAACCCAGTATTTTCCAAACTTCTTTAGGCAAAGAATTCCATTTCATATCTGCTGCCATCCTACAGAAAGAGAGTTCTGGAGAATATTCATAGAGAAATATTGATTATCAAACCTCCGCTTAATAAATACTTAGTAAGTAAGCATCTTCTTCATGGCATCAGGCATCATCTGTGTCCTCAAGCAACTTTCAAGAAGTAGAGAAAATGGGAGATTGAAAAGCTAACTGCATTCCCAAGCAGAAAGAGTTCAGTACCACAGGAGAGGTCCAAAGAGCATGCAATTGGATTCCAAAGGAGAAAATAAATAAGGCCCATTAGATCAGAAAAGGCTTCCAAGATAATTTGGAATTAAAGGTCTGTATTAAAGGACAGGTAAGATTTTGCTATGTATAGGAAGGTGATATTACGTGGAGATGGTACCAAGGAAAGAAGCAAAAAAAAAAAAAAAAACCCCAAAAAAAGAAAAGGTTTTGGGGAGTGTTGAAGAACAGATGCACTGGAATGTGTAGAGAAGCATAAAACTAAGCCAAATTAAGGCCAGATTGTTCCAGTGCTTAACTTTTATATTTAATAAGCACCTACTATATATCAGTGAAGCACAGTATGTCAATAATTAAATCAAGATATCTAACACATTTTGATACGATTTTATGACAGAAAAAAGACAAAAATCTTTAAGAGTATGGAACATGTGTACTAAACATAGTCAAGTAGTGCATCCTTTTAAATTGTGAGTACATTCTTAATTTAAAAGGGAGATGTTGAACTTTATTCTGGCAACCATGAGGAGCCATCTAAGTTTTGGTTTTTTAAGGGATCAATTGAATCAGCTCTCTCTTTTCAAAACTCAGGGCAGTTGCAAAGATGGTTGGAAGAAAAACAGATAGGAGGCAAGAGATGCAATTAGGAGTAAGCTATTGCATTATAAACCTAGTAAAGTTTATACCCACCAAACTTAAGGCAGAGTCAGCAATAGAAAAGAGGAGCAGATGGATATAAAAGAAGTTCAACATGTTGTAATGACCAATTAGATGCAGAGTTACAGAAAAGGGGAAAGGAAGACAGTTTCCCAATTTCCCTTCGAGATAATCAATTAAAGAGTTAATTTTATTTCTACAAATACTTTTTAACAAAATATCAGTAGACATGGAATACAAATGTTCAAAAGATGCATTAATCACCTAGTTTCATTCAGAGATAGATACACACACACACACACACACACACACACACACACACACACACACACACACACACACACAGCTACTCTTCTGTATACAGTTACTGTAATCCAGAGTAGCCAATCTAGTCATGGTGGAGCAGAATAAAACATTAGAGTGGTTTCAGTGAAGTGCCCCAAAAAGTTTTATTTTCTCTGATCTTTTATAGAAAATCCTTGAAGCTCACTAGACATTTTTACTTAAAAATGTGTTTCTTACAAATGCCTTTCCTTGCAAGACAATTGATCATTGTTCAGCAATTGCTAAGTATTTTTTATTTTGTGAGTTTCCTATCTTTGTAGAATATTTTGTAATGTGTTTTCATTTTCTTTTTGTTGTGTGTGAAAAGAAATTCACCTATTTAGTCATGACCCCTAAAATCCCGTGTGATCTTTGTATAAATAATGAAAAAGATTTTTAATTTAATATATGTATATATTTTTATTAGTTTCAAGTGTAAAAAGCAATGTAGTAGTTATACATTTACACCCCTCACAAAGTGATAACCCCCCCAATCTACTACCCCTCTTACATCATATATAGCTGTTACGATACCACTGACTATAATCTCTATGTTGTACTTTACATCCCATGACTATATATAGAGGGGAGCAAAAAAATGTATACAGATTTTAAGAAAGGACAAAACTGTACTAAAGTTGTAATACTCAATATATACCAATAACAAAAGATGAATACATGTCACGTCTGACTTTTGCAATTACAAGAGGTGCTCAAAGTGGTTACCATCAGTGTCCAGACACTTCTGATTATGGTGAACTACTGCTTGAGCACAGTTAACATCTCTTAAAATGTGTATAAATTTCTTTTGGCACCATCTGTATATACCATGGGTACCAAAAAAATGTAGACACATGACATGTATTCATCTTTTGTTATCGGTATATATTGAGTATTACAATTTTAATACAGGTTTTCAAATGTGTATACATTTTTTTGGCACTCTCTGTATACAAGGACACACAATTAAGTTCACAAACTCATCCTAGAAAAAGTGCTACATACCTAATTGCTGAATATCACTAAGGTCACCTTTGAAGTACTCCCCCTAGGAAGCTATGCACCAACGCTAGCACCTAGTCCACCCTCCAGGCAATTTTGGAACTCTTTTTCTGGAATAGCCACCAGAGCTGTTGTTGTATTACCTTTGATGTACCAATTACATCAAAATGTCTTCCTTTAAATATTTCCTTTATCTTTGGGTAAAGAAAGAAGTCAATGGGGGCCAGATCAGGTGAGTAGGGAGGGTGTTCTAATACACTTATTTGTTTACTGGCTAAAAACTCACTCACAGACAATGCCGTGTGAGCTGGTGCATTATAGTGATGCAAGAACCATGAATTGTTGGTGAAAAGTTCAGGTCATCTCATTTTTTCATGCAGCCTTTTCAGCACTTCCAAATAGTAAACTTGGTTAACTGTCCAATTGCTACAAATTCATAATGAATAATCTCTCATATCAAACAAAAGGTTAGCAACATCATTGCAACAAGTTCACAAACTTAATTGTCAGACCTCGTGTGTGTGTGTGTGTGTGTGTGTGTGTGTGTGTGTGTGTGTGTGTGTATTTAATTATAGTTGACATTCAATATTATTCTACTTCAGCTTCAGCTTTGGTTTATAGTGCATTGGTCAGACATCTACACAGTCTATGAAGTGATCCCCCCTGATAAGTCCAGTACCCATCTGGTACCCTACATAATCTTTACAATATTGATTATATTCCCAATACTGTATTGTATATCCCCATGACTATATTGTGACTACTAATTTGTACTTTCTAACCCCTTTACCTTCTTCCCTATCCCCAACCCCTTCCACTTAGCATCAGTTTTTTGTCTATATCTCTGGGTCTATTTCTGTTTTGTTTGTTCATTTATTCTATTCTTTAGATTCCACATACTGGGTTGTCGGAAAAGTCATGATGCATGTTTGCAACAGATGGCACTAGTTCATTTTTGGAAGTACTAGAGTCATTTGCATCTATGTTATTGCTATGTCATTTGACAGCTGACAGTTCTAACTTCTTTCTAAAAAATTTGAGCGATTTGGTTGAGTTTTGGAGATTTTACAACAAGTTGAAGATGGAAGTCCAAACTGCATTTTTGCCATATTTTACTGTTTTACTTCCATAAAGGGAAGAACGCACGTCAGTTTGTGAAAAGTTGCATAAAGTTTATGGTCACAATGCTCTACAACAACGTCAGTGCCAACGATGGTTAATGAAACTCTGTGTTGGTGATTTTATTCTCAACAACGCTCCTCGGTCAGGGAGGCCCACTGAGGTTGATGACTACAAAATAAAGGCACTGATCGAGTAAAACCCACATTACACAACACGAGAGATTGCAGAAACATTGAACATCCATCATTCAAGCATTCATAACCACCTGAAGAAGCTGGGATACATGAGCAAGCTCGATATTTGGGTTCTGCATGGACTCAAAGAACTTCATTTGACAGCGCATATAAACATCTGCAATATGCTCATTAACATGAGGAAAATGATCCTTTTTTGAAGTGACTGATAACTGGTGATGAGAAGTGGATTGTTTACAACAATGTGGTGTGCAAACGATCTTGGTCCTGATGTGATGATTCACTTCAAACAACATGGAAAGCAGACATTCATCAGAGGAAGGTTATGCTCTCAGTGTGATGGGATTTTAAAGGTGTCGTGTTTTTCGAGCTCCTACCAAGGAACCAAACAATCAATTCAAATGTGTACTGTCGGCAATTGGACAGTTTGAACAAATCCATCATCCAGAAACGTCCAGAGCTTGTTAATTGTAAAGGAGTTGTGTTCCATCACCACAATGCAAGACCACACACAAGTTTGATCACCCGTCAAAAATTATTGGAGCTTGGATGGGATGTGTTGCCACACCCACCATACTCACCTGACCTTGCACCGTCAGACTTCTACTTGTCTGGCTCTCTTCAAAACTCCTTGCGTGGTATAACGTTCAAGTCAGATGAGGCTGTAAATCAACACCTTGTTCAGTTTTTTGCAAATAAAGACAGGTCCTTCTATGAACGAGGAATTATGAAGCTCACTGAAAGATGGCAAAAGATTATCGAACAAAATGGGCAATGTATCATTGATTGATCTTTGTTCTTTATATAAATAGATGACCTTTGAAAAACATAGACAAAATACGTCATGACTTTTCTGACAACCCAATATAAGTGAGATCATATAGCATTTGACTTTCTCTGTCTGACTTATTTCACTTAGCATAATATTCTCTAGGTCCATCCATGTTGTTGCAAATGGTAATATTTCATTCTTCTTGATGGCCGAGTAATACTCCATAGTGCAAATGTACCACAGTTTCTTTATCCAGTCATCTAACCAGTGGGCATTTCGGTTGTTTCCATACCTTGACTATTGTAAATAATGCTGCAATAAACATAGGGGCACATGTATTTTTTTTCAAATTAGTGTTTTGGATTTCTTTGGATAGATACCCAGGAGTGGAATTGCTGGGTCATATGGTAGTTCCATTTTCAATGTTTTGAGGAACCCTCATACTGTTTTCCATAGTGGCTGTACCAATCTGCAATCCCACCAACAGTGCATGAGGGTTCATTTTCTCCACATCTGTGCCAACACTTGTATGTTGATTTATTGATAATAGCCATTCTGACAGGAGGGAAGTGGTATCTCATTGTGGTTTTTATTTGCATGTCTCCGATGATTAGTGGCATTGAGCATCTTTTCATCTGTCTGTTGGCCATCTGTATGTCCTCTTTAGAGGAATGTGTTTTCATTTTCAGCCCTTCTGTCTTCACCCAATTTTTTTCTGTTAAATATATATATATAAATTTAGATTCTTATAATCTCTTGCATGTAAATCATTTCTTCATTCTATTCTACTAACCATGAATAGTAAATCATTAAATGAATATTTGCTATTTATAGAAATATAAATCCTATCTATTTTACAACTTTCTTTTGAAATCAGACTTACTTCAATTCACTTATTTATAATAGTTTTTTTAGGGCATCAAGGGTCAGAAATCTGTCAAAATAAGGATTACATGAACTTGATAATGCTTGTAAGGCACAGTGTCTTGCAAATAATAAACAGTCCTTCCATGTTACCAATCCCCTATTTAAGACAACACTAAGCAATTAAGCACTGTTTTAAGCCCTTTGGCAAGGGCGGGGAGTTTCTTCAACACCCAAATATCCAGGAAACCAGAGCTGGCATAGTTCATTGAACAAAGGAGCATGCACAGCAGAGTTTGCCTAAAGCTGGCGGTCAAACTCCGTGAACATAACCAAGAAACCGCTTTAGAGGGAGAGGGTCATTTGGCTCTTTTATTACTTTATCAAGACAGAAATAGTGGACTTGAGGTAAGTCTCTTACCTCATTTAGGAATGAAGAGGTAATTCCCTCTCCATTCCCTGACAAAATTGTTAATCATCAAATAAGCATAATTCCCGAGTAAAGAAAGATTTCTTCTAGGAATTTGGTGGCATTACACTTTCCCCTCTCTTATTCCAATATGCATAATTTCATCTTCTGGGAAGGGGCCCACAGAACTTTGCAATACCTACTGATTAACAACCACATTTCTATTGTGACTCATGAGGAGCAAGAATTGCCCTAGGTCCCACATTACTGGTAAAAGCCTGGGCCTTTTTCATCTTCTGAAAGCTTTTCTATCACATTCCACTTCCTTGATCTCTCCTATTAACTGGGATCCAACGAACGCAGTAGTCTCTGAAAAGTCAGAATCCTCTGGTTGGTGTTTCAGAGTTAAATAGAAGTAGGCAGGGTGTGTGTGCTTAGTGCTTGCCTGCCTTGCCAAGAGCTGGGATGACAACCTATCCAATAATCATGAAAAAGCATGAAAATCCAAATCCAAAATTGGGAACAAGTTTAGATTTTTCCTCAGTGGTCAGAAACCACCAATCACACATTCACAAAAATATGTGCAATATTTTTGCCTTGTCTGTTTTTGTTTAATTTAAGGGTCTCTACCTGATCTTCAATTCATTTTTTTTACCTAATAATGGCATGTAAGACACTACCATTTTAGTCTGATCAAACTGATTAAGTTCACAAATTGAGGAAGATTCTAATTTATTTCATTGTCTTTCAAGGATGATAATTTGATCCTTGATAAATTTTGTCCCTAAAATTTTATATTCCTTGGTGAAGGCCTTTAAAAAGCAAAGTGAGGGTCTTAGTGACCTTATGTGCTGGAGTTCAATTTCTGAGTTCAATTTGTTGACTTGTTTAAATTATCACCCCTGATGAGTTAACTCAATGATAAAACTTCTCAGCCTGTTTTCCCCCTCTGGCAGTTGTAAGTCGAATGACGTCTGTGGTCACCTGTTCTGGTTCATAACTAGAGTTTCACACTCTGGCTGATGCAGTCACAGGGCTCGATGATTGTGCACCAGGGACTGCTATGAGGGAGAAAGAAAGAGCAAGAGAAAAGGAAAAAGGGGCAGAGGGGATGGAGGAAGGGAGGAAGTGGTCAGAGAGGCAGGTTCTCGCCTTTAATAGAGTGAATTTCATCTAAAACTTTTGTTGGAAAAAAAGGGTCTGAAACTAAAACCAGGTTGTAAGCCTGTTTGTAGGAAAAACATCTCCATGGCACCTTCCAGTTCTAGTGCTCGGTTACTCTGTGGTTCTGCGGTGCTCTGTAGTCTGTGATTCTCACAGCAGCACGGGAAAGGCTAGTTTGAAAATAAACATTTCCAAGGCTATCTGCGTACAGTTCAGTAGCCTGCTTCTTTCATCCGGATATTTACCAACTGGTCTTTTCAATCAATGGTTTTATATATATGAAAATATTAATTTGTTATTTTTACAGTGAGAGAAATATAGGTTCCAATCTAACCCTTTCACAGGTTAGGCATTTACCATTATTCAGTCTCAAAAAAGGGGTAACAGGATAACAGCGTTGCTAGAGTAATTTAAGGCATTTTCTTAAGTAAACTCAGATGTAGAGATCCTGATCCTGGACTAATGTAATTAGAAATATTCATTCCTTCTTCCCCATTGTAGCAGTCTTACCCTGATGCTCAGAGCCATGTTTAGCCTACTTCAGGCTACGGATTTCAGCTCTTCCTGCTAAAAATATTAAAGTCTTGTTAAGCATTAAAAATCTTTAGTGCCTTGTTATTGGCCCTTTTCCACTTATTAAGAAGAAAATATATTCCCTTATTATTTTCCTTTATTGAGTGGCCTACTTACAAGTAATAAGTTCCCTAGAGCTGCAAAAGTTCAAGTCGTGGGTGGATGATCAGTTTCAGCAACGCTATAGAAGGAATTCCTATATTATCTAATAAATTTTGCTTAATAATTACTAAGATTCATTTGTTTTGTGATTCTATTATCCATCTTTTATTTTTGGATGTTCAAAAGCTCTTGCTTTCCTCTCCACAGGTTGCAACTCTTTGGTCACACGGTGCTAAGATTACAATTTCACACTTTATATTCTTCCCTGAACACAGAACCTAACTCCTATTACACACACTTTTTTCAACTGTACTTGATTTTTACTGAATTATTTTTTAAGTCAATCTTTCTACACCACTAGGTATAATATTAGATTTTTCTAATCTTCTTAATAATAATTTTTTAATATCCTTAAATAATTTGAATTGCCCTCTTACAACTAACTACAAGAGGAGGAAAACAAGACCGAGAAGTTTCATCATTGAATTAACTCACCAGGAGAGATGATTTAATATTGTTTTCTTGGAATTTTTTCACCCTAATGTAATTCCATCTCATGAGAACCACATGGTAATCCGAGCAAAACCATGAGATATGCTGGGAACTCTGCCAAGCAGGCTGAAGGGACCAACTTGTTCTGAGAATAAATGGCCAGCATGAAGGCTGGGTCTGTCAAATCCCAGCTTAGTTCTCACAGCATCTATGGGAGATTACCTGGGTGTGAGGTTAGAGATACAAGGCAGGAAACAATACTCACAAGTGGGTGAATGTCATCACCCTAATTATGAAAAATAAGTTCCTTCTAAACAGGACCTCAGCCAAGTGCAGAAAGTGCTGGGAACAGGGTTCATTTCAATGGCAGGCATCAGGAAGTGTGTTGAGATCACAGCTAAGGGCTCTCATCTGAGCCGGAAACTAAAGCAGGTGCCCTCATGAAGTGCCCTAAGATAAGTGCTCTAACGAAGGTGGCAGCCTTCCCGGGAGAGTGTGCTTTGTTGGGTACAGGCTACACCGGGATCATCCCAAGTTCATGAATATGATCTGTTCTAATTCCAGTCAAGCATCTCACGTGCTCTCTGCCCCGGTGGAGCTGACTTGGGGCATTGCTTTCATCTGAGCCTTGGATAAAGAACATCTGTGATTATGACTTTGCTGTATGTTAAAAAATGGATTGAAAGTCTGCCCTATAATGTCACATGTTTTCCAAGATCAGCTTTCTAAACACTCGTTTTATTTTCCAGGATTTTTTTTTTTAGGTTTTCTCTCAGAATTACTAATTCTGCCCATTGATGATTGCTAATCTGAAGATTATGTTCTAATTTGAAGCCTTGAAGCATTTTCCTGTTTGAAAAATGAGGTTAAGAACAGCATCTGCTGTTATGTGTTTTTGGCTGCACTACTGGAGTTCACCAACAGGGTTTGCGACCCAGGATACTGACTGTCAACAAACGTTCACACAGTAAAATGGCTCTCCTCACTCAGCACCAAGCCCTATACCTAAATGTTTCAACAAGCTTCTCTAAAAAGGCTGACCCCTTTTCCCCTTTATAGTTTTCAGGTTGATTATAAACTCCAACTACAATATTTCCCTTTCCTACCTGAAGAGGGATTCTCTATACTTATTTCTGGAGTCTTGATATAAAAGCTCATCTTAATAAAGGTTTATACATTTTTAATCAAGGATTTCAGTAAATATTCCATTTGTACACTAATGAAACTTTAGACTGTGTATTGCTTATTAAATTCTTTATGTAAAAATGTGTAACCATTCTCCTCTGGTGGTATGATTTTTAACCTCGGCAAGTCTCAGTTAATTATCTGTAGTTTGTAGTAGTGTAATGTTTGTAGTAGTACCTATCTCATAAAGTTGTGAGCATTAAATAAAATAATATATTAAAAAGGCATAGCTGTCTGTAATCTGTAGTTTTACCATTAGCATTGGCTAGTTGGTTTCTAATGGATAAACTAATTGGTTTCTCCCACTATGCTCCCCTACCTCAGATGGAGCATGAAAGTAGGTTTGCCAGCACAGAGGGATGAGTATCCTGCATGGGGCCTGGGAAAGTGGCACCTCATGGCTGATGTCTGGGAGACTCATGTAGGGCCCCAAACCTGAGACACCTCTTACAGAGTTAGAAACTCAGTCCCAAGCTGCATAAACCGAGACGAGCAAGCCCAACTGAGAAGACGAGAATTATGGGGAGCTGCCGAGGCTCCACCTCAGAAAGAAGTCTTGCTAAGCCCAGGAGGAAGAACACAATCTTCTTAGACATTCTCAGCCCAGAAATGACATCACCAAAACCATCCCCTCCATCCACGCTGAAATATTAAAATATACCATGGACTTCTTTATCCCATGTAAACAATAGTGCAAATATGTGGGACCTAGAATAAACTAGGCTAAGGTTACATTCTTTGTGACTCTGAATCTTGGAGATGTATGCTCTTTCATCTTTAACGTTCCATTCTATTTAAGCAAAACTGCTGGAGGTTTCCGAAGCACTCAGCAGGCCTGAGGATTGTTGATGGGTTTCAAGATTATGCTATGTTTCAAACTCCAGTTAATTATAAGTCACTGTTTAGAATCTTTGTAATTGATTTGTATAAACATATAGCCAATTTGCATTATGTTTGTTTTTCATGGTCTGTAAATTCTTAAATTCCTACATTTTTTCAAAACTTTCACCTATGATATTAATATCAACTTACCCATACTAATGTTTATAGCTTAAAACTTGTATATTTAACATCTAATTTGATTATGGCTATTTCCACCTTGCTCACGAACAAACGTTCTAAGTGTTACAAAGTTATTTTATTAATTGGTAGGAGAATCAAGATTAGAACCAGACAAAAATATCCAGTCTTCTTCCTAAGGTGGCTTTATTTTCTTTTCACATTCTTATATTACTTATAATTAGGAAAATTTGGGAAATAAATGTACTCAAGCACTTATCATACCATATTATGAATGTCTCTGTCTTGTTCATTGTCCCACTACCCTAGGGAATCTTTAAAGATAGAGAATTTTAGAACCCGGGGCTCAGCATTATATGACAGTTATTACTCAACTAATCAATTAGTAAATTAAAAATACAGTAAGGGCAAAATTGCTTCTAAATTGTAAAACATCATTTAAATATTTTGAAATTTGAAACTAATTTATAATATGAACTCTGGAATTAGCATGAAATCGTTATTTATCTTCTACTTGCATTGCTTTATATATATATATATATATATATATATATATATATATATATATATATGAAAAATATTTCCTGAAGAATATATTTAAAGAGAAAAAACCTGTAAACCTTTGAAGCACCTTGAAAATTTTTCATTTTCAAACCTTTCCTCTCATTTTTTTTCCATAAAAAAGTATCTCAAACAAGATTAGTTAGAAAAGCACAGATAATCCAAAGATAGCCTCACTATTCTCTCTCTGAGTATAGACAACAATGCCAAAGAAGACAAGAGAAATAGAATCTTCTTGGTGTACCGACCAAGTTTCAAGCACTTTTTAAAAGGAGATCACTACGTAGAGAAATCAATGCTTTTCGGATCTAAATTTGTTTTTGCCAGAATTTAATTAGATCAGCAAGCACCTCGACATACCATATCAAATTTCTAGCTCTTAGCACTATATTATCATAAAATGTGTCTTTTCAAAGAGAAAACAAAGAGAGCCTTTTAAATAGTGTTCAAACAATTACTGAGAACACTGTCCTTGAGGGCATCTTCTGTGGCTGACAGCGGTAGAGCTGACTGCAACTGTCCCACCCGCCGCTTGGGGCTGCTGTGCTGGCGAGACAGAAAATGGAGCCCATGGAGACGTGAGAAGAGCCTCGGGTCAGAGCTCTGCAGGGCGCACGACACCGCTGTGGCAGCTGCAGGGACACCCTGCCCACTCCCTCCGCCGTCCTGCGTCCCCTGCCCACCGCAGGTGCGATTCCCAGGACTCTGCACAGTAAACTCCGTGCGCAGGTCTCCAGCTCCCAGGCCGCTGCAGGACCCGCCCCGCCTTACCCACCGAACCGCGAACTCCCTCCCCTGGAGGGATCATTCCCTCAGCACTCCAGAAATAAACGGTTTGCCCTGTGGGTGCCTGACGAGGCCCTGGAAAACTTCATTTTTTGTCAAATCTGAGGCAGACAGTAAGAGTTACTTAAGCATTTCGGCAAAAAAACAACAAAATATTTTGTCAGTATTGACACTGCTGTTGGTCTGTCCGGGATTCGCTTTTCAACGTTTTGAAATTAAGCAACTTAGGAAGAGCCTCTGAGAGTGCCTTTGGAGGAACAAATAAATGCGGAGCGGTAGCGTACTGAGGAGAGGGCAGAAAACTTGCTGGTGACAGTTTTCATCATATATTTAGGAATTACAGGAAGGCAGCTCCCCAAATACTTCAGAGATTCTTCCTAGACTACAAATGTGCTTTTCTTCTCTGCATGGTTTATAAGTATCTTCTGCAGCACAGTCTATACATTAGGTAAAATGCTGCACATTTAGAGGTTATTTCTCAGTGTGGAGGCATTACATTTACATACAAATGGAAATAACTTGGAGGTGGGGGTGGGGGGTGGGAGGGGAGGCTCGGTGCTGGGAAAGAGGGAAGCCGGATCAGAGGTGGGGCCTCTACGAAGGCAGGGTGCATCCTGGAGCGCTTGCTTACTGGTCTTTTTGTTTTGTTTATTTTCCTGGGCAAAGACAAAGGGACCATGAATAGTCCCTTAGGGCCTTTGCCTTCCTGAACATTCCCGGAGGATCCTGCCGCCTCTGGTCTATCTGGGGAAAGGAATGTGATGCTACAATCATTTGGTGCTGAACTGATAGGGTCCTGCAATATCTGAAGACACAGCCAAGTTATTTCCATTTACCTGCATTTATATTTTTTAGGTAGCCCGTTCTTATTTTCCCCATTTTTCTGTTAGCGTTTAATATTTCGGGTCTTAGCCTTTACTTACTGGTATAGAACTTTTAAATTTAATATTAACTGAGGCTTTAAACATTAAAATATTATCATACTCATATATATTAAAGTTACCCATTTTATTAAAATATTTTAAAAGTACATTTCTCCAAATTTCTAATTTCATCTTGCAGTTTTTAACTAATTTTAGCATTTATGTATCTCATTTTCAATCTCATCTAGCTTAGTTTATTTTCTTCTATACTTTTACTGGGTCTTTCAGTTTGCCTTCTTTTATTTTTTTTTTTAAGTTTTTTTCTTTAATTGGGGAATTGGGGATGGAAACAGTGCTGGGGAATTGGGGGAAAGGGAACAGACAAGTTGCTGTCCTTTTGTTCTTCCGTCTAGTTGTGGAGGACTTTGCTTCACTGGCCCAATCATTGGCACCATCATTGTGCTCTTCCCTGGAGAGGCAGATCAGTCGCTGACTTCTGGACGGCAGCAGCTCACGGTGGCTTCAGGGTCGCTCACACTGGCTGCTGGCTACACACAGTAGCCCATGGCAACCCACTGCAGCAGGGGTTGCAGCCTATGCCTTGCCAGCAGCCCAGCTCCAAGTTGAGCTGTTGTTCAGCATCTTAGCTGTAGAGGGCAGTGTCACTGGCCTTCATATGTGGGATCCGAACCGGGGCCCTCTGGTGTCCCAAGTCAGCTCTTAACCAATGTGCCACTCGGCCGGCCCCAGTTTGCCTTCTTTTAAACATCAGACAGTTCTTGATTTTCTTCTTAACTTTAATTTTTAGCTGTAGTCCATCTGATCCTTTAACCTTGATATCCATTTATCAATTTTCAATTGTTTTTGTCATTGCCCACAAGGATTCCAGCTGCAGGAGCACCGACACAGAGGACTGTACTGAGAAGAGGAGGGGGTACCTCTGCCCCAGTTGCACTAGTGACACTGAGCGAGACCACCCAGGCTGCCTCTGCATGAAGGCTTTGGGTTCCTTTAATCAATGGCCCGCTCAAGTTAAAGGACCTGTTTCAAGAAACCCTCCCTCTGTACACTCACAGTTCAGGCACCGTTCTGCTACCTCACTGGCTGGAGCTGGCCATGAGACACAGGAGGAACCACCTATCAAAACATTTTTAGGGGGCCGGCCGAGTGGCTCAGTTGGTTAAGAGCTCGCTCAAGAGTTTGAGCTCTGAGCAACAGCAGTTCGAGTCCAGCCCAAGCTGAGCAGCCGCTGAGCTGCCAACAGGTAGCAGGATGGCTCAGCTAAAAAAAAAACATTTTTAAGAAGAAGGAAATAATAGCTCTATAAATACAGTTCCTCTACTTTTCCTTCATAGTACTTAATTCAGTCATTATCATATAGTTACGTGTGCCATTATCTATTTAAATTCTATTTCTTCCTCTACACTTCTACTAAATAAAGGCAGGAATCTTGTTTATTTGGTCACTGCTAAAGGCCTAGTTCAAGGTTTGGTGTAAAATACAACTGCAGGGCCGGCCGAGTGGCGCGATGGTTAAGAACTCGCTTGGGATGCCAGAGGGCCCCGGTTCGGATCCCACATATGAGGGCCAGTGACACTGCCCTCTACAGCTAAGATGCTGAACAACAGTTCAACCTGGAGCTGGGCTGCCTTGAGTTGCTGGCGACGGACGGCGTAGGCTGCAGTCCCTGTGGCAGTGGGTTGCCATGGGCTACCATATGCAGCCAGCAGCCGCAGTGAGCGGCAGTCCAGAAGCCGGCGACTGATCTGCCTCGCCAGGGAAGAGCGCAATGATGGTGCCAACTTGGGCCAGTGAAGCAGCGTCCTCCACAACTAGATTGAAGAACAAAAAACAACAACAACTTGTCTGTTCCCCTTCCCCCAATTCCCCATCACTGTTCCCATCCCCCCAATTACCCAATAAAAAAAATCTAAAAAAAAAAAAAAATACAACTGCAAAAACTATTTTGAAATGAGGCAATGGAAAATGAATAAAATAAGTGTCAAATACGTTGGTTAGGCAGTAAATTAACTGAAGGTTTTCTCACCTTTGATATTTTTTTAAATTGTTGCTTTTAGTTGGCACAAAGATCTTAATTCAAAATGTTAAAAGTCAGTAACTCAGTAGATACAACAGATAACATAATGTATCTCTTCAGGGAAATAAATTAAGAAAGAAAAATAAATAAGGAAAATTTTACTCTACAGGCTTTCTTCAAAAAATAGTTTGTCCAGAATTGGATTGTGCAATGAGCTGAATGTCTGCGTTTCCCCAAAATACATATGTTGAATCCTTACCCCTAATGTGATCATATTAAGGGAAGGGCCTTTGGGGGGTAATCAGGTCAGGAGGGTGGAGCCTCTAATACAGCGGTTCTCAACCTTCCTAATGCCGTGACCCCTTAATACAGTTCCTCATGTTGTGGTGACCCCCAACCATAAAATTATTTTCGTTGCTACTCTATAACTATAATTTTGCTACTGTTATGAATCATAATGTAAATATCTTTTTGTTTTCCGATGGTCTTAGGCAACCCCTGTGAAAGGGTCATTCGACCCCCAAAGGGGTCGTGACCCACAGGTTGAGAACTGCTGCTCTAATGTGATGAATGCCCTTATAAATGGAGCCCCAAAGAGCTATCTGGTCCCTTCACCATGTAAGGATACAACAAGGAGTTGGCAGTCTGCAACCTGGAGAGGGTTCTTATCAGAACCCAACCACACTGGCACCCTGATCTCTGACTTTCAGCCTCCAGAACTATGAGAAATAAATTTCTGTTGTTTATAAGCCACCCAGTCTATCATATATTTGTCATAATATTCCAAATAAATTAAGATTGTCCCCAATATTATCTTTTTTTTTTTTTTTTTTTTTTTTTTAAAGATTTTTATTGGGGAATTGGGGGGATGGGAACAGTGCTGGGGAATTGGGGGAAGGGGAACAGACAAGTTGCTGTCCTTTTGTTCTTCAGTCTAGTTGTGGAGGACGTTGCTTCACTGGCCCAAGTTGGCACCGTCATTGTGCTCTTCCCGGGTGAGGCAGATCAGTCGCCGGCTTCTGGACGGCCGCTCACTGCGGCTGCTGGCCGCTCACGCTGGCTGCTGGCTACATACGGTAGCCCATGGCAACCCACTGCCACAGGGAGTGCAGCCTACGCCGTCGCCTGCGACTCATGGCAGCCCAGCTCCAGGTTGAGCTGTTGTTCAGCATCTTAGCTGTAGAGGGCAGTGTCACTGGCCCTCATATGTGGGATCCGAACCGGGGCCCTCTGGCATCCCAAGCGAGTTCTTAACCATCGCGCCACTCGGCCGGCCCCCCAATATTATCTTGATTTGATAAGAGTTGCTTCTTGAGCTCAATTTCAAGTCTCTCTTTTTTTTCTCTTATATTGTTTATCTCTTTGTGTTTTTATATTAACTACTTAGATAATCACACATTTTCCTAGTCTAACTTTTGGTTAATATTTAAAGATTGTTCTATTCATGATTATATATACCTCCTGACTATGAGATATTTTGAGAGTGATGTCATTGATCTTGATATAATTACAGATTAAATTTGTAATTGATAAAAACCAGAGACACTCATAAGAAACTGTAATCCATTTTAACTCAAAACAAATATAGGATTTCTGCTTTCAGGACAACTTCAATATAAACACCTGTCTCTTTATTAACAACGAAAGTCATCATGTTATTGTACTGTACTTTATTTACATTAAGGCTTTATGGTTACATATGGGGAATATTATATTAACTCCTTTTGGGGAAGTGTAAACAGAGTAGTCTGTATTTTACATTCTTAGAACTGCTATTAAATAAGATTGCAATATTTCATGCGAAAAAAATCTTTCAAAAGATATTTGCCCCATTAAAAAACTGGTATTACTTTTTATATGAGTTATTCAAAATACCATAATTCCCCATGTATAAGACGCACCATTTTTCAAAAAATGTGGGGTCTAAAAACTGGATGTATCTTATACAGTGGTTGTAGATTTTTTTTACTTGCATTTCTTGCTTTTTCACGCTTGTTTTGCACTCATTGTTGTAGATATTTTTATATTTATAGCACCCAGTTTTTAGACCCCAAATTTTTCAAAAAGGGGTGTGTCTTACACATGGGGAAATACAGTACCCTATGTGTCCAACATCTTAAACATAGATCATTTTAAATATTTATTATTTGTTAAGGTCCAGCATATTTAATGTCCATAATATAATAACTGACATACAGTACCTTGCTTCCAGAAGACAGTGGTCTTAAAATTTAAGACGAACATATGGCAAAAAAGAAAGCTGTTTATTTGTTTGGCATGCTTTGCCTCTAAAATATAGGTTTTAGCCTGGGGCCCTCCACACATTTCCCTTGAACTCTGATTATATTGATCAGTCACCACCCTGGCTTGATTAACTCGATAATCAATAATGACCACAAACTAGAAAGCCTGTGCTTTCAGGGAATAACTACATTCTGTGGAGGCTGGAGGGAGATGGAGGATTTTTTTTTAGGAGTTTCTCAAACACAGTAAATCCAAACAGAATGTCTTACTATGGCTCTTTATATTTTTACTTTAAGTTCTATTTTCAACAGCTGAAGAGCAGCTAGAGTCAAGTTAGAACTTTGCAATCAAATGTTTTCTGTTTCGGATGGCAACAAAAACTCTGTGAGCAGTCACAAAAATACTAATGGCTACTATTATTTTGTGTTCTTAGTCTTCACAACAGGGTTTGAGATGGAAGAGAAAAAGAAAGAGGGGGCTAAAAAGACCAGAGACATGATGGTGACAATTAGCAAGTCAATATCTATCTAAATTATCAGAGTAGTAACAGCATTACATAAACTACTTCTGGTCCTCATTAATTTAGAAAAGATATTCTGTAATAATTTGTAGATTTTATATATGCAAAATACTGTGTAAAATTCCTAAAATATACTTTGATAAATAAGATGTACTATTGAAATATCAATATTTATGCCAAAGTCAATATGATTATAATGCAAACTCTTATTTAAATGAATTCATACTTCCCCAAATTATCAAATACGTGGAAAAAATGCACACTCTAATCTTAAAATCCTACATGTTGTAAAAAAAAATGTACTGGACAAGGCTAAATGGGCAAGGAAGACTTTATTCAAGTGTATTGTATGTAATAGAGGTCAAAATTATTACAATACGGGAGAGAGACTGAAATCTACTCTAAGACAAAAGGTGGGAGAATTAGAAAGTCTGAGGTCATCTGGGGTCATCATGCAGGAAGTTTATGGGGAGGTTGTCAATGTGATAAAGACTTCTGTGTTTGCTGGTGATTATACAAGTTGGGCTCCTAGCCTCCCACAGAAATTTTGAGATAGGGGCTGTATCTTCTTGGTGATTACTTTTCAAAAGGATGATTCTTTGACAGAGACACTCCTTGGTTCTAAAACTGTCAAGAGGCTAGGAGAGGTACATCTCAAAGGAACAAAGAAAGAATTTACAATTGCAAGTTTACTAAAGTAAACGTTCTAATAAAAGGGGGGTCAGGGGCCGATAGGAAGAAACCTGGCTAATGTTCAGTGGAGCTGAGGAGAACATGAAGGCCATCTTGGTCAGTTGATGGAAAGAGGAGTGTGCCAAAACAAGCTGCTCATTGCAACGCCACATGTAACAAATGTTGGTGTAAAGCAAGGATAATTTATGGATACTTTATATTAAAATGATGGAGTTTCTGTTGTCATTCTCTTAGCAACTGCTCAGTAATTCTTTACAGTGATTGCTAAAATGGTTCAAGTGAAACTGTTGGAAGAAAGGCAGTTGGAAGTCAAATTGAGCCATCATAGGTTGTATCAATCAGGGTTCAATCCGAAAAACAGAACAAGTAGGGTGCATATACAGAGGGTGCCAAAAAAATGTATACACATATTAAGAAAGGATAAAAATGTATTAAAATTGTGATACTCAATATATACCGATAACAAAAGATCAATACAAGTCACGTTTGACTTCTGTAATTACAAGAGGTATTCAAAGTGGTTATCATCAGCGTAATTTTAATATAAATTTTTCCTTTCTTAAAATGTGTATACGTTTTTTGGGCACCCTCTGTATTAAGAGATTTATTGCAAGAAGCTGGTTTACAGAATTTTGAAGCTGACTAGCCAAGTCTGAAATCGATAGGGAAGGCTATTAGGAAGGGCTGTCTTGAAACTCTAAGGCATGAGTTGAACTGCTATACACAAGCAGAATTTCTTCTTTTTCCAGAAAACCTAAGTTCTGCTCTTAAGGCATTTCAATTGATTGAATCAGACCACCCTGATTATTCAGGATAATATCCCCTATTGAAGTCAAGTGATTAGAATGTTAATCACATCTAAAAATACTTTCTGAACACCTAAATTAGTGTTTGAGTAATTAATGACTATAGCCTAGCCAAGTTGCAATAATAAACTGACCATCAAATAGGATGAACTCAGGCATTATCAGAGATGCAACAAAGGAATTAACACCACCAGTCAAAGCAAAGTGGTTGGTCATAAGGGTCCATTGGTATAAATCAAATGTTTCAATCAACTAAATTTAGAATTTGCAAGATATAGTCCACAGGTTTTCATGATTTTATTCCTTACAAAAATATATATACATATATAATATTATGACATATAATATTCTTAACATATTCTTAGTAATATATACTATAATTTTTTAAATATGTGTTTACTTGTGCAAATATATAGAGTAATAACCTAAATCTTTAGCATTTTATAATGTTCTAATCTATACTTTTACTACAGAAAACTATAGTATAATATTTAAATCAAAAGCTTGTTATAAAAATGAAGAATGAATAGCTGATAAGGCATCATAAAAAAACGATATCCATCTTTCTCTTTATAACAGCACTCAAAACTACTGAACATTTTATAAGTGAATTAAATATCTACATTTAAACATTTATTTTCATAACAATAAGTTACTTATTTAATGCCATTTTTTATCACATTACACATTTTTCTTGAGTTTAACTAAAATATGACCATTTTCATGATTTTATATTTTGTTTCACATGCCATTTTTTCAATATAATTTCTAAAATTTTGAGATGTAAAAATATGGTTCAATTGAGATTCTCTTTTACATGTTTTTTGTTTTTTTTTTAGCTGAGCCATCCTGCCACCTGTTGGTAGCTCAGCGGCAGCTCAGCTCGGGCCAGACTCAAACCGCTGTTGATCAGAGCTCAAATTCTTGAGCGAGCTCTTAACCAACTGAGCCACTCGGCCGGCCCTTTACATGTGTTTTTAAATGTAAAAACTTATTGGAATAAGTACCACAAGGAAGAAAAAAAATGTCTGTGTCCATGAGTTCCTAGTCTTTGTTCAGCCCTCCTCACTCCAATATAAACCCCACGACACCTACACCTGAGCAGCCCTGACACCAGCCGCTGGCTGCTAACAAGCAAACCACTGAGGTGGGGCTTCATCAAACGCTCTTAGCATTCAACAAGTGTTCTCCTGTATCCCAAACACCCCACCCCCGCCTTTACTGCCTGCTTTGGTGTTCTTATCAAACTCATTCCAAAAGTGAATATTTTATGTTAGGTTTTAGTGAATTCTATTCTTTCTATTCTTGCCTAGATGTGAAAATTGCCATTTGCCGTGAGCTAAGTTTAAAATAGTCACATTTCTGATAAACAGGATTAGCACTTCTTCTAAGTGTTGCACTTGGCACTCTCCTTGCATGTCATTTCCATTTTATTTTCTTTAGTCCAGAGCATTACTAACTCCCCAGATGTGCACGGAGTAGCGGGGGGTGGGGGGTGGGGGTGGACAGCAACACACACGCACGCACGCACACACGCACTTAAAAGAATAGCAGGCTCTTTTTACTCGAGGTAGGGTGAAGAACAGAGGAAGTTCATGTAAGACTGAAGCAAATAGTCACATGAAGAGGATTACAGTGATATGCTGTGAGGCTGAGTAGTGTGCAATTCACTCTAACTCATTGGCAAGTCGCCAGTGAAAACTAGGAAATTCATCTAAATTACTTTAAACCTCTTAGAGGAAATGTGCCATAAAAATTCAAGACAGTGTTGCCATTATTAAAGCTATTATTGCTAACATTTATCATTTTGAATACAAAGCCAGGAAGGAGGGAAAATAGGCCGGTAAAGTAACCAGACAGATAATGGGAGGAAGGCTGACAATTACTATTCAGACAGGGAATGAATTTGGTAATGTCTATCCTACATGGTACAAGGGATCATTACAATCCTTCTTAAGATTGTGAGATGTAACAATTTTTAAAGTAAATGTAAGTATTTAAAAGAAATGACTGCTCCAAGGCTTAGATATTAACCTTAGCTCTCATAAGATCTGTGCTACCGTGCTGTATTAATCAGATTGGGTTCCTGTAACAAAAACCATAGACGGCGTGGATTCGGCAATAGACATTTGTTTCTCACAGTTCTGGAAACGGAAGTCCAAGACCAAGATGCCAGCAGGGCAGGCTTCATTCTGAGTCACCATCTCCCTCTGTGCTCACGCTCTCACGACCTCTCATTTTTGGGCACTCAGGAGAGAGAGAGCAAGCCATCTGGTGTCTCTTCCTATGAGGACACTAATGCCATCAGAGGGCCCTGCCCTCACAACCTGATGTAAGCTTCATTACCACCCAAAGGCCCCATCTCCACCTGACTGGGGCTTGGGACTGTAACATAGGAATCTGAGGGAGACATGCGCGGCCCATAACAAACATTATATGTACAATCTCCATTTAAAGAGGGCTTAGAAAGGGTGCTTCACTCGGAGTATTTAAGCAAGTAGAGCATTTAAAAATAAAAGGACAATCCTATATATGTCTCTAATATACCCTACTAGAGTCACAGTGTTTAGTAGACACTCTTCTTAATATTAAAGAAAACCTGCACATATATAAAAGTCAGGAACTCAAATGTTCTGTTAAAAGATTTCTTTTGGAACATCAACTTGAGGATACTTTAAAGGCAAACAAAACATTTAAAGGGAAAAATGATTTTATAAGTACAAACATATACATGGCAACATTATAAAGACAGAGAAGACTAAGGAAGGAAATAGTCACCCTGGAATAATTAAGTCACCAAGTTTACACAGGTAAAGTCTTTTCAATAACTGCCCAAGCAGCGTTTACTGATCTGTCCACCAGGCCCAGCCATTTCCAAACAATCAGATGGCAAACAAAAAAGGTATGGAGAGGATAAAATATCACTGGTACCTGAGGACTCTGTTTTTAGTTAACAATTTTGGGAGTTTAAATCACCAACTGCCCCATTCATTTTTCTATCCCTAGCAAAACATTTTCTGGTTACAAAATGATTAAAAGCTACATTATCACTCATCCACAGTAAATTTCTATTTCTAGGTCACTATCTAAGCAGAATGTGCTTGTTCATCAAGGCACACTTTGAAGAGCGTTGTGAAAAATAGTGAAGGAGTCCGTGAATCAAGTGAAAAGAGAACAGGCATTGGAATCATATAAAGCTAGATACAAATTCTACCTCTACCATTTACTACATTGGAGTCCTTGGGGAAATACGTTACCTTTCTTATTATGATTAAACACTTGAATTGATTATTACTTCACTGTACTGTATGACACCACAGAAATACAAAGGATCATAAGAGACTATTATGAACAATTATATGCCAACACACTGGGTAACCCAGAATAAATGGATAAATTCTGTCAACTGATGGTTGCTGGTGTCGATTCAACACCAAGACGAATCATCAATTGGGGGCACAGTGAAGAATCAAACTTTACTCAGTGCAAACAGCTCAACTGTGATACAGTCTGGCTGTGGAACAGCTCAATAGTTTTACAGCTCAATTATAGAACACTATGGCTGTGGGACAGCACAGCTTTGAGGTGGCCCTGGGGCCAGGCAGCCCTGGGGAGAGGCGGACCTGGGGCGAGGGGACCTCAGGCTAGACCCTTTCTGGCTAGAGAGCTCTGCACTGCTCCCATCCGGTCCGTTCCACCCTTCCCTGCTCCTCTGGGCCTGCTCCGCTCTGCTCCAGCAAGATGTCTTCAGTGTTTCAGCTTCACCCAGGGAAATGCAATCTTCAGTCTTCAGTGGGAAGGGAACCTGCGCTCCCTGAGCCAGAGGGGAGTTGACTTATATGGAGAGAAGTCCCCAACCCTGGTCCCTGATTGGTCCGTTCTCTAGAAGACTCCAAATCCTCAAAAGTCAGATTGGATGAAGAAAGTCTCATCCAATCCTGGTTGTAACAGGATCCCATGATTTTCTTTATAAGGATTAGCTCACATGGCAGGAACACAGTGCAGGCAGGCAGTTCAGTGAGGAAGACAGGCAGTTTAGTGCAGGCTTCTCCCCTAAAGTACGAAGAGATCCCTGTTTAGCCATGGGTGCTAGGCTCTGCTTATAAATTTGAACCCAGTTAGCCACCAGAAGCCTTCTTGGTAGGTATCTTCTTTCTCAAAGTCAACAATTTTTAGAAAGATACAACCTACCAAGACCAAATCAGGAAGAAAGAGAAAATCTACACAGGCCAAAAATGAATAAGGAGATTTAATCAGTAATAAAAAAACCTCTCAACAAAGGACTAGATGGCATCACTGGTGATTTTACCAAACATTTAACAAGAATAATACCAATCTGGGCCGGCCGAGTGGCGCGATGGTTAAGAGCTGGCTTGGGATGCCAGAGGGCCCCGGTTCAGATCCCACATATGAGGGCCAGTGACACTGCCCTCTACAGCTAAGATGCTGAACAACAGCTCGACCTGGAGCTGGGCTGCCATGAGTCGCCGGCGACGGCATAGGCTGCAGCCCCTGTGGCAGTGGGTTGCCATGGGCTACCGTGTGTAGCCAGCAGCCAGCGTGAGCGGCCAGCAGCCGCAGTGAGCGGCCGTCCAGAAGCCGGCGACTGATCTGCCTCCCCCGGGAAGAGAGCAATGATGGTGCCAACTTGGGCCAGTGAAGCAACGTCCTCTACAACTAGACTGAGGAACAAAAAGACAGCAACTTGTCTGTTCCCCTTCCCCCAATTCCCCAGCACTGTTCCCATTCCCCCAATTCCCCAATAAAATAAAAAGAATCTTTAAAAAAATAAAGAATAATACCAATCTTCTTCAAACTCTTCCAAAAAATTGAAAAGGAGGGAACACTTTCAAACTCATTTTACAGGCTGACATTACCCTCATACTAAGTTGCCAAGAGAGTACATCTTAAAAGTTCTCATCACAAGAAAAAAATTGCAGCTATGTGTGGTGATGGATATTAACTAATTATTGTGGTGATCATTTCGCAGTACATACAATATTGAATAATTATGTTGTACACCTGAAACTAACATACTGTGATATCTCAATCATATCTCAAATTTTAAAAAGCACAAAATCCTACCTGCAACTACATGGATGAAACTGGAGAACACTATGCTAAGAGAAATCAGCCAGATACAGAAAGCAAATATTCCATGCTCTCACTTACATGTGGCATCTAAAAAAACAAAATAAAACAAAAGAACAACAACAACAAAAATACATTCAAATCCTAGAGGACAGGAGGGAGGGGAGATAGGTAGTGGTCAAAGGGTACAAACTTTTAGTTACATGAAAAAGTTCTAGAGACCTAATGTACAGCACAACGACTACAGTTAATAATAATGTACCATACACTTGAAATCTGCTAGGAGAGTCGTCTTAAGTGTTCTCACCATACACATACACAAAAGGTAACTATGTGAGGTGATGGAAGTATTTATCAGATTGATTGTGATCATTCCACAATGTTATACCTATATCAAAATATCACGTTGGACAACCTAAATATATACAATTTTTATTTGTCAATCATATATACCTCAACAAAGCTGAAAAAATAAATTAATAAATAATGAATAAAGTTTAAAAGTACTCCATTATATTCCTGTTTTTTAAAAAGTACCTGAGTTCTAAACTCTAAACATCTCAAACAAACCATGCATTCATTCCCTCACCTCCCTTGGGATAACATTCTCCTTCCCCTCCCCACCACTCCTTGTTAACACCTCATCTTGGACTTTGTGTCCTCTGAGTACATATCCTGACCCCTGTCTGACCTGTGACCCTTCTCTGCCTGCACTTCCTTGTATTTTCCCCTTATCAACCAATCACACTTACTTACTGATTTGTACATAGCTCCACTAGATTGTAAATTCTGTGCCTTGTTTATCATACGAGGCACCTAATAAATGTTTGTTGAATGAATAAACAAAGAAATTATTTCATATTTCACAATGTCTCTTTGAAATCTTCAAAATACAGATTTTCTACCTATGCACTTAGTTTGCAACCTTCTCTGTCCTTTATTCTTTTGTGTGAACAGGCTAATTTCTTGCTTATCACTTATTTGACATGCTTTAGTTTTTTAAATATTTTCTTTTAAAACACCCTGTCCTGGGCCGGCCAAGTGGCGCGTTGGTTAAGAATTGGATTGGGATGCCAGAGGGCCCCGGTTCAGATCCCACATATGAGGGCCAGTGACACTGCCCTCTACACCTAAGATGCTGAACAACAGCTCAACCTGGAGCTGGGCTGTCATGGGTCGCTGGCGACGGCGTAGGCTGCAGCCCCTGCTGCAGTGGGTTGCCATGGGCTACCGTGTGTAGCCTGCAGCCAGCGTGAGCGGCCAGCAGCCGCAGTGAGCGGCCGTCCAGAAGCCAGCGACTGATCTGCCTCGCCCGGGAAGAGCGTAATGATGGTGCCAACTTGGGCCAGTGAAGCAACATCCTCCACAACTAGACTAAAGAACAAAAGGACAGCAACTTGTCTGTTCCCCTTCCCCAATTCCCCAATAAAATCTTTTTTAAAATAAATAAATAAATAAAACACACTGTCCTTTAATTTTTTATTTTTTTTTTACTTTTCAATTACAGTTCAATACTACATTATAATAGGTCTGGGTGTGCAACACCTGTCCTTTTTAAATCTTGGCACTGAGTATTAGGGGGCCAGGTAAAATTATGACAATAATTTGATGATTTCCAGGTGGATGGACCAATCATCTGTATTGTCAGTGGCAGTTCAACTATTGTTTTTGCATAAAATAGTTCTGCTGACTTAGGCTTAATAAGACAGAAAATCAATCTCATAGAGTTATTTTGGTGGTCAGTTCTAAACTAGATAAGCACCTGGTCAAAGGATAGCTTGGCAATCCATGGTTTGACAAACTTAAATTTTTCATAAAGTAACTGAATGTTCTAGAAATAAGGGACATGAAAGTTAGTCTTCATCTAACAGACCCAGAAAGACAATGTCACATAGTAGACTAATAGGAAAATTAAACTTTAGGACTTAAGGCCTTTGATTCAATTTTTTTCTACATCAATATCAAATCAATAGTTAACATTAATTTTTGTAATGATTCAGTCTTTCCTGTCTATTAAATCCATCATCTAACTGCTTTTTTTCATGTTTCCATTTTTTATAATGGGTTTGTATCAATATGAATTCCTCCATGGCAGGAAAAACATTCTACTTTGTCCCCTAGTCTCTAGCCATATAGGCATGTATTAAACCATTAGATAATGACACAACTCCGTCAATCAATTTCTCTTTTATCCACCATTCTGCCACCCAACCAGGCACAGGAAAGCCTTCTTCTTATCACAGAGGGTATGCAAATACAATTTATTCAGAAATACAGTTTTCTTTTTAAAAGAAAACAGATCTTCCAGACAACCCTACCTTACTCCACTCTTCAGCACCCATCAGTGTGAACCACACACACCCCTCCCCAACCCCAATCATCACTTGCCAAATCAGGGAACCACTTACATTTGCAATCAGCTCCAAAAAATTTGACCACTTTTCAAGGTCATTACTCCCTGGATGAAAATTTAGTTTATAATAAACAAAAATTAATAGTTAGATAGATGATAGATAATAGATAGATAGATAATAGATAGATATTGCATTTAAGATTTAAGTTAGAGCTATGTGTGCATTTGTACAGTTTATTTTGTGTACCTAATAAAACTTCACATGTTACCCTAGCAAATAGAATGCTATATTTGATTTTGTGAAGCTCTTGGTCTTTTGTATTTTTACATGTTCGCTATGTTTCTCAGGTTTATGTTATCTGTAAGTTTTATGGGCATGTCATAAATGTCTGCATCAAAGTAGCTGATGATGATGTTGAATAAAAAAACCTTAATTTATGTTTCATAAATTTGCAAGGATAGGTACTAGTCACCAAGGATAGGAGGTAGAATTCATCTATGTCACTGATCAAAGAACATAGTGATTAAAAAAAACACACCTTTTCTATAAAGAATATATTTCTTTATTGCAAGTTGATGAAAACTTTATCAGTCTTCATGTTGTGATCTAATTCTACATCATTCAAAGCATTCCATGTTATTTTTAACCACACCTTCAATAAAATAGATACCTCATGCTTTCTTAAAAAAAACAACATGTGGAAATTCTAAAGAGCCACCTGCAAATCTGAACCTGAGGATTTCCAGACCTCCTGCATCTGGTGCTCAAAATATCACATTTCTCAGGTCAATCTTCACCCTAAATCAGAGATTACCAGGAACAGGCCCATGTATACTCATTTCAGAATATCAATAGTGGTTTTTTTTTGTTGTTTATTCCTCTGAACAAATATTGATTATATTATTACTGTGTACTAAGCACTGTTGGTACTTAGAATATTTATAAATTTTAAAAACATATCTCCTGTCTTTAAGGTTATCTCAAAGTAGTTAGAAAAACATGCAAATAAACAAAGGCAATAAATAGAATATTGAACATATTAGTATGCCCATGGTATAAGAAATGTAAAGGAGAAAAATGATCAATTTCCCAGAAAAAAATCAGTAAAGGATGTATAGAGACAGAAACACTTTAATCTAGTTCTAAATAATAACAATGATAACACAAGCAAAATAGGTGAAATGTACTGTGATTATCTCACTGAATCCTCTTAACATCCTATACTATAGGTACTATTATCCTAAATTTACAAGTTAAAAATTGAAGAACAATGGTAAATTAACATGAACCCATCCCTAGCAAACAATGGAGCTGAGACTTGAACCCAGACTTTTCTGGCTCCAGAGTTGACATTATTAAGTATTGCACTATCAGCGATATTTCAGATGACACACATGCTATAAGAGAGTGAAACTTAGGGAAAGACATCTAAAGTACAAAAGAGAGGGAGGGAGAGAGGGAGGAGGGGGGGGGGGAGGGAGGGAGGGAAGGAGGGAGGGAGGGAGGGAGCGAGGGAGGGAGGGAGAGAGAAACAGCACACACCACACCCTTTTTTTCATCTTGCCTGCAGGTTAAAATGTAAGAGAGAGGGAGAGAAACACTTGGGAAACTGCAAGAGCTTAGAGTGGTTACAATAATTTCTAAAGCAAAAGTAAGGGAGCAGTGAGAGATGAGAAGTAGGCAGAAGAAACTACAACATGATTGGGCTTGATTGCAAGCAATAACTTTCTCCTTTAGACCTAGGTGATAAGCATTCATTAAAGAGGTAGAGGTCAATTGGTAGGAGGAAGAGCAAAGAAATAATGATAATACCAGATTTATGGCTTGGGCTCTGGGTGGGTGGTAATATCCGTAACAGAACAGAATTAAAAAGGGAAGAAAAGAAAGATGGTGCACCCAGTTTTAACCATTTTGAATTTTAATGTCTGTGAGACATGATGGCAGTGCCTGGAAGGCAGAAAATATATGGTTCAGAGTTCAGGAGACATGCTGAGCTGAGGCATTAGCTTTACCCTCTAGGTAGGCACTAGCTGTGACTCACCTACACGCAGATTCGAAATATGAAAGTGATTAAAACAATGCTTCCAAGAAGAATGTATAGCATGAAAAGAAGGGCAAGGATAGGAATCTGAGAAAAGTCATTATTTAGTCTAAAGGGAAATAATAGTTAAAAATCCCATTTTATGAGCTATTACTATCACAGTCTCTGTGCACTTTCTCTTTATAGTATTATCATTAATGCAAATTTACAATTTTTGACATCTTATTTGAATAATGTCTTATCCTCAATGAGCGAGCCCCTGGGAGCAGAACTTTTGCTAACCATTGTATTTCAAGCACTTATCATGATGTCAGCAGGGGGTAGGTGCTCAATCGTGAATGACTAAGCAAGGAAAGGAAACAGATAAACTCATCAGACATGTGATAAGAGGCAGGAGAAAATAATGCCAAGAGATTCCAAGGTTTCAAAAACAGAGCATACAATAAGAACAGAAATTAATTTTTGAAAACCACTTGGCATCTTCACTATAAGAAGGAGCACAAAAGGGAGCAGAAAGCCCGAAGTGGGCACTAAACTAAATGAATTTAAAAAGAGCCGAGTAAAATAAGAGAAAATTAAAAGAAAACTAAAAATATAACACAGGATCAATATCTCTATTGGAAGCAATAAATGGCACTACAGACACTGCAGAAACCTGGAACTGAAATGTATAGGGCAAACTTGAAAAGCTTCATCTAAAACATAGAGGAAAAGGAAAGACAATAAAGCTATGCAAATACTAACAATAGAAAATGGACATCGAACATACTTACAGATATTCTTTAAAATAAGCAAAACAATTAAACAGAAGCAACATCATAAAATAGAATTGATGAAAAGTTCCTTGCATTGAAAAAAAATAAATATGCAAATAGATGTGGCTCAACAGATCTAAATAAAATCTAAAAAGCATTCTACACATAAATACTCCTGGAAAATTCCTGAATTACAAATAGAAATAAAAATCCTCTGATAATCCAGAAATTTCCTTTAAATGGAAATATAAAAAGTATTCTTAAAATAAAGTAAATTTAATGAAAAATAGCATAAATTAATAATAGATTCTATCTAAACCTCTAAATTTTTATCAACTATACATGTGGTGAGAGAGGAAACAGAAGGTTTTAGAGATGGAGCTTCAAAAAGTTTAACAAAAATCTTCACCTCACTTGCAGGTGACTTCAAAGATCCCATTTCATCCTTGACTTTGATAACTAAATAAATACAGCTTCAAAGAAATCAAAGGTTGCTAATCAGCTGACCTCAATTCATCCCCCTCAATTCCAAATCAGCAAAAACTGTACAGTTCACATTTGCTGAGTACAATCCACTAAAGCTTGGAACACTGATTTTTTTAATGTCTAATGGAAAAAAAATAAATCTTGGTAACTGAAAACACCCAAACACTCTACTCAATAACCATTGGTTCAAAGCAAAACTATAATGAGAGACCACTTGAAAAATAATAAGAATGGAACCATCATATCAAAACCTATGATAGCTTTCCAGGTCTGATTTCAGAAATAAACACAGTTTTAAATACCTATTTAGCATTATTTATAATATTAAAAATTGGAAACAACATAACAAGAACAACAAGACAATTATTATTTAAATATTGAAAGTTTTATTTTTAAGTATTTTTAAATGGCACAGAAAAAAGCTCACAATATAATATTATATGAAAAATGTAGTATCCAAAACTAAATATATTACTATATGTGGTTAAATAAGAGGAGGAGACATGCAATAATAACTTCACTGAAAATTTGGAAAGAAATGGAAAGTAAAGGAATAGAGAAATGCATAGATATATGTGAAAAAAGCAAAGTTTGAAGACCAAATATACTTTCTACAGGTCAAATAATTTTTTAACAATAATTTAGATCTCACTAATGTCAGATTTTAAATGTCTTATCCTTGATACAATTTTCTAAATAAATATATCAAATTTTTAGTACTCAATGTGCTGATATTATTTTCTTTCCAATATGCTAAAATTAATCTACTATGATTGTGACCAACCTTAGGAAAAAGCATACATCTAATCTCTATGGAGTTTTAACATGGACACATTATTTGACCTCCATGGACATAGATGCCGTTGCATATTGTAAAAATAGATTTTAAGAATGAGACAATGGGTAGGCCATATTTAGTCAAATATCATTGTGGGTCAGCCAACGGGCTCAGTTGGTTAAGAGTGCGAGCTCTGAGCAACAGCGTTGCCAGTTTGATTCCCACATGAGCCAACGAGCTGCACCCGAGCTGAGCTGCCACTGAGCTGCCAACAGGTGGCAGGATGGCTCAGTCGATAGAGCATGTGCTCTTAGCAACAAGGCTGCTGGTTCGACTCCCGCATGGGATGGTGGCTATGCCCACCCACAACTAAAATTTTAACATAGCACCTTGAGCTTAGAGGCCACGAGCTGCCGACGGACAGCCAGATGGCAACTGGCACCCTCCACAACTAAGATTGAAGAACAACAACTTGGCTGGTCCCCCTCCCCAATTCCCCAATTTAAAAAAAAATGGAATATAAAGTAGACAGGGCTGAGGGTGTTTGGGGTGGGAAGGTATCTCTCCAAAAAGGTGACATTTGAGCAAAGACATGAAAGAAATGGTGAATGATCCACATAAATATCTAGGGAAGAACTTCCAGACAAAAGGAACATTGAGCACATATGTCCCTAAGTAGGAAAATGTTTTGCCTGACTGAGGAACAGCAAAGAGCCCAATATGGCTGAAAAGGAGAATGGGAATGTGCTCAGAGAAGTAAGAAGAGGGAGTGCTGTTCACACAGGGCCAAGTAAACTATTGTGATGACTTTGGAATCTAACCTGAATGAGATGGGAAGCCCCTGGTGGAAGGACCTGATCTAACGTAGGTGTTAATAATATCACTGGCTACTGACTGAACTGAGAACAGATGGACAGAGGGTAAAGGTAGATGAAAGAGACAAGTTAGTTAAAAAGGTATTGCCTAATTAAATCCAAGAAATGAAGGTGCAGTGAACCAGAGTGGTAGCAGATAGGATGGCAAAAGGCCGTCAGATTCTGGATATATTATGAAGGCGGAGCCAATAGGGTTTGCTGATGGATTGCACGTAGGGTGTGAAAAATAGAAGTCAAAATTCAAGACCTGAGGAACTCAACAAAGGAAGTTGTTAATTTACTGAGATGGAGATTATGGGAGGAACAGGTTAGAAGTGGGGGTCAAGGGAGGAATCAGGCATTCAGCCCTGGACAAAATTTGTGATGCCTATGAGCCATTCAAGCAGAAATGACTAGAAGCAAATGGATATAACTGAGCTTCAGAAAAGATGTCCAGACTGGAGATATGAATTTGGGATTGGCCAGAGCATAGGTGGTATTAAACAACACTACATAGGATGGAATTACAAAGGGTATTATGGTAGAAGAGGTCCAAAGACTGGGAGCTGGCCAAGGCTAAGGTATCTGGTAGGTGAGAAGAAACCAACAGATGAAACTGACAATCACAGTGAGTACAGTACCATGGAGCCAGACACACCACACAAATTCTCCCCGAGGAAGGACGTGCTTCCCAGCTTAAGGAAGAATGCGCAGCAGACGGCCACAGCTGTCAGCTACTGTGGGGTGGGCTTCACCTACAGAGAACCCCTCGGCCAAAATCATGTCCTTTTCTGGTGAGCCTGCTTAGGAAAACAATATTTTCTATATTGAAAGCTATTCTGGCAATTTTGAGCTAAGTGGTCTGATAGTAAGGGGATTATCAGCTGAAGAGACTCATTATCAAATTCAGCTTTTTTATTTTTTGAATTGTAATATCTTTAAAGAGCATTTTAATTCCAGTAAGTTATACGTTTTGTATCTAAATTAGTAACTATAAGTATGTCCCTAAATATTTGGAAGGTTCTATCACTTCATTAGTCATGCAATTACAGCAACAGAGGTAAAAATACAGATAATGACAACTTCAAATGGCTTCTTTTACCCAATTGCAGTTATTGGTTAATTTGTCTATATTTCCAATAGACAACAAGTTCCTTGCAGTCAAGAACCATGCATCTGTATAGACATGGTTATCTAAAGCATGGGCTAGTTTTGGTATGTGCTCATGAACCTTTCATAAATGAGTTAATTAAATAATGTGTCCTCCCAGGCAGAGCTATTGTGAAGCAAAATAAAAATGATTTTTTTTTTAAGATTTTCATTGGGGAATTGGGGAAGGGGAACAGAGTTAGGGAATTGGGGAAGGGGAACAGACAAGTTGCAGTCCTTTTGTTCTTCAGTCTAGTTCTGGAGGACGTCTCTTCACTGGCCCATGTTGGTATTATCATTGCGCTCTTCCCAGGTGAGGCAGATCGGTCTCTGGTTTCCAGATGGCCACTCACGGTGGCTCTTGCCAGCTCACGCTGGCTGCCAGCCACTCATGGTAGCTTACGGCAGCCCACTACAGCAGGGGCTGCAGCTTATGCCATCGCGGGCAACTCATGGCAGCCCAGCTCCAGGTCGAGCTGTTGTTCACCAGTTTAGCTATAGAGGGCAGTGTCACTGGCCCTCATGTGGGATCCAAACCAGGACCCTGCTGCTCAGAGCTGGTGTCCCAAGCCAGTTCTTAACCAATGTGCCACTTGGCTGGCCCAAAATAAAAATCATTTTAATTTTACCTTCTCTTCCTTCTTTTATGATAAAAAAGCCAATAAAGAATGAACAGCAGAAAAATAAAAGGAGGCAGGAGGTATTTAGATAATACAGTAATTAATGTCTTATTATATGATTATTCTTTGACATTTGTTCCTTTACATAAAAGTGTTGCATAGTCAAATAATTGTGCAACAGAGCATAGATTTTTGTCACTGGCGTATGCACCATCCACATTTTTTGGACCATTTTGTCCACTTTGAACAATTGCATTTCACATTTATAACAACTTTACATCTAAAACATTTATATATTAATTAGAGTTATGCATTTCTAATTGACCATTTCTATGCTTCATGTTTCTTATCATTTAAAATGCATTAGTTACCATGGTAACAATGTCATCGAATAAAGGCAAACCTTGGTGACATCCACAAGTGAAATATGAAATCAATTAATGTAATGGCTGTGCAATTTATATTAGTTACTTAGAAAGAGTTATCTGATCTAAATGTCATAGAAAGAGGGGGTGGGGTCACCCATCAGAGTTTTTTCTTCAGTAATCTCAGGTGAGTTCTATCATCAGCCATATTCGTAAAACTTACGCTTATTTTGGACACCTTTTGGCACAGAGCTCATCTCAGAAATATTGCACAGTTTCAGTTATCCTCAGAAAAGAGGGGGAATGAAAAGCGGTAATCCATAGCCCCGCCCTGCTCTGCCTTTCCAGGATCTGTGCCCCCTTCCCAATGTACCCTTCATCCAGTGCTCAAGTCTCCATCCAGTGACTCCTTCTGACCATGACTCAGCTCAGAAGCCACAGGTAGGCAACCACTCAGGTGATGAGATTTGGGGGCACGGAAGGTCTCTACATAAAAATATTGCCTCCCAACCCATGATCTCTTGTGCATGAAATTCTACCATTTGTTCCATTTGTTGAGCAATGTCTTCCCTAGAAGACCTCTTTTATTTATTTATTTATTTATTTATTTATTTATTTATTTATTTATTTATTTATTTATTTATTTATTTATTTTTAGTTTCAGGTACACAGAACAATGCATTAGTTATCCTTTTCACCCTTCACACAGAAACAGTCCCCCTCCCCCATCTACTGCCCTCCCACCCCCAATATCATGCTTATCTATTACAATTCCATTGGCTCCATTCCCACACTCTACTTCACATCCCGTGACTATATATATATATATATATATATATATATATATATATATATATATATATATATATAATTATAGTTGACACACATTATTATTCAACATCAGCTTCAGAAATACAGTGTGGTGATCAGGCTCTACACTGACTATGAAGTGGTCTCCCTAACAAGACATGAGTCCATCTGGCCCCCTAAAAAATATTTACAACATTATCGATTATATTCCCCAGACTGTCTTTTCTATCCCTGAGGCCATATTGTAGTTACCAATTTGTATTTTCTCATCCCTTTCCCTTCTCCTTCATCCCCACCCCCTCCCAACTAGCAACCCTCAGTTTTTCCTCTGTGTCTCTGAGACTATTTCTGTTTACAATTCTCCTTTATTCAGTTTTTTAGAATCCACATATATGTGAGATCATATGATACTTGTCTTTCTCTGACTGACTTATTTCACTTAGCATAATGTTCTCTAGTTCCATCCATATTGTTGCAAATGGTACTATTTCCTTCTTCTTTATAGCTGAGTAAAACTCCATTGTGTAAATGTACCATAGTTTCTTAATCCAGTTGTCCATCGATGGGCATTTCGGTTGTTTCCAAGTCTTAGCTATTGTGAATAGCACCACAATGAACATAGGGATGTATATATTTTTTTGGATTAATGTCTTGGCTTTCTCTGGATAATTACCTAAGAGTGGAATTGCTGGGTCATAAGGTAGCTCCATTCCCAGTTTTTTGAGATACCTCCATACTGATTTCCATAGTGGCTGCACCAGTCTGCAGTCCCACCAGCAGTGCACCAGGGTTCCCTTTTCCCCACAACCTCACCAACACTTGTTGTTTGTTGACTTATTGATGATAACCATTCTGACCCGGGTAAGGTGGTATCTCATTGAGGTTTTTATTTGCATTTCCCTAATGCTTAGTGAGGTTGAACATTTTTTCATATGCTTGTTGGCCATCTGTATGTCCTCTTTAGAGAAAAGTGTCTTCATATCCTCTGCTCATTTTTTAATTGGGTTGGGTTTTTTTTGGTGTTGAGTTGCATGAGCGTTTTATATATTTTGGATATTATCCCCTTATCAGATATCTCGTTGACAAATATCTTCTCCCATTCAGTAGGCTTCCTTTTTGTTTTATTGAAGGTTTCTTTTGCTGTGAAAAAACTTTTAAGTTTGGTGTAATCCCATATGTTCATTTTTTCTTTTACTCCCTAGCCCGCGGGGATGTATCAGTAAAAACATTGCTCAGGGTAATGTCTGCAAATTTAGATCCTATATTTTCTTCCAGGAGTTTTATGGTCTCAGGTTTTATATTTAAGTCTTTACTCCATTTTGAATTTGTTCTTGTATATGGCATAAGGAGATGGTCCAGTTTCATTTTTTTGCTTGTGTCACTCCAATTTTCCCAGCACCATTTATTGAATAGACTGTCTTTACCCCAATGTAAATTTTTGCTTCCACTGTCATAGACTAACTGCTCATATATGCCTGAATTTAATTTTGGGCTGTCTATTCTGTTCCATTGATCTATGTGCCTGTTTTTATGCCAGTACCATACTGTTTTGATTACTGTAGCCTTGTAGTACATTCTAATGTCTGGAAGCGTGATCCCCCCAACTTTGTTCTTATTTCTCAGGATTGCCATGGCTATTCGGGATCTTTTTTGGTTCCATAAATTTTTGGATTATATTTTCTATTTCTGTGAAAAATGCCCTAGGTAGTTTGATAGGAATTGCATTGAATCTATATATTGCTTTAGGCAATATGGACATTTTAACTATATTAATTCTTCCTATCCATGAGCATGGTAGGTTTTTCCATTTGTTTGTATCTTCTTTTATTTCTTCCTTCAGTGTCTTATAATTTTCAGAGTACAGGTCTTTTACTTCTTCGGTTAAATTTATTCCTAAGTATTTTATAGTTCTTGAATCGATTGTAAACAGAATTGTTTTCTTAATTTCTCCTTCCGATAGTTTACTATTGATATATACAAATGCAACTGATTTCTGAGTATTGATTTTGTATCCTGCTACCTTACTGAATTTGTCTATTAGTTCCAATAGCTTTTTGATGGAGTTTTTGGGGTCCTCTATATATAGTATCATGTCATCTGCATATAATGACAATTTTACTTCCTCCTTGCCAATGTGGATGCCTTTTCTTTCTTTTTCTTGTCTGATTGCTGTGGCTAGAACTTCGAGAACTATGTTGAATAAAAGTGGAGAAAGTGGACAGCCTTGTCTTGTTCCTGAACTTAAAAGGAATGGTTTTAACTTTTCCCCATTGAGTATGATGTTAGCTGTGGATTTATCATATATGGCCTTTATTATGTTGAGATATGATTCCCCTATTCCCACTTTGCTAAGAGTTTTTATCATAAATGTCTGCTGTGTTTTGTCAAATGCTTTTTCTGCATCTATTGATATGACCATATGATTTTTATTTTTATTTTTGATGATGTGGTGTATCACATTAATTGATTTGCGGATGTTGAACAACCCTTGCGTATTAGGGATGAAACCCACCTGGTCATGATATATGATCTTCTTAATATATTGCTGAATTCTGTTTGCTAAGATTTTGTTGACGATTTTTGCATCTATGTTCATCAGAGATATCGGCCTGTAGTTTTTCTTTTTGTACTGTATTTGTCTGGTTTTGGAATCAGGGTGATCATGGCTTCATAGAAAGAGTCTGAGAGCCATCCTTCCTTCTGGAATTTTTGGAATAGTTTGAGAAGAATATGTGATAATTCTTTTTTGACTGTTTGGTAAAATTCACTTGTGAAGCCATCTGGCCCTGGGCTTTTATTTGTTGGGAGCTTATTGATTACTGATTCAATTTCCTTGGTGGTAATCAGCTTATTCAGATTTTCTGTTTCTTCTTGAGTTAGCTTTGGAAGGTTGTATGCTTCCTGGAAATTATCCATTTCTTCCAGATTGTCAAATTTGATGGCATATAGTTGCTCATAGTAATTTCTTAAGATTTTTTGTATTTCTGTGGAGTCTGTTGTTACTTCGCCTCTTTCATTTCTGATTTTACTAATTTGAGTCCTCTCTCTCTCTTTTTTTTTTTTTGATGAGTCTAGCTAGAGGCGTGTCAATTTTATCTTCTCAAAAAACCAGCTCTTAGTTTCGCTGATCTTTTGTATTGTTTTTCTAGTCTCCATTTTGTTTATTTCCACTCTGGTTTTTATTATCTCCTTCCCTGTGCTCCTTTTGGGCTTATTTTGCTGTTCTTTTTCCAGCTCCCTGAGGTGTAAGGATAACCTGTTGATTTGAAATTTTTCTTGCTTCTTTAGGTGGGCCTGCACTGCTATGAACTTCCCTCTTAGGACCGCTTTTGCTGCATCCCAGAGATTTTGGGTTGTGGTGTTTTCATTTTCGTTTGTCTCAAGGTATCTTTTGATTTCCTCCTTGATCTCATTTTTGACCCAGTCGCTATTTAGTAGCATATTATTCAGCCTCCATGTATTTGTGTGCTTTCCGATTTCTTCTTGTAATTGATTTCTAGTTTCATAGCATTGTGGTCAGAGAAAATGCTTGATATGATTTCAATCTTCTTAGATTTATTGAGACTTGTTTTGTGGCCTAACGTGGTTTATCATGGAAAATGACCCATGTGCATTTGAGAAGAATGTATATTCTATAGCTTTGGGTGAAATGCTCTTAAAATATCGATTAAATCCAGCTGGTCTAAAGTTTCATTTAAGGCCACTGTTTCTGTGTTGATTTTCTGTCTGGAGTATCTGTCCATTGGTGACAGTGGGGTGTTGAAGTCCCCTACTATGATAGTTTTACTGTTGATCTCTGTCTTTATGTCTGTCAAAATCTGTTTTATATATTTGGGTGCTCCTATGTTAGATGCATAGATGTTTACTAGGGTTATGTCCTCTTGTTTGATCGATCCCTTTATTATTAGGAAGTGCCCTTTTTTGTCCTTCATTATGTTCTTCAATTTAAAGTCCATTTTATCTGATATAAGTATCGCTATTCCAGCTTTTTTCTTGGTTCCATTTGCATGAAATATTTTACTCCATCCCTTTACTTTTAGCCTGTATGTGTCTTTTGATCTGAGGTGAGTCTCTTGTATACAGCATATGCAAGGGTCTTGCTTTCTTATCCACTCAGCCACACTATGTCTTTTGATTGGAGCATTCAATCCATTTACATTTAATGTGATTATTGATAGGTATATAGTTATTGCCATTTTGTTATTTGTGTTCCTGGTCTTTGTTAGGTTGTTTTTCTCTTCCCTCTGCTTAAAGCAGCCCTTTTAACATTTTCTGCAATGCTGGCTTGGTGGTAATAAATTCTTTTAGCTTATCATTTATTTTAAATGATAACCTTGCTGGATAATGCAATCTAGGTTGTAGGCCTCTGTTTTTCATCACTTTGAAGACCGCCTGCCACTCCCTTCTGGCCTAGAGAGTTTCTGTAGAAAAGTCAGCTGATAATCCTATGGGTGTGCCCTTGTATGTAACTTGCTGCCTGTCCCTTGCTGCTTTTAGGATTCTGTCTTTGTCTTTAACCCTTGCCACTATAATGTGTCTTGGTGTGGGCCTGTTTGGGATCATCTTGTTTGGAACCCTGTGCACTTCCTGTGCTTGTATGTCAATTTCCTTTGCCAGTTTAGGGAAGTTTTCAGACATTATTACTTCAAATATGTTCTCGATCCCTTGCTCCCTCTCTTCTCCTTTTGGTATTTCTATGATGCGCATGTTGTTGCGTTTGATGTTGTCACCTAGCTCTCTTAAACTATTTTCAATGATTTTAATTCTTTTTTCTTTTATTGTTCTGCTTGGATGATCTCTGCTATCTTGTCTTCTAAGTCACTGATTTGATCCTCTGCTTCATCCAATCTGATAGTAACTCTATCGAGTTTGTTATTTAATTCCGTAATTGAATTCTTTATTTCTAGCTGGTTGTTTTTCATGATTTCTCTATCCTTCTTTGCATTCTCATTAATTTCCTTGAGCATTCTAATAATCAGTGTTCTGAACTCTGTCTCTGATAGGTTGTTTACCTCTATTTCCTCTAGAGATTTCTTCTGTTCTTTTATTTAGGGTGTGTTTCTTTGTCTCACCATTCTGGCTTACTCTTTGTGTTTGCTCCGATGAGATAGGTAGATCCCTTAGGTCTCTCAGTCTTTTCTGGGTGGACTTATGTGGTATATGTCCTTTATATTTGAATTATTCAGACAGACTCCCTTTTCTTCCGTGTGTGTGTACCAGAGGTGTTCCTTGTGTTGTGCTTTGTGTTGTGCCTTCTCCTTTTGAGGTCTAGTTTTGATTGCTTTCGACTTGTCAGTAGGTGGGATTGACTCCCAAGCTGACTAGCCGTAAGGATTAGCTGTGTCCAAAGTTTATAAGCTGTTGTGTGAGGGCTGACCGCTCTGATGAGACTTGGCCCCAAGGGGCTCTTGTGCCTGTAGCAATTTCCCTTTGAGTGTGAATCTGTAGGTCAGACCCTGTAATGCTCTGGTTTTATCTAAAGTTGGACTCTGGGTGTGATGATTCTTGTGCTTTTTTGGCTGGGACCTGCTGCAGAGTGGGTTTTAGGGCAAAACAGATCAACAAGCACAAACCCAACAGCCACCAAAGGTAACCAGATACCCTCTGAAGTACAAAACAACCATCATCCTACACTCAACATGGACAGAAATATCAATCATACAAAAGGAGAAAACAAACCAACAGAAACAAAAGAATGACAATGAAAAAAAAAACAAGGAACAAATAGCAGAAAATAAAATATAATAAACTAAAAAATAGAATGAATGCGAGAAACAAAATAGCAATACCCTTAAAACAATACGAACAACAGCAGAAAAAAAACTTACAGAAAAAATGGAAAGAAGGAGTCAAATCAAGCTGTGACAAGGAAGCAGGAAAGAAGGGAGAGACAGAGGTTAGAAGAAAAGGAAAGAAAGAGAGAAAAAAGAAGAAAAAAATAGTATATATATCCCACCCCCATATGTATGGACATATATATCTACATATATGAACCTTTATATATGCCTATATAAAAAACTAAAAATACTAATGAAATAGAAGAATCCAGAAACAACCAAGCAATCAATTAAAAAAAACCCCAAAACATCCAAGAGAACCCAATTAACAATAACAATATAACACACCAAAAGAGAAACCAAAACCAAAAACAATTTAAAAAAAATTTTTTTAAAGAAAAAACAAGAAATAACCAGTGCCAATCTTGGCTGAAGTCCGCCAAGCTCTCCCAAGGTTTTCCTCTGCTGTACACACACTCCTCTGCGTCTTGTGGGGGCAGAGCCAGCTGCCTGGCACCTAGAGTGAGCCAGGTAATGCTGGTCTAGATGAGTGGGGTTAGCATGTGTGATTGGTAGTTTTTTTACAAAGTCAGTGCTGTTTCTGCTCCCGCCTGACCAGAGGCACTCAGTTCTGCGCAGCCAGAGGGCTGGATGTGCGTCTTCAGGTGCTCTTTCCACTGGGGGCTGTTGGGGAGTGGGGGGAATTTCAGAGCTGTCCGGTAGGCCTTTCTGTGGCTCTACAGCTGAAGTTGCTCTGCTTCCCAAGCCACCCAGGAGAGGTGAGAGTGGGGATGGCGTGTTTAATAGCTCATTCCTGCAGCCTCTTTTCATGCAAAGTTTCTCAACCCCCAGGGAGTAGAAGCACCTTTGTTCTGACTTACTCCTCTCTTCAGGTGTCAGCCTCAGGCTCTGGCAGGGTGGGGGCCAAGGTTTCTGAGGGAGGGTGGGGGTGTGCACTTATCTATGCAGTTTATTTTTCCTGTCTGAGAGAAAAGGGGAACAAAGAAAGAAAAAACAAAAACAAAACCCTCTCCATGCTCCTGCAGAGCCCCTGCTGCTCTCCAGGAGCCCCCCTGGCAAGACAGCTCGTGTCTCCACAGCTGTGGGGTGCGGGCTGCGTCTCCATGCTTCTCACTTCCTTATTCTCCTGCTCCACCAGTTTGAGATTTCTGCCTCAGAGTCTGCGCACCCTGGGGCTCCGGTCGGGCTCACTGGCAGGACGCTGAGCTTGCTCTGGTGCTGCAAACCGCTTCGCCTTGTCCTGAATTCCCACAGCTCCGCAGCCGAGGGCACACGGACAGTGCCTCTGCTCACGCCCTCCTCTCTCCGCCCGATACACGCCCGGCCTGAGGCTTCTGCCTTGGCGCGGGCCGAGGTGCAGGGAGCCAGCCGAGGGAGCGCTCTCTGATCTGCTCTGAGACCCCGAGTCTCAGCAGCCACTGAGCGGGCTCCACGCGTCTGGCCTCCCTCTTCCCCCACCCGCCCGGTGTGCCCACCTTTAAGTACTGGGTGTGGGAGTCCCTTCCTGCTCAGTGTGCTTGGTAGAGGTTTGTTTGCTGTGCTCCAGCTGCTCAAATTGCTGTGCTTTCCAGGGGAGAACTCAGGGAGCCCTCCTCACCGCCACCCTTTTTTCCCCCTCCCTACCAGTCTAGAAGACCTCTTTTAACTGCAGATTTGAATTGCAGACATTTGAGACCAGGCTCAGAGAGCCTCATATTTTGCAGATGAGAAAAATTGAAGGCCTAAGTGAGGAAGTGGTTTCTCTAGGATCAAACATTAAGTGAAGAGCAGAGTTAAGTGAGAATCCTTATCTCCTAACTCACCATAATAACCTTGCAGCACTGAGAGCCTGGAAGAGGGCCTTGGGGAGAGAAGGAAAAGGGGTGCATAGAGTTTGTTCGGGATGTGATCCCAGTGAACAGAGTGAGGAGCCGGGGAGTGTCAAACAGGAAAGGAAGAAAGCCGGTATAACAGTGCTTCGTGATGGCTTCATATGGAATCCTACCCAACAGTGAAAAAGAACCAGCCTCAAACACCCACAACACAGGTGAACCCCTCTGGCACAGCACCGAATGCAAGGAGTCAGACTCAAGTCACCTGTGCATATGAATCTATTCATGTAAAATTTGAAAACACAGAGAGCACAAGCCAGCCTTCTCAGGTGCTCAAAACGTCCTATATCTTGAACTTGATGGTGGCTACATGGATATAAACAAATGGAAAAATTCATAAAGATGTATGTTTAAGATTGTGAAGTCTTATGTTCAGTGGTGCCTCGCTTTTAAACAAATCTTTAGGAAAACATTTTATTTAGTTGCCCAGCACTATGGGCCACAGATGTCCAGTTCTGCCAGGACCTTCAAGGTGTTGCTTGGAGCCAACCTTAAGACTGCCTACTGGGAAGTGAGAGGGAGTCAGAGTTTTGGATTAAGGTGAAGATTTCTGAATCATCGAATTCTCTGCAGTGTAGCCACTGAAATGTCATTAACTACTTATGAGAGTTCCCTTTGTGGCAAATTAGTCTGAGCACTTTGTAACCTTCTTTAGAGAAGGAGGAAGGACTGAGAAATGTGTTCCTTAGCAATGAAATTAAGTACATGTGTATATATATTAGTCCCCTTAAGGGAGCCCAGTTTTATGACTGACTTGACTCTAGCAGGAGTCAGCTGCTAGAACACCTTAAGTTGCTATAGCCAATCTAACCACAGGCAGAGGAAGTAAGAAAGGTTGTGTCTATCATGCTCACAATGTTATGGATACTGTCGTTACCTGACTTAAACCAAACAGAACATTCCATTTTTCTAGCCTCTATTATTAATCCTGTGTCGTTGTATGGCCATGGTGCGCAAGCATTTCCTCTTCTTCCTTGGGATGTTTTCCTGGGTGATGAAAGCCAAGAACTGCGGCCACCAGCTTGCTCACAGCCAAGCATGAACTGTACCCATGGAGGAAGGAGTGTGAAGAGAGCACTGGTTGAGGCAACGCTGAGCCCATGACACCTCTGGACTTACCTACCTATTTGGGACCAATACCCCTCGGTGCTGTATAAGATCATTTCAGCCGGGCTTTCTGTTGCTGCTTGTTCATTTATTTTGCTTTGTTTTGTTTCTATTTTTAGTAACTTTGCACCTTCACCAAATAAAAGCTGGTTCAGCCAAACACCAGCTGCCTCACTGAGACGCAAACAGGATACCCTGGCATTTCCTTTGTCTGCTAAGGCTCATCATCGTTTCCCATCATTTTGTAGCTCTGTGGAATATTTCCAAATTAATTAGAATAAAACATATTTCTTTTCAGATAAACTGACTTGTATCTCTATTCCTGTATTGTGTGAATATTGTTATGAATTCCAGCTGCAGTGAGGAGATTTTGAACCTACATCAATTCTTCCTACACCTTTTCTGAGGCTCTAAATGGTAGCAGTCACTACACCTAGAATTTCATTTGAGGTAAGAAATTAGAAGAATAAAAGAAGATGCATTATTCTTTGTGTATTTGCTTTTAAACAATCTGAGCAACTAAACACATACAAACACGGTCATGAGTGATGACTGAGTTTTGAGGTGAATGAGAATTTTTTTCCATCTCTCTCTTGCAAAGCCTTTCACTAAAAAATCTTTTTAAATGATGTTAAACTAATGTGGAACAAAGACGTTCCCCCCACCCCCACAAAAAAAAGAGCCTCTTATTATCAAATTGTTGTTATAAGACTTGAATTTAGAACTGTCTAGGCTCTTTAAACTACTTGTATGTACTATATGCATATAGATGTGTTTGTGAACTAGATATACATATTCATGGACATACTGGTATATGGGGTCCTATGTATTGAAACTGTTTTTAACTGAACACTAGTTATCTGTTTAAAAGATTTTATAAAACCACTAGCTTTCACATATTTTTATCGTGAATCAAGACCTGGTCTTCTACCACCTTTTTCTGTGTTAAGTTCCTAACTTTGCCTGATGTGTGGGTAGAAAAGCAAGTCGCCTTGATGTCTTCAGGAGCCACAGGCCCTTCTCCCACTTTGCAGATCTCTCTATATGATGCTTTTATCTTTTATTCTACGGTAATTTACAAAGGGGATAGTCTAAAGTTGGTTTTTAGCAATAAAACTTTCCTTTGTCAATGGCCTGCTAGTCCTTTATTTTTTAAAAATTTTCAACACAAATGCCTATTTTGCATATTTTGAAAAAGCTGTTTTGTATTGTTATAACTGGGAATAATTACTGCTTCTATGTGAGAAAAAATTAATATCCTGAAATAAATGAACATGTCAGTCATTTCTTCTACTTTTAACCAATTGAGTAAAATTGGTAAGTGCGATTGATAAGCTAGATTGACTTTAAAATTAGTAATAATTTCACTTTAGAGCTTGGCTCAGAAAGATTTCCTTTCTGGATTCTTGGATGAAATACAAGCCACAATTATAGCTCAAATAGACAAGATTATACTGCATGGACAAGCAATCCTAAAATTCTCATTGGCTCAAAAAAAATCAAGATTTTTCCCTCCTGCTCCACGTACAGTGTTGATCACCTGGGTCTGTGCTGTGCTGCCCTTGCTCATGGCCCTGGCCAGTCGAGCAGCCACTGTTTAGAATGCTATGAACCCCACTGCTGAAGGGAAAAGGGCCGACGGTGGCAAATCACCCATCGGCTCTAGATGTTTCAACCGAGAAGACTTTGCTCACATTTTAATTACCAAAGCAAGTCTCATGACCACTCCAAAAAGGCCGGGAAGTGCAATTCCAAAATTCCCTGCAGGAGAAACCAGAAATAACTGGCAACAGCACTAACCGCCACCACAAATCAGATATAAATCCCTTCACATGCCTGCGAGAGAGCTATCAAGTCCTCCAGCCACCTGCTCCTCCTGCTCTACTGTGACAGCAGAAAAGAAGCCCTCCTTCCTGGCTGACACTGACCCCTCCTCCTCTGCTCCCACTGTCTTAGGACCCAGCGCTATCAGCTGTGCCCTCTCTGTGTCTTTAACTTGTTGGGTTCTCCTGTCCCTTGTCATCATTAATTTATATTTGCTTCTCCTGATTTAAAACAAGAACTCGCCCTTAACCTTCCTGTTTCTATGTCTTCCCAACCATCACGTTGTCTCAATCCTATCACAGTAACATTTTTTAAAAGAGATGTACACACCCCTAGGTCCATTTCCTCAACTCCATTCACACCTCAACCTGCTGGATCTGGTTCTGTCTTCACCATGCTATTAAAATCACTTTTCTTAAAGTCACCAATGACCTTTGTTTCTAAATCCCATGTGCATATTTTAGTTCTCAAGCTACTTAACTATTGGCAGGACTGTCCCCTCCCTCTTACTCCTGAAAATGCTCTCTTCATTTCACTTATGTACTGCTTTCTTGACTTTTTTCTCCTACCTCTCCAAGGAGTTCTGTCTCAAGCATTTTGAATGAACCTCATTCTCTACCTATTCTTTAAGTGATGGTGTTCTCAGGCTTCTGCTCTAGTCCCTGTTTTCTTCTCACCTAACATTAGTCTCACCCAACATGGGTGATCTCATTCATTCCTGTAACTTCACTTATCATCTATGCTAATGACTCCCAATTTTGACCACAAAAGAGCTTATATAATTTCACACTCACCCTGCCTAGCACACTACCCTTTCAGTGTTTGTGTCCATGTAGTAACTATCACCTAATTTCTAGATAGAATAGTCTTGATTTACAACAAACCAGTCATCCCTGAAGCCAAAGATGAAAAGATGAAAAGTGAAATATAGTTTTTTATTATCAGTTACCTAAACTGTAATAAAATATTAATCTATGTGTTTGTTTAACATCTCTCTTTCCCTGGGCTGTCAGCAGGAAGATAGTGTCTTAGTTACTACTGTATCTCTGGAGCCTGGCATAGTGGATGCCCAATAAATACTTGTTAAATATCCTTTCAATGCCACCTCTCACCTAAATGTCACCATTCTCAAACATCCTTTCTAGGGAGTCTAGTATACCTAGTTATGTGCAGGTGCATACAGTGCAGGACCTACTAAAAGTCATCATGTCTTATTAAATAGGACAATGAGCTACAGCTCAACTCAGAGAAAATATAAGCCATAATTGTCAATCTGAGTAGGCTGTGTTGTACTGCTTTAGCAAGCAATCTTAAAATCCCAGTGGCTCAAAAGAAATCATATTTATTTTTTGCTCATGCTACATCTCCACTGATGTTCTCCACCAACAAAAGCTGCACAAGAAGTGTTATAGCCCAATTTGTGTGCTCCCAAATCAATATATTGAAGTCCTAACCCCCAATGTGACTATATTTAGAGATAGGGCCTTTTAAAAAGTAATTAAGGTTAAGTAATGTCGTAAGGGTGGGGTCCTAAACTAATAGGTCTGGTGTCCTTATAAGAAGAGAAGAGAGAGCAAGGGTGTGCATCCACAGAGAAAAGGCCATGTGATCACAGCAAGTAAGTGGCCATCTGCAAGTTAAGGTGAGAAGCATCAGGAGAAACCAGACCTGCTGGCACTTGGATATGGACTTCCAGCCTCCAAATCTGTGAGAATAAATTTCTGTTGCATAAACCACGTCTGTGGTATTTTGTTATGGCAGCCCTAGCAAACTAAAACAAGAAGTAAAAATGAAAACGTCTCTGGTGCCAATACTCCTATTAATGTTGGGATATTGCCCTGCTCCTGTGAAGTCCCCAAGAATCAACATGAGAAATACGAGGTGTGATCAAACAATATGGTGAATGCATAAATTTAAAAAAATGTATTACAGTAAAAGACGCATTGCCATTAATCCCCCTCAAAATATGCCCCCTCTCTTTGAACACACTCATCCCATCATTCTTGCCACTTCCTGAAGTAGTTCTGGAAGTCCTCTTTCGTGAGTGTCTTTAGTTGCACTGTCATGGCTGCCTAGATGTCCTGAATCGATTCAAAACATTTCATTTTCATGATCATTTTGACTTTGGGGAAGAGCCAGAGGTCACACAGTGCCAGAAATGGTGATTAAGGTGGATGAGGACACAGCATAAAGTTTTGACAGAAATTGCCATATATCAGAAGCGATGTGTGACACAGAGGATTGTCATGATGGAGAGTGAGGTAAAGACACTCATGAAAAAGGACTTCAAAAACTGCTTTAGTAAATGGCAAGAATGATGGGAAAAGCGTGTTCAGAGTGAGGTGGTGTATTTCAAGAGAGATTAATGATAATGTGTCTTTTACTGTAATAATTTTTTTATTTAAACATTCACTGTATCTTTTGATCACAACCTCATACATCAGCGAATTTCCACTCTCTAAAGGTTTCCTAAACTCTCTTGCACTTAAACCCATGTTGTAATATTGTAAGTCATTAAAGCAAAACAAGACAAAATAGCTTAAGGGTACTGCTTTTTAAAAATCAAAAAAATGAGGCTAAAACCAGAGTTTCAAGAGTGACTCTTGGGGGAGAAGGTCCAAGATGGCAGAATAGGTAAATGTTATGCCTACTGCATTCCAGGAGCACACCAAAATTACAAATAAATTATATAACAATCAACCTCAGGAATTATCTGAAGACTAGCTGAACAGAACCCCTATAACTAAGGATATAAAGAAGAGGCGACATCGAGTTGGTAGGAGGGGTGGAGATGCGAGACAGGTTGACCCCAAACCTACAGATAGTGGTTGAACACCAGGAAGGACACCATGGTGGCACAGGTACCCCCAGAGGAGAGAGGGATCCCAGCCCCATGCCAGGCTCCCCAGCCCAGGGACCCTGTGGCAGGAAGAGGATTTCCCACAACATCTGGCAGTGAAAATCAGAGAGGACGCTGTCTCCCTGTCCCAGTGACACAGTAGGCAGCTGGAAACCCAGACACTCTCTAATAGAGCACACAGACTTGCTCACTTACAAACACTCATCTGGTCTCCAGTGGTGAGGCAGCAACTCGAGAGGCACCAGAGACATATGGAGTAAAACTGAGATGTGTGGCTTCAGGGCAAGTGCTAAAGGGACACCCACCAGTGTCCCTGTGTGCAGCCTGCCTCAAATGCAGCCTATAGAAGGGTGCCATCTTTTTTCTATGTTGAACCCTCCCTCACAGGGCCAAATCTGAGGCTGCATTGTTCTGGTAAAATTCATGCATGTGCACCACCTTAGTGATACCCTGGGTCCCCCACCCTGCACAGCTATTACCTCATTGCCTGGAACACTTTTAACTGTTGACCTGCCGACCCCATCCAACAAGCTGTGGAAGCCTTTTAACCTACACCAATTCTTCCTACACCTTTTCAATGTCTGAGCCTTACGGGCAGCTGGTGGATGGCAATAGGCTAGAGGGGCCTGGGCCTTTTGCTAAGCTGCCTTAGTCCCAATACTGGTAGCAGCCAGCCTTGGTTTACAATGAGGCCACCCCCCACATGCCTCCAGGTCCAACACAACCAGCAGCCAGTCACATCTAGCTTTGTAGCTCCTACCAGGTAGCCCCAGTCAGGTCACAGGCAAGGCTGAAATTGGTCTGCATGGTAGCCCCTCCCAAGAGACACCAGAAACAACATACCCAGAGGCCGGCCTCAGACCACACCAGAACACTACCTGGTTAGCCCCACAGGTTGCACACCCAAAGCGGGGGGCAAGGAGGTTCCCACAGACATAAGAGCCCACAGGGGCAAATCCTCCTCTGAAGGATCAGCCCCCAAACAGCAGTTCATACACCGTGGGTGTGGCCAATCCTCATAGTCAGTCAACCTGGTGGTCAATCCCACCCACTGATGCACCAAAAGTAATCGAGGCTCAAATACAACAGAAATACACACAACAATACACTCAAAGAACGGTCCTAGAACATGCATACAAGAGATCAGGGAGACTGCACAACTGGACCACACAGCACACATGCTACATAAGGCCATCCACAAAGACTGCGAGACAGAGGAGTTCTACCTAATACATAGAAGCAAACACAGAGAGGCAGCCAGAATGAGGAAACATGTCCCAAATATAAAAACAGGAGAAACCTCCAGAAATAGAATTAAATGAAATGGAGGCAACCAGCCAGCCAGAGACAGAGTTTAAAACACTGGTTATAAGAATGCTCAAGGAATTTAGTGAGAATTTCCACAAAAAGATAGTAATCATAAAGAAGGACATAGAAACCATGAAAAATAACTGATCAGAAGTGAAGAATACAATAACTGAAATGAAGAATCCACTAGAAAAAAAATCAATAGCAGATTAGATGAAGCAGAGGATCTAATCAGCGATTTTAAAAACAAGGTAGCAGAAAACACCCAATCTGGAAAACAAAAAGAAAAAAGCATTTAAAAAATGAAGATAGCTTAAGGGACCTGTGGGACAACATCAAGCATAGCAACATTCCCATCATAAGAGTACCAGAAAGAGACGAGAGGGAGCAAGAAATTAAAAACATATTTGAAGAAATAATGGCTGAAAACTTCCCTAACCAGGATGAAGAAAACAGACATACAAGCCCAGGAGGCACAGAGAGTCCCAAACAACATGAACCCAAGCAGGCCCACACCAAGACAAATCATAATTAAAATGGCAACGTTTAAAGACAAAGGGAGAACACTAAAAGCAGCAAGAGAAAGACAACTAGTTACTCACAAGTGAGCTCCAATAAGACTATCAGCTGACTTCTCAACAGAAACTTTGCAGGCCAGAAGGCACTGGCATGGAATATTCAAAGTGATGAAAAGCAATGACCTACAAACAAGATTACTCTACCCAGCAAGGCTATCATTTAAAATTGAAGGAGGGATAAAGAGTTTTCCAGACAAGAAAAAACTAAAGGAGATCATTATCATCAAGCCAGTATTACAAGAAATGTTAAAACGACTACTTCAAGCAGAAGAAAGAAGAAAAACAAAGAAACAAAGATAAAAAATACATATATGAATAATAAATGGCAATAACTATGTATCTATCAATGATAACTTGAAATGTAAATGGATTAAATGCTCCAATCAAAAGACATAGGGTAGCTGAATGGATAAGAAAATAAGACCCATGCATACACTGTCTACAAAACACCCATCTCAGATGGAAAGACACACACAGACTGAAAGTGAAAGGAAGGAAAAAGATATTTGATGCAAATGGAAACAAGAATAATCTAGAGTAGCAATACTTATATAGGACAAAATAGACTTTAAAACAAAGACTATAAGGAGAGACAAAGAAGGACATTACATAATAATAAATGGATCAATCCAACAAAGCACATTACCCTGGTAAATGTTTATGCACCCAACACAGGAGGAGCACCTAAATATATAAAGCAAATATTAACCAACATAAAGACAGAGATCACTTTAACACCCTACTAACACCAATGAACAGATCTTCCATGCAGAAAATCAACATGGAAACAGTGGCCTTGAATGACACATTAGACCAGATGGATATAATTGCTATTTTTAGAGCATTTCACTCCAAAGCAGCACAATATAAATTCTTTTCAAGCGCACATAGAACATTTCCCAAGATAGACTACATGTTAGGTCACAAAACAAGTCTCAATAAACTTAAGAAGACTGAAATCATATCAAACATCTTCCCTGACCACAATGGTATAAAACTAGAAATCAATAACAAGGAAAAAAAATGAAAACACAGAAATACAGGGAGGCTAAAAAACATGCTACTGAATCATGAATGGGTCAACAATGAGATCAAGGAAGAAATTAAAAGATACATTGAGACAAACGTAAATGAAAACACGATGACTCAAAATCTATGGCACACAACGAAAATAGCCCTGAGAGAGAAATTCATAGCAATGCAGACCTATCTAAAGAAACAAGAAAAATCTCAAATCAACAGTTTATCTTTAAACCTAAGGGAACTATAAAAAGAACATCAAACAAAGCCCAGAGTAAGTACAGGAAGGAAATGATAATCAAAGTGGAAATCAACAAAATAGAGACTAAAAAAGCAATACAAAGGTTCAATGAAACCAAGAGCTGGTTTTTTGAAAAGATAAACAAAATTGACAAACCTTCAAACAGACTCATTAAGAAAAAAAGAAAGAGGACTCAAATAAATAAAGTCAGAAATGAAAGAGAAGGAACAGACACCACAGAAATACAAAAAAAAAAAAAATTTAAGACAATTATATGAGCAACTATATGCCAACAAATTGGACAATCTGGAAGAAATGGAAAAATTCTTAGAAACATGCAATCTTCCAAGATTGAGTCAAGAAAAAACAGAAAACCTGAATTGTCTGATTACTGCTAATGAAATAAAATCAGTAATTAAAAACTCCCAACAAACAAAAGTCCTGGACCAGGTAGCTTCACAGGTGAATTTTACCAAACATTCAAGGAAGAATTAACACCTAACCTCCTCAAGATATTACAAATAATTCAAGAAAAGGAAAAGCTCCCAAGCTCATTTTATGAGGCCATCATTCCCCTGATTCCAAAACCAGAAAAAGACATTAGAAAAAAAGAAAACTATAGGTCAATATCCCTGATGAATGTAGATGCAAAAATCCTCAACAAAATATTAGCAAATGAATTCAGCAATACATTGAAAAGATCATACACCTTGATAAAGTGGGATTCATTCCTGGTATGCAAGATTGGTTCAGTATCTGCAAATCAATTAATGTGGTACACCACATACACAAAATAAAAAATGAAAATCATATGGTCATATCAATAGATGCAGAAAAAGCAATTGACAATATCCAGCATACATTTATGATATAAACTCTCAACAAATTGGGAATAGAGGGAACAAATCTCAACATAATAAAGGCCATATGTGACAAACTCACAGCTAACATCATACTCAATGGAGAAAAGCTAAAGCATTCCCCTTAATATCAGCAACAAGACAAGATTTCCACTTTCACCACTTTTATTCAACAGAGTACTAGAAGTCTTAGCCACAGCAATCAGACAAGAAAAAGAAATAAAAGGCATCCAAATTGGAAAGGAAAAAGGAAAACTGTCATTATTTGTGAATGACAATACTATATGGAGAGAACCCCAGATTCCACCAAAGAAACTATGAGAACTGATAAATGAATTTAGTAAAATAGCAGGATACAAAATTAATATTCAGAAATTGGTTGCATTTTTATCCACCAATAATGAACTATCTGAAAGAAAAATTAAGAAAACAATTCCATTTACAATTGCATCCAAAAAAATAATAAAATACTTAGGAATAAATTTAACCAATGAAATAGAAGATTTATACTCAGAAAATTATGACATTAAAGAGAGAAATTAAAGAAGATACAAATAAATAAAAACATATACCATGCTATGGATAGGAAGAATTAATATAGTTAAAAAGTCCAAACTACTCAAAGTAATCTATAGATTCAATGCAATCCTTATCAAAAGACCAATGGCATTTTTCACAGAGCTAAAACAAATAATCCTAAAATTTATATGGAACCACACAAAAAAAAAAATTAGCTATGGCAATCCTAAGAAAGAAGAACAAAGCTGCAGGTATCAAGCTATCTGATATCAAATACTACAAGGCCATAGTAAACAAAACAGCATGCTATTGGCATAAAAACAGACACACAAATCAACTAAACAGAATAGAGAGCCCAGAAATAAATCCATGCATATATGGTCATTTAATCTATGACAAAGGAAGAAAGAATTTACATTAGGGTAAAGACAGTCCATATAATAAATGGTGCTGGGAAAACTGAACAAATATATGCAAAAATTTAAACTGGACCACCTTCTTATGCCACATACAAGAATAAACTCAAAATTGATTAAAAAATTAAATGTAAGACCCAAAACCATAGAACTCACAGAAAAAAAAGGAGGAAGTAAACTCTCAGACATTACCTTCAGTAATATTTTTACTGATATATCTCCTCAGGCAAGGGAAACAAAAGAAAATATTAACAAACAGGACTCCATCAAACTAAAATGTTTTTCACAGCAAAGGAAACCATCAACAAAACAAAAAGACATCCTACTGAATGGGAGAAGACATTTGCCAGTGGTACATCTGATGAGGGGTTAATATCCAACATTTATATTTAAAAAAAGAACTCATACAACTCAACACCAAAAAAGCAAAAAATCCAATTAAAAAATGGGCAGAGAACCTCAACAGACATTTCTCCAAAGAGACCAATAGAAAAGGTGCTCAATGTCATTAATCATCAGACAAATGGAAATAAATACCACCTCACTCCTGTCAGAATAGCTATCATCAATAAATCACCAAACAACAAGTGTTGGTGTGGATGTGGAGAAAAGGGAACCCTTGGGCACTGTTGGTGGGATTGCATATTGGTTCAGCCACTATGAAAAATAGTACGGTGATTCCTCAAATAATTAAAAATAGCACTGCCTTACAACCCTTCGATTCCACTCCTGGGTATTTATCCAAAGAAATCCAAAACACTAATTCAAAACAATATATGCACCCCTATGTTTACGGCAGCACTATTCACAATAGCCAAGACACGGAAACAACGGAAATGCCCATCAATAGAGGATTGGATAAAGAAAGTGTGGTACATTTATACAATGGAGTATTATTCTGCCATAAAGAAGAATGAAATCTTACCATTGGCAACATCATGGATGGACCTAGAGGGTATTATTTTAAGTGAAATAAATCAGACTGAGAAAAACAAATACTATATGATCTCACTTTATGTGGCATCTAAAGAACACAATATATGAACAAACAAAACAGAAACAGACTCATAGATAGAGAACAAATTGATAGTTGATAGATGAGAGGGGTTTTAGGGGGCTTCATGAGAAAGGTAAAAGGATTAGTAACAAAATAGTCATGGGGATGTGAAATACAGTATGGAGAATATAGTCCATAATGTTGTAACAACTATGCAGGGTATCAGATGGGTACTGGACTTATGGGGGGGGTCACTTCATAAATTATATAAATGCCTAACCACTGCAGTATATACCTGAAACTAATATAAAATAATATTGAATGTCAACTATATATATTCATGGGATGTAAAGTACAGCATAGGGAATGTAGTCAATGGTAGTGGAATAGCTATGTACGGTGTCAGAGAGGTAGTAGACCTGTTGGGGTTATCACTTTGTGAGTGGTGTAAATGTCTAATCATTATGTTGTTTTGTACACCCGAAACTAATAATAAAAAAGAGTGACTCTTTGGCGAGGATCCACAGTGGCTGACTCCTTAAAGCATATACACACTGTCACCCCACCTCAGAGAGAGCCCATGATGCGTCCTCTCAGCAGCCTGACCCCCCAGCAGCTGCCCCCCCTCCATGCTGCCTGCTGGCTTTCTTCTCCGTGACCTTGGAGGAGGTCTCTGCCCCTTCCCTCAGAGGCACCGATTTCAGGTGTCCTCTCACAGTGACTGCGGTGTTCAGCTCTCATTCATTCACTCCATGCATCCAGGAATGTAATTAAGAGGCACTCTCCTCTTTGAATAAATAATATAGATCTGCCTGTTTCTGAATTTGCCTTGTGGAGGTTAGTTCCAGACAAACTTATTGCTCTCTCTACAAATCTTTACTCAGACTTTCACAAATGGCTGCTGCTTATTATCCCTGTTAGTGAAGGAAGAAAAGGGGAAAATAAAGAAAAAAATGAGATATAGTGATCTGAACACATACACTGATATCTGAAGCCACACAGTATATTATGTGTGCACACATGCATTTTTAGAAACTGAGTCTCATTTGAGCAGTGACTGAATCCAAAAATCCATATTCTTCCCAATATATTCTGCTGCCATGCACTATACAGAGCTGGTGTCCTTTTAAGAAACGGGGGTGGGGGGAGTATGGGATGAGTGGCCGTTGTGCTAAAAAGAATTGCCTGTGACACATCGATGGCTGCTCCAGTCTCTCACTGACCTTGTCTCACCAAGTCTTTTCTTCATTTATATTTGACATATATAGTGTGGTCTGAGGAACCAACAAATGTCTCTTCCACCTCTTGATGACAACACCTGAAACTTTAGTCTTGCTCCCCCTCCTTTCATTTTGGATAAAGGATTTGTAGTTATAGAGAATCCCCACTTCAAATGCTACATAGATCCTGAGATATGTTTGCTGGCAGAACACCTAATGAGTTAACTGAATGCTTACTGGGTTTACCAGTTGACAGAGTGAGCCTCGGTTATAGGGCTTTGGAAGCTTAGTTTTGGTGAGGGGATAGAGAGAAAATGGAAGTGGGAAGTCTAAAGCACAATGCATTAATGAGGTGTGGAGCAGCTCAGGGAGAGGGAATCACAGCCCAACTAGTACACCAAGGGAAAGGTGAAACCTTCAAGGAGGGAGGAGAAAAACAGAAGGGTGCCAAACCCAGTCTTGGCCTACGGGACAACCACCACCCTAACTGACTGGGGGAGAAGAACTAGAACAAATGATGAGAAATGAGCAAACTGGAAGAGAAACTAGGCAAGCAGCCTCCTACGCCTACTGGCCTGAATCCTCCTTCAGGTCATGGGTGGTAGAGGACAGGGACTCTGTCTCTATCTTATTCACATGGGACCAGAGCCCAGTGCACGGCCTGGATAGAGCAGAGGCTTAGCTCATGTTCAGTGGATGAACGGATGAAATGGTTCCCTTTCCATTGTATTGCTCATGCAAAAACCTTTGCTATGAAGAACTACATATGGTGGCACGTTAGCTGTGTGCTCAGGACCCGTAGAGGTGTGAGGGCCCTTGGAGAAGTATAAACTGTCATTTACAGAAAAGCAAATATTTTGACTCAGAAATGTGGTAATGTCCAACATCTAACAAATACTGTTTTGGTGATAATTATTATTGCTTGTAATAGGCATTTTACTTATTTTCAGGGGGTTTTCTTTATGGTTAAGCAGGTTTCTTTACATATCCTATTTTTGTATAAATAATTTAAATTAATCTCTATGCTGACTTCTATCACATTATACTTCGGTACACGTAAGACAGCTTTAGGTAAAATATAGCTAATAATTTCAAAACAGTTCTTCTAGGCAGCTATACATTTTAAACTTAATTTAATTTCCTTGTTATGTACCAGGAGAAAAGGTACAAGATTTATTTCCCCCATGCATCTCTCTTTCCTCATTATCAAAGTATTCATACTGAATTATTTTGAAAAGGCAGTATTTAGTATTCAATCAAATAAGGAGAATGTGTTCCTTCCAGTGCTTAAATCATAATGCTTGCATCACCAGCCCTGAATATTCAGGCTATGGAAATGTGTCCTACTTCTATGGATTTCATCACTGTCATCTGGTGGCCCAGCAGAGCACAGGGACAGGTAGTCAGTCTCAATACATTCAGGATTGCAGCAATTACCAAAATGTCGTCCCTGGCTTACCATCAATAACGTAACTTTTGAGGAATACAATACTGAGACATAGGAGGCTAACCAATAAGTATTATGCTAGTCTTTGGAAAACAGGGACCTCACTTCATAAAGGTATGATATTACTTGACTGAAGTCTTACTTCACCTATATCTGTATGACATACAGACAACTGATAGATTCAATGAGGTAAATGAATCAAGACAGACTTTTTCTGTGTTTAGGTAAATCAACTTACAGCATATTTATTTTTTCCCCCTCACTTTGCTGTTAGAACACAGCTTACCAGTGGTCTGATATTCATCTTCTTCATTCCTCAAAACATGTATTAATCATGCTTGAACCTCAATTCTGTAGACAGTATGACCTTGGGCTAGTCACTTATCTCTCTAGCATTCTTAATCTTCACCAGTAAAATGAGGAAGTTGGATTGGGTTGGAACCAAGAAACTTGTCCTGTAAAGGGACAGATAATAAGTATGTTAGGCTTTGTGGGACATACAGTCTGTCACACCTATTCAACTCTGCCATTTCAATGCAACAGCAGCTACAGATAATATGTAAACACATGAGCGTTTCTTTGTTCCAATAAAATGCTATTTGCAAAAACAGGCAGGGAGCAGGGCAGGTTTGGCTTTGGCAGTAGCTTGCCAACCTCTCTCAGGTCTTTTTCAATTTATAATTCTATATGTTAGATGCATCTAAGGCACCTAAACACCACCAGGGGCAGGGCCTCTTCTAGTCCCTCAGTGACCTAGAATTAAAGAGGCATAGAAATTCCCCATTACAGAAAAAAATCAAGTAAGCCTAAGTAAACCCAGCTGATTCACAGATTAACTAAGGTCCCTCAATCCTGGTAAGTCAGTGTACATTTCATTGGTAGCCCAGAGCATATAGACACTATGAAATCCAGGCCAAGTCTCCAGGTTGTTTCTGGATGAGGGGAAAATATGCACATCAGCTTACAAGAATAATAGGATTTCACTCCAGGTTTTGTTGCTTTCCATTGCATTAAAGGAACTAATAAGCATTAAAACAAATATTAAGTCACCTTGCAGCTTCAAACTTAAAGAGAAAGGAAAACCGCTTTTGCATCTCTGTGTACAGCACCTATTTCATTGAGTAGCTCAGACGGTGAAAGTTTCAAAAGTCATGGTCACACGTTAATCCCTTCTGAATATCTGTCTTTGAAGATCTGCTGTGTCATTCTGTTCCACCACTATGAACTTCAGAGAAAGAGAGACAGAGAACATAGTTTGAGAATGCTAATCTGCGCAGACCTAAGATAACTGTGTTCTGAAAGATGGTTATGTCACATTCAAAATAAGTTTAAAATAAACATATAGAGGTATTACAAGAAATATATCCACAGTGACAAAAAGTCCCAGGGAAACAAAGGGCATGAGAGTCCATCTGGTTTACAGGAGGGCTTCTCAGCCTTGGCACTGCTGACATCTGGACTGGATGATTCTCTGTCATGGGGGCTCCTGTGCCTTGTAAGATATTTAACAGCATCCCCCGCCTCTACCCACAAATGGGGGTAATAGCAGCTTCCTTTTTCTCTCCCTCAGTCACAGACAAACAAAAATGTGTCCAGACATTGATACAAGTTCTGGGTCAAGAGAGGAGGGAGAAGATCACACCTAGTTGAAAACCTGTGGATGATAGAAACAAGGTATTGAATTGGCATCATTCATGTCCATGCCTCAGAAATCGTGCCCCAGACCAAACCTGACATTTACAAATATTTTATTACAGTGACTTCCCAGATGCCTTCTAATTCTTTCCCCTTTTCAATACATCACAGAATCCCCCAGACAACAATGAGAGAAAAAGTGGAGGGGACATTCTCTGGAGAAAGAGTCTACTATTTTAGACCTTTATCCTAAGCAGTATCTGACCCTGGCCCAGGGGCAATGTTACCATTTCTAAATTTCATACACATGAAAATCAGACCCAGATCACTGGCTGTGTATCCCACTCAGCTCCTAATTTGTGTTCATGATTGCTTGCTCAAATTCCTGGCACAAGCCCCACAGAGGCTTGCGCCACAGCTCGGGGCCCTCGCACTGAGTCAGCCTGCACGAACTTGGGCTCTCAGTCCCTGACCTCACACTCTGTTCCAGCCTAAATGTTTCCCTCCCATACCTAAATCCCTCCTGGCTTCCAGTTTTCGTAGGAAGTACTGCCTGTACCCAGACACACTGCTGGGTCCCTGCTACCTGCTACACTCTTCCCAGCTGACCATAATCTATTTGTTGAGACTTCACTGGGTGATTTCCTGCTGGTATCTTCCCAGGTCTGCTCTTGTGGGAGAAACTTCTGGTTTTATTCCATCTCTGTGCTCCAATTATCTCTGTTCTGTAGATCTCATTGTTGGGTTCTGACCATAAAATCAATCACGTACTTATTCATCTCAAAGGAAGAGTCATCCTAGAGAAAATAGGGGAGAAGCAGCTGTGTGGTTACTTCAAAGGCACCCCACCTTGAAAAGCATGCTCGTATGGCCTGACAGCCAGAACTCTGATTATTAAAAGAAAAGTCATCACAGGATATGCTGTTATGTTTTGTTACTATGATATGAAGGTTTCCAGCATTCTGAGTCATGCATAAACTTCTACAACTCTCTGAGATTACATTATAGATAGAGAGAGCAAAACCAGAAAGAAGTCAGTAAGGCGATGTGACCCGTGAATGGTTCTTTTCTGCATGGAAGAGAAATAAGGTAGAGACAATAACAAGTGGAAACTAAACATAAAATATTAATTTTAAATCTTACTTAAAATAATTTTTTACTTCAAACTGAGGAAGAATAACATTAAGTCATGTTTCATTAAAAACATAGGTATATATATTGGGTTGTCGGAAAAGTTGATGTATTGTGTCTATGTTTTTCAAAGGTCACTTATTTATATAAAGAACAAAGATCCATCAATGATATATTGCCCACTTTGTTTGATAACCTTTTGCCATCTTTCAGTGAGCTTCATATTTCCTCGTTCATAGAAGGACCTGTCTTTATTTGCGAAAAACTGAACAAGGTGCTGATTTACGGCATCATCTGAATGGAACGTTATACCACACAGAGTTTTGAATAGAGCGAGACAAGTGGAACTCTGATGGTGCAAGATGAGGCGAGTACGGTGGGTGTGGCAACACATCCCATCCAGGCTCCAATAATTTTTGATGGGTAATCAAACGTGTGTAGTCTCGCATTGTCACAATGAAACACAACTCCTTTACAATTAACAAGCTCTGGACATTTCTGGATGGTGGATTTGTTCAAACTGTCCAACTGCTGACAGTACACATTCGAATTGATTGTTTGGTTTCTTGGTAGGAGCTCGAAAAACACGACACCTTTAAAATCCCACCACACTGAGAGCATAACCTTCCTCTGATGAATGTCTGCTTTCGATGTTGTTTGAGGCGAATCATCACGTTGGGACCAAGACCATTTGCGCACCACATTGTTGTAAACAATCCACTTTTCATCACCAGTTATCAGTCACTTCAAAAAAGGATCATTTTCCTCACATTTAATGAATATATTGCAAATGTTTATATGCGCCGTCAAATGAACTTCTTTGAGTTTATGCGGAACCCAAATATCAAGCTTGCTCACATACCCCAGCTTCTTCAGGTGGTCATGAACGCTTGAATGATGGGTGTTCAATGTTTCTGCAATCTCTCGTGTCGTGTAAGACGGGTTTGACTCAATCAATGCCTTTATTTTGTTGTCATCAACCTCGGTGGGCTTTCCTGACCGAGGAGCATTATTGAGATCAAAATCACCAGCACAGAATTTTGTGAACCATTGTTGGCACTGACCTTCTTGTAGAGCATTGTCACCGTAAACTTCACGCAACTTTTCACAAGCTTGACACACTGTCTTCCCTTTATGGAAGTAAAACAGTAAAATATGGCAAAAATGCAAAGTTTGGTCTTCCATCTTCAACTTGTAAAATCTCCAAAACTCAACCAAATCGCTCAATTTTGTTTAGAATGAAGCTAGAACTGTCAGCTGTGAAATGACATAGCAATAACATAGATGTGAATGACTCTAGTACTTCCAAAAATGAACTAGTGCCATCTGTTGCAAACATGCGTCATGACTTTCCTGACAAACCAATATTAATGTACCCTTGCTTCAACAGTCATAAACCCAGGAAAAGTTTATTCAAGCATAAAAAATGACCAGAAAAGTTTAAACACATAAAGGATTGCTATTTCACCTCTGAGGTAAGATTAAGGAGAAAGTTTATTTTCTTGGCTTGTGCTGCATATGATAAACACATTGGTAGCGAGAAAAGAAATATGATTCTACTACCTTATAAACATACACTAAATCATAAATGGAGGCTGTGATGACTATAATGATGAGTAGTTATATGATTGTTTCTGGGCCAACCAAAAGACCAAAATCACACTAGTTATTTACACAGAAAAAGAAATTAATATAAAGAATTGTTAATTCAGCAAAGTTGTTACTTAGATACTGAAAGGACAAAAAGAGAATTCTCAGGTATCAAAGAGATAAAAACTGCAAGACACAGCTGCCATCTCCAAGTCTGGATTAACAAAGGAAAGAAATTGGAATTATTAACAGTTAAAAGCCTGGAGGACAGACCCCGTGGTACTGAAACTTCTAAGGAGGGGGTGATATTCAGATGGTGTTGGCTCTCTGAGCTCTGAGAGGAGGTGTGTCAGGCCTCTGAAGAGGGGGATCCAGCTGGCTAGTCCTGGGGTCCAGTCTGCACACTGGACTCGGTGCTGCTGTTAGAACAACCTGCTGCTGCAGGGTAAGGAAGCATCGCTGGGGTGGCGCCCACAGGGAAGAAAGGCCAGAGAACAGAACAGAAGGAAACCTAGCAAACTCCATCAGAGGGGAAGAAGCGGGTTCCCTCTACCCTCTCCTGCTTGCAAGCTCCCTCTAACAACCCTGCATTGTAAGAATTTAACCAACCGGCACACCGGCACCATGATTTGCAGTTACCCATCCCCAGTATCAAAAAGCAAAATATGGAAGACTGGGCTTGAAGCTGAGAGATGACAGTTTAATAACCAGCCCAGCAACCTAAGGTAAATTCTTTATCTTTTTGAGACACAGTTGGTCAAATAAGGACAATAATGCCAATCACAAAAAGATGGTTTGACAATTAGACAAAATAAATATACAGCTTTTCACTCAGTGCTTGACAAATAAAATGCATTATTTCACAACAATTAATGGTTTCCATTCCTGATTCATCCTTCCAAGTACATATGTGCTTTTCTTAAAGGACTGCTTTATAGAATTCCATGTGTGGCCTAATGTATTGCCAGAATATACTTGTATCTCAGCAGGAGAAATTTATGAGGCCTGAACCAATAGGGAGCTTTTCTAGGTTGGGGACCATATTTGGCTCTTATATTTTCACTTTCAGTCCTCCCTGTCATCCTGTCTGTTTTCCCTTTAAGTCTCCCAAAAATCTCCTGACTTCAGCCTCATCTGCATGAATTTCAAATTCCTCTTCCCTCTGAACACTATGTAACCACATTCTGTACAGTACTGCTCCTTAAAAGTTCAGCATGGGCATGCTTTACCTTGCCAATTACAATAGACTGCCAGCTGCAGCAGAAAAGAGACCATATCTTATATTTCTTTTATGTTCCCCTTCACATCTAATGCAACCTTTGCATTAACTGTTGGCTGAGATTCTACTTCAGATGAGATGGACCCTCCCAGAGCAAGACATTGCAGTGGCCCCCGCCTGTTGTTGGACCTCCATTCATTGTCATCAATCAACATTTATTTATTGATCTGTTAGTTTATACAGAGCTCTCTATTAGGAAGAGGGGGCAAGAACAATGGACAGGGAATTTAAGAAAATAAGAAGTCGTATAAGACATAATTATTGTCCTCAAAAAGCTTACAATTTATTTGCACAGACAAAGCAAACATAAAGAGATTGGTAGAACTGTAAGGAAAAAGTCCTTATCATCCACTGAGTGTTACAAACAACATAGGAATTCAGGAAGCCATAGGTACTTCACAAGAAATTCAGCAAAAGATTAGCTTTAGGGCCGGCCAAGTGGCGCATTGGTTAAGAGCTGGCTTGGGATACCAGACGGCCCCGGTTCAAAATCCACATATGAGGGCCAATGACTCTGCCCTCTATAGCTAAGATGCTGAACAACAGCTCAACCTGCAGCTGGGCTGCAGCCCCTGCTGCAGTGGGTTGCTATGGGCTACCGTGTGTGGCCAGCAGCCAGCATGAGCGGCCAGCAGCCGCCGTGAGCAGCCGTCCAGAAGCCGGCGACTGATCTGCCTCACCCGGGAAGAGCACAATGATGGTGCCAACTTGGGCCAGTGAAGCAACGTCCTCCACAACTAGACTGAAGAACAAAACGACAGCAACTTGTCTGTTCCCCTTCCCCCAATTCCCCAGCGCTGTTCCCATCCCCTAATTCCCCCCCCCCAAAAAAAAACCGATTAGCTTTAGAAAAACAAAAGCACTAGAATATATATACTTTAGAGTTCAGATGATTCTTCAGGGGGAAAAAAATGCATCTGCCTACTAACTCTGATATAAAATTATTATAGTTTTAAGACAACAATAACAACAACAAAAAATATTATTTCAGGCACTACAGTAGCCTCTACATACTTATCACTAATCCTAAAAACAGGGGGCATTATCTCTATTTATACATAAAGAAACTGTGAAAGAAATTAAGTTACTTACCTGTGGATACAGAGACAGTAAACATTGGACTTGAACACATCTGTCTGACTCCAAAGCATGAATTCTTTCCACTCATTCATTCATCAAACATTTATTGAGCATTTACTTGAGCAAGTATTGTGCTGAAGATATAAAACTGAACAAACAAACAAACAAAACTCCCATGATTTCTTCCTTCAAGTGGCTCCCAGTCTGGTGAGCAGGCAGTTACATAAAGAGCCCATTCCAACAAAGTGTAGTGAGTCTAAGAACAGAAATGTGCAAAAGTTAGGGAGAACATAGGAGAGAAACTTCATCCATTCTGGGAAATCCTGAACGTTTTCCTGGGGGAGTAGAATTCTTTGTTAAATCTTATGAAATAGAATAAACAATACCTCCCATTTGTGCACTTGCTAAGCAGATACTATTATTAGCCTGATTCACAGATGAGCAAATTGAAGCACGTAGCAGGGAGCAAGGTGCCCAGGCTGAAATAGCTGATGGTAAAGTGGCTGAGCCAGGATCTGAACCCGTTCTCTCTTCATCTCCACAGTATGCTGCAGGTAAGTAGAAGTTTGACAGAAAAGTGGGCTGAAAAGGAGCATGTTTTGCAAACAGAAAAAATCAGAGCAAGGCACAAGGCAAGAAACTGTACTGTACGGGACCACAAAAGTATGGCTGGGGTTAGGAAATAACAAGAGCTATTAGAGAATTATGAGCCAGATCACAAAAGTGATCTGTAGCATGCTAAGGCTCTTAGAATTTGCGCTGTAAAGTATGGAGGAGTGTCTTCAGAATTGTACATTAATAAATGATTAAGTCAGCTATTTGGAGGATGAACCGAAGTTAAGACGAGAGGAAAGGGCTGATGGCGGTGAGAGCGAGGTAGGTGGGTGGGTCGGGTCACGCCCCCTGGTGGCTACCTTGCCTACCTCCCTCTCCCACTCAAGAGGCAGGCCCATGAAAGCCACAGGTCCAGATGTGTGTGTGGGGGGGATAGGGATGAGGGGGGTGTCAGCTTCAGTCACAGGTCAAGAAACTATATCTCGCCTACCTCATGAAGGCAGGTGTGGTTCTCAAATATAGACATTCTAAAGAGTGCTTGTGAATTAAAGTAACATATGATTTAGTTTGTTTGCTGTATAGAACAGACCAAGGTCATGATGTAAAGAAGTCTGAGAAATTCCACTGAACTAATGCGACTTATGGTAGCCAAGGAATCCCCGCAGTGTTGCCATGGAAACGGACTGAATTGTTTGAAATGAAGACTGTTTGCCATGTTCCTAGGAAGTAAACATCATTTGAATTTGAGGAAGTGTTAGAACAGAAAATATTTTATGTAACTAACTGGGCTATTCAGAAGCCGATAGATAATTTTTTGTAATTGTTTTTTATTGTTTACCTTAGAGAGCTAGGAATGTAATTGCTTTCAGTTAGAAAGACTTTATTTTTGGAAATTGAACAAGAAATGGATCTATCTTGGAAACTGACATTATTTGATGCTGGGCAAAACATTGATAGTTATTTCTTTTGGTAAATTTGTATCAGTAATTTGAAAATGAGATGACAATAAGAGCCTATTCTTCCTAAATTTAATTTACCCATCTTTAAAATAAAATTAAATGTAACTATTTTTGCTGGATTGATAGATTTGTTTTAGAGCATAAAATGTGTGCCATTGATGACCAACAGATATAAAATATAGTACCTAGAATTAACTATACAGCAGTATACACTACTACAGTAGTGTAGTCTCGATTGTATCTAAAAGTAACTATGAAAATAAGGATGTCTTATCTTAAACTATCCAAATTTAAACTGTATTTTTGAATATACGGGATTCACAGTATTATTAGCTTGTTGAGCAGACTTTGAGTCTTGTTTTCAGTGCTCAAAGCAAATGCAGTTATTTTCAATGCATGAACAGAACGATCACTGATGAACTGAAAGCACCATTTTACAGGAATGTTTGCCATATATTTTCCAGCTGTAGTTTCTCAGAAGGGCTTAGGATTACATAAACTGGCAGGACTTTGCCTACCTCTCTGACAGCCCTGCCCGTTTCACTCTTTTCTTAACCAAGGTGTTAGGCATGACTGTCACAACTTGTTATGTTTTCCATTAAACCAAAAAAATGATATTATTTGATATTTATTTTATACTTGTAACTTAAATTTTACCACCTAAATGTAATGTTCATATGCTGATTCCTACATTAAAATATTTTTTGTTATGAATTTGTTATGTTGAGCAATATTTTAATATGGAAAGTTCCATTAGCCATATGAATTTTGACATGTTTGAGAAAGGTCAGGAAATAAAATAGTATGTAACTATAATAAAAAGACAAAAGGTAAGGGAGTAAATTAGGAGACAGTGATGATGATGATGATGGTAAAAACCACCTACCATATATTTACCCTCCTAACAGTTGTTAAATATACAGATTGAATATGCAGCAGAGAAGATGAGAACTTGAATTTTGGTAGAGAGAGCAAGATGGAAAACTAGGAAATAAGACATGTCTAAATGGCAAACAGGCAGCACTTGGTGATGAACAGGATGTGCCTACATCTCTGCCCATCAGACTTTTCTGTTTTAAATAATTTGTTCAGGAAAAGAGAAAGTATAAATGTATGCATTTGTCATTTCAGAATGAAGTAGGCATGGTGCTAGGCGGGGGAGCCTTAAGAATGAGTAAAACATTTAAGATTAGAAACAAAACAAGGAGGACCACTTTCAACATTTTTATTCAACATAGTATTGGAAGTCCTAGTCACAGCAATCAGATAACAAAATTATATAAAAGGCATCCAACTTGGAAAGGAAGAAGTAAAGCTGTCATTATTTTTAGGTGACATGGTACTCTAAGAGTTCTGTCAATTAAGTTTGCAAACTTGCCACCATACCCTTACATTGGCAGCACTGTACAAACAGTTCGGTAAGGTTTCACAACCTTGGTGTATCAGTGTCTCACAGCTGTGTTCCTGTCAACGTGTAGCAGTGTCTTGCTGAGAGGCGTTCATTATGTTATTGCGTGTTTTGTGAGCTGTTGCAAGAATGTCTGAGCTTCAAATACAGCAACGAACAAACATTAAATTTCTTGTTAAACTTGGCAAGAGTGGAAGTGAAATCACGGATATATTAGTCCAATTTTATGGGGATAATGCCATGAAGAAAATGGCAGTGTACAAATGGATTAAACGTTTTTCTGTGGGGAGAGAACGTGTCACTGATGAAGAGAGGTCAGGGTGGCCAGTAATGAGCAGAACTAAAAGAAACATTGCAAACATTTGTCCTACTGTGCATCAAAACTGTCAACTGACTGTGAGAAGCATAGCAGACCAAGTAAACATCAATAGAGAAACAGAAAAATCTTACCTGAAAATCTTGGCATAAGAAAGGTGTGTGCAAAAAAGGGTCCCAGGGCTGGCTGAGTGGCTCAGTTTGTTAAGAGCTCGCTCAAGAGTTTGAGCTCTGAGCAACTGCGGTTCGAGTCCTGGCCCGAGCTGAGCAGCCTCTGAGCTGCCAACAGGTGGCAGGATGGCTCAGCTAAACAAAACAAACAAAAAAAAGGGTCCCAAAGAAGCTCTTGCATCACGACAATGCACCAGCTCAAAAGGCAGTGTCTATGAGGGAATTTGTAGCCACTAAACAAATAACTGTATTGAAACACCCTCCCTACTCACCTGATCTGGCTCTCAATGACTTCTTTCTTTACCCAAAGATAAAGGAAATATAGAAAGGAAGACATTTTGATGACATTCAGTGCATCAAGGGTAATATGATGACAGCTCTGATGGCCATTCTAGAAAAGGAGTTCCAAAATTGCTTTGAAAAGTGGACTAGGTGCTGGCATCAGTGCACAGCTTCCCAAGGGGAGTACTTCGAAGGTGACCATAGTGATATTCAGCAATGAGGTATGTAGCACTTTTTCTAGGATGAGTTTGTAAACATAATTGTCAGACCTCGTATACAGAGAACCCTAAAGAATCCACCAAAAAGCTATGAGAGCTAATAAATGAATACAATAAAGTAGTAGAATACAACAATCAATATTCAGAAATCAATTGCATTTGTATATACCAATAATAGACTATCAGAAAGGGAAATTAAGAAAACAGTCCCAGGCCGGCCGAGTGGCATGTTGGTGAAGAGCTGGCTTGGGATGCCAGAGGGCCCCAGTTCCAATCCCACATATGAGGGCCAGTGACACTGCCCTCTATAGCTAAGATGTTGAACAACAGCTCAACCTGGAGCTGGGCTGCCCTGAGTCGCTGGCGACGGTGTAGGCTGCAGTGGATTGCCACGGGCTACCGTGTGTAGCCAGCAGCCAGCGTGAGCAGCCAGCAGCTGCAGAGAGCGGCCGTCCAGAAGCCGGCGACTGATCTGTCTCGCCCGGGAAGAGCGCAGTGATGGTGCCAACTTGGGCCAGTGAAGCAATGTCCTCCACAACTAGACTGAAGAACAAATGGACAGCAACTTGTCTGTTCCCCTTCCCCCAATTCCCCAGTGCTGTTCCCATCCCCCAATAAAAATCTTAAAAAAAAAAAAGTCCCATTTACAATTGCTTCAAGAACTATAAAATACTTAGGAATAAATTTAACCAGAGAAATAAAAGACCTGTACTCCCAAAATTATAAGACACTGAAGAAAGAAATAAAAGAAGATACAAATAAATGGAAACACCTACCATGCTCATAAATAGGAAGAATTAATATAGTTAAAATGTCCATACTGCCTAAAGCAATATATAGATTCAATGCAATTTCTATCAAACTACCAAGGGCATTTTTCACAGAAATAGAAAATATAATCCTAAAATTTATATGGAACCATAAAAGACCCCGAATAGCCACAGCAATCCTGACAAATAAGAACAAAGTTGGGGGTATCATGCTACCTGACATCAAATCATATTATAAGGCTACAGTAATCAAAACAGTATGGTACTGCCATAAAAACAGACATATGATCAATGGAACAGAACAGAGAGCCCAGAATTAAATCCATGCATATACGGACAGTTACTCTATGACAATGGAAACAAGAATTTACATAAGGGTAAATATAGTCTATTCAATAAATGGTGCTGGGAAAATTGGACTTATATATGCAAAAAAAATGAAACTAGACCACCTCCTTAAGCCATATACAAGAACAAATTCAAAATAAATTAAAGACTTAAATGTAAGAACTGAAACCATAAAATTCCTAGAAGAAAACATATGCAGTAAATTTGCAGACATTACCCTAAGCAATATTTTTACTGGTATATCCCCATGGTCAAAGGGAAGTAAAAGAAAAAAATGAACATATGGGATTACATCAAACTTAAAAGATTTTTCACAACAAAGGACACCACCAATAAAACAAAAAGGAAGCCTACTGAATGGGAGAAGATATTTGTCAACGATATATCTGATAAGGGGTTAATATCCAAAATTTATAAAACACTCATGCAACTCAACACCAAAATAACAAACAACTCAATTAAAAAATGGGCAGAGGATATGAAGAGACATTTCTCTAAAGAGAACATACAGATGGCCAACAGGCATATGAAAAATGTTTAACCTCACTAATCATTAGAGAAATGCAAATAAAAACCACAATGAGATACCACCTCACCCAGGTCAGAATGGCTATCACCAATAAATCAACAAACAACAAGTGCTGGCGAGGTTGTGGGGAAAAGGGAACCCTGCTGCACTGTTGGTGGGATTGCAGATTGGTGCAGCCACTTTGGAAATCAGTATGGAGGTATCTCAAAAAACTGGAAATGGAACTACCTTATGACCCAGCAATTCCACTCTTAGGTATTTATCCAGAGAAACCCACGACACCAATTCGAAAAAATATATGCACCCCTATGTTCACTGCAGCACTATTTACATTAGCCAAGACTTGGAAACAATCGAAATGCCCATCGGTAGAAGACTGGATTAAGAAACTATGGTACATTTACACAATGGAGTATTACTCAGCTATAAAGAAGAATGAAATCATACCATTTGCAACAGTATGGATGGACCTAGAGAACATTATGTGCTGTGAAATAAGTCAGTCAGAGAAAGACAAATACCATATGATCTCACTTATATGTGGAATCTAAAGAACTGAATAAACAAGTAATGTAAACAGAAATAGTCTCAGAGACACAGAGGAAAAACTGGTAGTTGCTAGATGGGAGGGGTGGGGTTGAGGGAGAAGGGGAAGGGACGAGACAACATAAATTGGTAACTTCAATATTGCCACAGGGATAGGAAAGACAGTCTGGGGAATATAATCAATAATGTTGTAAATATTTTTTAGGGGGCCAGGTGAACTCATGTCTTGTTAGGGAGACCACTTCATGGACGGTGTAGAGGCCTGACCACTGCACTGTACATCTGAAACTGCTGTTGAATAATATTATATGTCAACTATAAGTTTATATATATATATATATATATATATAAATAAATATATATATAATATATATATATATAGTCACGGGATGTGGAGTACAGTGTGGGGAGTAGAGTCAATGGAATTGTAATAGATATGTATGGTATTGGGTGTGGGGGGGCGGTGGATTGGGGGCGGGGGGTTGTCACTTTGTGAGGGGTGAAAGGGTTAACTATTGCATTGTTTTGTACACCTGAAACTAATAATAAAAATAAAAATAAAATGCAAGGTACTCCTCTGCTTAAGACACTTCAATGGCTCCCCATGTTCTTAAGATCAAGTCTAAGTATTACATGCTCACAATATGATTTGTTTAAATCAGACCCCTGCTTAATCTTCTAACCTCCCTTCTCCTTACAGACTCACAAAAACAGCCTTTTCTAGCTATCATGAACTCAGATAAGCTCTCTCTGAGGTCTTTGCACCTGTTGCCTCCTCTTTCTAGAAAACTCTCTCTGCCATATTCCAGCCTTTAACATGGCTGATTCTCAGTGTAAAGGATTCATCTCAGATGTTAGTTCCTCCAGAATGCCTTCTACCTTACCTACTTGATGTCCCCATAGAAATTATCACCAATGGGTGCTCATTTTTAGCTTCCCCAACACATCAGTATTTGTTTTTAAAAATGAAAAATGTCAAATCATTTTGTTGCATGACTGGTTTAACTGTAGCACATGTGAATAAAGATCCAAGACAAAGAACAATGAATCAAGCTGCTCAGCTTTGCATCCCACATTTAAATGCTTGGACACACATGCACCCAGGCCATTTTAACTCTGTACTATTAAGGGTTGACAGGGACCCTGATATCATCAAAGTCAAGTTCTATAAATATTAAAATATATGGGTTTATATTTTCCAGAAAACCAAGTCTTGAGTTGGCTAAGAAATCTATCTAGTTTTATGAATACAAAAATCAACGTTTATTGTTTCAGGGTCATGCCAGTGACATGAAATTGTTGGAAAGCTATCAACTGGTTTTTACAGTGCTTAGGAATGGCCTGGTTAATACAGGTACAATTAAAAATTAGTTGGGATATCTCAGCTATGAAGCTCCCCCCAGAGGAGCAAGAGGTCCCAGCCCCTCCCCAGTCCAGGGTTCCAGTGCTGTGGAAAGAAGTCCCTAAAATTTCTGGCTGTGAAAACCAGTAGAGATTGTGACTGAGTGCGACAGAGGGCGGCTGCATTCCCAGGCTCTCCTCTTAAAGGGACCACACATGGACTTATTCACCGACAGAATCACTGGCTCTGAGCTCCAACGCTGGGGCATCAGCTGGAGAGATGACAGGGACAAACAGGGGAGCAGGAAAATGAGTTGTCTGGCTTCCCTCAGGATGGGGACTGGAGGGACAGCATTCTCCCATACGAAGGAGCTAGTGGAGGCCACTGTTTCTTTGCTGAGCCCTTCCCTTCCCAGTGTGTAGATGCAGTCTCCATCAAGCCGGATGACATCAATCATGTTCCACACCCTGGTGATTCAAGACCCCACCCCACCCAACTTTCAGGCACACCCAATCTGCTTCCAGTGGCCTTTTCCTACAAATTGTCTGCCTTGCCTTATGCTTCAGACTTTCCTAAGGTCTCTCAATGGCTCTCAGAACCCAGGCAAGCAGCATCTGGCTTAAGCATGTCCTGTACCCCTGGCCGAGCAGCCCTAAGCCCGGCAGTAGCAGCAGCCAGCCTTGGTTCAAAGCTTGCCTCTCAACACACCTCCAAACACAGCACAGGCAGCAGCCGTCTGCTGATTGTTTTGTGGCCCCAGGTGGGGCACAGGTTGTGACTGAAATAGACCTGCAGTGGGTCCCCTCCCAGGTGGCCCTAGTGCTGGTACTCCTAGTGGCCAGCTTCGAAATAAGCTGGAGCATCATGCAGCCATCTCCAAGGACAACTTACTCAAGGGGTGAACTGGGCAGACACCAGAACCCTGCTGAGGCACCACAACACCTCCACTGTAGTCACAGCCGTTCCTCACAACCAATCAGCCTGAGGGTCAATCCCTCCCACTGATGTGTAAATAGGAACCAAGGCTCAAGTACAAGAAGAGTACACACACAACCCACAAAAGGGACACACCTGGAATGCGTGGCTCAAGTGACCAGGAAAACTGCACCACTGAGCCCCACAGCACACCTACTACATAAGGCCCCTCTACTAAAACCAAAGACATAGCAGCCCTACCTAATACATAGAAACAAACACAGGGAGGCAGCCAAAATAGGGAGACAAAGAAATATGTCCCAACTGAAAGAACAGAACAAAGTTCCAGAAAAAGAAGTAAACAAAATAGAGACAAGTAATTTATCAGATGCAGAGTTCCAAGCACTGGTTATAAGGATGTTTAATGATCTCAGTGAGAACTTCAACAAGAGATAGGAAACATAAAAAAAGAACCAGTCAGAAATTTAAAAATGCAATAACAGAAATGAAGACTACATTACAGGGAATCAACAGATTAGATATAGCAGAGGATGGAATCCATGATTTAGAAGATACGGTAGCAGGAAACACCCAATCAGAACAGCAAAATGAAAAAAGAACCAAAAAAAAAAATGAGGAGAGTTTAAAGGGCCTCTGAGACAACATGAAGCATACCAACATTTGCAATATATGGGTACCAGAAGGAGAAGAGAAAGAGCAAGGAATTGAAAACCTATTTGAAGAAATGATGATGGAAAATTTCCCAAACCTGGTGAAGAAAATAGATATACAAGCACAGGAAGAGCAGAATCCCAAACAAGATGAACCCAGACAGGCCCACACCAAGACACATCACAATTAAAATGCCAAAGGTTAAAGACAAAGAGAGAATCTTAAAAGCAGTAAGAGAAAAGCAGTTAGTTACCTACAAGGAAGCTCCCATAAGACAATCAGCTGATTTCTCAACAGAAACTTTGCAGACCAGGTGGGTACTGTTAAATAACTATGATGTACACCTGAAACTAATATAATATTGTACAATATGTTAACTATATTTTAATAAACATATTTTTAAAAATAAAAGTGTTAAAAAAATCTCCTTTGAATATAAATGAAAAGGTGCCATGGAATCAATTATTCTTTCATCCCATCCACTTCTCAATCCAAGGATATGAAAGAACTCTAGGTTTTGAGGTCTTTGTTTTTTCTGAATTTTGTTGTTGTTGTTGTTTTGGTACCACCATTTTGAAGTATAGAAATTAATTACTTGGTCTCCTATCTATAGTCTCATTTGTCTTAGTTGATGTAAACTTAAGGTTCTCTTCTAGAGCATATGGACACAAAGAAAACTCCTAAATAGATCAGGAGAAAACAGCAAACAAATGGTGATGTGCCACCCTTTTAAGAAAATATAACTTTCATATATAGGTAGAAGTTGCCACACAGAAAAAGAGCTCTTCCCACAAAAATGAATCATCTGTTCCTTTAAGCAGAAATTTCTATCAAGTAAAAATACATTGCTAACTTGACAGTGGTTGCCTATAACTGAATGACAGGGCTGTTCTCTCATTGCAAAAAAAAGCAGATGCAAATGGAGTGGAGATCCATTCTATGTTTCATGGGAAAAGGAATATGATACTGTGTCTTTCTCTTTCACTCCCTGTGAACTGAACCTAAATCAGTGTCTCCAAATTTTTATACTATACTCCTTTATGAATAAAATTATTTAAACATTCATATACATGTATATAATATATATAATATATAAATTATATCTATGTTTTACTGTGCTGGTAGGTACACTTCAAAACCTACAATAATATAAAAGTTAAAAGAAAATGAAAGAGAAATTAAAATGTTTTATAACTTCAGTTTGTTGATTAATGGTCCAAATTTTTTCTTCACACTAAAATATTCTTAATAATTTTAAAATAAAGATCGATGTAGTCAAATATACATAATTTCTTTCACTCTTGGCTTAACATTTATTGATGCTGTGATTCAAAACTCTGGTTCCAAATTCAATTATTACTGGTTGTCATAAGCCAAAAAAAAAATGCTGCACAAAGATAAATGCATCCAAATAGGTAAGGCACATTATTGGCTGTATATATTACATCATGACATTCATTTGACAATCCTTTGTGATTAGTATTATATTCCACCCATATTTTTTTCATAAAAATCTCTGAAGCTTAATTGAGCTAAAACTAGATAGTACTATCCATTTAACCAGACACACAAACACTACAATACACTTACGTGTTATAAGTGAACTAATAAACACGGACACTGTGGTTGACTGCCTCTCTTCCTAGAACAGCCAGGGGACGCTTCAGAACACATGATCATTTGACATATGGGCAGTGTACGGACAAAGTGTTAAGCCACATGGTAAATATTGGTAAATTTGAATTTCTCACTTTCCAGAGGAAAATAATTACAAAAAGAATTTGAGTATTTTCCTCCCAAACTCTCTGGAAATCCAAAAAGAAAATATCTGACCTAAACAACAGATTCCAGGAAATTACTTAGAAAAGAAAACACCACAAATTTGTCTTTTTTTTCTGGTTTTGCTTCCCTGAGTAGCTAAGCACCTAGATAGTGTGAAAAGCATTGTCAACATGTTTCCAGATCTGCACATTGCACATATTTTGGTACCCACATGCTCAAAAGTCAAACGTACTTTGATGTTCCATGTTTAAGGGATTTGTTAAATCAAAATAGTTCATTTCCCAGAAAAGTACAATTTGAAATTTAGAATAAAAAGAATATGAAAGTTTACTTTGGTCTAAGATTTAATCATCCAAAAATGTAAAGTACAATAACTTGATATCCACAAGCATGTTAAGATCATTCTGATTCATGGCAGAAAGCATTTTGTAGGCATTCCATAAAAAAAATCATTTTTAAAAAACATCACATTCAAAAGCTTGATCAAGCTTGTATCTTTTTTTTTTTTTTAAGATTTTTATTGGGGAATTGGGAGGTGGGAACAGCGCTGGGGAATTGGGGGAAGGGGAACAGACAAGTTGCTGTTGTTTTGTTCTTCAGTCTAGTTGTGGAGGACGTTGCTTCTCTGGCCCAAGTTGGCACCATCATTGCGCTCTTCCTGGGCGAGGCAGATCAGTCGCTGGCTTCTGGATGGCCGCTCACTGCGGCTGCTGGCCGCTCACGCTGGCTGCTGGCTACACACGGTAGCCCATGGCAACCCACCTGCCACAGGGGCTGCAGCCTACGCCGTCGCCAGCGACTCTCGGCAGCCCAGCTCCAGGTCGAGCTGTTGTTCAGCATCTTAGCTGTAGAGAGCAGTGTCACTGGCCCTCTTTTGTGGGATCCGAACCAGGGCCCTCTGGTGTCCCAAGCCAGTTCTTAACCATTGTGCCACTCGGCCGGCCCCCAAGCTTGTATCTTGATCCTCAGATGATAAACTTTTGCTAGTCTAAATAAAATATACAGAACACATTTTTCTTTTCTTTCCTATCTTGGTACTTTATTTCTTGTTTTCAACCTTAATAGTTTATTTTATTTTTCAATTACAGTTGACATACAATATTATATTAGTTTCAGGTATACAGCTTAGTGATTAGACATCCATATAACTTATGAAGTGGTTACTCCGAAAAATCTAGTACCCATCTGACACCATACACATTTATTACCGTATTATTAACTATATTCCTTATGTTATACCCTATATCCCCATGACTATTTTGTAACTACCAATTTGTACTTCTTAATCCCATCCCCTTTTTTACCCTCCCAACTGCTCTCCCATCTGGCAACCATCAAAATGTTCTTACAGAACATATTTTTCATCTGTTCACTTAGCCTACAAATTATTAGCAAGTTTTTTTTTCAAAAATAGAAAAAAAGTCATTTTTCTTTCCAATTTGAAATAAAGAAATAAATACTAAGAATAAAGCTTTTAGAAAGCTAAACAGCAGTGCCTCAAAAACTCTTGAAACAAACCCTTGTAATGAGCACAGACAACTAGCATAAAAGACTTGGGAGTGGTGTGAGAAAAAGATAAGAGAATCACAGAATGTCAACTTCAGAAGGAACCTTCAAGGACATCTAAGCCAATCATCCTTTTGCAATATGAATTATTTGCACAACAGGCCAGGTGTTCATTAAGCCAACCTACTGACTGATCTAGTGTTCAGTGCTCACCAAGGCAGTCAATTCCCTCTTAGAACAGTAGGAAGCTTTTTCTTAGGTTGAATTTAAACATGCCTCTCTATCATTTCCCCCCACAGGCCACCCCAAAGAAGCCCAGTACCTTTCTTCAGAGCCTCTCCTATAGGATGGGCCATCAAAAATAGTAGTTAGTTTCATGGTGTCTTCTTAGTTACATTCCATAATCTTTCAACTATGTTCAATGAATGGTTCTAGTCTTATCACTGTTCTGGTTACTATCCAGTTTGTTAATGTTTCTCTGAAAGTTGGGAACCCATAAAAGAACACTGTAAAGTCACCATGTTGGTAACATACAAAAACTCTAATTCTATATATTCTATTAAGTCTAACTTGACTGCAGATAAAAGGCACCATCAAATGAACAAGTTGAGCTATCCAAAGCGGAAATTCCTGGTCTGAGAAATGAGTGATTTTACTCAGAAAATGGCCAGATAGAAATTTTGTAAGTCTTTAGATTCAAGGCAAATCAAGCTAAGACCAGTTGGGGGATGATTCACTCTCCTATGCTATTTGCATTTTCTAGCTGGTATGTTTTTAATTTTATAAAATTCATGCTGTCTCCATGGTTACCAGCTTTTAATCATAATGAGTACCTGGTCTACACAGAGGAATTAATATTTCCTTATGACCTGCACATACTAAGTTGTTCATAACCTCTCTATACTGTGGCACTGACCAGTTTAAATTTCTGACCTCTAGGCAATGATTTTCAAAAGTTTCTTTTGACTTTCTTTTCTTTATTTTTGAATTTTATATATTATTTGGACTCCAGTAATTTTATGATAGTTTAAATTTGCCAACTCTTCACAATCTATGTTCTCTGACATCTAAAATCTGTGCTTCTGAGCCTGGGTCAGATATACTTCAATTAAACACACACACACACACACACACACACACACACACACACACACACACACATTGTATATTTTTACTATACGAGGTCTGGTAATTAGGTTCAGGAACCTATCCTAGAAAAAGTGCTACATACCTCATTGCTGAATATCACTATGGTCACCTTAGAAGTACTCCTTTTGGGAAGCTATGCACCAATGCCAGCACTTAGTCCATTCTTCAAAGCAATTTTGGAACTCTTTCTGGAATGGCCATCAGAGCTGTCATCATATCATCCTTGATGCACTGAATGTCATCAAAATGTCTTCCTTTTAATATTTCCTTTATCTTTGAGTCAAGAAAGAAGTCACTGGGGGCCAGATCAGGTGAGTAGGGAGGGTGTTCCAATGCAGTTATTTGTTTACTGGTTACAAACTCCCTCATAGACAGTGCTGTGTGAGCTGGTGCATTGTCATGATACAAGAGCCATGAATTGATGGCAAAAAGTTCAAGTCATTTTTGTCTTTTTCATGCAGCCTTTTCAGCACTTCCAAATAGTTGTAAAAGTAAACTTGGTTAACTGTTTGTCCAGTTGGTACAAATTCATAATGAATAATACCTGTGATATCAGAAAAGGTTAGCAACACGTTTGACTCTTGACTTGGACTGTCGGAGCTTTTTTGGTTGTGGAGAACTGGCTGACTTCCATTGTGCACTTTGACGCTTTGTTTCAGGGTCGTATTGGTACATCCATGTTTCATCACCAGTGATAACATGGCCCAAAACATCGTCTTGCCTCTCCAAAAGGTCTTGGAAAACTTAGACTCCCCTTTGCTTTTGTTCATTGGTGAGCTCCTTTGGAACCATTTTTGCACACACCTTTCTCATGACAAAATTTTCAGTTAAGATTTTCCTGTTTTTCTATTGATGTTTACTTGGTCTCCTATGCTTCTCACAGTCGACAGTTTTGACACACAATTGGATGAAGTTTGTAATGTTTTCTTCAGTTCTGCTCATTACTGGCCACCCTCACATCTCTTTATTGGTAACCTGTTCTCTCCCCTCAGAAAAACACTTAATCCATTTGTACACTGCCATTTTCTTCATGGCATTATCTCCATAAACTTGGACTAACATGTCCCTGATTTCACTTCCACTCTTGCCAAGTTTAACAAGAAATTTAATGTTTGTCCTTTGCTCTAATTCAAGCTCACGCATTCTCGCAATGGCACACAAAAAAACTCAACAATAATGAACGCCAATCAGCAAGACACCATCACACGTCGACAGGAACACAGCTGTGAGACACTGATATGCCAAGGTTAGGAAACCTTACCAAGCTGTTTGTAGTGCTGCCAATATAAGCACATGGTGGCAAGTTTGTGAACTTAATTGTCAGACCTTATATGTGTTAAGTCTAAGTCAAAATCAATTGACAAATGGTTTGTCAAATGAGAATGTCTGAGCTTGAATACTGCTAATCACTCATTCATCAAACTAGGACTGGGAGGAAAGTATATAAACACCGATAATTCCCCAGTGACTCACCGCAGTTAGGTTTCCTAAGCAACACCAGAGCAACTTTCTAAAAAAATTGAAATAGCATTTGATCCTGTGGCATTTTCTATTAAAAGTATATGGGCAATGCTTAAGAGTATAGACTTTGTCTGACTTTCTGGGTTCATATCCTGACTCTATCACTCATTTGTTATATAACCTTGAATAAATTACTTGTGCTTTGGTTTCCTCATCTATAACATCTATAACAGGGTATGATAACAGCATTTGCCTCATAAGATTATTTTAAAAAGTAAAGGGACTTATATTATTGTGCACGATAGTTCCTGGCACATATCAGTCACTATTTCAGTGTCTGTTAAATATAAATCGATCGATCAGTCTTATCCTATGTGTCATGAAAGCATGTTAAGGGAATCTTTTTTTTCCATAATAAATATCTGTTCACCTTCCCATGAGGCAAGATATCCTGACTAAATTTCCTTGTGCACACCTAAATATTACCTGGTCAGCTTGTTCGATGTCTCTGAGAGTTCTATACACTGACCATACAGGCATTTTGCATGTCACTTCATTTAATCTGCATTGGGAATCCTATGACAATTGGTGATTTTCTCACTACATATGAGGAAACTCAAGGTTCAAGGAGTTACATAATTTGCACAAAATCACAGAGGCGAATTTTGGGCCAATTGATGACATCTCCAAAGACAATGTTGCCAATCAATCCATTACCAGAAAGTGTTATATAAAAGATAATCTCACTTTTCAAAACTATAAATTTTTCAAAACTATAAATTTGTCCCATCCAGGCATTTTTAAATCTGTTCCTGGAATCCCAGCAATGTAAGAAAATTTGAATCTCTCAGTACCTGTGGTGAGATTTCTCTGCACACCTGGATGCCACAGGCTTGTGTAAGTGGTTTATTCCCAGAGATTACTGGAGTTCAGTGGTGGAAGTCTGGCACATCTGCAATGGGTTGTAGTTGGTGCCTTGACCACGTCAGAAATGAACGTTTGCATCTGGCCCATACACCTCTGTAAAATGCTGGCACCAGAGTGTTTAGACTCAGCAGGCATTTTTTCTGCCACAGCTGAGTAGCTCTGAAAAGCATGACTTATCCCATCCTGTTAGCCTCATGATTAATTAGCTCTAATGTAATGATCTCAGTGATGAATGTCTTAGTATTGATGGGAAACACTAACTCTCAGTTTATCTTTTTTTTAATTGTGAAGCTCCAATAAAATGTCTCCACTCACTTGGCTTGGCTCAATCATCTGGGTTTTATGAATTCACACACAGTCACAGCAAAACCTTGATGTCTGCCTGTCCTGCCTCCTCTAATGGGTCCCAGAAGTGCTTTCCTTCAGGGCCTTGCAATGACTCACTTCTAACGGTTATAAAATAAGCAAAAGCCACTTCTCCGTTCTTCTCTGACTTGGGGAAATTCCCCCCACCCCACCCCCGCACTTCTCAGATAAGTGACTAAGGTAATGTTCTTTGCGTCTGAGTGTTATTTGTTACCAGTGATCTCTATTTTAGTAAAAGATGGCATAGGTTTAGGTCCTCTTGAAATATTAAAGAATTTAATTGAAAGATTAAATTCTAGATTCAATATCCCTGCCACTTAACACCAAAAGAGGAACTATATAGAAGCCTGCAGAAGCATTCAGACAGCTTGGGGGAAAATGAAATGTAGCACTGCTTCAGAAGAATTGTAGTTCATTTGCTACCAGAGATGTTCACAGGCAGAACTTTAGCTGGCAGATGCTCAGAACAGAAGAAGATGCAAATGTCTCTAGCACTACCAAGGAAATGATTATCATTTTGAAGAGGAACTATATATGTACAACATGGCAGTTACTGTCCTAGTCAGTGATCTAGACAAAATATCTAAATCTGAGTTACATCTAGGAAATCATACTTCATTAAGATGGTTTTCAGGCATGTTAGAAAGCAGGTTCAGGTTAAAAGGAGAGGAGGAGATTATTATATTCGTTGTATTCCAGAAATTCATCCCTGCCAATACATCATTTAATACCAGTCACCCCTGAGTTGACATTTCCAATTAAAATATACATCATCAATGTATGAAAACATTTATATGACCCTTGACTTATAAGGCAAAGACGAGCCCTAAAAATTAACAAACATGATTTTTTTAAGCTGCCTGTTAAAATAGAGTTCCTTCATCTATGGAGTACAAGCAAATGGTTCTAAGTAGGGGTTGTGAGAATAATATTTATCCTCTTCAGACAGTGCACCTACTGAAGTCAAGAAAGTAAGGGAAATATCCTGGCACTGTGTTCAACACTGTGTGGAATGTCGTGTTTCAAGAAAAAGCATTTCCTTATTGTTTCTAATAACTTTGGGTAGAGTCTTGCTGGCTACAAAATCAATGTACAAACCAAACATCCATTGCATTCCTATATACTAACAATGAAATTTTAGAAAGAGAAATTTAAAATAAAATTCCTTTTGTAGTTGCAACAAAAAGAATAAAATACCTAGGGAAAAATTAAACAAAGAATGTGAAGGGTCTATACACTAAAAACGATAAGACATTTTTAAAAGAAATTGAAGACACAAAGAAATGTAAGACATTCTGTGTTCATGGATTGGAAGACTCAATATAGTTAAGATGGCCATATTAGCCAAAGCAATATACAGATTTAATGCAATCCCCATCAATATCCCAGTGGCATTTTTGAAAGAAATAGAACAAAAAATCATCAGATTTGTATGGAACCACAGAAGACCCTGAATAGCCAAAGCAATCCTAAGAAAAAAGAAGGCTGAAGGTATCACACTCCCTGACTTCAGCTTGTACTACAGAACAACAATAATCAAACAGTATGGTATTGGCAGAAAAACAGACACACAACCAATGGAATACAATTGAAAACCCAGAAATAAACCCACATAAACATGGGCAGATAACTTTTGACAAAGTAGCCCAAAACATACAATGCAGAAAAGAAACCCTCTTCAATAAATGGTGCTCGGAGAACTAGAAAGCCATGTGCACAAGAATGAGATTAGACTGCTATCTGTCACCATGTATCAAAATTAACTCAAAATAGATTAAAGACATAAGACCTGAAACAATAAACTGCATAGAAGAAAGCATAGGTACTAAACTTAGGGACTTTGGGTTCAAAGAGGATTTTATGAATTTGACCTCAAAAGCAAGGTAAGTAATAGCTAAAAATAAATAAATGGGACTGTATCAAACTAAAAAGTTTCTGCACAGCAAAAGAAACCATTGGCAAAATAAAGAGGCAACCAACCAAATGGGAGAAGATATTTGCAAACAATGACTCTGATAAGGGGCTATATCCAAAATTAATATAAAGAACTCATACAACTCAACAACAAAAAAACAAACAGTCCAGTTAAAAAAATAGGCCAAAGACCTGAATAGACACTTACCCCAAGAAGACATACAAGTTGGCAACAGGTATATGAAAAAAATGCTCAACTTCACTAGCTATTAGGGAAATGCAAATCAAAACCACAATGAGATACCACCTCATACCTGTCAGAATGGCTATTATCAACAAGACAAATAATAACAAGTGTTGGAGAGGCTGTGGAGGAAAAGGAACCCTCATATACTGCTGGTGGGAATGTAAATTGGTACAGCCTCTATGGAAAACAGTATGGAGGTTCCTCAAAAAATTAAGAATAGAATTACCATAAGACCCAGTAATCCCTCTCCTGGGTATATACCCCCAAAATCTGAAAACATTTATCCGTAAAGATGTATGTACTCCGTTCACTGCAGTGTTATTTATGGTGGCCAAGACATGGAAACAACCAAAGTGTCCTTCAATAGATGATTGGATAAAGAAGATGTGGTATATATACACAATGTAATACTATTCTGCCATAAGAAAAGATAAAATACTGCCATTTGCGACAACATGGATGGATCTTGAGATTATTATGCTAAGTGAAATAAGTCAGACAGAAAATGTCAAGAACCATGTGAATTCACTGATATGTGGTATATAAAACTGAAAGCAACAAAGGAACAAGAAAAAGAAACAAAAACTCATAGACACAGACGACAGTTTAGTGGTACCATAAGGTAAGCGGGGAGAGGGTAAAGGGGGTCAATAATATGGTGATGGAACGAGAACTGACTCTGGGTGATAAACACATGATGTGATCTATAGATGACATATTATAAAAATGTATACTTGAAACCTATATAACTTTACTAACCTTTGCCACCCCAATAAATTTAATTTAAAAATTATTTCCTTCTGTCCTACAAGCTCTGCAATTAATTATCCCATAACAATCTATCGAAAGTCATACATTCCTCTGAGCCCAGTTTCAATTCTCATAACTCCCTTTTAATAATGCATCTAACACTGCCTTTTCCTTTGCTGCAATTTATGGGGAAAGTGGTGTAGGGTCCCTAATTAGTTTCTGTAATTAGAAATAGAATTCAAAAGAAATTAAGAGTGTTTGTTTCTTTGTTTATTGGATTTTATTGTCTTGACGCTAGAGATCATTCCAGCTTAATTACTTCTTGAAGCTATTCACCCATATCTAGACCCTCTCAACCATATTTTCAAAACCCTTTTGGACCCAATATTATGAATCGATGTGACACTAGCTTAATGGAGAATATGTTTTAAACATAAGAATAACCACCAGTGGGTGTAAAATAGTTAAATAGTAAAATCCTATAAAGGCAATAACTAGACAGTTTCCTACCACAACTTCAGCTTAGAGTAATAAGGGAGTGTTTTCCAGTCAGCCCTCAACCTAAAGCCTGGGAAACCTAGAATGCCTCTGCATTCAAGGGTTCCACAGGCATTTTCTATTTACCATGTGTGTCTGCAAAACAGCACATTTACAATGGAGTGAAGCCACATCCTGGAGACACCATATTTCATGGATTTGATTAATAGCAAAGAATAATGATAGCTAATATTTAATGAAGGCTTACTAAAAACCAGCCAATAATTCTAAGAATTAACTCACCTAGTCCTCATAATATACTATGAAGCAGGTACTATTGATATTATAGTTCATTTTATAGATGGATAAGCTGAGTCTTTGAATATCTTACTAACTTGTCTCTTGTCATATAGTTAGTAAGCAGCAGAGCTAGGATTCTAACCAAGCAGTCTGATCCCAGATATCCTAACTCTTAATCACTAACCAGGGGAACAGAAATACAAATATGGGACAATTGGTAAGTGTTGAACTTTGGTAACTTTCTTGGTTACTTTAAAAACATTTCATTTAATCCTCACACAACACATTTTGTAAAAGGAAACTAAGTCTCAGAGAGAGTAAGTAACTACCCAATTCCACAAAGTTAGCAAGGGAAGAAGCTTTATTCCATACACTACATCATGCTACCTCTCTGCAGCGCAAAGACTAAACTGAATGGCAGAAACAGAAGCAGAAATCTCACTTTCATTTGCATTTCAGTATTGTTATGAGTGACCAGTGGAACATGTCTAGCAAAGATGCTGATAGGATACAGAAGGAATCTGTAGATGACATAAAACCAGCATAAGCAAGAAACAATAGGATCTAAACCATTAAGACACTGCAGTGTTGGAGTGTTTGAGTGTGCATACACACAAGCACATGTGTGAACTATTTGCTTTTTGTTTCATTCTGTTTTCAACTACTTTCATTTTCTTGATGAAACCTTGAGTGGTTCTCAACTAGGGACAATATCCACCACCAAAGAGTGTTTGGCAATGTGTGAGGGCAGTTGGTTGTCTTCATGACTGGAGGACCCTATTGGCATTTATTGGGCATGGGCTAGAGAGGTTAAACACCCTGAAATACTGTGTATGCACAACAAAGCACTGTCCCCCCAAAAATGACAAAACTGCTCATCCTACATTAGTACTTAAAGGAAACCATTCAGGTATTGTTAAAAAACAAACAAACAAACAAACAAAAAACCCCACACAATCCAGGTGGACTTAATCATTTGATATCAAGATCCTAGTGCCCCAAGAGGACAGAAGTAAATAGGTATCATTATAGACAGGTTCCTGAAAAAAGCATATTCCAGTTTTAGGAGCTACTGCATCTTATACATACGTAGATGTAGAGACTTGTTATTAATATTCCGGGGAAAATATGTAAGACCCAAATTTTTGAAAGAAGACTAAAAATAACCTCAGTCTAAATATCTTCATAGTTTAGCCCCAAAGTAAACTTCCTACATATAAGGTAGTTCTTACTATGAACAGTATTACAGTCACTAAATATAATCAATTCTGGTTTTAAACTAACATCATTCATTCATTTATTCACAAAATACCTACAAAGTATCTATCATGCTAGACATTGTTATAGAAGCTGGAAAGTCAGTATAATAAAGCAGGAACATTTCTTACCCATCAAGGAATTTTCACATTAGTGTATTTGTTTACTTTCTACACATATACACAAATACATACATAATTTCAGTTAGTGATAAGCACTATGAGGAAAAATAAGGCAGGAAACTGGATAGAGAGTACGAGATATTGTGAGGCGCACAGTAAAGGAGATGACATTTGAGCACAGCCCTAAATGATGTTGAGAAAACAGCCATGCAAAAGTCTGTGGGAAAAGTATTACTGGTAGAAAGAAGAGGAAAAACTAATTTTTTTTTTTTTGTTTAAGAAAGAGTGGGCTGGCCAGGTGGCTCAGTTGGTTAAGAGTGCAAGCTCTGAGCAACAGGGTCACCAGTTCAATTCCCACATGGGCCAGTGAGCTGCGCCCGAGCTGAGCTGCCACTGAGCTGCCAACAGGTGACAGGATGCCTCAGCTGGTGAGAGCACGTACTCTTAACATCAAGGCTGCGGGTTCCGACTCTTACATGGAATGGTGGGTTACGCCCACCAGCAACTAAGATTGCAACTAATGTTGAACACAGCACCTTGAGCTGAGCAGCCACAAGCTGCTGACGGGCAAACGGATGGCAACTGGACTTGGAGCTGAGCTAGCTGCGCCCTCCACAACTAAGACTGATAGACGACAACTTGGATGTTTCCCTTCCCCAATTCCACAACACTGTTCCCCTTCCCCAATTTCCCAACAAAATCTTTAAAAAAAAAAAAAGAAAGGAAGAAAGGAAAGAAGGAAGGAAGGAAGGAAGGAAGGAAGGAAGGAAGGAAGGAAGGAAGGAAGGAAGGAAGGGCAAAAAGGTGTGATTGGAATGGAATGGGTGGCTTTTAGATTGACATCAGAGAGGCAGGCAGAGGCCATAATGTTTAGGGCTTTTGTGGGACTTGATAAGGAGCATGGACTTCTTAACATGATGGAACTGGAGAGTTTTAAGCACAGGAATAAATGATATATTTTTTAAGTGACTAGTTAGGGTAGTAAGAAGACAAAACTGAGAACTAGGATACCATGCCATTTTGGAAGCTAGGACAGTGATAAGGCACACAAAAGCATATACAGCAATATCTTTGTTAAACTGCCTGATTGGGGTGGGTGCTGATTATGAGAAGTTATCCAATTTGATTTTAAATCTATGGGGACCCAAAACATCCCTACACAAACTTCTGCCACTCTTTTTCACATGGGCCAAGTCATTAATTGATCTCTTAATATAATAATTTAGGAGGATTTCAAAATGACAGAGTAGGTAAATGCTGTGCTTGCCACTTCCCATGACCACATTAAAATTACAACTAAATGATAGAACAATCAACCTGCAGAGCCATCTGAAGACTAGCTGAACAGAACTCCTATAACTAAGGATCGAAAGAAGAGGCCATGTGGAGACTGGTAGGAGGGGCAGAGATGCAAAACTGGTCTGGTCCCACACCCATGTGTGGTTGTTGAGCATCAGGAGGGATATCTCAGTGGTAGAGGTACCCCCTGAGGAGTGAGAGGTCCCAGCCCCACACTGGGTTCCCCAACCCAGAGTTCCAGTGCCAGAAAAAGAAGTCCCCACAATATCTAGCTATAAAATTCAGCAGGGATTTCACCCATCTAGGTAAGATAGAAGGCTGCTGGGAACCCAGATGTCCTCTTAAAGGGCCTGTGCACAGATTCACTCACTAACAAGCACTCATCATGGGCTCTGGTTGTTGGACTGATGACAACAAGAGAGGCACAATCAGGGAAAGATTGAGTTGTGTAGCTCAGGGTGAGGGCTAGTGGGACAGCCACAATTATCCCTGTGTTGAGCCATCCTCCTGTGTAGCTTACAGATGGGTGCAATCATTCATATGTTGGAGCTCTCCCCAACTCAGCCAAAGCTGAATCTGCATTAACCTAAAGACCACCACTCACTCCACCCTGGTAAATCCCTGGGACCCTGCCCAAGTAGCGTAGCACCACCAGAAGCACTTTCAGCACCAAAGCAACCGGTCCCATGCTGCACACTGCAAGAGGCTCTTTCAGCAGCAAACAATGGGCCTTGCCTCTCGCACCTCTGGCAGCACTTTCGGTGGTAGGCAACCAGCCCCAACCTATATTTCTGTCTTTCTTGGACAACTCTCAGGGGTCTGTGGGCCTGAGGCAGGCGAAGGCTGACTTCAGTGGGCTCTCAGACTTATTCAAGGGACTCCAGGCTCAGCACTGGCACCAAACCTGAATCTGCATAAACCTGGTGAACACTCGCCCTATCATGGTGAGTACCTGGGAACCTACCTCACCCAACTAACATTATGCCCCCAGGGCTTTCACAGCTGAGACTTATGGGGAGCTGGCAGAGAGTGTCAGAAGTTGGGGTGGCCTGGGCCTTTTGCCAAACTACCCCAGGCCTGATACTGGTGGCAGCCATTTTTGGTCCTCAGCATGGTCTTTCCCATTCACTTTCAGGTCCGGCACAGGCAGCAACCAACAATGGATAATTTTGAAGCTCCTACCAGGTAACCCTGGGACAGGCACAGGCAGCAACTGGCCTTGGCCTGCATGGAAGCCCAACTAAAGAGGCTCGAGAACCAACACACCTGGAGGCCAGCTTCAGACCAAATTAAACCCACAAGTGGCACAGACAAAGGGTGGTCTCCAATCCACAAGTGCTGGCTGGAGCAAATCCCCCTCTATGGGGTCAGCCCTCTCATAACAGCTCATACACTGTGGGTGTGGCCAATCCTCACAGCCAGTCAGCCTGAGTAAATCCCACCCACTGACATGGCAAGAGCAATCAAGACTCAACTATAACAGGAGAGCACACACAACCCACACAAGAGACAATCCTGGAGCACATGGTGCAGATGACCAGGGAGATTGTCACCTACAACATAAGGCCACCTGGGGAGGACTGAGGGACATAGGAGAACTAATACATAGAAATGAACATGAAGAGGGGGCCAAAAGGAGAAAAGAAAGACATATGTCCCAAATGAAAAGAACAGGACAAAACTCTAGAAAAAGCACTAAATGAAATGGAGGAAAGAAACCTACCAGACACAGAGTTCAAAACAATGGTTATAAGGATGCTCAAGGAACTTAGCAAGAAATTCAACAAAGAGACAGCAAGCATAAAAAGGGACATAGAAACCATAAAAAGGAACAGTCAGAAATGAAATATGCAATAACCGAAATAAACAACATACTAGAAGGAATCAACAGATGATTAGATGAAGCAGAGGACAGAATCAGCTATTTAGAAGACAAGGTAGCAGAAAACACAGAATCTGAAAAAGTAAAGAAAAAAGTAATTTAAAAAATGAGGATAGTTTAAGGGAATTCTGGGACAACATTGAGAGTAACAACATTTGCATCATACCAGAAGGAGGAGAGAGAACAAGTGATCAAGAACATTTCAGTATACAATGACTGAAAACTTACCTAACCTGGTGAAGGAAATAGATATACAAGTCCAAAAAGTGCAGAGTCCCAAACAAGGTGAACCCAAAGTGGCCCACAACAAGACACACCTTAATTAAAATGCCAAGGGTTAAGACAAACAGAGAATCCTAAAAGCAGCAAGAGAAAGGCAATTAGTAACTTATAAGGGAGCTCCCATAAGATTGGCAGCTGTTGGGGCCGGCCGAGTGGCGCGATGGTTAAGAACTGGCTTGGGACGCCAGAGGACCCCGGTTCAGATCCCACATATGAGGGCCAGTGACACTGCCCTTTACAGCTAAGATGCTGAACAACAGCTCAACCTGGAGCTAGGCTGCCGTGAGTCGCTGGCGTTGGGTAGGCTGCAGCCCCTGCTGCAGTGGGTTGCCATGGGCTACCATGTGTAGCCAGCAGCCAGCGTGAGCGGCCAGCAGCCGAAGTGAGCGGCCATCCAGAAGCCGGCGACTGATCTGCCTCGCCTGGGAAGAGCGCAATGATGGTGCCAACTTGGGTCAGTGAAGCAACGTCCTCCACAACTAGATTGAAGAACAGAACGACACAGCAACTTGTCTGTTCCCCTTCCCCCAATTCCCCAATAAAAATCTTAAAAAAAAAAAAAAAAAAAAAAAAAAGATTGGCAGCTGTTTTCTCAACAGAAACTTTGCAGGCCAGAAGGGATTGGCACAAAATATACAAAGTGATGAAAAGCAAGGACCTACAACAAAAACTACTCTACCCACCATTTAAAATTAAAGGCGAGATAAAGAGCTTGCCAGACAAGAAAAAGCTAAAGGAATTCATCACCACCAAACCAGTACTATTATAAGGAGTATTAAAGGAGTTTCTTTAAGAAGAAGAAGAAAAGTTATTTTAAAATATGAATGGTAAAATGGCAATAACTACATATCTATCGAGAATCACTTTAAATGTAAATAGATTAAATGTTCCAATCAAAAGACATAGGGTGGCTGAATGGATAAAAAAACAAGACCATTACATATGCTGTCTACAAGAGACCCACTTCAGATAGACTGAAATTGATACACACAGACTGAAAGTGAAGGGATGGAATAAGATATTTCATGCAAATGGAAACAAAAACAAAAAGTTAGTGTAAAAATACTTACCTCAGACAAAATAGACCTTAAAACTAAGACTATAATAACGAAATAAGAAGGACATTATATAATGATAAAGGGATCAATCCAAGAAGAGGATATAACCCTAATGAACATCTCTGCACCCAACACAGTAGCACCTAAATATATAAAGCAAATATTAACTGACATAAAAGGAGAAATTGACAGTAATACAGTAAGTCCCCGATATACGAACACTCGAGTTGAGATCAAATCGCGGAAGTAGCTCACATGTCTGCTGGACATTGTCACAGTTGTGCTGCTGGGTGCTTACTGTACAGTGCGATAGTGTACAGTAGTGCAGTGCTCAATCAGAGCCCAGGATGTCCGGAAGCAAGAAGAAAAGTAGTGGTGATGTGGAGGGGACTGCTAGGAAGCACAGACTCACTTTGTCGGACTTACGAACGAATCTGACTTACGAACATTATCCCAGAACGGAACTCATTCGTAAGTTGGGAACTTACTGTAATAGTCATAGTAAGGGACTTTAATATCCCATTGACACCAATGGACAGATCTTCCATACAGAAAATCAACAAATAAACAGCAGTCTTAAATGACACTAAACCAGATGGATCTAATTGATATTTTTAGAGCATTTCACCCCAAAGCAGCAGAACATACATTCTTTTCAAGTGAACATGGAACATTTTCCAAAACAGACCACGTTAGGCCACATAACAAGTCTCAGTAAATTTAAGACGACTGAAATCATATCAAGCATCTTCTCTGACCATAATGGTATGAAATGAGAAATCAGTTACAAGAAAAAAACTGAAAAACACACAAACACCTGGGGGCTAAAAAACATGCTACTAAACAATGAATGGTCAACAATGAGATCAACAAGAAATCAAAAGATACCCTGAGACAACTGAAAATGAAACACAATGATACAAAATCTATGGGAGGACCGGCGGAGTGGTGCATTGGTTAAGAGCTGGCTTGGGACGCCTTAGGGCCCCAGTTCGGATCCCACATATGAGGGCCAGTGACACTGCCCTCTACAGCTAAGATGCTGAACAACAGCTCAACCTGGAGCTGGGCTGCCATGAGTTGCCGTTGATGGTGTAGGCTGCAGCCACTGCTACAGTGGGTTGCCATGGGCTACCGTATGTAGCCAGCAGCAAGCGTGAGTGGCCAGCAGCCGCAGTGAGCGGCCATCCAGAAGCCAGCGACTGATCTGCCTCGCCCGGGAAGAGCGCAATGATGGTGTCAACTTGGGCCAATGAAGCAACATCCTCCACAACTAGACTGAAGAACAAAACAACAGCAACTTGTCTGTTCCCCTTCCCCCAATTCTCCAGCGCTGTTCCCATCCCCCAATTCCCCAATAAAAATCTTTACAAAAAACAACAAAAAAACTACATCTACGGGACACAGAGAAAGCAGTCTAAAGTGGGAAATTCATAGCAATACAGGCAGGCCTGCCTAAAGAAAAAAGAAAAATCTTATATAAACAATCTGACCTTACACTTAAAGAAATTAGAAAAAGAACAGCAAACAGAGCCCAAAGTGAGTAGAAGGGTGGAAATAATAAAGATCAGAGCAGAAATAAAGGATATTGAGTCTAAAAAAAAAACACAAACACAAAAGATCAATGAAACCAAAAGCTGGTTCTTTGAAAAGATAAACAAAATTGACAAACCTTTAACCAGACTCATCAAGAAAAAAAGAGAGAGAACTCAAATAAATAAAATGAGAAATGAAAGAGAAGTGACAAATGACACCACAGAAATAGAAAGGATTATAAGAAAACACTATGAGTACTTACATACCAACAATCAGACAACCTTGAAGTAATGAAAAAAAAACCTAGAAAATACAATCTTCCAAGACTGAATCAAGAAGAAACAGAAAATCTGAACCATTCGATTACTGCTAACAAAAATCAAATCAGTAATTAAAAAACTCCCAACAAATAAAAGTCCTAGACCAGGTGGCTTCACAGGTGAATTTTACCAAATATCCAAAGAAGAATTAACATCTAACCTTCTAGAACTATTACAAATAATTCAACAGGAGGGAAAGCTCCCAAGTTCATTTTACGAGGCCACCATTACCCTGATTCAAAAACTAAAGACATAAAAAACAAAACAAAACAAAACAAAAACCACCTATAGGCCTATGATGAACATAGATGCAAAAATCCTCAGCAAAATATCAGCAATCCGAATTCAGCAATACATTTAAAAGATCCTACACCATGATCAAGTAGGATTCATCCCTGGTATGCAAGGTTGGTTCAATATCCACAAATCAATTAAAATGATACACCACATACACAAAATGGGAAAAAAATCATATGGTCATATCAATAGATACAGAAAAAGCAATTGACAAAATCCAGCACTAATGTATGATAAAAACTCTCAGCAAAGTGGGGATGGAGGAACATACCTCAACATAATAAAGGCTATATATGACAAATGCAAAAGTAATATCATACTCAATGAGGAAGAGTTAAAAGCATTTTCCTCAGATCAGGACAATACAAGGATATCCACCTTTACCATTTTTGCTCAACATAGTATTGGAAGTTGTAGACACAGCAATCAGACAACAATAAAATAAGAGGCATCCAAAATGGAAAGCAAGAAGTAAAACTGTCATTATTTGCAGATGACATGATACTATAGAGAAAGAACCCCAAAGATTCCAGCAAAAACTATTAGACTGATAAATTACTTCAGTAAAGTACCAGGACAAAATTAATACTCCAAAATCAGTTGCATTTTCATAAATAGATAATGTATTGTCAGAGAGAGAAAACAATCCCATTTATAATTGAATCAAAAACAATAAAATACCTAGGAATAAATTTAACCAAGGAGGTAAAAGACCTGTACTCAGAAAATTACAACACATTACAGGCAGAAATTGAAGAAGACACAAATAAATGGAAACATATATCATGCATATGGATAAGAAGAATTAAAATAATTAAATTGTCCACACTACTCAAAGCAACCTATAGATTTAATGTAATCCCTATCAAAATATCAATGGCACAGAACTACAGCAAATAATCTTAAAATTTATTTGGAACCATTAAAGACCTCAAATAGCCACAGCAATCTTGAGAAAGAAGAACAAAGTTAGAAGTATCACACTACCTGATAAGAAACTATACTATTAGTCCACAGTAATCTAAACAGCCTGGTATGGGCATAAAAACAAACACGTAGATCAATAGAACAGAATTGAGAGTGCAGAAATAAACCTACGCCTATATGGTTCATTTAATCTATAACAAAGGAGGTAAGAATATAAATGGGGTAAAGACAGTCTCTTCAATTAATGGTGTTGGGAAAAGTGGACAGATACATTTTAAAAAAAATGAAACTGGACCACCTTCTTATTCCATATATAAGAATAAACTCAAAATGGATTACAGACTTAAATGTGAGACATCAAATCATAAAACTCCTAGAAGAAGAAAGACACAGGCAGTAAAAACTCTCTGACATTGCTCTTTTTAATATATTTTCTGATATATCTCCTCGGTCAAGGGACACAAAATAAAAAATAAACAAGTGGGACTACATCAAACTAAACAGTTTTTGCACAGCCAAAGAAACCATCAACAAAACAAAAAGACAACCTACTGAATGGGAGAAGATATTTACCAATGATACATCTGATAAGGGGCTAACATCCAAAATTTATAAAGAACTCATACAACTTAACACCAAAAAAGCAAACAAACCAATTCAAAATTGGGCAGAGGACCAGAACAAACATTTCTTCAAAGAGGCCAATAGAGATAGCCAACAGACATATGAAAAGATGTTCAACAGCACTAATCATCAGAGAAATGCAAATTAAAACCACAACGAGATATCACCTCATACCTGTGAGAATGGCTACCATCAATAAATCAACAACCAAGTATTGGTGAGGATGTAGACAAAAGGGAACCCTCGTGCACTGTTGGTGGGATTGCAAATTGCAAATTGGTGCAGCTACTATGGAAAACAGTATGGAGGTTCCCCCCAGCAAAAAAATAAAAAAACTGAAAATAGAAATACCATATGACCCAGCAATTCCACTCCTGGGTATTTATCTGAAGAAATCTGAACAGTCAATCAAAAAGATATACATACCCACGCCCATGTTCACTGTAACATTATTTACAATAGCCAAGATATGGAAGCAATCTAAGTGTTCATCAATAGACTAATGAAAAAAGTAGAAGTTATAGCATATATATACAATGGAATATTACTGGGTCATAAAAAAGAATGAAATCTTATCATTTGCAACAACATGGATGGACCTAGAAGGTATTATGCTAAGTAAAATAAGTCAGAGGGAGAAAGACAAATAGCATATTGTTTCACCTATATATGGAATCTAAAAAACAAAATAAACGAACAAAGAAAACAAACATAGATACAGTGATGAAATTGATGTTTGCCAGATGGGAGTGGGATTGGGAAACTGGGTGAAAAGGTGAAGGGATTAAGAAGTACAAATTGGGGGGCTGGCCGAGTGGCTCAGTTGGTTAAGAGCTCGCTCAAGAGTTTGAGCTCTGAGCAACAGCGGTTCGAGTCCCAGCCCGAGCTGAGCAGCCGCTGAGCTGCCAATAGGTAGCAGGATGGCTCTGCTAAAAAAAAAAAAAAAAAAAAAAAAAAAGTACAAATTGGGGGCCAGCCAAGTGGCTCAGTTGGTTAAGAGCGGGAGCTCTGAGCAACAGGGCTGCCAGTTTGATTCCCACAGGGGCCAATAAGCTGCATCGGAGCAGAGCTCCCACTGAGCTGCCAACAGGTGGCAGAATGGCTCAGCTGGTGAGACCACGTGCTCCTAACAAGGTTGTGGGTTCGACTCCCGCATGGAATGGTGGGCTACGTCCACCCACAACTAAGATTCAACACAGCACCTTGAGCTGAGCAGCCGCAAGCTGCCAATGGGCGGCCAGATGGTGACTGGACTTGGAGCTGAGCTAGCTGCGCCCTCTACAACTAAGACTGAAGGACAACAAAACAACTTAGCTGTTCCTCTTCCCCAATTCCCCAGTAAAATCTTTATTAAAAAAAAAAAGTACAAATTGGTAGTTACGATACAGTCATGGGTGTAAAGTACAATATAGGAAATATAGTCTATAATATTTTAATAACTATGTATAGTTCCAGGTGGGTACTAGGCTAATCGTGGGGATCCCTTCATAAATTAATTAAATGTCTAACCACTATGCTGTATACCTGAATAAAATAATACTGAATGTCAAATATAATTTTAAAATAAAATAATAATTTAAAGAAAAAGCATTTTGCCATCTAGAGCCTCTTCAAACTTAAAATCAAATTGTTATCTTCAGTGTTAACTCACCTAGAAACAAGTCTGTATGTAATAAAGTCGTCTCTGCTGACCTGAGCTAACTGAAATAAACACATAGGAAAAATTTGAATCCCCAAAATGTTCACACTAAACTATAACAGAATATTTTGGAAGCCACAAAAAAATAGCTCCTACTTCAAATATAATTGATTAGAGAGGTACAAAATTAGAAGGTAGATCAAGACAAATGAGGCAAAGACAGAGCTTGTTAAAAGAATTAATTTTAGAGAATCAATACTGACATTATTGTGTAGTTATCCTCAGACTTCCAATTTGCAGGACAGCTTGGTTTGGTTTGTTTGGCACTTCTTGTCTCTCAATCTTATTGGCACATTTATTTTTTATTATTATTAGCCAAATAATTATTAGCGAACATTACTGAGCACCTGCTGGGTGTGTGTTGACCTAAGAGTATGAAATTTTGCTGTCAGTATAGAGATATTAGTAATGTGTAAAAAAAAAGATAACCAACAATGCTGGATTACATGCTATGTATGGGCATTGAACTGAATGTACCTGCTGTATCTGAGCGAATGTATCTGACTAAGACTTTTAGATAGGGCAGGTGACTTCATCCCTAACCCACGTCGTTAATAACTTACAATCTGAGGGTTTCAAATAAATTGTGGAGTCAGTAAATGAGAGTTCAGAAGACTGGGTGAGTAGAAAGGTTCAGTAAGGCCTTCACAGATGTTTGACTTTAAGAGATTCTTTCAGAAAGGGTTAACACATATGCAAATAATTCATTCCCATGATTCAAAAGGAATACTTTTTATATTTTTTCATACATATTTGGGGACATTTAGGGTGGGTGTCATGAAAACATAATTAAGAAGCAATCACTAAAGTACATATCATATACTGCACTTTTGAACTAATACTGAAACTCAGAACTCTAGAACCTGAATCATATAAATCTTCTAGTGCTAAAACATTTTTCCTAAACTTTTTCCCCCCAACGAATGGTTTTAAGGTTTCCCAAGTTGTCTTATTAAACGTGTTTTCCCCCCGTGGGTTAAAAAGAATTAACAAAGGTCACGAGGCACATTTGGAAAATAGTGGCAGGGGGATTCCCTGCTTCAAAAATGTTGGTTGGAAGCCCCCTGGTTTAAAACAGCGTCTGAAACACATGGCTCTGCACGGGCGGTCTGTTATGGCTGTTATGTCTTCACTTCAGCCGAAGAAAAAGACATAACTACCTCTGTCTTAAAAGTTTGGACAGAGTAAATAACAGCGCCTGTCAGTTCTTGATCTTACTTTTAAGAGAGCTTTTGTACAAGTACACAAAACCACTTTGCAAGTAAAAACGTTGGGACTCACGCCTTGTCGTGCCCGGCAGAGCGTATCTTCATCTCACAGCCAGTCACAGGGCAGCGCGCTCGTGCATCCTGGGAGCCGTGCCCCGCGGGGATTGTGGGAAATGTAGTTCAGAGGCTCCGCCCTCCTCGCCATTCCTGTAATGGCTGCTTTCTGGAAGGTAATGTGAAAACTCTTTCCAAAGGATACTTAGATTGTCCCAGTGTATTTGTAAAACAGGGGTCAGATTTGCACCCTGCCGGGCCGATGCAGGAATTGTTTATAAAATTTTAGTATGAAGTCATGGAATGAACTTGTCTCTCGGTTCGATTTATTTTTAGTTTTTCCTGTGTGGGAGAACGGACCAACTTTAAGTCTAATTCCCTTCCTGGAACAAACTGTTTTCTCTAGTTATTCCCCATTCCTCTCCCTTCTGGACAATCTCCCTGCTCTGCACTGACTCTGGTTGCCTCCTTAAAATAATAATAATGGTAATAATGGTAATGATGATGATGATGATGATGAGTAATTTTTAAGTCCCCCCACCCTCTTCTCATAATAGGCGCTGTCACGTGGAACCTCCTAGCCTCAGCATTCGGAGCTCCGGGAAAGGAGTATTTCACGTCAGACAGAATTATATACATATCGTTTCTTTGGTAAGCTTTACTAATTCCCCACAACTTCACAGAGTTATATGTTGTGTTACTTTTACCAGATTTGTCTGCATTTTCTGGATGGGAGAGACCCTAAGAAAATGTAATTTTTACTCAGTAGGATATTATAAGTTTCCTAGTGAGTGTCTTGTGCATTTTCTTTTTGTGCTTAATTATGGCCTACTGTTCAATTTGGTTGATTCACACGGTATTGGCATTATAGAGTGTGGAAAAATCTCTGGAGTCAGGCAGTTATGAGAAGGGGAGATAAGCCCCAAATGACCACCTTTAATTACCTTTTACTTCCCTCAGTTTTTTCCCTGGTAAAATGAGATGTGTCTGAAATTTCAATTTAGAAGATTGTGTACACTATTTGTCATGTAGTCATATTGTCATCTAAAAAGGTAGGAATTTTAATGATTCCTTTCTGTTTCTATGTTTAATTTCTAGAAACCTTCAGCGCTCAAGATCCAGCTATCTCAGGGTCCTAACATCATGACCTCAGTTTCAACACAACTGTTCTTAGTCCTCATTCCGCTGCTTTTGCTGCTGCCTGTTGCTGAAGCAGTAGAAGCCGGAGATGCAATTGCTCTCTTAGTAGGTGTGGTTCTCAGCATCACAGGCATTTGTGCTTGTTTGGGGGTATACGCACGAAAGAGAAATGGGCGGATGTGACTTCGAAGGGCCTCTTGAATCAGATCTTGCCCTGAAAACATTTGTGCTGTTTAGGTTAAAAACTGAGCTTTGTTTTCTGAAAGCTCCAAAAAAAACAGTAAATAGGGTAATTTTACATTCTTGGTTGTCTTCCTATAAATGGGAATAGATTGATATATGTTAAATGGAATAAAAATGCTTTTTTCACAACAAATGTACTGAAAACTGGTCTATAATTTGTATTTGTTAGTTAAAAAGAGGGTCAAAGAAGAAAGATGGCTGAAATTTGCATAAGTGATATATCATGGTCTCAGAATTCTCAAAGCAAATTAATTTGGAAGAAGGACACTCTTACCCAGAATCCTAGGAAGTCGCCACTGTTTAGTTGTAATCACTGCCTCCTGCATTGGTGAGGAGTCTTTTCTCCATATTTGTATTAGACTTTTGTTTTGTTATCTCCCAAGTTAGTATTGTACTTAGATATCAAATACAGTTAGTCAAAACTTAAAACTTTTATTTCTTTGGGGGGAAAAAACGGGTAGATAAATGTATTCAGTGTATCTAACATTAAAATAGAGAAAAGATTTAATGTAAAAATAACACCTTATATTGACATTGAAATGGAGAAGAGATTTAATGTTAAAAAAAACCTTTATATTAACTGAGTAACACCCCTATGATGAGAAATACTAATATTAAAAATTAACCCATATGTTGTAATTTTACGTGTGGTTGTTCTTTTATTTGTTTATTTTAGGCTGTTTTTATCTTTGTGTGGACTTTAATATAAGCTAAGTCAGAAGGGGCAGGATGCCTTTCCTTAACTGATGACACTGGCTTGTAGAGACACAATCAGTAAAAAATGAGAAATGGGCCACCTCAAGGTAGGAGAGGTCCTTGGTAGAGAACTCATAGATATAGAAAGAAAATGTAATGGCCTCCACTGATTTACACACCAGCCTGATGAAACATACCCTCTTGGACCTTAAAGGGTCCTCAAACCAGCAATATCCCCTAGGGACTTGTCAGAAATGCAGTCTCTCAGTCCCCATCCAGACCAATTGGATCAGAATCTGCATTTGTTTTAGAGTCCAGGATAGTTTGTATGCATATGCAAGTTTTAAAAAGACTGTTCTAATTTGTTTGAGCACAAGAATCACCAAAAGCACTTGATAAACTCAGATTCCCAGGTCTCTCCTCCCGGTTGTGTTGTCATTATAGGTTGGGGTCTGGAGTTTTATGTTTAACAAAGGCCCCAAATGATTCTTTTGATTCTGTGGATACAGCCAGCATAGAATAATCTGAGTAAATCAAATTACTTGAGGGTCTTACTGGAAGCAGGTAGTCAAATTTTTTCCTAAAATAATGCATTTTCTAATCTCCAGCTCTCCAGGTGACATTGGGATCCTTATTTTGGTCAGAAAACAGGCAGCAGGCCGCCTAAGATCCTTTTTACAGTGCATCCCTGCAGCTGTGAGCTGACCTGAAGGATTTGGTGGAGGGTACAAGGAGTGGGGGACAGCCACATTGAAGCATGAAACAGTGGATCTGTCTTTGTCAGCTGTTTTGTTTTCTCACCAAAGGAAGCACTAATATTTTTTGTTCAGCTAAACTGGCAGTTACACATTGTGTAATTAATTGAACTTGATTCTGCATGCCTTTTTTTTTTTTTTGAAAGATGGGAAAAGGAATGCAGATTGTGGGAGAGCTTGCCCTGTCTCATAAACTAGCCCGTTGGTACTGATGTAGGTAGGGAGGTGGCTGCTGCTTGTATGTCTGAACTTTTCCATTGGCATTGGTAGAATTCAAACCTGAAGTATGTTTTAAACCACAGTGCATTTAGTCATTTAGACTACAGGCAAACATTAATGACCATGTATTTCCAGAAGAGCCTAGAAGTAATAAAACTGTTTTCTTATTTTTTACCCTTAGCAGTAGAGACTTATTAGGAGGTGGCATTCAGGAATTTTGATGGATGTGATAGGGAATACCTTCTCTATTTTTAACGTCTTTTCTCATCTATCTAGTTTGGATTACATGGTTTTGCCTGAAAAGAACAGAAACTTATGGTGGCTCTTTACCTTTTGGGGGCCTCCAGCTCCTTTGAGAATCTAATGAAAGATACGGTCATTTACCAAGAAAAATACACATACATGCTTTCATTTTTAGGTTAATTTCAGGGAGTTCACAGAGCTGAACACCATCCATAAATCCCAAATTATAAATTTCTGCTCTTGTATTTTCGTATTTGAAGTTTTTCTTTTCCAATCCTGAAATTCCTTGGTTGGCTCTGAGGGATCACACCTGCTGTTAGAACAGTATGTACTGGAAAAGCCCCCCAGGTGCCCAGTATAATTTGTAGATGTCTAGTAAATGCTCTGTACATGTTAGCTCAGTTGAATCCAGTTAAATAGGCACAAGACTAATAGTTGAAATCAAGAAGTGTTGGTAACCAGCCTATTTTTCTAATGCCAAAACTCAGTGCGTTTCCTACATCATTTCTCTGGCTGCTTTCAAGATTAATTTTCACTGTCCTTAGTTTTCAGGTTGACTGTGATGTGTCTTGGCACGAATATCTTTGGGTTTATCCTGTTGGGGGTTCGCTCAGCTTCTTGAACCCATAGGTTTAAGTCTTTTCCAAAATTTAGGTGATTTTCAGCCATTGTTTATTCAAATACTGTCAGGCCCATTCACCTTCTCCTTTCCTTCTGGGACTCCCGTGACCCAGTTGTTACTTTTTTTTGTTACAGTCCCATTTGACCCTGCGGCTCATTTTTTTATTTTTTTAGACTTTATTCTGTTGTTCAGAATGGGGAATTTCTGCTGTCTATCCTTAAGTTCACTGATTCTGTATTTTTAGTTCTAAATGTTCCATTTGGCTGTTCTTTGTAAGTTATTTCTTTGCTGCGACTTTCTGTTTTTTCTTTTGTTTCAAGCATGTTTGTAATTGTTCATTGAAGCACTTTTATAATGGCTTCTTCAAAACCCTGGTTGGAAAATTCTAACACCCGTGTCATGTCAGTATTGCCATCTGTTGATTGTTGTTCTTTATTTATTGACATCTGCCTTGGTTTGATGAGTGATTTTCCATTGATACCTGGACATTTTGAATATTAAAAAGAGTTTGGGCCTTATTTAAATTTTATATTTTAGCAGTCCTTCTCTAACACCACTTACTGGTGGAAAGGAGGTCACAGCCTCACTGTTGCCAGAGAGAGGTGCATGTCCAGGGGGCACCTCATTGTACTCTCCAGGGCCCTCCATTGACCCTGAAGGTTCCGGGATGCCTTGTGGCTGCTGGGTTGGAGTGGAGGTCCAGGCTCCCCACATGCTCTCCGCTGGCCCGTGGCCGTGCCTTCGCCCACTGACATTTCTGGGTTCCCAGCTTCTCCTGTACCTAGTCAGAGATTTACGATGCAAAAAGAACACGTGGAGAATTCCCCACCATGTCTATCTTCTGGTCCTGAGGTCTTAGCCATCCTGCCTTCTTTTCATCTTTCAGAATTTTCCGGTGTTTGTTTCATACATGATGTCAGAATTTTTAACTGTGTTTAGTGGGAGAAATAGGAAAAAGAATGTCTACTCCATCTTCCTGGAAGCAGAAGGCTCTTCAGTGCATATTTAAAAAGTGAATATTCGGGCCGGCCAAGTGGCACGATGGTTAAGAATTGGCTTGGGACATCAGAGGGCCCCGGTTCGGATCCCACATATGAGGGCCAGTGACACTGCCCTCTACAGCTAACATGCTGAACAACAGCTCAACCTGGAGCTGGGATGCCATGAGTCGCCGGCAACGGCGTAGGCTGCAGCCCCTGTGGCAGTGGGTTGCCATGGGCTACCGTATGTAGCCAGCAGCCAGCGTGAGCGGCCAGCAGCCAGCGTGAGCGGCCAGCAGCCGCTGTGAGCGGCCGTCCAGAAGCCGGCGACTGATCTGCCTCACCCGGGAAGAGCACAATGATGGTGCCAACTTGGGCCAGTGAAGCAACGTCCTCCACAACTAGACTGAAGAACAAAAGGACAGCAACTTGTCTGTTCCCATCCCCCAATTCCCCAATAAAAAAATCTTTAAAAAAAAAGTGAATATTCTGGAGAGAGCAAACACCAGGTGAAGGATCCATCCAAAGGATTTCACTCAGACCTTTGTCCTGTGATCTCCCACCTCTGGCCTCACCTTCTCATCTATCCAATGTGTCGTTCATTCGTATCTGTACTCAATAAGCTCAACTAGAAAGGATGACTAACAAGATTGCAGGAGTGCAGATGAAATTTGAAAAAATGAGCTATGTCCATGTTTTGTCTCAGCTTCGAGAGTACAAGTGGCAGTTTTTTGAAAAACTGATGTAATACCAAACGTACTAACTGAAGAAACCAGCCAGGCCCAGGAAATACCAGAAGCTACACATCACGTGCACCTTCGCCTTCTTAGGCTTTCTGAACTCTGCAGAAGCTTGTCATCCACCATTTCCATCCTTGGCTGTGGGAAAGGTGACGGAGCTACATAGCCTGCTGCACATCATGAAGGGAGGAGAATTCCCTGCCTGGGAGCCATCTCCTTCCCAAGATTCGCATGTCAGTCTCTTTGATGGTGTCATAGTGGGGGTTAAGGGCCAAAGCTCTGGAATCCCACAGACCTGGATAGATAAGGAGGCTCCTCTACTTCAAATGTGATCTTAGGCAATCACTTAACTTCTTTTAAATTTCTGTCTCCCTATCTGCTAAATGGCGATAATAATCATACCTACCTCATAGATAGATGAGGAATACATGAAATAATGAATGTGAAAGCTTGGCATGCTGGATGTTATTATTATTTGTATTTGAAGATATTTCTTAGAGGGGAAAAAAGCCACTAGCATTAATTTTGTATTTATATATAAAGAGGGTATCTTTAGAAAGGTATATAAACAAACGCCATATTTAATAATTCATTATATTTTAATTTGGACATTTTCCGAGTCTTTTTTTTTTTTTTTTAAGCTGAGCCATCCTGCCACCTGTTGGGAGCTCAGCAGCTGCTCAGCTCGGGCCAGGAATTGAACCACTGTTGCTCAGAACTCAACCTCTTGAGCGAGCTCTTAACCAACTGAGCCACTCGGCCGGCCCACCTGAGTCTTTTCTTTATCATAGTTCCCACCACCACCATAGGCTTACAAATTGATGAAACTCAAAGACATCTGTGAAGAAAATAAAATTTGGCTTCCCCAAAGTTTATTTGTGCCTAAGTCTCTTGAGGAAAAGGAAAAGTAAAGGGAAAAAGAAAGAAAATTATTCTGTTTTAGTGATTACGAACGTTTTCAACCGTGGGTCTTTCCTAAGTGACATAACAAAAGCTTAGTAACAACTGCTCAGGTCATTTAAGAAGATGCAAGGAGTTTGGTTCTGCCTGTTCAGGAAAATAGCAGATGTGGTCCATATTCCACCAAGAAAAATACACCCACAAAACTCTTCTCATTAAAATTCATAAAGATACAAGCAATATAAAATGTGTTTAATATTCATTCCCCGTCTTGAAAAGTGAAGAGGAAGCCCCTATTCTGATTTAGTAATCCAAGACAGAATTTTTATTCTTAGGTGAGAACAGGGCCAAATCAAATATGTGTGCAGAATAGCATATTTTTTCTAATTTTTAGTAACTTTGTTTTTCTAGATAATTTCTGTGATTAAATAATATACATCAAACATCTAAATGCAAGACGGAAAACCGGAAAAAGATGACTGCTGCAAAATACTAAAATGTGGCTTAATGTCTCCTTGATTGTAATATCAGAACTACAATACCCTTCACACATATTTCCACTGAATCCATTATATATAAGATTAAAATTTTGAAAATAATATTTGGCACTTAATATGAAATGAAATTATGAATTTTATATACAGAGTTAATTTTTTTAAAGGTCTAATCACATAGCTCCTGGTTAAACATTGAGATTATAAATACCATGTTTCTCAATATTACAATGATTATGCTCTGGAGAAATGTGCACAAATCACTTAAAAGAATTTTAAGCAGGCATGACCATCAAGAACAGAAACTATACCATACTCTATTTCACATGATTTGTCAGAGCAACCCTTTCATTTTGCCACAAAATAAGCAGGGCTTTGTGATACCAACATGAAACTATTTTATGGGTCCTGTAGTTACATTTGCCCACTTTCACTTGTTTAATCAACACTTTTCAAGTCATTATCAGTGCAATTTAGAAAGAAGAAACATAATCAATTACCAGGTGACTGACTTTGAGGCAATAATTTAGCAGCTACAAGTTGCATCTGCCAAATTATTTGTCAGTAGTCTCTAAAAGTCTTCCTAGCAATAGAATTGTGTGACTCTGTAAAAAGAGTTTTCCTAATTTCAAAAATAATGAGGTCTAACATGTTAAAAATATTGTGATTACCCATTTTCATTCAGCAGCATGAGCAGCTGATTTCCTCTTTGAACTCCTCAGTGAAAACTGTAGTCTAGTCATTTGGTACATTTCTGGATTTCAATTCATTGAAGTTGGGGCAGCTCATTTTCTGTACTGAATGAGTATGATTAGGGATTGTCTCAAGAAGGAAGAATAAAAACAAGCCATAGCTTTGCCACTCCTGCTCATAGCCAACGCCCCACACACTCATTGATGCCAGCCTGGCAGTGTCCAGGAAGAAGCCACCTTGCAGTGTCGTGTGTGAGTTTTTTCTGTCACTACCAATGAGACTCAGCTAATAGACACCATCTTCCCAGTGCCGAAGACACACTTGAGAGAGTGTATGGCACCTTCCTCTCCCTCGCACGCCACATCCAGTCCATCTCTAAGTCCTAGGAACGTCACCTCCAAGTTTTGCCTAGGACCCACATCTCTCCAACCTTATGGCTCCCACCCAAGTTCAGACCACTATCATGCCATGGGTGAGATCCCTAGCTGGTCTTCTGCTCTCCCGTCTTAACCCTCTGCGATCTTTTCTAAACAAAACAACCATGGTGAACTTCTTAAAACACAAATCTCATTCTGTTACATTCCAGCTCAAAAATCTTTAACGGATTTCTTATTTTTATGAATTCCTTTACAAGCGTTAGCATTGTTTAATCTGCCCACATGTGTGATCCTTGCCTCTCTCTGATTGTCCCCACTTCCCCTGCTCTCTGGGTTTGCATGCGCCTTCCCCTGCCCGGCACAGTTTCCTGTAGGCCCTCCCTGGCTTCCCCATCACTCCTTCAGGATGCTTCCCTGGACCTCCTGTCTGAGTTGCATAGGCTGTTGTGTGCTCACACAGCATTCTTTACATCTCCTTTCACGCACATACCACTCTGTACTTGAATCTCTTTAGTTATCTTTATTTCAACCAAACTTAACCTCATCTCATGATCTAAGCTCTGAGGGCAGGAACAGAATCACTGATTTACTGTTGTACTGCCAGCTTCTAGCACAATGTCCGGCATCTAGAAATTACTTCTCACTCAGTCTTATTTGTAGAATGAATATGTGAGACAAAGTTAATGCAGCAAAGAGATGCCCCAGCCCAGGACGCACAGTGGAGCATGGCATCATCTCGCTGAGCCTGTATGTGCCCTTACCATCCTCAGCACAGCTCTACCAACCTTCCAGATTTTGCACAGGTCTGAGCTTTATTGCAAGATTTAATTATTTTCTTGGACATATAAATTATAATTATAAAACATAATTTTAATAAGTATTAAATGTAGTCTAGTTAGTTGACGAATGATCATATGCACTGTTTATGAAAACTTGCATTGGGTGTACATATTTAATGCTTTGTTTAGTGTAAAAATGATCCACCATTTTGACACAGATGAGCTGCTCCTTTGCCTCCTTCACATTCTCTTACATCTTATACTGCAGAAACTCCTGCATTACCAAAATGAAATGTCTTGCCATGTCTCCATGCTTGCCTCTCCTCTTTATAAATGTCATCTCCTCCAGAAAGCCTCTCCCAAAAGGAGTTAATGGTATCCATCCTCCAGAGGCCACAGTGCATTGTCTATACCTGTATTATTATATGTCATGCAGCCCTGCTTTATGGTTATTTGGGTACTTACTGTTATCTGGATACTTATCCTTTTTTATACCACCAGCCCCACTACCCCGTCTTCCCATCCACTCTTGCCCCTGTCACCTACATCTTAAATTTCTTAAAATCAAGATTGTGTCTTTTTACTACTGCAAGTAGAAATATACCTGTCACAGCTGTTATGTGTTTTAATTAGTACTTGTTTATCTGTGTACTGAATTTAGTTCCTTAAAAAAATCCAGAAGAGGGGCCGGCCGAGTGGCGCGATGGTTAAGAACTCACTTGGGATGCTAGAGGGCCCCGGTTCGGATCCCACATAGGAGGGCCAGTGACACTGCCCTCCACAACTAAGATGCTGAACAACAGCTCAACCTGGAGCTGGGCTGCCATGAGTCGCCGGCGACGGCGTAGGCTGCAGTCCCTGTGGCAGTGAGTTGCCATGGGCTACCGTGTGTAGCCAGCAGCCAGCGTGAGCGGCCAGCAGCCGCAGTGAGCGGCCGTCCAGAAGCCGGCGACTGATCTGCCTCACCCGGGAAGAGCACAATGATAGTGCCAGCTTGGGCCAGTGAAGCAACGACCTCCACAACTAGATTGAAGAACAAAACGACAGCAACTTGTCTGTTCCCCTTCCCCCCAATTCCCCAGCGCTGTTCCCCTCCCCGCAATTCCCCAATAAAAATCTTTAAAAAAAAAAAAAAAAATCCAGAAGAACAAATTTATATAGTAGCACTGAATAAATTATTTGGATAGAGGCATAATATTGAAGCTAATATTATTACTATTTAATAACAATGCAAGTTGGGAGTTTTCTTTTTACACACAAATGTGTGAATTCTGTCTTTCTGAAAGCAATTAGCAATTCATATTTACTCCAAATGTCGTCCATTGAAAAACACCCATTATGAAGTAATCGAGAGTCATCAACACATTGTAGTTCTTTGATGATGCTAGCACAGGTGATGTCAAAGCCCCCATTTCATTCAGGTGAGAAGGTTTTATCAGACAAAAATTTAAAAAGAGAAGAAAAGTGGAGCCCAAAGTACTTCTACATTTCCAAAGATGACTCTCAAATAAAGATCCCCAAATAGGATTGCACTACTCACCCTTCTTGTGGCAAATGGATTGTCATGTAGCCATGCCCTGAACCGACTGTCATGTCCTGAACACCTTGATTGTACCCTGCTGCAGTGTTGGGCCTTGAACTCAGGCCCTGTAACTTACCCCTTCTGAAGAGTAAATCAGTTCAGTTCCCAGGGATGGCTAAAGGTACAAAGAAACAATAAGTCATTTTTTAAAATATATTAACTTGTTTATCCAAATATTTGGACGTCTATAAAATAGTTCTCTTAGGAAAATGTAAACTTAATTTCATTAATGCTGCCATTATTCAAAGCATATTTGGTACTCATATATTTGGCCTGACATGCTCCTTCAAATATTCCCAATGAAGGAAAGACTTTGTTGTTGAGCATTTGGTTTGCAGAACAAACCAGAAATAAACCAGAACTGATCCCTGTGAATAAAGTAGGTGACCAGAAATATAAAGAACAACCACTTGGTGAGCCAGTTCTGGAGTTGTATGAGTTTTGTTCTCACAAAAGACACTAAGGCTTAGAGATTAACTTACTTGGAGAAGTGAAGTGATGTAGTTTAATAAAATGAATGACAAGTGACTTCAAATTAACAAAACTTTTTGCCTACGACTTACAAACCAGATTAACTGGTTATTATACTATGTAATGTATTAACTAAAAAATTATGAAACAGCATTAAATGATTATATGGTATCATAGCAAAGCAATCCAGACCTTCCACATGCATAAATTTGACAAAATTTCAGTACAGCATACACCATTTTGTTTTCCAGTTTTTTATTCAACAGTTAAGTATTTTATGGATATCTTAACAACCAAACAGTATTTCATCCCATACATTTACCATCACTTTTTCAAAATTCATTTCTTTAATAATGCTGGACACATCAGTGGTTTCCAAAATGTCACCATGATCAATAACACTATAGTGTGTAAGCAAAATAGGTAATTTTTACCAAGTGCCAAATTGATCACCATATCCTTTGAACCTGTGATTTCAGCCTAGAAATTGACTTTTAAATATTAATTTTTAGATTATAATTCAGCAGTCACAAATATGTGCACAGATGTATAAAGTGCTTATTGTCCTGATCCTCCAAAAAAAAAAAAAAATGGAGGACAATTTCCAAAATGGAGGACAATTGAGGTTACTACACAGTTTTGTACCAGAAATGTTAGAGGTCTGGGTTTATAAAAGACTGAATCTAGCTGTAGAAAGAAAGGTTTGTGTTATATCCAGGGAGTGAAGATAACAAGTCTATTAGAGAAAAGGCCTATAGCCACTGTCATATTAAGCAGTTTATAAATGGGAGCATATGAAGTGAAAAGAAAAATCCTCATATATTTTTGGGTACTCATTTTCAAGATTATTCTTATTGTTTTCATAATTGAAATTCAGCATTACTTGTCCAGTGATCCCTACATTTATTAATGTTAGTGGTCAATAATAATGACAGCTATCAAAAAATATTAACTTGATTATTATTACAATAATAAGTACAAAATCACACAGTGAAGTGTTTCTTTCCTCAGCGATGTTGTTAAGTGACACATGTGTATGGCTAAGAAAGGCTGTGTGATAAAATGAAAAGAGCCCTCAATGTGGACTCAAAGAGGTAAGGATTCTAGTTCTGGCTATGCTGCGAACAGGCCACCGGGCACTGGCATATCACTTAAAGTTAACGTGGGCCTCATTTTCTGTCTGTAAAAGCAAAATATGAATGAGTGGAGATGGTCTACCCAACACACTCCACTGACAGGCACTTCAAGCTGGAATTCCTCTTTTATAGAGGACGTGCAAGGTGAAGGGAAAGTCTTGGCAAACGGGTTACCCAGAAGTGGGGCCGGCCTTGAAAAAAGGCAGACATAGTTCCTTGACAGATGACATGATTTAAGAAAAGCCAGCAAGAAACACCCAAAGCCAAAATGCCTATGTTCAGTATTTTTGTAATACCTGCAATTCCACTGTTAATGGGCCTCTTTTGGGTCTTCTGACTTCCTATACTAAATGCTAATATGACTAGGGGTGTACACCTTAAACTAAAAACAAGAACCTCCAAGTGGAACTCCAAACTTAAATTAGTTTCCTGAGACTGGGACTAGGAAGAAGGATGAAAGATAAGGTTTCCAGAAAGTAGAGAGGAGTCTGAGGTAGTCACTGCCCCCCCCCCCCCCCAGATACAGTCCATCTCTTCACCAAATGTAAATTTATGTATGATCTGCTGTAGTAGTAAGAAGACATCATGAAAGCCCAGAATCCCATCTATTCAATGCCAGTTGGCATAGAAAACAAACCACTGATAGAGTGGGTTACAAGTACATTATATACAAAAGTGCTGTCTCTGTATGATTCCTAGTCTTTCAACCAAGTGCCAAGAATTTATGGGTTCAATTCCCATTAGAATTTTTGGGAATTAATAATGCCTAAATGAAAAAAAAAAATTCTTACCTGGAAAGTGAAACTTGAAAAGCCCTGAGATAAATGTGCATTTTACATCTGTTTTTCATAAGGGCCTTTTAAAGTTAAGTTTTAGAGCTGTTTAGCTTTTGCGAGGGCAAGCCGATTAAGCATATGCTGACTTGGCTTAATGGAGACTGAAAGCTGAAAAGGCTACCGTATTTGCCGGCGTATAAGACGATATTTTGGCGCTGAAAAATATGCCTCCAAGTGGGGGGTCGTCTTATACGCCAGGTACACTTCAGATAGACTGCCCATAGTGCTTGCCCCGTGCCATAGTGGCCTCCCGATGCCCGCCCACTTCATTCCACATACCGTTCAGGCATCAGCAGCGCTGCTGGGTGTATGCTCGGCTGTTATGCGATTTTGCTGTTATGCGATTTTACCACACTCGCAAAATCGCACACAGCCGACCATATAACAAACTCTGTATTTTGAGTGGAAATGTTAGGGGGTCGTCTTATACGCCGAGTCGTTTTATACGCCGGCAAATACGGTATATGGCCCAGTGGAAAATACTCCCTGGGCTGGGAGTCTGCAGCCCAACTGGTCTTTGGTCCCTGACTCTCAAGAACTTAAAAACTTTTTGGATGCAGAAAGACTGCCAAAACAGGGTGCCATGATTCTAGGTCAGTTAAAGCAGAAAGATAATCCGACCATGTTCTATGCAGTGAAACGATTTACGCCTAGCCCCAGTGTTTCCCGCCTTCTGAAAGTGAGCTACCATCCTATTTCCTGCTGTTGGAAGCATGTTCTGTGCAATCCTTGTTTCAGAGATTGGCCTTTGTTCAAGCTAAGAGGTTTCAAAGAATGATTAGGCTGGTAAGGTTTCTTTGTATTCAATTAGTAAAATGAATCAGCACGACTTTATATAAGAGCCTCTTATATTCAGCTCTAATGTATGCCTGATAAAGAAGGGGGAAAAAATATCTTCTAAAAAGAAGACAAACAAAATGCAAGAAAAGATAACCCTGATTTTTACCTAACAGTAATATCCTTGTGAAGTCTTTTTCCAAGCAACTAAATGGTCAGTTTCTGTTTCAACCCCTTTCCTGTCTGTTCCATAGATAATTATTAATAATCCATATGCAAAATTAGAATAGAGAGTATTCATCATCTAAAATTTTCTTTCTATATTATTGAGGTTTTTTACTTCTGTATTGATAAATCACTTTAATTTTGTTTTCAGAATATTCCACCCTTTTGACTATTAAAAAATTAATGATCATAAATTCAAAGTCAAGTTAAAGTTGCAGGTACTTTGTCATGTATTTGAGCACCAGGTTAGAAGCTCAGAGGATAAAATATCTGCTCTTGGCTCATAATCAGCATGAGTTTATAGAAATGGTTTGAAATTACTGAGTACTAAGGCAAGTAAGAAATCATGCAAATGCTAATGTAATAAGGCTAAGAAGCAAATCAAATTCCCCAAATCCAGAGTAACTCCTTGACCAAGAAAACTTTCTGCTTGTAAAACAAATAATTATGCTAACTTTTTTCAAATAAGAAAAAACAGAATTGAGTTGGAGCCTGTGTCACTGGTTTTCTCTTCTTTTTCTTTTCTAGCCTCCTGACAGTACCTAGCGCAGCACCCTCTCCGTAGTAGGTTTATAATCAATCACCCATTCAGCCAAAATGTGTGGAGTGCTGTCCACTTGCCAGGCTCTGTGTGGACAGCATGGAAGAGCAAGGCAAAAGAAGACCATGTCTGAACTCTCACAGGATTCATAGCCCAGTGGAGACCACCACATGTGCTGAATGAATGTAATAATGTCACCACGGACCTGTTCATAAATCCTTTTTATTGTAAAATTGGGCATATATTATCACACTTTTATTTTTATCAAATGTTTACCAAATTAGAGTAGTAACCATAGTTATGAGGTATGGGAATTTTGGTTTTGTCTTGGTTGTGCAGAGGTATTACTCTCTAAGGAGAAAATTACAAGCTTTAAAAAATTAGGAGGGGGCCGGCCGAGTGGCGCGTTGGTTAAGAGCTGGCTTGGGACGCCAGAGGGCCCCGGTTCGGATCCCACATATGAGGGCCAGTGACACTGCCCTCTACAGCTAAGATGCTGAACAACAGCTCAACCTGGAACTGGGCTGCCGTGAGTCGCTGGCAACGGCGTAGGCTGCAGTCCCTGTGGCAGTGGGTTGCCATGGGCTACCGTGTGTAGCCAGCAGCCAGCGTGAGCGGCCAGCAGCTGCAGTGAGCGGCCGTCCAGAAGCCGGCGACTGATCTGCCTCGCCAGGGAAGAGCGCAATGATGGTGCCAACTTGGGCCAGTGAAGCGGCGTCCTCCACAACTAGACTGAAGAACAAAACGACAGCACCTTGTCCGTTCCCCTTCCCCTAATTCCCCAGTACTGTTCCCATCCCCCCATTACCCAATAAAAAATAAAAAATAAAAATCTTTAAAAAAAAAAAAAAATTAGGAGAAATGAAAGTGGAAGGACTAATCAGAAAATTAGAATGCAGGGCTAGACATTTAATACGGGAAGTTCTTAAACTAGCATCTAAGGTAACATTCTTAATTTTCAGTCATGTTTTAATTATGTCTATTTATCAAAAAGCTAAACACCACAAAAGCTTAAATAACTATAATCTGTTCATATTATCATGTAATTGGTGCTTATACTGATGGCCGTAATGCACTGTAAGATTTAGGTCCTCTGAATAATCCAAAAAAAAAAAAATGCCATATACTTCTTGAGTTTTAAAAATTATATTGCATTTTTATTCCATGAAAATTTACAGCCCATGTAAGATATGTATGTCTCTCCATTAACCTGAATATTAAATTAAACTTCCCACGCCTTAATTATTTTACCAACACTTTCTTTGTCTTCCCTCCTCCTCCTGAGACACACACACACACACACACACACACACACACACACACACACACACACACACCACTCACTCTTATGCCACACCCACATGGGTCACTTTTGTTTTTTCTTGATTGAAACTAACTTCATCTGACTAAAAAAAAAAAGAAAGAAAGGAAGAAAGAAAAAAAAGGTAAAGGGGATTCACACAACTTAGAGTATTTTAATAGACCAAAGGCTTTTCATCAAACTCTAAAGTTTCACCAAACATTAGTGGGGAAACTTGCATTTATTTGCTCTCCTCATTCAAAGGATCACATTTAAATAATGTAATAGAAGAAGCATAGTAGTGTAGTAGTGTAATAGAAGAAGAGTTTTAAAGACTTCCAGAAGAAGACTTGCTGTATTTATTTAAATAACGATCACTTTGTTCATACAACATCAAGAAAATTCATTAAAACCTTTATCACTATGACAACTGCTGTTGTTAATAGTACAATAGTTTCTTAGCCTGACCTTATGAGCCTAGCCTGTGTCCCTCACTTGTTCGTCCCTTGTAGTCTGACTTGCTTTTCTGAAACCACCTCTCAGAAATTGCGAATGAGTTCCTAATCACGAGATCCAATGATATCTTCTCATCCCTCATTCTTTTTATCCTTCAAGATACAAGAAACACTGATGACCACTTCCTCCTTGAAATTCTCTCCTCCCTCATAGACTTATGACACTGATGCTTCTCCTTCCTTTTCGTTTTTTCTATCTCTGGTTCTTCCATGTTCCTTTTTTTTTTTAATTATTATTTTTTTAATTGGAGAACAGTGTGTTTTCCCAGGACCCATCAGCTCCAAGTCAAGTAGTTGTTTTAATCTAGTTGTGGAGGGTGCAACTCAATGGCCCATGTGGGGATCGAACCGGCAACCTTGGTTGCCACTCTAACCAACCGAGCTAACCTGCCGCCCCCTTTTTGTTTCTTAAATGCACATGTTCTATTAGTTTTTTTCAGTTTGTCCAGAGGGAGGGGAATGGGCATGTTTGTTTATTTATTTAACCTCAACCTTCTTCTCTCTTAACAATCTCTCCTTTGGCAATGTCACCCAATAGTTACCCTAGCTCCACCATCACCATTGGGTACTTCGGGCTCTTCTCTTCCAAATTCATACCTGGATCTGAAATTGAGAAGGAAGGTTTTAGAGATGCTAGCTTTAAAATTAAAAATGAATTATATTAGCACTTTGGAACCTGTTTTGACAGAGTAGAGAGAAAAATGAATGAATGAATGAATGTGTTGACGAAAAATATCCAGCCTAAGAGAAAACTTATGAGTTTATTTGAGCCAAACTAGCGACAATTGCCGGGAAGCAAAATCTCAATGGATTGAGAAAATGCTCCGAAGAATGGCAGTTTTACAGCTTATTTTATACATAAAATCAAAGGAGGAATGTTACATGAAATCCATTGGTGATAGATTAAGGGAGTGGGAGAAAGGAAAGCGGGGAAATTTCTGGGATTGGAGGAAAGTACATTGGAGAGACAGGTACTCCTCCCATACAGGTGGGTGCAGGATAGCTAATGGTTTGCTTTTTACAGCACATAGAGATGGTAATCACGAGACAAGCATAATAATGAGAAATTTTGCAATTTCCAGCTGTGGTCTGGAAAAAAGGATTAAGGATGTCATTTTAGGTACAGAAAGACAAAGAACAGGCCCACTGAAAAGGCAGATTAATTTAATGAGGAAGCTGGAGATGTGACTTCCTGCCATGGCCCAATTTAGTTAGGTATTTTTATGTTCACACCATCCTCTGTGGTTATTTTCAGTCTCCTGAACTCATCAGATTTAACATGTGGCCCCTTTTCTGTCCACAAATGAATGAATGAATGGTAAATGAGTCTTTTAGATTTTGGAGAGAAATATGCCAGATTCCTAATCTTTTAAAACTCATTAAAATTCTGAAGAAATTTCACTTTTTGAGGTGTTCACAATTATAGTTATTTTGAACCCCTGAGGCACGATTTTAAAATCCAGTGGAAGTTTTTCGGGTCTAGTTGTATTCTTTCATTATTCTGTTCCTCAAGCAAATGGAATACAAAGCCCTGGAAACTTTCAGTTACTTAGATGTTTTTGTGAAAAAAATATCACTTTTTGCAACAGAGGAGGAGGTAAAAAACATTATCAAAATATAAATGCATAATCTCCCCTTCTCTTGGTCACTTATTCCAGGTTACTGAATTTAAAAAAACAATCTATTAGAAAATGTTTCAATGCAAAAGTTCCTGATGGGGGTCTTTTTTACCAAGATAGCTTCTAGAAATATTATAGAAGTCTCTTTTTCAAATTTAGCTTTAGATTTTGGTAAGAATTGAGAATATCAATGATACATGTTTTTAAAGTTTTAATAACAAGCTTTAAGCGGGAGAGAGAGCACTTTAAATGAATGATTAAAAAGTATTTTCTTAGAACATTTTATTCTCGCCTATTATTCTCTGCATTTGCCAAGGATTATTTACATCCTGGCACATATTTTCACATAAACAATGCATAGAACAAAAATACTGCATTTGACCATCATGAGGCTGTGCATCACTTGGCATAAATCTGAAATTTTTGATTTTGAAAAGAAGATAATTGCTGTTTTAAAAATATTGTATATGTTTATTATAAGAACCAAATTAAACAAATAGCTCAGTCTTCCTAATCCACTGATCAATAGAGTAAATGTAACATAGCAAGAACTTGAAAACCTTTAGAATCCTTTAAATCCATGGTGTATAGTATTTTGCCTTTGTTTGCTTGTAGTATGACAATTTTTCTAGGTTTGGTGATATAAAGAATCCAAAAGAAACTAGCTAAGATCAAACAAGATTATGATCTGAACACTTTGAAGCAATAATTTTACATTTGAGAACTTGTAGATGATATGAAATTTTTGTCAAGTTATTAATGTATTTTTTAAAATCCCTGGTGGTGGAAGATGCAGACTTTAATGTTTTCTCCAGTAGAGTTAATGAACTAAATGGACAGTATCTCATTAATTTCTTGAGCCCCCTTGTGAGGCAAGAAAATGGCATTCTCATCTAACAGCTGGAAAAGCTGAAGAACTAGTGGATGTAACTGCACTCATTTGCAAGGGAAAATAATAGCTTTAATATATTCTGAGGTGAATATGAAAGAATATTGCACACACACATATCCCCTTTCTTATCAATACCTGCTTTTTAAAGTATATTTAAACCCGTTGATCTTGTTCCTGTACCTCTTGGCAAAGTAAGTTATTGCCTCATGACCCAGCAGGGCAGTCACCCTTTTAATTTACATTTAAATAGCTTTTCCCGAATCCATACAACCTAAGATCTAGCCAATCATGAATCTGCAACAAGCTTATTTAAGTCTCTTATTCTATAAATTTTTAAACTGTAAAAATTCAAGAAATAATATCTTTTTGCAAAGTACATTGGCACTAATTGAGAGGTAAAAAAGAACAAATTGATTTGTAGTTCCATCAAAATAATTTGACATTTTACTTAGAAAGTGTATACCATCATATAGTTTTGATCTCTTCTGAATTTGTTTTGCAAAAAAAGTGTAATGTTATACTTGAATGGAAATGCCCTCAAGTTACTCCAATACTACTGTAGGATTGATTTTCCTAAGTTAAAGGAATGCCAGAGTTAGGTGCTTTATATATAGTCCTTTAAAAAAATCATCATCTATTTTTAATGGATTTAGGATATTTCCAAAGAAATTAGGAAAATGTAACATCACTTTAGTACTACCAAATAGGGTTTTCTGTAATGACTGTGACATCATGACAGTGAAGTATTCATTTATAAGCTTTAAACAGAGAAGGCTTTACCTAGGTATGACCAATAGAAATACAGTATGTAAATTTACCCATATTATCTGTATGCTGATTGGCTTGACTTCCCTTGACTGTCACAATCTCACCACCCAGCAATGAGGTATTTTACTGGAGTCTGGAGATCAAATTATTACTGTACAAAAGATACTTATTTTTTCTGTTTCATTAACAGATTATTATAAAGCAATAAGCATGCCGGAGGAGAAGCAGACTTTTGACTTTGGGACTTAATGAAAGCATGTCTGCTCATTTTTTGGAGGTGGGGAGTTGTCGTTTAAAATCTTGCACCACCCCCACAAACCAAACTCTTCCGAGATGGTAGAATAAGGAGATGGGATTCCAGAGGGATCCCTAAGCACCCAGATGTCAGGGTAGGTGGTGTGCTGTGATATCATCGGGCCTTTTGGACCGGTGTCAGTTTTATGAATTCGCCGTATTCCTGGTGTTTTTCTTCCGTAATAACAAAGGGGCGGGGGAGGGAAGGAAACTCACACACACAACTGCCTTGACGTTACCGATCTATTGGTCGGTCATACTTGCAAGAAAGAAAGAAAGAAAAAAAAAAAAAGACTGTCGCTGGGTGGGATGGAATGCAAGGAATAGTCATTCAAAATGTTTGTAGAGTCTTTAAGTCATATTCGTTAAGGTAGAACACATCTAAATCATTTTGCAGTTCTCTGAACTTTGCTTCTCCCTACGTAATGCATATTTGCGTGTATTTGAGAATAGATGACTAACAAAGACAGGGCTGCCCTAACCTGATTTCCCCTCATCCCCATTGACAAAATTTTTCTTAACTGCATATATATATATATATTTTTTTTTCCCTTCCCCTTCCTCCCTCTCTCCCTCCCTTCCCCTTTATCCTCACCTCCCCCACCCCCCACCCCCCCCACCCCCCCCCACCCCCCCCTCATCCCCACCCCCACCCCAGCTAGCTTGCAAATGCAAAGGTCAGCTGGGGAAATGATATAAAAAGAAACCTCAACGGATCTTTGGACCACCCCGAAGAAGCAGGGAGGACGGGCTCCGAAGGCCGCGGAGAGGGCGCCCGGCGCCCGCGGCCCTGGGTGCGCGGCCCGGGGGGCGGGGGGCGGGCCTGAGTCCCGGGCGAGCCTTTCCGCCCCCAACTCCACTCGCGGGGAGGGAAACGTTCAGAAGCAGCCACTAGGAGACAAAAGCCTCATTTCGCCAGTCCAACAGGACTGCATTCAGTGAACTCCGGCAGTTCTGGAAACGGGTCGGGACTCGGGTTGGCTCCACAGAGGCCGGGGCCGCCGCCCTCGCCGCCGCGGCCCCTGCGTTGCTGAGGGAGACCGCGCGGCTGCGACAGGGGAGGACGCGGCTGGAGCTCAAGGAGGCTCCAGCGCGCAGGCGCCGCCGAGCCCTGCCTGGATGCTCAGTCAAGGCACCAAGGCAAAAAAAAAAAAAAAAAAAAAAAAAAAGAAAGAAAGAAAGGGAAAAAAAAAAAAAACCCCAGCAATTTATAGAAAGAAGAAGCTATAGTCTGTCGGGATATCCAACACCAACAGGTAGGAGGACATACTGTCGGTTAAGTTTGGGGGTGGAGGGCGCAGTGTTGATGAAACTGCAGGCACACGGGGGAAAACCCCTCCCTAAGGTGGTGTTTGGTTTTTTTAAACAATAAACTGCATAATGGAAGTACATTCAGGCAATGCATCTTCAGTTGGGCTTATTCAGAGCTCCATTTCTGGAAAGCGTTGCAAGACTGAGGAATATCAGACTGCGAATCACCGGGAACAGAAGCAGTCGCCCCATCTTCGCGTATGTAATGCATGTCTCTTCCCTCCTCCTCCTCCACCCCCCATTATAAATCCAGGGGTGGCGGATTTCAGTTTTCGTAATGTTGCATGATGAGATCGGTATTTACCCAGGGAAGTATCAGTGGGGAAAGTAAAAGCATCGAACGCAGGTTTGCCTGGGCCACCATCAGCATATTCCGGGCAAGTGAGAAGTGGCCAAGGAAAGATGCTTCCTGGGAATGACAGAGGAAGCCGGTTTCCCTGGTGTGGCTCCCAGCCACCAAGGAAACAATGTGCATTTTGTTTTAAAATGAAGCCACTTGTGATTTGCAACAAAGATTATATCGTGTAAATAGAAAGGCTTAATTGCCCAATAAATACGGGTTCATGTTAAATTCATTTGAACCCAGGCAGCTAAGGTTTACAAATGGAAGTGCATTATTCCTGTGGGTGTGTTTCCCTGGCTAATATTTACATTAACCATTTTTAATAGTCGTGTGTGCTTAAAAGAGAAAAGATTTGCCAAAAATGGGATGGGGTTGGGGGTGGGGGAGAGACAAAAGATTAAATCACATCAAATCCTGGGACAAGTTCCTACTAATTTAGAAGTCTAATGTTGAAATTATGCTTTAGGATGAATCAACAAATACTCTTCTCATAATATGCAGCATGAATAGTGACACTTGAGTTAAAAGACAAATATTTTGCAAGGGTTCTTTGGCTCGGTATCAGCAGAGAAGCTGCCTATAAAATACTGACAGATACTAATAGAACTCAAATAAATGTAGTAATCTCCTCTCTGTCTCCTATTAGCAATCTTGTAGATTCCTTTACAACACTAGTGATTAATTCCTGGACTGGCATATTTTATGACTGTGGAACATTTTATTCATTCTGCCCTAAATGTACCCAATAAAATGTATGTCCTCCAAAATAGGGACATTTTAAAATTCATCTAGCCCAGAAAACTAAGCAAACCAATTCTCTGAAATCTCAAGCAAAAATGTTTACTAAGGCAAATAATATTATTCAAAATCAAGACTTTATTTACTTCCCATAAATAAACAGCTTTATGTTAACACTGCCTGACATCATTGCTTGTTAACTTAAGAACTGATAGCTTTTTTTTTTTTTCCAGATATTGTGATGGCAAAACAAATGGAAGAAAAGAGGAAGCATGACTGCAGATCGGATCAGTTCTCTTTGTGGATTACATTTTTAGTAAAATGTATGGATCTATCTTTTCCTTGTTCTTCTGTCTAGATCATGAGACTTGACTGAGGCTGTATCTTTATCCTCCTCCATCCATCTATGGCGAACTATAGCCATGCAGCTGACAACATTGTGCAAAATCTCTCTCCTCTAACAGCCTTTCTGAAACTGACTTCCTTGGGTTTCATAATAGGAGTCAGCGTGGTGGGCAACCTTCTGATCTCAATTTTGCTAGTGAGAGATAAAACCTTGCATAGAGCACCTTATTACTTCCTGTTGGACCTTTGCTGTTCAGATATCCTCAGATCTGCAATTTGTTTTCCATTTGTATTCAACTCTGTCAAAAATGGCTCTACCTGGACTTATGGGACTCTGACGTGCAAAGTGATTGCCTTTCTGGGGGTTTTGTCCTGTTTCCACACTGCTTTCATGCTGTTCTGTATCAGTGTCACCAGATACTTAGCTATCGCCCATCACCGCTTCTATACAAAGAGGCTGACCTTTTGGACGTGTCTGGCTGTGATCTGCATGGTGTGGACTCTGTCTGTGGCCATGGCGTTTCCCCCAGTTTTAGATGTGGGCACTTACTCGTTCATTAGGGAGGAAGATCAATGCACCTTCCAACACCGCTCCTTCAGGGCTAATGATTCCTTAGGTTTCATGCTGCTTCTTGCTCTCATCCTCCTAGCCACACAGCTTGTCTACCTCAAGCTGATATTTTTTGTCCACGATCGAAGGAAAATGAAGCCAGTCCAGTTTGTAGCAGCAGTCAGTCAGAACTGGACTTTTCATGGCCCCGGAGCCAGTGGCCAGGCAGCTGCCAATTGGCTAGCAGGATTTGGAAGGGGTCCCACACCACCCACCTTGTTGGGCATCAGGCAAAATGCAAACACCCCAGGCAGAAGAAGGCTATTGGTCTTAGACGAGTTCAAAATGGAGAAAAGAATCAGCAGAATGTTCTATATAATGACTTTTCTCTTTCTCACCTTGTGGGGCCCCTACCTGGTGGCCTGTTATTGGAGAGTTTTTGCAAGAGGGCCTGTAGTGCCAGGGGGATTTCTAACAGCTGCTGTCTGGATGAGTTTTGCCCAAGCAGGAATCAATCCTTTTGTCTGCATATTCTCCAACAGGGAGCTGAGGCGCTGTTTCAGCACAACCCTTCTTTACTGCAGAAAATCCAGGTTACCAAGGGAACCTTACTGTGTTATATGAAGGAGCATCTGTAAATCTCTCTAGCCTTGTGAAACAATGACCTCTGTTAAGCAATGTGGCCTGTAGCCATATCTTGAGAAGAAAATCGAAAATGGGCTCAGCGGTTATAAGGATTTGGGCAACGTTCTGCAGTCTTTGCAATAGTTCACCTATAATCCTATTTTAAATCTCAGAGTGATCCTGCTGACTGCCGGTGAAGGTTTGTAATTAAGAAAGGACTGAACCACTGCCCTAAGTTTCTTTATGTGGTTGAAAAACTTGATAATGAAATTAGCAGGTGCTAAGTATCAGTGCCAAATGCTGTGTATATCACTACTTATGAAAAAAACATCAAAAAAACCAATTAGTATTGGACATCTTAATAAATTAAGTTGACATGAGGTAAATGTATTGATAAAAACTAATTTTAGAAGTTTGAAGACTTTAAAACATTTCATACTATTATTGTTTTGCAAAGACGAAAATATTTGGGGACTAAAGTACTGTAATCCAGTAAAGACATGCCATCAGTTTTTGGATTATCACACTTAAAAAAATCACTTTGTAAGTTTGGAGTAGCATTCCAAAGCAGTATATTGGTTCTAATTAGAGTTTACTTTTTTTTAATTAATACATTACAATTTCTAAATACCACTTTCCTTACCTACTAGTGAAATTGCTAGCATTGAACTGTAATACGTGGTTTTTGTTGATTTGGTATAAAATGTTTCCAATTCCTTTTTATTTTGTGAATGCTAGATATTGGTGTGAGAGGCAACGTTAATGGTACCAACTGGTCACAATTGAGCAGTTTTAATAATGCAGAATAAACACATGTTGCCTTAAAGGGTTATCTAGTATCTTTATCTTATTTAGCATTGGAGCAAATAGTCAAGGGAAATCAAACCAGTACCTGGTCATGGTCATGCATATGGAACTGCATGGACGATCATTTAATACTCTTTTCCCTTTTTCCTCACATGGTTTGAAAATTAAGGTGCACATCACCGGGCTAATGAGGTTTTCTTCTGAGGTGTGCTACCCATTGTAGTGTATTCTAAGAAGGAGGCAGTTGATCTATGTTTATATTTTAAGTCAGCTGTCAAGGGGAGACCGCAGCCTTAGTATGACATCTTGCACAATTTGTGAAGCGTTTATTCTACAGAAGGCACAGTCTTGTTTATACTTTCTGCACATCCAGTGTATTGGTCATTTAAATTATTTCTGATTTACCTTGTGAAAGCTTATAATATGATTTCTGGTATTTTAGAAATACATTAGAGTCTGTGAGTCTCATTCTTTAAGATACAGATGTGTGAATTTCAATATAAAGTTGCATTTGCCAAAATTTACCCGTGTAGCCTGTTAATTTTCTTGGAATAAATTTTACATTTTTTGCAAATAACATTTTTTTTTAACCTGAAAAACAAGCACAAACTAGTAAGACTAACTTTATGTTTTTTGGGTTTTTTTGTTGTTGTTGCTTCTGTATTCTAGAACTGGAAATGCATGAATGATAGGGATCATAAAGCTGAGAAACTGACAAATCACATCTGTGAAAGCATTATTTGATATTTGAAAGCATATCATAATTCTATTTATTCTCACAAACCAGTAATATTTAGAGTTGTATACCTGTTTGTTTGGTTCAGAATTTTAATATAAATATCGTGTTTTAATTTGGGGCACAGTAGAAATTTTGGGTTCCACATATTTAACTTGTAAGAAGAACAGTTTACAATAACGTTACGACAAAGCTAGAAAGGTTGTTATTGTTTTTGTTTGGATTTCATTGTCTTTTGTTTTTATTTTGTTTGTTTTTTGTATTTGAAAAATAAGTTTAGGAATCTAATGGAGCAGAATTCTTTATTGCTACAGGGGTACATCTGTTAAAAGAATATAAATATAAATAAGAAGAAAAATAACTGAAATGCCTCAATGATATATGCAACTATTCAGTTTGCTCATGTAAGGACAGCTCAAGCTATGATTTAATGAGGACTCTGACCTCATTTTTACTTTATACCAAAGTTGATTGGATCTGAGACAAAGTTTAATGTACAACAGTGAGTTCAATCTAGCAATAAAGTCCCCTTGTCGGTACTAATATCATTATCCAATATCCAATAAAAGAAATATTATCACAGGATATTCTGATAGTATTATGTGTCCAACTCAAAAAAAATTGCAGTAGAGACATGATTACAATCTCTCTATTTATAGAGAACTTTGCTTAGAGGTTCAAATATCACCAGCAATCAGGAGAAAATTCAGCAATGATCTTGAGGACAGAGAGAGCAGGTTTTATCAACACCAGCCTCTGTTACATAAACAAGAAAACCGAGGCATGAGTGAGACTGGGGGACTGAGGAGTGAAGAGCAACAGCCGAGTAAGATTGCCGACTGCACCTTGCTATTTGGAATTCCAGATTTTAACAGTTTTGATAAGTAATCTGCTCCAGGAATCAGTGAATAATGCTGAACTTGAATGACTTTCATTTAAGCCTAGGCTCGACTAACTTGGCATGTTAGGTCAAAGGGCAAGCAGTGGTAGAGATACATCCCGGTTAATGAATGCCATTTGTAAGCCAATGAGGAATGGCAGCAATCATATAAAGTCTGCTTCAGTGTCTTAATGACCAAATCACAGTATCTATTTTGGCACTCATTCCAATATTCAATATTTAAAAATATTTGGTGACTCATTCAATTTAAAAATGTTACTAATCTTCAACCCATAAAAACATTGGGTTGTCTGCAAAGTCATGACGTATTTTTTCTGTTTTTCGTTGCAAAAATGTGTTATGACTTTTCCGACAACCCAATATATTCCACTGGGGAGTGCAACTTCCCTGTGAGAAAGACCCATTATCAATAATCATGTGTCCCTCTTGAACTAATTACATGTGAGCAGAACAGTCTTTCACTTGTTTTACTTAACAGCCATGATGTGTTTGCATGCATGTGTCTGTACTATGGCATGTGGCTCTTAGTGCACAGTGGGCTTATCTGTGAGATGCCTGACGAATCCAATGCAGACATTTACTGAGGCACAGGAGGTGAGTAACTTGCCCAGTTTCCCACAGAAGCCCCATTTAAATAACACAAAATTAACTATAGTGATTTGATTTATAAAAAATTATTTGTAAGATAACCTATTAACTGAATTATCTTGTTTAATGTTAGCTGGTTGGATTTCAACACCAGCATTTTTTATAGAGGCTAACTGTTCTGTCATTGTTAATACATGAATATGGCCACGACTTCCAGAATGCTACCTGAGTTGTTTAATCACTTATTCACTCAACAAATAGGTGTTGGGCACTGGGCTTGGTGCTGAGAGCACAGTGAAAAACAAGGCAGAACAGTCACTCGTGGACCTTAGCCTAGTGGGAAGGACAAATAACTAGGTAGTAGCAACAAGTGAGGCACGTTAGGAGTGCTCTCCATTTTCCCTTAGTGCCTTGTCGCCTATCTTTACTCAGCGTTCCTTAGGGTTTTTTATATATCATACTTCCTCAGTTCAGAGGGAACCCCCAATTCTGCTCGCACTTCATTTAGCTCAATCACTGTGTTATACTTTGGAATCCTAGATTCCCATGTTAATGCTACACACAGAATAACATGTAACCTGGCTTTTAAAGTTCCCCCCATGACCTGACTGTCCACTTCCACAAGAGAGGTATTTCAATTCCTTCCAGAGACCTGGAGGTGTCTTTTCTTCCATTCTCATACCTTCTTGCAAGTTAGCATGAGAATGCCTGGGTAAAGCAAAATCAAAGAAAGACACTAAAAGCCCACGCCCAGGGGGCCTCCCATGGTGCTCAAACAAAGATGGGAATAACCTGTGAAATGGTACATGTCTTTTATTATTAAAGCATGCCACTCCTTCAACATTTTTATTGCCCCTTATCAGAGATATACACCAAAACTCCCTAACCTCTTTATCAGCTAAAAAGTTTGGCCTCCAAAATTTACTTTTATTGCAAATACAATTAAACATGTTTACAATTATTGAGACATATTCCTTTTCATTCATGTAATAGTGAGTTGTTGAAATGGTGATTACTGTAGGACAGTTGCAAACAGAACTAAAACTCTTCATTTCTGTGTATTCACCATTAAATAAATTTACTTTATTCCATTCTTTATTTTATTCCTCCAGTATTGTTATGTTATTAAAACAAAGACCCAACTTATATTAGTTCCATATATGAAATGCTGGCTACATTAATTAAGATAGATGGTTGTCAGAATTGTGGGTTATTTACAATTCCAAAATCTTATGCGTTTGTTTCTCTATGCAAAATACACCACTTTTGTGTTTGTTAATATTGTCTTATAAATGTTATGAATGGAAATTGCAGGGTCTATTAAGATAATTTTTTATTGTTGCTGACATTTTTATTGTTCTCAACTTGGGGCATGCTAGTGTGCTGTAATTTTCCCAATTCCCTCAGAAACGTTTTTTACACAAGATTAAAATGATACAATTGCTTAATTTTAAGGCACAAGTTCATAAGTAGTCTATAGTGGTTAAAACGAAGGTGTCATTTGTAAATGACTCCATTATAACTTTTTGCCATCAGTCGAAACAGTCAAATAAGTTAAAGGGATATTGAGAACTGGAGCAATGGAGGAAATATTTATTTGGCTAATTCTTTTTGCCATGCAATGTAACAGGCTCTAAAAGTATATATTAAAACCAAGAGGCTTTAACTTTATAAAAGCATTATATAAATAAGGCCTGGTTTTTAAAATGTAGAAGGAGCTTTTATACCATCTCCTTTTGCTGAAAGGATTATGTCCATTAGCTGCTCAAGCTCTTTTAATTAAAAGGATTTTAAAACCAATTTTCTTCCCACCAGATCAGGCAGTTAATACAAGGCCTGGAATCTTGAAAGGCCCCAGAGAAAAGCAAAGAAAATGTGTTTGCCTTTGAGTGCTGGCAGAAAAAGGCCTCCAAGAAACCGCAGGTGGTTTGGAGTGTGGGATTATTCCCACCTGGCATTCACAGCCAGCTCCCTGCCTCCTACTGGTGCCATAGGACAACATCCTCAGAAAGACAGGTTTTCAAGTTTCTCTTGAAGACCGAAAACAGTTCGTTTTTTTCTCTGTGTTTGGAAAATAATAGATTCTTGACATAAATACTAAAATTGATACTATAATGCATGTCCTGATTCATAGGATTTTGAATAGACAATAAAATAATATTGGACTTCTATGGATGTTCAAGATCATGGGGTGAAGAAGAAAGTCATTTATTATATCATCGGGAAAAGTTATAATAGTAAAAATTTAAAGCTGAACTGATAATCGAGCTTCAACCAGGTAATTAATTAGTTGTTTCTTTTCATAGTTTTAAGAAAGCAAAAAAAAACAAAAACAAAAACAAAAAAACATCTGACTAGATGAAAGAGAAGCTTGTTTCCTCCATCAAAAATAATGTTGAGAGCGTTCATTTTCTCCAGGGAAAACAGCAATTTCTGATCACTTTTAGTAAGCCGTTTTACTTAGCCATCATTCAATCCAACAACCATTTTTGTGCGCCTAAAGCGTGTATGATGTTGGACAAGTCACTTATACTTAACACGCCTCATCTATAGAAAGGGGTAATCGTACATATGTCCTGCAGTTATTGACAGGACTCAGTGAGTATTGTGAAGCCTTTTGAAGAGTCTGGCATCTTAAATAAATGGTACTTTTTACTGGCTGTCTCATAGTTTACCATCTGGCAGCAAAGACACAAATTATGAGACAATGTGATAAGTGCTGTAAGGGAGATATGTGAGCTAAGTGTTAAAGAAACAGACAAGCAATTAACTCTGAAGATGGGCGGGGGAAGGTGAAATAGAAAAGGTGGCAACTGAATTCAGTTTCAAAGGAGAATTTTAATGGTAGGGTATATCCAAATGAATATTTCCATCCGCTGACTCCAGCGTTCTAGTTTACCCCACGATCTCAAAAAAAACCTTCTGCTGCGGAGTTTGAGTATATTCTCAGGCACTTGAGTCCAGCACAGAAGACTGTGAGGGCTGCCGTCAATGCCAAGTACTGGAAACACCTAGGTTTACGTTCGTCATGTGGTGCGCAAGCCATTAGAGCCATACTTTCAGGATACCTATTGGTTGATTCAAGCTCCTGGTTTTAACACTGTTTTTTTTTGTTTTTAAAGATTTTTTTATTGGGGAATTGGGGGGTGGGAACAGCGCTGGGGAATTGGGGGAAGGGGAACAGACGAGTTGCTGTCGTTTTGTTCTTCAGTCTAGTTGTGGAGGACGTTGCTTCACTGGCCCAAGTTGGCACCATCACTGCGCTCTTCCCAGGCGAGGCAGATCAGTCGCCGGCTTCTGGACGGCCACTCACTGCGGCTGTTGGCCGCTCACGCTGGCTGCTGGCTACATACGATAGCCCATGGCAACTCACTGCCACAGGGGCTGCAGCCTACGCCGTAGCCAGCGACTCATGGCAGCCCAGCTCCAGGTCGAGCTGTTGTTCAGCATCTTAACTGTGGAGGGCAGTGTCACTGGCCCTCATATGTGGGATCCGAACCGGGGCCCTCTGGCGTCCCAAGCCAGTTCTTAACCATTGCGCCACTCGGCCGGCCCAACACTGTTTTTAAAAGGGATGAATATCAACTAATTAGGTCCCTTCATTTTTCCAATAATGATGATGAATCTTCAAAGATTGATCCGCTTGCAAAAAGCAAGCCCATAATAGATTTAGTGAAGGGTACATATATTCCCACCTATAATAGCAATAAGTAATTGTGTGTAGATATGTCCATTTTGAAATTCAAGGGGCATCTATTTTTCAAGCAGTATCTTCCCAGTAAACCAAATACAAAGGGGGGCATAAAGATCTGGTCACTCGGTGATTCACAAACAGGATTTCTGTCTCAAGATAGGAAAGTTAGGTTGAGAGCAAGAGTGGGGTCCAGCTTGCTGAATGGATTTGAAGGCAAGGAGCATGTAGTTTGTACAGACATTTTTTTAATTCAAATGTAGAACTTTTTGAGAATCTAAGATTGAAAAAAAATGGAGCATGTGCTATAGTACGTGTCAATAGGAGAGGACTGCTTTCAGATATGCATATTTGCAAGCTGATGTGTGGTGGCCTCCCCGTGATGTGGGAAAAGCATGATCCATGGATGCTTGCTTGCACTCGGCAGGATACAGGGAGAGTTAACGTGATCTCCACTGTTGGGAATGGTGGTGTCAGTGAAGTGCATGTAAGATCAAAACAGGGAATGAGAACTGTGTTGAAACTAAATATTCAAATTCTGTACAATTCATTTATGGGTGGGGTTGATTGTTTTGATCAACTCTGTGCCACTTATCCTTTGGATAGGAAGTCTAAGAAGTGGTATCAAGCTATATGGCATTTTCTCATTGAAGTGGCTCTAGTAAATGGCTATATATGCTACAACGTTCAAAACCCTAACAGTAAATTGAGCCAGCAGAAATTCAGGAAAAAAGTTATAGAGGGCTTATTAGATGGATTTTCAAGAAAATATAGAAATAAGAAGAGTTGCAAGATGTCTGCACAGAAGAAATTAGACTGAGAGAAAAATTGCGATTTTCCCAGGCAATTTGAGGACGAGAAAAAGCAGCCTAATTGCTGCATGTGCAGCATTATGCCCTCACAATACAAAAAAGGGGAAAGGTGTTTGCAAATGCAAACAAACCACGTATTATTGAGCTATGTGTCCTGGAAATCCAGCAATGTGTGTTGTTCCTTGTTTGTTTGTTTTTTTAAAGATTTTTATTGGGGAATTGGGGGGATGGGAACAGTGCTGGGGAATTGGGGGAAGGGGAACAGACAAGTTGCTGTTGTTTTTGTTCTTCAGTCTAGTTGTGGAGGACGTTGCTTCACTGGCCCAAGTTGGCACCATCATTGCGCTCTTCCTAGGTGAGGCAGATCAGTTGCCGGCTTCTGGACCGCCGCTCACTGCGGCTGCTGGCCGCTCACGCTGGCTGCTGGCTGCTCACGCTGGCTGCTGGCTGCTCACGCTGGCTGCTGGCTACACACGGTAGCCTATGGCAACCCACTGCCACAGGGGCTGCAGCCTACGCCGTCGCCAGCGACTCATGGCAGCCCAGCTCCAGGTTGAGCTGTTGTTCAGCATCTTAGCTGTGGAGGGCAGTGTCACTGGCCCTCATATGTGGGATCCGAACCGGGGCCCTCTGGCGTCCCAAGCCAGTTCTTAACCATCGCGCCACTCAGCTGGCCCTGTTGTTCCTTGTTTTGAGAGTTATCATTCAGAAGTAAAATATAAAGAACCCTGTCAATGTTCTAGAAAGGAAGTTTAGGAAAGCAGATGTACATTTTTCTATATTTTTGTGTTTTTCAAGAATGAATAACAATAAAATCTTTATACATAAAAATAATGTCGTTTATATACAAAGCAGCTCAAGTTGTTATTATTAAATACATAAAATAGTCAAAATATCAACTTTTTGTTTTTTGTGGATTTCTGATAAATTTTGAAAAAACACCTTGAAACCAACCAATGCAGTGAAAGAGTTAATTTCATCAGCTTGACAAAGTTAGAAAAACCATTTGAAGAAGAGGAAATAAAAAGAGCAAAAGACAAAGAGATTTGAAAGCTCAGGGTGTGTTCAACCTAGAGATCTATTAATTGGAGAAGATTAATGTGTGGCTGAGGCTTAGGCACCAGGAAGGGGAGAGCCAACGTGGCACAGAGGTGAAAAAGCACAAAAGGCTTGGAAGTGTAAGTCGCTCTGTCTGTTACTAGCTTTATGATCTTGAACAAGTTAAGTCAAGTCTTTCAGTCTCAATTTGCTTATCTGTAAATGAGGGAGTAAGTAGTAAGTAGCAACCACTGCTTTTAAAGATTTCTTTGACGATTAAATAAAGTAATAATAACTATTACTAAGTACTTACTATATGCCAAAGACTGTTCTAAATACTATATATATATATATATATATATATATATATATATATATATATATATATATAATTTGATTATCACCATAAGTAGATGCTATTATTTTCCACACTTTACAAGTAAAGAAACTGAAGCACAGAAAAGTTAAGTAACTTGCACAAGTTAGTAATAGGCAAAACATGGATACAAAGCGCATAGTACTTACCCGGCCCAGAGTGAACATTCAATAATGTTGGCTGCTGCTGCTGCTGCTGCTGTTATCTAACAAAATAACTGAGGAAGGTTAGAGACTAATGAGAGCTGAAGTGATTGAGCAGAAACAAAGCTCCAGCCTTCAGACTTCAACTACGCCTTACTGTTCTCCCTCTCTCCCCCCGAGACTCTAAAGGATGCAAAGAATAGTAGTTGGTTGCCTAATACCCCCTGTCTGCTTTCACATAGGATCATACTACCACAGAAACAGGAGACTCCATCCATCTGATCTTTGAAATGACTTCTTACAAGGGCATTGCTCAAACTATATTGTTTACATTTTAAAAGTGAGCTACACAACTCATACCATGTGGAGAGTTGTACCTAGCTCTAGCTCATACTGTGTGCAGTCCTAAATCAGTTTCATCGTACTTTATGTAAAATGTAGATTTTAAATGGATGATACCATAGGCTGGGTATAATCCTTTCACGGAGTCTGTTGTTAAGTCTCCCTTTAAAGGTCCACCTTTCAGGATGACCATTCCCAGCCATGTCTCAACTACTTACTTACACTTACCTTCCCTACTCTGAAATCTCTCCAGAACCTTCTGTGACTCTAGCTTTCACAACTCTATATAGTAAAGGAATGATTAATGGAGAACATAATAGCAGAATTACCTCAACAGTCCTGTTTGCCTGGCATTCATGCATCCTTGTGGTCCTCACACTTTTCTAATTATTCACTCAGTAGTTTACACACCTAGCTGTCCTTCACTGCGTTTTTTAAAGCTGTTATTTTTCTCTTTTGAACCACCCTACATTCATTCCAGTTGAGCTTCATTCTTTCTATTTGACCTCTCACTTTACCAGTAATTGTACCAAGGTTGATTCTGTCTTCTCAAATGATAGCTGCTACCATCCCTCCACTCCAGTTTGGTGGTAGTTGTGGTCTCAGTGAAAATGGTTTCTATTTAATTATCCTGTGAAGTATGGAAAAGCATGCTAGCCTGGGTGTCAGGAGCTGAGCTGCTCATCAGCTACAGGCCATGATCAAATTCACTTGACCTCTTAGCTTCCTCAATTGTATAATAAAGGGGTTGATCTCTAAATTTCCTCCAGCTTAGAAAAGATCTATGCTTTGTCCATTTGGGTCACTAATATCCCCAGGACATTAATGACATAGTAATTTCTGATGAACATAGCTTCCCATGGCTAACAATGGTACACTGAGAACTACTTCCTATGTACAGTATTTCATTAAATAGATTCTTATCTAAGCAATGGTAGGCCCAAGCTGATCCTAGCTTCTTGATAGCAATACTACAAAATATATATAGCATATTAAAATATTCTTTCACTGGGCTTCTGCGTTATTCATGTGTTAACTTCATAACAACACTTTTAATTTTAATCAAACAAACTTTATGCCCTGCTTCCATTTCAAATGACCAAATCATGGATATTTATGGCCTGTTATTCCTTTTTATGTTGTATTCTCATTTCTAAATAATTCCTGGATTTATTTTAGAGGGCATCAAATTTGTTTCAAGTTCTTGTTTCAAAAATGAAACATAAAATTTAGGAAGATATTTTAGTACCTCCACAGTTTGCAATTACAGAATGATCCATCTTTGAACATATACTTAATAAGCACATACTAGGTATCTCAAAAACCTGGAAATGGAACTACCATATGATCCAGCAATTCTACTCTTGGGTATCTAGCCAGAGAAACCCAAGACACTAATTCAAAAAAATATATGCACCCCTATGTTTATTGCAACGCTATTTACATTAGCCAAGACTTGGAAACAACTGAAATGCCCATCAGTAGATGACTGGATTAAGAAACTGTGGTACATTTATACAATGGAATCTTACTCTGCTGTAAAGAAGAATGAAATTGTACCATTTGCAATGATACAGATGGACCTAGAGAACATTATGCTAAGTGAAATAAGTCAGTCGGAGAAAGACAAATACCATATGATCTCACTTATATGTGGAATCTAAAAAACTGAATGAAGGAGCAAAGTAAACAGAAATAGTCTCAGAGATATAGAGGAAAAACTGATGGTTGCCAGTTGGGAGGAGAGTGGGGATGAGGAAGAAGGGGAAGGAATTAGACAGCATAAATAGGTAACTACAATATTGCCACAGGGATATGAAAGGCAGTTCGGGGAATATAATTAATAATGTTGTAAATATTTTGTAGGGTGTCAGATGGTCACTGTCTTGTTAGGGAGACCACTTCATGGATGGGGTAGAGGCTTGATCACTGCACTACACCTGAAGCTGATGCTGTATAATATTGTATGCCAACTATAATTGAATATATATATGTAGTCATGGGATGTGGAATAGAGTGTGGGAGTAGAGTCAATGGAATTGTAATAGATTTGTACAATACGATATTAGGGCGGGGGGAGTGGGGTGGTGGGTTGGGGGAGGGAGGTTGTCACTTTGAGAGGTAAAAAGTATAACTATTGCACTGTGTTGTACACCTGGAACTAATTTAAAAAAAGAAGAAAATAATAATAATAATAATAATAAGCACATACTGTGTATAAGGAGTTGTACTGGGTGCTTAAGAAAACTTTTAATTGGATCTGGTATTAGGTGAGATTTTAATTCTTTGGATGACATTTCAGTCTTAAAGATGTGTAAAATGAACACAAAGCTAGGTTTTTTTCTTTTTCTTTTTGTTGTTATTTTTGCTATGACATGCATGATGACATTGGCTTTTAAATTTAAAACCCAGCACAAAAGAGTTCTTCTATTATTTTTAATCACACCCTAGGCTTAGATTTAAATGGCTGTAATTAATGGTACATTTTTAATTTATCGTTTTTCATTTACAGCAGCAAAACGATTTCATGATTATAAAACACCTTTTTAAGTATATTTTGAGTCTAGTGCTTGAGTTTTAAGAGAATGAACTAAAAAAGATATTCTTATCACAGTAGTAACTTTTTACCTACTAATAAAGAATTTGGTAGGTAGCATGGGAAAATATTGATGCATCCGAGAACTCATAATTCAAGAAAAAGAAGTTCCCATTTACACATGGTTTTGATACACCTACAGTGTTTTGGGAATTCTGTACAATCTTTTCATCAGTGATTTTAGACATGATACCACTCTGTTTCCTAATACAGAAAGAACCTGTATTCTTCTCTATGGTACTATTATTTGTTATGCCTGAAAGGTCTTGAGCTTTTTCTGCAGTGCCAGAGCTCCAGTGATTTGTATTTCCATCATAGACATGAAAAACTGTCATTTTTAGGAAGAAAACTTACTGTATTTGCCGGCGTATAAGACGATTTTTTGGCCCTGAAAAATATGCCTCCAATTGGGGGGTCGTCTTATACGCCAGGTACACTTCAGATAGACTGCCCATAGTGCTTGCCCCGTGCCATAGTGGCCTCCCGATGCCCGCCCACTTCATTCCACATACCGTTCAGGCATCAGCAGCGCTGCTGGGTGTATGCTCGGCTGTTATGCGATTTTGCTGTTATGCGATTTTACCACACTCGCAAAATCTACGGTACCAGTCTATAGAGTGTGTTTTCTTTAGTGAATTACCGGTATGTTTACCGGTAATAAACTTGCACTGTTTTATGTATATGTTTGATTACATACAGCCTTGTGACAGTTTTCCTGCATGTCATAAGCATTTGAATATAAATTAAAATGTTGAAATCAAATCTGATATTGTTTTACCTTTTATTTGGTGTGTGGAAGGTGTGCGGAAGAGGGGGTAGTCTTATACGGCGAGTATGTAACAAACTCTGTATTTTGAGTGGAGATGTTAGGGGGTCGTCTTATATGCCGGCAAATACGGTAATGAGAGAGAAAGAAATTTTTTTCTGTATTGAATTTTGCTGTAGAGTATTCACTCTCTATTATAATTTTAAGTCCAACTTAAATTGTATGTACATGATAAAACAGTCTCATAAATATTTAAGCAAGAACTATTTCAACCAACTAAAACTATATTTTTATTGATATTCGCTATCAATTATAGAGTGTTATTTATGATGAACAGAGGGGAAATGTAAGGGAAATTGTAGAACCAACTTCCTTCTTAGATGTTTCTCTATGGCAGAAGACAGAAAATATTGTTATATACATTTCACAACTAGTAGCAGAAACCAAAATAGAGCAGGACACATGTATGTAATCACCAGAGAGAAGCCATGTAAGAAATGAAAGAGAATGAATGGTCAGGTTATTCCAGTGATGGGAACAAGTGACACTAGAAAAAAAAACTTTATTAGGAGAGTTTGAAAAGTTTGAAAGTAATAGGAAAAAAGGATGGGACTGAAATTTTGAATGGTTTAGAATTTGATCCCATTGTTTAAGAACTTTTAATTCTCTCTATTGCATACATAAGGTCAAATACAAAGTCCATTATTAAGACCTTTCATGATACAGCACTGTACTCATCTATTGATACTCCTCTCATTCTTTTCTATTTGTCATTCCTTACCAACATCACATAAACACACAGACATTTCCCTCAACATACAGGCACACACTTCTTATCCCCCAGGCTTTCTAACAATTCATAAGCCCATTCCAATTTCATCTTTGATCACTTTGATCCACATGAATTTCTCAGTTCTCTGCATGCCTACGTTATACATGATCTGTGTGTGGTTGTACATGATATGATGGTGTTTTCTAATTGTTTCAGGTTTCTCTTGTAAGAGTGTAAGCTCATGGACGTTGTCATCTATGTATTTTTTATCCTTGCAAAGTACCCTAGCTCACTACTAGGTGATAAATAAATGCTTAAAAAGTAGAAATGTAATGAACATATAAGGTGAGAAGGGCATAAAATATTAATTTTAGAAATTTATTCATTATAAATCTCTTTGCCCTTGTCTCAGCTGAAATGTTAACTCAAATATTATTTCCAAAACAGGCAGAGAGAAAAAATCTATAATCAAAACCTAGATAATCCTGCCCTCTCCTCTGTAAATGAATATACTACTAATTTGGGGTGGGGGGTATTATCACTATTTTTAAATAATGTTTTATTTTTCAGTTATAGTTTCATACAATATTATATTTCTTTAAGATTAGACAGTTATAAAACTTACAAAGTGATCACCCTGAAAAATCTAGTACCCATCTGACACTATACATACTTATTACAATATTGACTATATTCCATATACTGTACTTTATATTCCCATAACTATTTTACAACTCTGAGTCCTGTCCCCTTTTTCACCCATCCCACCAACATCCCTACAATTTGGAAACCATCAAAATGTTCTCTGATCTATGAGTTTGTTTGTTTATTTTGTTTTTTAGATTCCACATATAAGTGAAATCATATGCTATTTGTCTTTGTCTGACTTATTTCACATAGGTCCATCCATATTGTTGCAGATGGCAAGATTTCATTCCTTTTTATGATCGAGTAATATTCCATTGTATATATGCACCACTTTTTTATCAATTCATCTATTGATGGACACTTAGGTTGCTTCCATATCTTGGCTATTGTAAATAATGTTGCAATAAAAATATGGATACATATGTCCTTTTTAGTGTTTTGGGTTTCTTCAGATACCCAGAGACAGAGTTGCTAGGTCCTTCATTGTCTGTTGTTATAGCCTTTGTTTTCAAGTCTATTTTGTCTGGTATAAAAATATTGCTACTCAGATTTTTTTGTTTTGGTTTCCATTTTCATGAAATATCTTTTACCATCCCTTTACTTTCAGTGTCTTTTCAGCTTAAGTGAGTCTCTTGTAGGCAACACATGTAGGGGCATTGTTTTCTTATCCATTTAGTAATCTTATGTCTTTTGATTGGAGCATTTAATCCACTTATATTTAAAGTAGTTTTTGATAGATATGTAGTTCTTGCCATTTTATTATTCATTATACATTAAATTTAAAGAAGTCCCTTTAAAATTGCGTGTAATGCTGGTTTGGTGGTGATGAACTCCTTTAGCTTTTTCTTGTCTGGGAAGCTTTTTATCTGTCCTTCAAATTTAAATGATAGCCTTGCTGGGTAGAGTAGTCTTGGTTGTAGGCTCTTGCTTTTCATCACCTTGAATACTTTGTGCTAATACCTTCTACCCTGCAAAGTTTTTGTTGAGAAATCAGCTGACAGTCTTATGGGAGCCCCCCTGTAAGTAACTAGTTGCCTTTCTCTTGTTGCTTTTAAGATTCTCTCTTTGTCTTTAAAACTGTATTAAAATTGTAATACTCAGTATATACTGATAACAAAATATGAATACAAGTCACACTTGATTTCTGCAATTACAAGAGGTCCTCAAAGTGGTTAACATCAGCATAATTTTAATACAGTTTTTTTCTTTCTTAAAATATGTATACCTGTTTTTTGGCACCCTCTGAAGTCTCTGGTACCTGCGAAGTCTGCCCTTGGGTGTGTCACTTGTGGAGGTGGTTGGGAGATGCTCTGATGTGGTCTGAAGCTGGCCACTGAGTATGTTGGTTCTGGGGCCTATTGGGAGGGGCTCTGGTACAGGCCAAGGTCAGACACGGCCTGTGATCTGCCCAGAGCCATTTGGTATGTGCTACAAAGTGATCTGCTGATGTTTGTCACTTGGAGGCCTGGAAGAGGCTAAGCTGTGAATAGAGGCCATCTGCTGCTAGTGCCACTCTTAGGGTTGTTTAAAAAGAGATACAGGCACACTGAGGCCAGATGCTACTTGTTTGCGGTTTGTGAAACTTTGAGAGATTTTAGGAAAGTCCATAGCCTGGGCCAAGACAGGCCATTTATATGGAAAAGCCACTGGAAGTGGCTTTGGTGAGCCTGCAAGTTGGGTGGGTCAGGGTCTCTGGGAATCACCAGGGTGGGCTGAATGGTGTTAGGTAGGTTGATGGAGACTCAGATATGGTGCCCTCCTACTCATGCAGGTTGGGTGGCGGGTGGGCTCAACAAAAAACAATGGCTTCTGACAGCACTTCTGTCTGGGTGAAAGCTGCCCCTCCAACCCTCGCCCTCTAGCCATACAATTCAGTTCTTCCCCCAGAAAGGCACCAGAAAGGCATATGTCTCTGGTGCCTTTCAAGCTGTTGCCCCAACTCGGAAGCTCAGAGCAAGTTAATCCATCAGCAAGTTAATCCATGCACAGACTCTTTAAGAGGAACAGCTGGCACTGCAGCTACCCTCAGTCTCAGTCACAATCCCCACTGGTTTTCACAGACAGGAGTTGTGGGGACTTCTCTTCCCAGCACTGGAACCCTGGGCTGAGGAGCTTGTTGAGGAGCTGGGACCTCTTGCTTCTCAGGGGTGACCTTCACAGCTGAGATTTCCCTAGTGAATTTTAAGCACTATTCCTGGGTGTGGAACCAGCCAGTTCTTTGTGTCTGCCCCTTCTACCAGTCTCCATGTGGCTTCTTCTGTATGTCCTTAGTTATAGCACTTCTGTTTAGCTAGACTTGAGTGTTTCTCAGTAATGGTTGTTCTCTACTTTAGTTGTAATTTTCATATGGTCATGGGAGGAGGTGAGCACAGGTTTACCTAATCCACATCTTGACCAGAAACTTATACTAGAAATTTTTTAAAGGCAAATGAAGTTTAAAGCTTTATGTAGTGATGACAAATTTTGAACAATTTACACTTTCTCACTTGGCTCCCTTGTGATCAGCTTCAGACAAATGGCCTACATAATCAGAAAGGTTATATAACATTTTATTTATAATGACTCTGCAATTTTAGCATAAATATATTAAGCAATATTGAAGCTATATGTTAAAAATTTTAAAGACATCTTATTTTAGAACATTCTTCAGATTAGACAATATTCACAGGTAAGCACATTGTATTAATCAGGGGTGTCTCTCCATTTATGCTTCAACAAGCACTTCAATTAGACTCTAATAAATTACATATCACAACCTCAAAAATATCATCATTTAGAAGTCAGTTGAACTAGTAGATTTCTTTAAAGGCATACTGATGTATTTTATATCACTAAGAACATATTCAAGAGCCAGAGTTAGGCTTATCAAGTATAAATAAATAGTTTTAATGTTGGTATATTTCTCCAATAATTAAAATAAGTTTGTAAAATGTATTACAGAGTAACCCACTTTTTATCAGATGGGTCAAATGCAGTGATTAAAAAATTCCCCTGAAACACCATCAAGAATATGACCCTATAATTTTATATTCTATATTTTATGTGCTAAGAATATTAACTTTCTAATAGCAACAGAACTTTTAATGTATATCAAGTGTACTTTAGAATAATTTTGTCTCATTTCTAATATATTACAGGCTGTTAACAACATAAGTGTTTGGTGTACAAAAGCACTTATTATTTTATTAAATTATTGTTCATATATGATCATAGTTATTTTTATTTTTTAAATTTATTTATTTATTTATTTTTAAATTGAAGAATTGGGGGAGAGGAACAGTGTTGGGGAATTGAGGAGGGGATCAGGCAAGTTGTTGTTCTTCAATCTTAGTTGTGGAGGGTGCCAGTCGCCATCTAGCTGCCTATTGAGCAGCTTGCAGCCTCTAAGCTCAAGGTGCTGTGTTACAATTTTAGTTGCAGGTGGGCGTAGCCACCATCCCATGTGGGAGTCGAACCACCAGCCTTGTTGTTAAAAGCACACGCTCTATCCCCTGAGCCATCTGGGTGGCAGCTCAGATCAAGTTGCAGAGTTCATTTTTAGTTGTGGGCGGGCGTAGTCCACCATTGAACAGGCAGTCTTATTGTTAGAAGCATGTGCTCTCACCAGCTGAGCCATCCTGCCACCTGTTGGCAGCTCAGCGGCAGCTCAGCTCAGGCGCAGCGACACTGGCCCATGTGGGAACTGAACCAGTGGCCCTGTTGCTCAGAGCTCGTGCTCTTAAGCTAACTCTTAACCAACTGAGACACTCGGTCGGCCCTGATCATAGTTATTTTTTTTTTAATTTAATTTTATTTATTTATTATTTTATTTTATTTTAAGATTTTTTTTTTATTGGGGAATTGGGAGACAGGAACAGCACTGGGGAATAGGGGGAAGGGGAACAGACAAGTTGCTGTCGTTTTGTTCTTCAGTCTAGTTGTGGAGGACGTTGCTTCACTGGCCCAAGTTGGCACCATCATTGCGCTCTTCCCGGGCGAGGCAGATCAGTCACCTGCTTCTGGATGGCCGCTCACTGCGGCTGCTGGCCGCTCATGCTGGCTGCTGGCTACACACGGTAGCCCATGGCAACCCACTG